>JAOEGL010000004.1:67914264-68514264 GCA_034509955.1 Urosaurus nigricauda
TCCCACTCACAGACAGGTTTAGAAATGTGCCTTTTTAAGTTCAAAGTCTGTTCTTAGTGCTGGAAGCTAAAAAAACAACAACGTGGGGGTAATTAGAAAACTACCAGGAAGACTTTTTTCCCCCCCTTTTTTATCTTTTTTCTCTGACAGTTGGTTATTTGCATTTGTCCCTTTGTTTCCTTCAAAGAATAAAAATTCCACACAGACACACACAGACACAAATTACGGAGAGCTTTGCAAGTCCTCACCGTTTGCATATTTTGTTGCTCTGATTCAGGTTTCCATTCCTGGAAAAACGGTTTGTGGATGATAACAACAACAACAGCAACAAAAGTCAGCCATGTTAAATAGTCTGTTGGCAGGGAGTGTTTAATTACTGAACAAAGTTTCCCTATGTTGTTGGTATGTCAGGTGTTGGAGGCAAAGCAACCCTTGCTGTTTCTTAGAGCTGTTGTATAGATTTCAAATAGTGCAAGGTTCCTTCTTGGTGTACAACAAAAGAACAACCCCACCTCTGTAAATTCTTTTTTTTCTGTTTTCCTTTTTTGCTCTGATATGCTTGTGAGCAAGATTTAAACTTTTGCCCCCTGTTGGACTGGCAGGAGTATTTTAGATGAGAAGAAAAGGGCCCTTTTAAAATGCGAATAGTGTAGGCACTTCCTCAGCCAGCTCCCACTCAACCTGTTGGTTCCTTTTTAACTGAAGCAACGACTGGCAGATTGTATGAATTCCCAATACTACCTCTGAACATCAGGAATTAGAGAAGCATTTTCAGTCTTACACTTTCCTGTTTGCTTGTTTGTTTTTAATTCTCTTGCTGGTGCAAGAACTGAACTATGGAATCACGTTCATAAATCTGAGTACACCTTTGTGCAAGGGAATGTAGCTGGTTGAAATATTAATAGAATAGAAGAAAATGAATCCATGAAACTAATGGTTATTTCCAGTGTTTATTATTTTCATAAAGCAGGTCTAGGTTTTAGAAATGCAGCCTTGAATTTCGTCCTGAATTTAAACCTTGAAAAGAATGTTGTGCTTGAAAAACATGAATTAATGTAAATAACTTGTATATATAAAGGCTGGGTTTTTTTGAGAATTGCTCCAAGGTGTGTTAAAGAACCATTCTTATCTCAATAGCCATAGATGTTATCAGTTGTAGTTGTGATAACTATTATCAAAATGTCCACATGTCGAGTGCAAAATGAACTATACAAAATGATTATTATAGGTGTGTAAAGGGACTGTGTAGCATATTTGAGACTAACTGAAAGAAAGAAGCATGAGCTTTTGTTGAATTGAACCTACTTGCTCAGATGCATGGGGATCAGAGGAAGTAGGCTCAAGTCTAGGAAAGATCATGCTACCAACTTCTCTCTTTCAGTTAGTTTACCAAATCCCTTTGCATACCGATTTTCCAGATTAACATGGCCATGCTTTTGATTATTATAGGGTTAGCCATGCAATCAGTGTGAGAAATTAGCTATCGTAATGTTGGCAGGGTTTTGAAATCTCTCAATACAGTTAACCTTGTGAAAAGGTTCATGGGATAGCTGCTAACCCCATGTCAATAAATGTGATCATATCTACTCTTTCCACTCCTGTTCTATCATGCTTTGTTTCCATGCAGTGTGCTCACAGTGGCTGCTTCCTACATCTGAAAGAGGAACAGACACTTGTGTCCAGATACTCCATAGTGGTAGCTCTGGTGTGATAATGACTGAAATTTAGTGGCTTTATGGGGTGGGGGGGGATATTTCTTTTCTGTATAAGTGTAAAAAGCTTTTCTGGTTTTCTGGAGGTGATTTTTGCTCACCATTAGTAGAAAAATAATTATCTAATTACAAATCTGAATTAATTCCAGCATGGAAAAAAATGAACAAATAAGAGCATAATCCAACAGGAATGTCTCCTGCTGAAGTATCACTGAGCATAAATGCTGGAGCATAGGTGTTTCCCTATGCAATGAGATTTAATTTCTGTAAGACTTTGGCAGGAACAGCAGTTAATATCCTTTTATTTGCTTTTGTTCCTCTCTCAAAAGAAAATGTTACATGACAGTTGGAGATTGCCAGCACTGTAGGCTGTTTCTCTGTGTCACTAGATGACCTGGGGTGACTACCTTCATTTTAAAAACTGCACTTAAAAATCATGTAGATGGCACGCATTATCTTGATGCTTGACTCACCAGTAGGCAGTTTTACATTGCTGTCAATGTACTTTAATCCTTGGTTTATTACTTTGCCATGGTGTCATTGTTTTAGCATTGGCTTTAAGAATGCTTACATTCAAGAGTGTGATCTACAAACTCAGCTTAGAATCGTAGAGTTGGAAGAGACCACAAGGGCCATCCAGTCCAACCCCATTCTGCCATGCAGGAACTCCCAATCAAAGCATCCCCGACAGATGGCCATCCAGCCTCTGCTTAAAGATCTGTAAGGAAGGAGACTCCACCACTCTCCGAGGGAGTGTGTTCCACTGTCGAACAGCCCTTACTATCAGGAAGTTCCTCCTAATGTTGAGGTGGAATCTCTTTTCCTGGAGCTTGCATCCATTGTTCTAAATGTAGCCTGTCATCACAACAGCCAACCTTGTGATCCAAGTAGGTTGTAAAGCACTGTCATTATATTCGAGTTCATGAAAACTCAAGCTATAGTAAATTGGTTTCTTGTATAATACATTTTTTATTTTATTATTTCTATTAGAGTATTTATACCCCGCCTTTCAGCCTTAAAGGCTATCAGAGTGGCTAGAGTGATGTTTTATGGCATTCATCCCATTTATTGAAAAGGCATTCTTAGCAAATAGTTAAAATAGCTTCTTTCCAAAGATCTATTGCGGCTTTTTAGAACAAAAGGTCACTTACACACACACACGTATATGTATACGTATACGTATAATATAATATATATATATTCAGTTTGATTATAAATATTGCCAACTGCCCTTTTTGTTTTTTATGTGTTGGTTGCCTGGGTATGTTGGCTTTTGGGCAGAGATGTAAAAGATTTGCTTCTTCTGTGCTTTTGCTAAAAATGTCAAAATATTTGGAAAACAAAACAAGAATATTTCTGAATTTATACCTTTGGTTCACACTGGCTGGAAGAATGTTTGGGTTATTTTGATCCTGGCTTGCTTGTGATAGTGCTTATGTGAAGGCCCAACCAATTCTGTGCTTTTTGACAATGGCAGCTATATCTCTGCGGAAGGAGAAAGATCTTAGCTTGTGTTTTGGGAGAGAATTTTTTTTTTGTCTTAATGTCCTTATAATGCTGGGGTGAGAGGAGACATGCTTAATGGAAGATGATTATTGCTGAGTTCATGGCCTTCTATAAATCCGCTTGTAATATAGCTTCATGTACTTTCTCTGGAGTTGGCATACTTAAACCTGCAAATTGCAGTGATGGAGTTTGCTAATGCTGTACTGTCAAGGAAGCAAAGTTCTTAGGATACTGCCCCCGTTATGTTATTGTTGTTGTGCTCCTATGAATAAGCAACCTCCAAGAGCCCCAGTCATCAGCTGCCCTGCTCAGTTCTTGCAAATTCTCATGGCTTCCTTGATTGAATCAATCCACTTGTAGTGTGGTCTCCCTCTTTTCCTACTGCCTTCCCCTTTGTTAAGCATTATAATCTTTTCCAGTGAGTCACGTTGTCTTGTCATATGTACAAAGTATAACAGCCTCAGTTTAGTCATCTTTGCTTCTTTTAGTGAAAGATCAGGTTTGTTTTGCTCTGGGACCCACTTCTCTCTCTCTTTAGCAGTGCATGACCCCATTATATGTTGCAATATTAGCATTCCCTGTGATAGCAAATGGTTTTTAAAAGACATTCTGCTGCTTCCTTAAGAAATATAACATTGGTGACTGTATGGCCTACATAAATATGTGTCCCTACATGAGTTTGATGTAACTTTTCAGTAGGGGTAATGTATTCAGGTGTTCCCTCAAATAGAAATGAATTCCTCAGATGGTCCTAGAAGTTATAAGAAAAACAAGAGAGCTTAGTAAGCTGCTTCAGCAGAGTGTGAATAACGTGTTTGTAGCTGCAGAGTTTGTAATTGACACTTTTGTATAATGTGGTTTCCATAATTATAAAAAGGTTGTGTATTTTATATGGTAATAAGATTGTAAAGTTACAAAACCATCAAGTGGTTGTTGGATCAGCTAAATACTACTAGGCAGCATTTTTGGACTTGTCCGTACATTATGAAGGGCAAATCTTTTTGCATTCCAATTTTACAGTGATTTCTAAAGTGCTTTTCAGAAGAGGCTAAGAGTTAAAACTACTTAGTTCCCATTATGCAACAATGAAATAATAAAAATAAAAATAATAAAAAGCTGTATCTAAGATGTCAGGCTAAAATGCTGATGCGTAATGCTAATCCCACATAGAAATATTAAGTGTCCTTTTACAATGTAGGGTAAGAGGATCACATTGAAGTAAAAGAATAGTTTGACAGTTGAACTTGAAATTTTATGTATCCAAATTGCATACTTGCACAATTCATGCAGAAATTTCATGACACATAATACTCTTACAATATCGACATAGACGTGAGGCATAAATGTAATAAGTGGGTTACTCTTACAATCTTGAGATCCAGTTTGTTTTTTAGATTTTTTCGTTCCTATAGCTATAGATGAAGGGGAAGGAGCGTATTTTAAAATGTTCAGAAGACATGCATAAAATAGAGAGTCTATATCTCATGAACACCATTGTTTTAACAGTCTGAATTAGAGTTGGGCAGCCATGGCCATCCAGATGTTGCTGGCCTACAATTTTCATAGTCCTTCACTATTTTGTATAAAGGCTAGGGCTGCAGGGAATTGTTGGCAAAAAATGAATAAACGAGGAACTACAGTTGTCCATCGATCAAATTGTGTCATTGGAGCCAATAATACCTGAAACTTTGGTAATCTGAACTGAGAAGAATACTTAATGGTCATGGTTTTAATATAGAATATATATTCTCTGTCTATATGTACCACCTTTCTAGTTTATGTGTTTCCAGTACATATTCAATAGCGATAGGATTAGCATCTAATCACGTTGGGAGCAGCAACCAAGCAGCTGGCTGAGCAGCAAAAAAGGAGACTCTCGTCCATGCCAGCTTTGTGGCAAAGACCAGCACAGGCGAAAGGCTTCTCAGTCAATGCCAGCTGCTCCCAAGGTAACTGGATGCAAAGGCACAAGCTTTTCCCTGCCGAGTAAAGACTCTCAGACTGATTGAACCCTCAGTCCTTCTCTTCTAAGAGTTCAACCACAGGGCCTCTCTCTGACATAGTATTTCACTTATGTGGGGGTATCAGAATTGTAATTTAAGGGTGTGGCTAGAGCTTTGTAGAAAAGAATTCATTATTGGAATCCATGGGAGTTATCTCTGACTTGCTTCAAAAAAGTATGACTGTTGTAAACAGTTCACATTTCTTCTTGCAAAGCCTTTCTTTTAAAAATATTTTAACATCTACCAAAACATATGGTTATTATTGTTTTTAAAACAAAGGTACAAAGCCTTGATTGCTTTTTGCTTATTTTTTTTTTTTGCTATTTAGAATATTCTTTGTACTATTTGTGGATACAGGTCTGAAATGGAATTAATTGAATAACTGACAAGGCTGCAGGGAGAATGGAGTGCAATTGCAGTTAACAGAAAAGATATGGTTATTTGTTGAATTTCAGTTGTAGATCTTTGTGTTTATTAATATGTGATACCAGTAAGACCAGCAACAAAATGCTACACCAAAGATTGGTCCCTTTTCAGTCTTCCGCCCAACCATCCATACAATTGTCCATTGTATTAACACTCACTTTTTCATTCCCTCAATAGTTGGTCAGAATTCCATGGTCACTTAGCATGCTCAGTTTTCACAGGGTTGTTTTTTGAGGTTTCTTCAAGCCTACTGATTTCCTTCTGCATGAATGGTGCTGCTTGGTTTACATAAACCTTGCCTTTCACAGTCTGGCCATTGCAAATAGATTTCCAAAGTTGTTAGTTTTAAAGGGCTACAGAACTATTTATGATTATCAGAAATAGAGGGAACAGTGGTGATCTGTCACAGTTTTCACTTACCTGTATTAGTCTTTACTCATTAAATTGAAGTTGAATAACTAGCCAGAGTATGCAGCCTATTTATAATGTCTAGCAAATATCTAGTAGAGGTAAAATATTTCAAAATGGGGATGATTTTCAACACAGTAGAATAAGCAAAATGGCATGAGTTTGTGTGTTGGTTTCATTATGTATTTTTGTCAATGGGAGCTAGAGAGGTGTTTTACCATCTATTCTCCAGGGAACATATATGGCCTTTGACCCTCTTAAAAGTCCTTAGAACAATCATGTGAAATAGATTAGGTTAACAGACTATTATTGGCCCAAGCTCTCTTGGTAAATTTTGGGGGTTGAATCCAGGTCTCTTTGGTCAAAGTTCAGCACTCTCTACTATAGCATACTGATTTTCAAAATAAAATATTTGGAACTGGCATGACTGGTAGCTGAGCATTTTGTAGAGCTAGTGGGCATTTCCAGATAAATAAAAATGGTAATATTGATCCTCAATTAGATTTAGGAGATTTGTGGTGAATGGTGTGTTTTTTTAGATGTCTTGTTTGGCCTCGCTTGTTACATGGATTATTTCTTTGAGCGGTCTTATTTAGTGTAGACATTTTTAGAATGACCAAACAATATCTGCGTAATCAAACACCATAGGGGTAATCTAGTCATAATTACAGTTGCTCAGCAGTAAATTAACTGTACCTGAATCAGTGCAACTAAATCCTTATTCAGGAGTCCACACATTTTGGTGTGATCATTAGACAGTCATTATTTCTGGTTGCTGAGTAGTCCCTTTCCTTCCTGGTGAAAAGAGACACAGCTCCCCTCCTCAGAGGGATGTCGTTTTAATGCATGTGGGGCATCAGAGAGCACAAAAGTACAGTAAAGAGATAGTTTTAGCCCAAGACTTGGATTTATTTAATTTTTCCTTTGCAGCTGCAGTAAAGTTTGCAGTTCTGATTTTTCCCTTGAAAGAGAATTGTTGGCAGTGTAGACTTAGGAGTTTATCACAAGATGGGAATTGGAAGTATAATCCAATGGCAATCTGAACGAAGTTGTGGGGTTTTGTATTATTGTGTGAAAGCTGATCACACACATTTTTGGGCAAAGGGAAGTCCTTCCGAATGCAATCGTGGGGTTTCACGTTATTGCGTGAGAAACTATCACATGCAATTTTGGGCACTGGGAGGCAATTTCGGGCAATTCCGAATGCGACGTGGCGTCAGTACACAATCACATAAATTCGCTGAATTAGCAAATTTACTCAATTCCGAACTGACACCACTTTCATTTCTTTCGAAGTTGAGAGAAATTCCTCCCGTGTGATAACGTCCTTAGAGGCTGTCGGCCTCAGCCCAGTTCTGCGTTGGTGTCTTTGTGCTGCAGATACATCTCAGAGCAGCCTCAACCACCTACTGTTCAAGCAAGTCACACCCCTTTGCTGTGATTCCCCAGGGCAGAAGAGGAGCAGCAAGACATTCCTATAGTCACCAGCAATACAGAGGATAGGCTAAGACCCATTGTTGGGAACAAGTTGAGAGGGATGTAAAAAAGAGAATTAGTAGAAGGACTTTTTTTTTGTGGTGATTCACCAAGTTTTTAATGAAGAAAATGTCTCCTTTGGCAACTACCACTTCCAGCACTCATGGGTCCTAGAACATAAGCAATAAATACAGCATAATCACCTGGTAGCATGGTAGCAGTGATGTGGTGGCTTAATGGTTAAGATGCCAATTCTGAAGATCGGAAGGTTGGCGGTTCAAGGCTCAACTGCTGCATGATGGGGTGAGCTGTCATTAGTCCCAGCTTCTGCCAACCTAGTAGTTTGAAAGCATGAAAATGCAAGTAGATAAATAGGTACCATTCCGGTGCGAAGGTAATAGCGTTTGGTCAGTCATGCTGGCTGCAAGATCACTAGAGTCATCTTTGGGCAATGCTGGATCATTGGCTTAGTAATGGAGATGAGCACCACCCCCTATGGTTGGTTACAACTAGACATTCATGTCAAGGGGCTACCTTTACCTTTAGCATGGTATACTGGAAGAAGTGTCTGGGAATCTTGGCATTAAACATCTAACATCTGAAGATATTGTAAGGCAAGGGATTTGGTGCATCTCTCCTCCAAATGGGTTGCATCACCCACACAAAGGGAGAGGAGCCTGACGTACAGGTTTCAGTGCCGGTCAGGGGTTCAGCAACAGACTGAGAAGAATTGTGTTTTAAAGTAGCTGGAGTTTGAGAATAGTGAAGCGTGCAAGTGTGGCAATCTCCCATCCTACAAGCTATGAGAACTGTACAAGTGGTTAGTAGCAGAGGAAAATTCACTCTCCTGCTCATTCCCAGTCTTGAACCACCAAGCTAAAGCAAAGTATCTAGCAAAGCTGATAAATATAAAATGACCTGTTCTATGCCACAGTCTGGTTATGATGCTAGCAAGAAGTCTAAAACTCATCTGCCTTGCGGCAAAGGCTAAACTCACTGCACTTTCACTGAGGAACTTAAAATTCAGTCAGGCTCACATGGGGGAATACAATCTTTCAGGTAGCCTGGATGAAACTGTGTAGGGCTTTATAGGTCATAACCAGCACTTTGAATTCTGTCTAAAAATGAGCTGGTAGCCAGTGAAGCTGTTGCAACAAGGGAGTTATGTGTTGCCTGTAACCAGCTGTAGGGTTCTAAAGCCAACATGAAGGTAGCTAGCCCCTTTTTTCTCTGCAGTTGCTGGAAATCTTGAGGGAAAGATGCAGCCCCTCTCTTTGTTGTGCAGGAAGACACATATTTGCATTGCAATTTGTTAGCAGTAACAAATTTAGAGAAGGAAGAGTGGCTGCACTCTTGTCATTAAAGAATGGACCTCAGACTTGGCTGACAGAGATATAAGACAATAAGTTGTTTTGCCTGCTCTGTCCAATCTGGTTAGAAGGAAGAATCTTTATAAGCAACAACAACAGGAAATGCACATAAGACTGTTGTACATGAAGGTCCATGTGACTATTTGAATTCTTATATATGAGTGATATATGAATTATGTGAAAGGTCCCTTGTTGGTTCTGCAGAAAGAAGCACACAAAAGCTCTACAATTCAGAACCTGAATAGGCCAGAGGAGAAAACAGAGATCTATTGACATCCAGGTGATGTGATTGACTAGTACTTACAATCTTTTGAATTTTTGTTGAGAGGCCAGATAGCATCTCTGACTTTGCTTCTAGCCAGTGTTGGAAAAACGAGTTAATTACTATTCCATACCTTATACAGATATATATTGTTGGGAAGAGACATAAGGTGAAATCCCTGCCCATCTTAAAATATTGAGTTTGTCAGTGAAATCCATGAATTGATAAATGCCTGAGACCTTTTGTTGCTCTGAAATTGGGAGGGAGGGGGAAGACTTTGCTGTTGACAGGAAGTCTACACAAAGAAATAATAATTTAGGCTTGGTTTTCACATTGCTTGGTTTGTGAGGGAATAAATGAGAAGCCCTTTTTTGTTGGGTTGGGAGCTGGGTAAAGGAAGTGTTTCCCTTCCTGCAGAGATCAGAACTTTATGATTGGCTAATTATCTCCTCCCAGTGTATTACAGAGGAGGAGGTAGGAGCAAGATCCTATGGTTGGCAGTGGCTGATCTTCCATAAATAGGCAAAAGTGTCTGCTACCAAAATAGATGAGAAGCTGCGGTTTTAAAAACAAAAAAGTGCAGGAGGGGAAAAAGGGGATATTTCTTTCACCTTTAAAACTATCAGATTTATTTTATCTTGAGTTTTCATGGATGACAACCTATTTCCTCTGATGCATCCAAGCTAATGGATTGTGATACATGACAGCTCATGCTAAAGTAAATCTCTTGGTCTTTAAGGTGACAGAGGTCTCCCCTTGCTCCCCCCACCCCCCTCTTCATTTGATACTGCAACAAATTAAAATGTTTTTGGCTCTCTCTCTCTTAAACTTGCTTTCAAAAGGTAGATGTGACTGCTAATGCAGAGTGATCTGTGACTTTTCTCCCCAACCAAGTGCCCTCCAGATATATTAGAATACATCACCCATCATCTCCAGATAACATGGCAGATTGTTGGGTAGGGAGGATGAGAGACGTAGACCAGTACATCTGAAATGTGGCATTAGGTCTTGTGCTTTCTAACCTCTTATATAGTAAGGTTAAATATATGGCAGTTTGCAGAGCCCTTGCAGGCTGCTGACTGCTTGAAACTCTGCTGGAAAGGAGTCCCTTCCTTTAATCTGATTGTAGAGAATATAGGAGAACACTCATCTTCAGCAGTTTTCTTAACAGGCTGACAATGTGTGAAATTTTACCATAGGATCTTCTTGCATGAGAGCTGAATAAAACATGTTTGGGTGGAGAAGAATTTTTTTCCTTCTCATCTACCCACTTTCCAGAATTCTCTTACTTCATAGGGCCAATTTAGGCTAGAGGCATGTTTTCATTTATTCACTAATCCACTCCCTTTCTTGGCTTTTGTGTTTACTCTGACACAAAGTTTAACAACATTTCACACTCAGATGCATGTAGAGCGCAGAATGATGGGAGACATTATTTTAGAGAGGTTTAGAAAATTAGAAGTTATAATGATGAAAACAAGCTAGGGGGGTGTAGCAGTTTGAGTGTTGGTCCAAGACACTGAGGGGTTGTATATACAGCCCCTAAGGGGCGGTGGGATGCCTCCTCTTTCCTAGCCGGATCAGGGCCGCAGCAACCTCATGCCATGGCCCTGATCCGGCCTTTCAGTGGCGCAAAAAGAAGCCACAAAAAGCAGCTCCTTTTCGCACCTTCAAAAGGGCATCATAGCCGGGTTGTTGTGGCTATACAACGCTCCTTTGGTATTGTGTCATATGGATGAAGAACTGAAGGATTGCCATGATGCCACATGCCATGTGGAGCGTCATGCGGCGTCAGAGCGCCCTGGGGGAAGGAGTTGGGTGTGCATTGTGAGGGCGCTCTGCCCCATCTCTGCCCCCATGCTGGCCTTAATGGCTCGTGTATACAGGGCCTTCCCTGTCAGAGAGCTCTGGTGTCACAACAAACCACAAATCCCAGGATTCCATAGGATGAAGCCATGATAGTCAAAGCTGTGTCAAAATGCATTAATTCTGCAGTGTGGCAGCAGCTTGAGTCCTGCGGATAAATAGGCTGTTACAGGAGGACATGGTGCTTGAGTTACCACACCAGGAGGGCCTGCAGTTAGAGTAACGGTCTTAAGATGCTTTATGCCAAAAAAGCCCCCCAAAAACAACAACCACCCTTGGTCATGTAAAGTCAAGGGTGCTAATCTGGCATTTTGAAAAGTGCAGCCTTATCCAAAATACCACCATGAAGAGCAGATGAATCACCCAGCAATAGTTGTTTATCTATATTGAACATTAGTTTATGATCTTCCTTTTGCTTTTTATCTGTTTCTAACATCAAACCTTAATTGTGGTAAGAAAAAGTATAGCTGTGTGCCATTTGCATGTTGATGGCACCTAATTCAGCAGTTTCACATTAGATGTTAGAAGACATATAGAACAGATGTGGAGGTTTCATAGATCTGAAAGACCCCCAAGGGTCATCCAGTCTAACCTGCTTCTGCCATGCAGGAAGACATAATGCAAGCACTCCCTATGACAGACAGCCATCCAACCTCCAAAGACTCCAAAGTGGGATTATTTACTTATTTATTAGCAATGTACATCCTGTGCAATATCATAAAATCTCTGGGTGGCTTAGAAAAAGTAAACAGTCAGTTTAAGCAATTTCAAAAACAAGCACAAACAATCTAAACACATACTAAAACGAATATTTAAAAGGGGAATAACAGTGTAAGATACCCCCCCCCCCTCCACTAATATAGGCATTAGGATGAAATCATTAGGTCCACTCCTTTATATATTTACCACATGGCAAAAGAGCAACTCTCAACACCACCTTCTGGAAACAGCCATCACTTGAAGTAAAAAAAAGGTATTATATGGGTATATTTGGGGTCCAATATGAGCTTTAAGAAACTACTCATAGCACAAAAACATACTAAAATAGCAGTACAGTACTGATCCTCCAGCTGAGGGGAGGGGAAATCATTGGGAACTATGTGAGTTTGTAAAACTGAGTTGATCCACAGCTAAACAAATAACAAGGAATACTTGACTTCTTTATTGACAAAACAGAGTGAAATGCAAGCAGTTCAAACAGAGTGATCTGTGAAATGTAGAGCCCTAGAACAGTAAACACATGAACTTAACAAATTCTTGTAGTTGAGTAATCCTCCTCAAGTGTAAAATCTTTTCAGTCTAACAAACAGCATTTAAAATGCTGTGTAATAGCAACTGTGTTTATTAGTATTAACTGTTTTTCTGCTTTGACCTAGAAACAAAATGTAGTTTCTTTTTACATAATTTGTTTGTATGATTAGTTTATGTCACCTCTATACATGCATTGGTTTGTGTATTTCCCCTTGGTGGTTCATCTGTAATACTGCATTTTTGATAAATGATACTTAAAACATGTACATGTACAGTATTACCTCATTTTGTATATTAGTTTGTTGTTGGATGGAGAATGCAATAAATACCAGATTTTAGATTCTTGCGTCTGACCCGTCTTTAATGGCTTATTTCGTTTTAATGTTTTTCTTTGCTTCTATGGATTATTTATTTGTTGAATTTTGTTTCTTTGTTCTTATCTTGCTGTAGGGCAACTTTCAATTACTGTAGTGTTAGGTACAAGGAAAATTAAATACATGAAAACAAGTATTCCACTGAGCTGAAAGGCTCTTGATTTTATTTTCCATATCTCCTCTGAAAATTATTATCAGAAACTTCTGGGGGAAAAGCTTCATTTTTTTCTGGTGATATAAGAGATTGAAGACACCATTTCCATGCTTTCCTCCATCCTACTACTGACACCGAATGTGAGGACTTCCACTTATCCAGCTGCTATGACACCAAATGTGGAAACCTCCTTGCTGTCCTCATGGTTTCTTTGCAAGACTTCCTTTGTATAATCCAGCCACTGGACACTACCACCCTTGAACCATTGCTGCCACCACAGATACTATCTGTCTAAACTCATCCATACCAACAAGTCTGTTGTAGCATTCCCAGAGGGACAAAAGTATAATACAAATCTAATTTATTAAACTGAAGTTCATAAAACTGTATAGTTAAAAGATTACTTATTTAAAACGTCTAAATCCTGACTGACCCTAACTACAACTCGCATCTTTTTCACATACGTATACCTAATTCATCTCTCTCAGTCTAATTCTCTCTCTGTGATACATGCCAGCCTTTTAAAAATTCCTTCAGACGTTCAGTCACTCTCTAGTCACTCCCAGTTTTCTGTATTCTCATTCCTCCTAACAGATCCTTTCTTTGTGAAATCACTTATCAACTGGCTACATCTACGGATCACTGTGAGGATTCACCCTGTAGATACCTTACAGTCAGCTCTTCATATCCATGTATTCAACCATCTATGAATTTAAAAAAAGAACACCCCCCCCAAAAAAAACCTTGATTTTGCTATGTTATATAAGGGTGTCATTTTACTGTCCCATTGTATATATTGGGTCTTGAACATCCACAGGATTTGGTATCCACAGGTTGGCTGGAACCAAACCCTGGTGGATTACAAGGGCCTACTTTACTATATAAACTGTAATAATAGCTAGTAGCGACATTCCTAAGCATCATTGTATTTAAATAACATTTTTAATTGATTATTTAGCTATTTAATAACACCAGCAATTGATCTGGTTACAATTGGATTTTCAATACCTAGCTAATTGTAAAATGAAGTGTGCTTAAAGGATCATAGATAATACACTCTGAAACACATTGGCCTATGAAACCCCTGTATCTGCAGAAATAAAAACAATGACAGTACCTTGTGCTCAGGCTCTTTTAGGTGCACTTTGTTCTTCCTCCTGATGCTGACTAGTTCAAGCATGCTAGTCTGTCTTATCAGGCCAATATAAGGTGGGGAGGGGAAGGAGAAGAAATTAGAAAGCAAAATGCCTCAGGTCAGTCAAAGACCAGTAGTGAAGACTACATGTAGGCTTGGCTAAACTGGAGCCTTCCCTTTCCCTGCCTCTTTCAGTATCTCCTGCAGCTGGAAGCCACTGCGTTGCTTAGAATCAGAGTTAGAAGAGACCACAGGGGCTGAGTCCAACCCACTGCCAAGCAGGAACACCAATGAATGCACTCCCAACAGATGATCATCCAGCCACTGTTTAAAAATTTCCAAAGAAGGAGACTCCATCACACTCCAAGGCAGCATAACCCACTGTCGGACATCTCAGTCTGTCAGAAAGTTCCTCCTGAGATTTAGGTGGAATCTCTTTTCCTGTAGTTTGAATCTATTTTTCCTTGTCCTAAGACCTTATCAGATGTTGGAAATTGGAAATATAATCTAATGGCAATCCGAACGCAATCATGGGTTTCACGTTATTGTGAATTAAAGCATCTCACGCAATTTCGGGCAATGGGGGGTAATTTTCGGGTAATGGGAAGTCATTCTGAACGCATTCCGAATGCAATTGGAATTCATGTAAATTTGCTAAACTAGCGAATTCACGTGAATTCGAATTGGTTCCAGTTGGCTCGATTCTCAATAAAGAGAAATTCCTCTCGTCTGATAAGGTCCCTATTCTCTGGAGTTGTGGAAAACAAGCCTGTTTCCCTCAATGATATGACAACACTTTGGGTTCAGTCAGGCAGCCAATTACTTGGTTACTCCAATTGGGTTGTGGCTCCTTGCTTTGCAGGTGTCCATCTCCCTGATTTAACTTGGTAGATCTCTCTCTCTCTCTCTCCCCTTCTCAGAGCTCTACTACATGATGACTCACTTCCTCCAGTGCAGACTTTGAAGGAAAATCTGGACATTTAAAAAAATAAAGACAGAATCCTCCAAGACAGAAATATTAGCTCTCAAAAGAGGACATCTGGGGAAAGGTGGATGTATGGTAATGTTTTATCTTAATTTTGCTAATACATACACTGACTCTTTGGTACAAAAGTCCATATCACAAGAGGACCTTGCTATTATATCTAAACTGAGATAAAAGTGAATATTATCCCATAATCCATTGGCCTTCCCAGATGGCAGGATGAATACCCAAGGCAACTACAATATGTGCTGTTATCTCCGACAGAAGATCACTCTCCCTGCTCTGTTTTGAATAGGGAGGCTTAGCAGGATTGAGTAGGTGGCATTCCCACCTGTTATTTAGTCTTTCTAAAACTAATGAGTAGATGCATGTTCATGCATGCATGCACATAGATGCACACACATAGAGCTTGTACAAGCCCTTTTGTGTGGATTTCAGCCCTGAAATTCAGCCACATTTCAGTTATCAAATCTGTAGAAAAAGCAAACTTGAGAGAGATAGAAAACTATAGAAGGCTAGATTAAAAGTGAGTACTGTTGGACTGAGAACAATAAAATTAAATTCAATGAAGATGCATTGAGAGACATAGACATTACTGGCTTTCAGTCTCAACAAGCGGTGCTGTGTAGCTGTATTTTGTGCAGATCTGTAAGCATTCTTACAGCTTAATTTAAAAAAAAAATTATAACTGTGTTGTCTCTTTTGCCATGGTTTCTTTTGTTGCTCCCCTCCCCCAATTGAAATGTTAAATGTGCTCTCCTTGGAGCAGCTTAGGTAGGGTTTCCTTCTTCTATGATTATGTTGATTTTAAAAAAACAATTAGCTGTGCCATTGCATGCTGTAATTGGAAATGATAGAAGAAAGCTGCAAAGAGAATGGCTTTGGAATGTGTGACATAGAAATAAAGAAACAGCTTGAAGAAATCTGAAGAGCTGCAATAAAGAAATTGGGAGGAGCTTGCAAATATTGTTGAGGGAAGGACAAGAAATATCAGTGAATCTATCATTTAATCTCCAAAAGAAGTGAATTGAGAAAATGAATGAATGTCTTTGAAAAATGAATATACTCATTTTACTGATGAGATGGTACAGTTCCTTGGCTTAAATCCAGCTGTTAGTTCCAATTAGAGTAGACCCGTAGAATCAGTGGGATTTAGAAAATGTTAATTTACCAAATTTGTATTAATGCAGTGGATCTGCTCTGGCTGAGAATGTATTAGATATAAATCCTGGCTTCCAAGAGTATTCCTTGATGTACATAACTTATTTCTGCTGTCAAATTGAGAGCCACTCACTTGCCCACAGCAATCATTCTTTTTCATTTCTCACTAGAGATTTGAAACTCTGGGTGCCTTCATACTGCACATTTATAGTACTTTGATGCCCCTTTAATTGTCATGGTTTCATTATATGGAGTACTGGGGTTTGTAGTCTTTTGAAAGACATAGACTTTTTTAGTCCATTCCCCTGGCAGCAAATCCTAAATACCACATTGAACTACAAATTCTAGATTTCTGTAGGGCAGGGTGCAGCCCTTTGATAGGAGCCCTGGTGGCACAGTGGTTAAATGCCTATACTGCAGCCACTCACTCAAAACCACAAGGTTGCGAGTTCAGGACCAGCAAAAGGGCTCAAGCTCGACTCAGGCGTGCATCCTTCTGAGGTCGCTAAAGTTGTAAACCGCTTAGACACTCCTTAGGCAGTGGATTTGAGTATCTGTGGATGGCCCTGCCCTGTTCACCCCAATGGCAGCATGTGCACATGGCGGGCCACTATTAAAACCAATGGGACTTGAGAATCCATGCTGATAAGAAGGGTTGACTGTATTCAATTCATTATAAAAACAAAAACAGGAACCATCCCTTCTCTTAGTAGAGCGGCAAAAGGTGAGAGCTTAGTTCATCCTGGAAGAACCTAAAAAGAGCACCATCCCTCTCTACTCTCTCTGCTTGGACACTGCTTCTAGCCTTTTTGAAAGCCTGGACAGGAAAATAACAGTGTTGGCATCATTTTCCTTTGCTTCATCCTTTATATCTTTTGTTACATGCCCCTGTGTTTTACTGTTGACTTGTCCATTGACTTACTGTATCTAAATCCATAATTTTGGCCCGAAAACCTTCCTTCCACTTATACATGAGTATATACAGTGTGTATTGTATATACATATTATTGTGTGGAACACAGTCTGTGGTTGGGCAGTTTTTATATTGGCTGGAAGTTGGTTGACATATCATGAAGGGTAAGAGAATGAGGGGCAAGTCTTCTAAGTGGCAGTCAATGCTCTAAAATTATTGGTTTTCTCAGTATCCAAAATGATTTGACAGCCTGTTGGATTCTAATTGCAGAGTGTAATTAAAATAAACACCATAATGGTAATCATTTATGTATTTTGCCTGTGGCTGAAGTTTTAAATTGGGTGATGTGATAGTTCAGTGGAAGTGTTTTTATTACTGTTTCTATTATTCTGCATGTTTTCAGTCCAATGGTATTTTTGAAAGTGGATAAAATATTGCTGCGCAGTGTCATTCTAGTTTTTTTTCATTACTTAATTGTATATTCTAGTAATAATGTAATTATTGCTTTTAACAAAATCTGCCTGACAAGAGTGTTTAATTCCATCAGACGCGAGCAGTTGCTGATGAGGGGAATAAATGACAGGTTATACATGGATATGAATGCTCAATTATTAGCTTCTTTGGAGGAAGAAAATTTTGCTTGTGTCCATTGCCTAGTGTTGCAAATCAAAAGAATATGTGTGCTTATGTGCTTTCAAATTGCCTGTCTGACTTATAGCAGTATACCAGTTTTTTTTTTTAATGACTGCAGTTCACGGTTTTTATTTTGTTTTTGTTTTTTTGTGTGCAGAAGATTTGGAAAAGCATTTCTCCTTTAGTTTCTTTTACTTATTTATTCTGGCTATTCCCTCTCCCCCGTCCCACACACCGTGTTGGTGAAGTTTTGAGATACTTCTATGGGTTATGTTCTTTCCCAGCCTCCTGTTGTTTCTGAAGGGTCTTTAGCTTGTTAACTACTTGGATGGGCTGATTGGATTAATGATCCAGGTTTGGTGTAAACTGCCGATAATGTAGTTGGGCTTGCCTGATTTTGATACTGTTAAACCTTTTTAAATTTTATTATGTTAACATTTATGCTAAATATTTTGGAAAATAAAGCTCAAATTCAAAGTTGATGCTCATAACAGTTTCTTGTTTCTCATAACAGTGGTCACCTAATTCTGAGTGTCTTCCTGGTTCATTTGGTATTTACTACAGCACTAAATTGTGAAAAACACAGGCACTGAAATCTTTGGCAGAGTTCTGGGATACAAATATAAGAAGCTTGCATCTATTTTACTTCTGTGCTGAGTGTCTTTAGAAGTCCATGAAAAATTGAAACCCTTATCACAGAATGCAAAAGCAGGACTTTGTGGCACCATAATAAGTGTATTATGGCATAAGCTTTTGCTTTAGTCATCAGTATCTAGGAAGGTAGATTGCTGGCTATTCCTGTTAGCATGCTACTTCTACTAAATCCATGTGAGTTTCCCAGTGCAGGGTGCATCTTATCAGCATCATCATATTTTTTCTGTACCACACTTTCCCCTCCAAAATGAAGCTTAAAGCAGCTTACATAATAAAAATGAACAAAAAACAAAATCAGCTGTGTCAAATGCAATTTAAAAAAGTAAAATTGGGAAAAATGAGAATGTTTGTGAAATAAGCCAATAAAACTGTCAATTCAAGATCTAAAGACCATCAGTTAATCGAAATAAAGTTATAAACAATTTATCAAACAATCTAACAAAATATTTAAAAAAGCATATTTACCTCAGTTCCAGTTGTTAGTATCCTAATCCATTTGGATGTACTGCTGAGAACAACAAATCCACCTAAAACTAACAGGCTATGAAAAGGTCTAGACACAGCTCAAAAATACAATGAACCACTGTCCTGTGAAACTGCTCCATGTCAAACCTAACCTCCTATCATGTGTTAACGTAGAAAATCTTTTCAACGCTATCAACATAATTTGTTTGTATTTTTTCCTTCCAAACAACAAAAAAAGAAAGTGAATGGTCCAAGTACAGTGGATTCATCTCGCCTCCTCAAGAGAAAAAAATAAAGTTTAATTGGAGAAGTAGATAACACAGTTCTCACACACACACACACCCGGGCCTGTTACATAAATTGTACATATTCTGTTTCTGGGCACATTTCATAGTGCTAGCTGTGACATATAAAGCTTTGCCTCTCTAAGATCCAAACGTATTGAGTTCTTTAGGAAGGCCCATTCCTGAAGGATCCTGCTACCCTAACAGGCATGCTTGATGGGGAGAATGGACATGGAAATAGGGCTTGGGGGGTTGTAACTGCCCCAAGACCAGGCTGGAGGGTCTGAGCTTTCTGTTATCAGACAAACTTTTATTTCCAGGCAGAGGGACTAATTGGCTGGGTTTTATTTCTGTTATTGATGCTTTTTGGTTGCACGTTTAATTAGTGTTTAATTAGTTGTGTTTTAATATTCAAACTGTTTGAATTTGAATTGCATGTTGTTCATTTGTTCTTTTTGGGAAATACCTTGAATCCCATTTTAGCATAGCAGAGAAGTACATTTTAAAATAGTTGTATGTTAAATCAGCATTTGACTGTGTAATGGACTGGGTTTTGCTGCCACTTTCTAGCCGAAAGGGCTTCGGATGGTTCTAAACCTGAAGGGAGATTCACTGATTTCCTAATGGTGAGATTTACTGGCAGAATTCTTTTCCCTCACCCCCAGGTTTCATGAAGGCTGAATTAGCTTGATATCCCCAAAATATTTTTAGCAATTAAAGCAATTACTTCCTTTTAACTAATTAGTGGAGATAAGAGAAGGGGAAAGGACAAAGAACATGTCTGCTTGTGTGTATGAGAGAGAAACACATGTGTCTTAGGCATACAAACACAACCTTGGTAAAAGCTTTGGCCAAAACTTTTCATGGTCTCTTAGCAATGTAAAAACATAAAATAAGCCTGTTAGGGATCTATTAAAACATTATCTGGTTCACTGAACATTCAGTGCAAGCTCCTCCTTGGATGCAGTTGCTTTTAGAAATATGTTTTTAAAAGCCCCAGCAACATTGCCTGGACAGGTGGACATCAGGGAATTTTCTAGCTTCATTTTTATAAAGAAATTGTTTAGAATTAATATTGATTTAACACATCAGCTTGCTAGAACTATTATATCAAAAGGTCACTTCCCAGCTTTACTGTTAATGTTTCCTTCCGCCCAGCCCCCAGTGACTCCTTTCATAGGGGATTTTTTTTGGGGGGGTGCTAGGGATAAAGGAATAAGGGGGCTCTCATCATTCTTAGAAATCCATTTTTGAAGATTTTGTAGCTTGACTTAGGTTGTTATGGCTTGAACCCAGTATATAAATTCTTGAAGACTGGAGTTGCATGCTGTTGTGAAGTCTGCTGTATTTATTGATTTGCTTACCATTCTTGTTCTTACACGTTTTATTAAATCTTTTTTTACAGTTGTGTTCTCTGTGTGGATAAGTACATCTCTGTTTAAGTAAGCTCCTTGTTTGGCTTACTGTGCTGTTTAAAGAAGCCTATGCATCATAAATATTTCTGTTAACAGTCCCAATCTGGGTTTGTTAAAAAAACTGTGTACCTTCAGGAAAGTCTCTGAGGACCTAAGTATTAGTAGTACATTCTTATATCTCAGCCTTTATTTTGGTATACTGTATATAGAGTGTTCAAATTTTGTTAGCAATACTTTGGAGAGGCAGTTTAATGCCATTTGATACTAGAATGAAGGTAATAGCTGCATTCACTTTTGCTTTCATTATTAACTACGGTAATACAGTTGGATTAGTTTTGCCATTCAGACATAGAATGACAATGATAACAAACAAGAACCAGTGCAAGTGAACCTCCTTTAGTAACATTGTAGTTAATCTCCTAATGTCTTGGTGCTGTGTATCTCAGGTAGATGAATGTCAATTTTGAAGAGGCATAAATGAATGGGAGACATTGCTGATTTTGGCAAAACAGCCCCATTCTGAATTTCTGCCAAATTCTGTTTTTCTTGTGAGGTCTTGTTGTTATGAGTGCAGACTAAAAATGTGTATCTTACCCTTACTCTGCCTGTCGAAGTAAAAGTAAAAATAGAGTTGATGTTAGAAAGATCTATGAATAAAAGGCAGAGGGAGTTACTAGACTATGAACTGTTTCAGTGATAGCCATCTGTTGAAGCAACGTTGCTAAATTTTTATTTGCACTTATGGCGGGGTGGGAGAGCAACTTTCTATCTGTAAGAGGTAGGGAAATATCGTTTTATTTATCACAATGACTTTGTTTCAGAAACTGAAACTGGATCTTCTGCCTGCTTTGTCCTAACATTTTGCTGATAATAGTAGAATGGTTGTGATGTGCACTTAAAACCACAGTTGCAGACTTTACAACCACCAGCATGACAATTAATACAATAATTGCATTCTTATGTTGTGAAAATTGAGTAATTGTTCAAGAGTCTCAATAAATATTAGGAAGTACAAAATG
Organism: Urosaurus nigricauda; assembly: GCA_034509955.1. NCBI lineage: Eukaryota > Metazoa > Chordata > Lepidosauria > Squamata > Phrynosomatidae > Urosaurus > Urosaurus nigricauda. The sequence goes on from JAOEGL010000004.1 coordinate 67,935,737, forward strand.
CTGTTGCCAAGTTTCCTTCCTGTTAATAGGAATATTACTGGCATAAATGTGGGATGTTTTAAAGAGGAAAAAAGACAGCTTGGTCAGTTTGCTGACTACAAGCTTTAGGAATGAGAAAGAGTTTACACAAAGCAATAGAAAGAAGCATTAAAGCAAGTCACACAACCAGACAAGAACATGCCAAGCTCCTAGTGAATGTCAGTTTTTGTGCTTCATTATTTTAATTTCTGATCACAAAATACAAACAAATATAACACAGTGTAATAATGAACGAAAACAGTTTGGATATTTTGGTGTGAAATTCAAATCTATGTATATAATATTAGGAAAGCTATATTATAATATTTTTCTATATTGTTCTGTAATTAAAATACTTCAGGATTATTTATTCAGGCTTCTATGCATGGTGTAATATAGCCATTTAATTTTATGTGTAAGTTAACATCTTCAATGTTAAATATTGCTTAAGTCAGAGGCAAGCAACACACTTAATGCGACTAGCTTGTTCTCAATTGAAGCCTGTTAATGCATTTTAAGAGGAAAGGTAGTGTAACCATGTTAGTGTATTGCAGCAGAATCATGAAGCTTCTTGAAGACAGTTTTATTGTGGCATGTTTGGTGCTGTTTTCAGATGAACGGCATAAAGTATATCTTCACCTGGTACAAAAAAGCATATAGATGTGTGTGGGGCTCATGTGCTATACTGAATGTTTTATTCTGTTTTTACTACATGTACATTTAGACATGCAGCAAAATATCAGACACTTATTGGGTCCCAGCATTTATTGCATTTGTGTGTGTGTCTCTGTGTAGTATACTAAATATTGGAATCCAACATTTTTCTGTCTGTATATGTATCTCTGTGTATATATAAACAGCTAAACTACCCACATTGAATATGTCTGAGGAAGTGGTCTCTAGCTTAGAAAAACTCATACAGCAACAAATTTCTTTTGTTTTAAAGTTATGAGGGGGTATCCAAAAATTTTAATGATCACCTTTTTAAAAAATTGACAGAAAGTTTGTTTTGATTTGTAGTTGTCTCTGTGTAGTCACTATCTAGATTTACACATTTTTCCCAGTGTATCTTGACCCACCGAATACCTGATATTGTAGAAGCTTGCAGATTTCGCCTTACAAGCGGGTATTGTAAAGTAATAATTCTCACCCGGAAGTTATTATGGCATATTGATGAAATTTTGTCAGTGTCATCATTGGTCCCTAAGTTCACGTTGCTGAGAAAATCATCTCATTGCGTCCTTTATTTTTGTGACTGGCTGTGCCAGAAGTGACTAAAGTGTAAAATCCTCATCAGGCTCATTCTGCAGGCTTCTACAATATCAGGTATTCGGAGGGTCAAAATACGCTGGCAAAAATGTATAAATGTAGATAGTGACTACATAGAGATAAGTTAACAACTACAAATCAAAACAAACTTTCTGTCAGTTTTTTAAAAAGGTGATCATTAAAACTTTTGGCTATCCCCTCATACCGTTTATTTTAGAGGTTGGATGGTTGACCTAACAACAGTTGTGTTGTTGACTTAACTGGAATTTGATGTGCAATATTTCTCAATGTTTCTGTTTTCTGACTGTAAAATGAAAGGCTAGTCTCCACATTTATAAACAGTTTTCAAGAATACTGTGGAAACCTGTGAAATAGTTGGAGAATGCTCAGTATTTTTATATTAGTCACTTTTTAGCAGTATTTCTATTCTGTTATGCTGGAGAGATTTACCGTAGAGTATACTGTACAGTAGAATATAATGAAGATTATACACTCAGCTTTCCACATTCCTAGCTTTGGCACTTGTGGTTTTGATTATTGACAAGGTCAAGGCCACTGTGCACACGCACTTTTCTTCCTCCTCCTTCCCGCACTTTTCCCTTTGGGGGAAAAAGCCCAGGAGCGAGAAGCCAGGAAGGGTGCGTGTGCCAACCCTGCTCCTTTCCTGGTTGGATTACTGCCTTCCCCGGGCACTGATCCGCCAGGCAAAGGGAATTGGAGAAATGGATTCATCCCTCTTCCCCTTTCCTGGGTGGATGGGTGCCTGGGCAAGGCAGGTGCCCATCTGCCTGGGAGAAGGATGGCAAGCCAGTTAAAGGGACTGGAGGGCAGGGGGGAAAATGGAATGTGTGCCTGCTCCTCTTTCCCCACCCACTTCTCCATTTAACTCGCTTTCACGGGGGTGGAAGTTATTAACGGTTTGTCCACATTTGCGGGGGCTTTGCGTCCCTAACCCCTGTGAATGTGGATAGCCAAGTGTACATTTATGTACACAATTATGCATAATTTTATATTTATATAATCATATTTTAGACATACAATGTAGCATATATATTTTTGTAATAAATGAAAATAGCATTGCAACAGAAAGACAACACACCTTCAGAAAGAAGGGGAAAAAATGACATGTATTTCCTTGCCTTGAGGAGGAGGAATCTAAATGAGCATCTGTGCCAAGGTTGTGATATGACTACTGAAAAGAGCATGTTTTTGATAGAGGCTAGCCTAGTGGTCAAGTCTAAATATTGGTAAATTCATACGGAAGAATGTGAGATAATCATGACACAGACTATTGTTTCTATGTCTAATTAAGCCTTATGAATTTAGTCTAGAAGCAAACTGACAGCTAGTGCAGATGCTTAAAATAGGTGTAACATTGCACCTGTTTTGCATCCATCAATTGTCAATGTATTCTGTTGTAGTAATCTAATCTGGAATTCATCATATCTTGGATGAAGATAGGTAGGTCTCTATCGTCCAGCAGCAGAGATATATGACACAGTAAATGAAGCTGATAACAATTACTTTCCACAAAAGGTTCAGACCACTGAGTTTTAGCTTGGGGATCTGTGACCATTGTAGGGTTCAAAAGAAGCCCAACATACTTTCAGGACATTTATTTTGTCCAACCAATCCTCCAGTGTCATCATGTTTGAAGTTTTTTGGAATTGAATTAAAATATATTCACCCTTACCTATCTATTATGGATCCCAGATATGTAGTTTCCTACTAGATGTTCTGCCATCCAGAAACAAGAGACATCATGCACTCTGATCCCAACTCCAAAATGTGAGGGGGGGGGAAAGGATTAATTCATAATAATAATAATAATAATAATAATAATTTTATTTATATTTCCCACCTCTCCCGTTGGATCGAGGCAGGATTCCAACAATAGCTAAAATACAGTCATACAATTCAAGTACAATTCAGCAGTTTAAAATTCAGCAATTTAAAATTATCTTAACTCAATCACTAAAGCCATTATTCAACAATTATTAGTGCAATCCTTAGACCTAATCAGTTGCTATCATTCTCCAATAGATCGTTAGCCATCCTTTATAATAGATCGGGTGGGTAGGCCTGCCGGAAGAGATCTGTCTTAAGTGCCTTCTTGTAGGCATCTAGGTTAGTAATAAGATGGATCTCTTCCGGCAAGTTGTTCCAAAGGGCCACCGCTGAGAATGCCCTGTGAGAAGTTGTCAGTCTTGTGTTGTAAAATTCTAATAAATTCTTCCCGGTGGTTCTGGGAGTTCGGGGCGGATTGTGTAGGGAGAGGCGTTCCTTCAAGTAACTCAGGCCCAAGCCATATAGGGCTTTAAAGGTAACGACTGACACTTTGTGTTGCACCCAGAAGCTAATCGGAAGCCAGTGTAGAGATTTTAATATGGGGATAATATGATCCATTCTGGATGCCCCTGTAAGTAGCCTGGCTGCCGCATTCTGAATCAACTGAAGCTTCCGGACTTGGTACAAAGGTAGCCCCATGTAGAGCGTGTTGCAGAAATCTAATCAAGAGGTTAGCAGTGCATGTATCAGTGTTTCAAGGTCCTCTTTGCCCAGGTAGGGGTGCAGCTGGCATATCAGCCAAAATTGATACCACACGCTCCTGGCAGTAGCCTCCACCTGTGAAGTCAGCTGGAGGGATGAGTCCAGGAGTACAGTACGCCCAAACTGTGAACTTTGATCTTTAGGGGAAGTGTGACCCCATCACACAGTGAAAACTGTAGTGGGGTCTTGAAGGACTAAACGATAGATTCAGTACTCTCCTGCCTGACAAAGATAGTCTATATGTGTTGGAGTTTTTTTTTTTAACTGAAAGCCTGGCTGAAAATCAGATTGAATCTAGATTATCAACTTCATGCAGAAGCAGGCTGGAGTTGTCCAACAAAGGCAATTTGGAGTCTGGGAGATAAATTCAAAGGGGTTCAAATTTTTTTTCTCCTAAGATGGAGTCTAATGATGGAGAATGGAATATGTTATTTAGGAGCCCCCCCACCCCGCCAAACTACAGTCTCAAAACCTTCTGGCAGAGTGAGCAGATTCAACAGTTCCTTTATTCTAATAGCCATGGAATTTGCCTCACTCCCCTACTCTATTATTGCATCTAACACAGCCTAAAATTAAGGAGAGGTTGAATGCAGAGGAATACAGCAAACTGGAATAGTTAGATCCATTCTCCCCCACCCTGTTACCATGGGAGAAAAGCAGAGCACTCCTTCATTCTGTCCCAACTCTTTCTGAGAGAGTGATAAAAAGCAGCAAATCTGGTCCCTTTATTGGCCAGCACAAAGGAGAGAGGATCTCCTTACCAGTTACAACCAGTCTACTGGAAGTTTGAGCCAACCATGGATTTAATAACTACAATTTTGTACAAGGTTAATAAGACAGATGAAGTTTGTTTTTATATTGCAGAGCTAATCATAAAGATAGGCAAGAAGCTAGGCAAGTTTTGTAATTGGAATGTCTCCTGCTTTTACTCTCACAAGCAAGGGTGTTAGGGTGTTTTGGCTGCTGACGTTCTGATATATTTTAAAGCAAGTTCAAAAAGTAATCCTAATAGAATTTCCCCATCTTTCATCTTGTGTTGAAAGTATATGTATTTGCCTTTGCTTTATATTCTGCAGAACATTAGTAATAATACATTTACCAGTTATATAGTTTTATGGTAATAGTTTCTAGATTAATAGTCTGCTGTAGTAAAAATAGCAAAGAGTTGTGTGACACCCTAAAGATAAAACAAATTTATTATTGCACAAGCTTTTGTGGGTGGCAGTCCACTTTATTAGATACAGTGTGAGTTAAATATATATGCATTGTAGGTTCAACATATTGGGGATATTATGACTGTGACCAGTGAAAAGCACAGGGAAGTGAAATGTAGAAAGTATAGAGAGTGACAATCAGATTATTAACAGACAGAACTATTTTTGTTTTGTTATAGAATTAAACTTTTATTTGCCAGAATTCAGCAACAGAATTTACCTGCAGAACTAGAACTACAAAGTCACATTGGCGATAGGTATCAGTTTTAAGTGTTGTTCAATAAACAGATTTGATATATTGTAGAGGCTTAAATATATTATCATATGTAAGGAAGCAGAATAATGGTGGTACTGTATGTACTCAGCTATAAGTCAACCTCATGTATAAGTCGAGGTCAGGTTTTGGGGCCAAAATTACCGATTTTGCCACAATGTGTGGATAGGTCGAGGGTAAAACTTAGAGGCTCCTTCAATGTGTATATATGTGTGCATATGGCAAAAGAGACTCTCATTGAGGCTTTTTGCTTCATTGTTTCAGCTTTCATTTTAGCCAGGTGTATGGGCGGGACATGGACTCTTAGCAATGTCAACCCAGGACTCTTTCTGCTTGACTCCAAAGAGAAATAAACTCCTCTCTTCACCACATGGGGAAATCTGAAAGCACTGCTATCACATTACCATAGCCCATAAATAAGTCGACCTGGGATTTTGGGGTCAATTTTGGGGCATAAATTTTTAGACTTATAGACAAGTACAATGGGCCCTTGTTATACACTAGGGTTTGTTTCCAGGATCCCCCGTGGATAACAAAATCCATGATGTTCAAGTCCCATTAAATATAATAGATAGCAAATTGGTGTCCCTTATATAAAATGGCAAAATCAAGGTTTGATGTTTGGAATTTATACTTTTTTTGAACATTTACAAACCGTGGATGCTTGAATCCGTGGATAAAAAAATCTGTGTATAAGAAGGGCTGACTGTATATACAATATATATCCATTAGTTTGGGAGGGAGTCAGTAGTGTATGTTTGTTTTTGTTTAATAGTTTAGTTGTGTTTGTTTAGTTATTTATTAATATTGCTTGTATTTTAGATATATGTACAAAATGTGCTTCTGATAGTGCTTATATTTAATAAAAACAATTTAAAAAATCCCCCCAGACCTACAAAGTAGGCATACTATGTTGTCATCCTAAAATTTGTAAACAGCAGTTGCTAAATTTCAGCTACATGTAATATCCTTTTTAATATCAAAGACCCAGCATGGTCAGAAATTGCCCCAATAAATCTATTCTGGTTGTGTTAGATGCAACTTTTGTTAAGGGGAGAGTGGGTGGATTTCCAGCTACAATGGGTCCCTATTATCTGCTGGGGTTTGATTCCAGTTCCCACTGATACCCAAATCCATGGATGTTCAAGTCCCATTATATACAATGGTATAGTAAAATGGTGTCTCTTATATAGTATGGCAAAAATCAAGGCTTGCTTTTTGAATGTATATTTTTTGAATATTTTCAAGCTGTGCGTGGTTGAATCCATGGATACAGAGGGCCAACTGTACTTCAAACAAAAAGTCCACCTCTTTTTACATCCTTTATTTTTTTTTGGTTCTGGATGTTTGCATATTTTGGAATACCCTTGATTCTCAGTGCACAAACACACCCATGGACATAGCACATTTTTATACCATGTAATACCCTGGAATTCTCATTAGAGTTTAGCAGGGCTTAAGGCACTCGATGGATGGTTGTTTTTTTTCTCAATCTGTCTGGATAATGATTAACCATTGCCATTCACAAAATAATTATTGCTGATAATACCTTCCATTGGGTAAGCCAATTAACACATGTAATGTGATAAAAATCTTTCATCCTGATTAGAGCTGCAGGAGATAGAATTGAACCTCTTGATGAATTATAACTCAGTGGTCTCTAGTTCTAATCTCCTTTTGAAAATTCTTTGCTTAGTAATGGACTTTCTAAGGTCAGTGTTTTGAGAGGTTGAAGTGCTCTTATATTAGTTTTTCAGTATTGCCATTTCTGATACTAGATCCCCCCCCCAAGAGGGCACTGTGTCCATTGTATAATGCTCAGGGAGTTGCTGGGAGATGAGCAGATGAAGAAACCCTCATGTTTTATATGACATATAATGCCCAGAGTAGATATGGAGATAGGGTTGCTATCAGAGTCTGGTTTCTCCCTTGTTATGTGGTAGGTGTTCACCAGCACCAACCAACCACATAGTAAAAATAAAAGCATAGGGACTACAGCTTGAACAAACCCAGTTGCCAGCTATCCCTATGCTTTCTGTGGCAAATGGAATGAAAATAGGCTTAATCCATTGTGAAGAATGAAAAAAAAAAAAAAAAGGGGGGGGGGAGAAATAAATAAGCCATGCCAGTGTCACTGTTCATGGGAGAGTACTATTGCCAGGAAACTGTAAAGAGATTTTTCCCTTCCTCCTCAATACAATATTAAGTGAAATAGTATGCAAATGTAGCTACAGTTTTTGCTTAACTTTGTTACGGAGAAGGGCATAAAAATCTGAACATATCAAAAGAACTGCTGTAAATTATGGATGTTTAAAGGAATATAAATAGCATTCCAGGGTGTAGAAATCATAGTTTTTCTGGATATAATAATAGAAAATAGGTACTTAATTATATAGTTAGCTACAAGCTGTGCAATCCCCCCACAAGTAAAATGAACTTTAAATGGTGAGAAACAGCCAGAGGCCAAATGCAAAGAATCCTAGTCAAACCTGATTTTGCAGCCCTTGGGCATACAAGTAATATTAATTGACATAGTTCATAAAGTTCATTATAACTTCTCATCAAGGCAAGGCAAAGTTTATAGATGCTTGGCTCTCACTGATTTTTAAAGAATGCCTTGTAAAAAATTGCTTGTGATCGTCTGAGTGCTTTGCCACCAATATCCTATCCTCAAAGTGTTTTTAAGAGTTGGATTATAATTGAGTTAGTATGTAAGCAAAACTAAAAAGAGTATAGCTTCTGTGCCAGCATTTACTGGCTGCTGGCTCTATGGATGGACAGTTGGGAGTCTGTCAACTCAAATGGAACTATGCTATCAAGCTGGGAAATGAAGGAGTTTGGTAGCTGCTGATTTATCAATTCTCTCAGGATAAAAGAGGAGAGCTTTTTAAGAATTTAGGCTATATTGGTTGAGATGGATTGTAGCAGTTAATACGTTTGGATGCATATTTGAGAAGATAGATTAGAGTTCATTGAATTATACACTCAGATTGGATAGTTCAGTTCCTCTGCTAAACCCCCATATCTACAGTGCAAATACTAGCCATATCTGCCACAGTTGAAAAGCAGGACCACAAGGAGAGTGTCATAAAAGCAAATAGATACAAAGAGTGAAGCAAGTGAACACAGTATATGGAAATATACATCCTTTATTAGTCACCAGCTGGTATGGGCCTGAAGGAAAGTGTCTACTTAAAATTTATTAAAAACTTAATTTGCTGATTAGTCTAATTGTCTGGTGGATAGTCTGATAGGTTTCAGTCTTACTGGGACTCTGAACCTTTGTGGGAATGGGAGACAAATTAAAATGGGTTCTCCCAGATTAAAATGGTCTGACCCAGATAGACTTGAATGGTTTCCTTGGAGACTTTACTGTTACCATGGCAGGCAGTTTTGTTGCATTTGGACTCTAGAATAGGAAATGGCTTAGGTGGTTCACATGATTGTTCTTGAGTGCCCTTTCCTTCTAAGTAGAGTCAAGCAAATCTTAATGGATGATCTGTTCTATGATTGGATAGGAGGAGAAAATCCTTTTTGGTTTGGTTGGACCTCTCTGCAGCTTTTGGTACTATCATTTCTGCACTGCCTGGCTGCATCCACTGCAGAAATAATCCAGTTTGACACCATTTTAACTGTCATGGCTCTACACTATGGAATGTTGGGAATTATAGTTTTGTGAAACATTTAGCTGTTAGAGACCTTTAGTACCACAACAAAGTACAATTCTCAGAATTCGGAGCAATAAGCCATGGCAGTTAAGTTGTGTCAAACTGCAGTGCAGATGCAGCCTTTGTTAGGACTTGGAGACGTTGTTTAATTAATGGTGGTGCTGTTCCAGGTGAGGGTGAAGAGACTGTTGTTCAAAGCCTTGTGCATTGGTCTGTCCCTCAGGTCTCCTTATTGTCCCTTATCATCCCTCTTCTATTTTACTTCCATCTGAACCACTACATTACTTCCATCTGAACCCCTACATTACTGCCGTCTAAACCACTTTCCAAGCCAAGCTTCTTGGAAAGGTAAAAAAGACTGCTTTCCCTCTCAGTCTCTGCCCCTCTTGGCTGGCCATCCAGGGAGGGGAGGCAACCATGAATTTGTTGAGGTGGATATTCAGTACCTCCCTTAGGGAAGGCCACTTTCCAGCCAGTTTAAAACTGGCTGCGGTTAAACCTATTTGCAAAAAGCCTTCCCTTGATCCCCTGGAGAATTCAAATTATCGTCTGGTATCTCTTCTTCTGTTCTTGGGCAAGGTGATTGAGAGGGCAGTTGTCAACCAACTCCAAGCAGTATTGGATGATACTGATTATCTTGATCCATTTCAACTGGCTTTAGGGCAGGATACGGAGTGGAGACTGCCATGGTCGACTTGGTCAATGATCTCTGTCTGTGCATCGACAGGGGAAGTGTGGCCCTGTTGGTGCTCTTGGACCTCTCAGCAGCCTTCAATACCATAGACCATGGTATCCTTCTGGAGTGCCTGAGGGAGTTGGGAATCAGGGGCACTGCTTTGCAGTGGTTCCGGTCCTACCTCTCGGGTAGACTCCAGATGGTGTCGCTTGGGGACAGCTGTTCGGCTACAAGGGAGTTCAATTCGGGCATCCCTCAAGGAGTGATATTGTCTCCAGTGCTGTTTAACATTTACATGAAGCCACTGGGTGAGATCATCTGGAGACATGAGGTGGGGTGTTATCAGTACACTGATGACACCCAAATTTATTTCTCCATGTCTCGGACTGTTTCAGTAACCTATAATGTCCTCACCGCAAGCCTTCTTTAGGCAGGATGGAAACCTCACTTGCTTCAGTGAGACATTTACCATTCCCTTTACCCACTTGGCCAGTCCCTCTATAGCTGCTTTCAGGAGCTAAGAAAGGCAAGGAGCCAGTATACATATGGTGGCTCTCAGTTCTCCAGAAATCTTTCCACAGCATGAGGCTGCACAAATAGGAACCTACTCAGTAATACAGGGCAAGCAGGTACCAAGATTACATCCACTGGATCTGTTTCAACTACAACATCCAAGTCAGAGTAAACGTGAATGATTTTGTCTGCAAAGTGTCTTGCAAATTCTTCACAGTGAGTTGTTAAATGGCCTTTATTTTCTTCTTGTGGGCCAGAATGTAAAAGGCCCCTGACTACTTGGAACAGCTCTGCTGGACAAGACTGTGCAGATGCAGTGGTGACAGAGAAGGGGGTCATGGCAGAAGGATGTGCTGAATTGCTTTATCCACCACAATTTTAAGAAGTGAATATACAAGTTAATTCTAATTACAAATATGTATGTTACTAAGTGGATATTGTTGATATATTTTTCTCATTTTTAATTGTGATGATGGTAGTATTCATTCTAAGTATTGTACTCTGCTCCCTCTAATTCTTGCTTTGAACTGAGAGATTTTAAAGCATCTTTACTCCACTACTGCTATAGGTGTGGAATCTACACGAACAAGAGACTCCACAGTACCTATCATGGCAAGTGACCTTCCCTGCTCTAGAGAACATTCTTTCCATAACTTTTGATTTAAATGAATGAACAGATATGCTTAGACAGAGCTTTCAGGTTGAGAATCATTCTGAAGAAGCATATGGGAGATTAGTTACCTATCTGAGAACTGGAATTAACAATTCCAGGCTGAAAGCAAAAGGAAGAACGGCATGATAGGCTGAACTTGGTTTCTCATTCTCTATCAACACTATAGTTCAGACTGAACAAACTGTGGCATATTTCAGACGGAACAAACGATCATGGAGGGATCAAGCCTGGCTTCCTTCAGTAGGGAGTTCCAAAGCCTGGGAATAGCCATCAAAAAAACGTTTCTCCTGCCACTACTAGATGTGCCGCAAAGTTGGTGGGACAGAAAGATAGGTCACTCTTTATGCGCCAAATGAGATTTTGTAGTCAAGAAGATTTTGGTGTTAGGAAGTTATACAATTGGAATATAACAGGTTCTCTGCTTCCATCTTAAAATACCCATTTACTCAATTTCATAGTAAAACATCAGACCCTATATGAGGTAGTGTCATTCTATTAATGGAAGTAGTAGCAGAAACCTAGTTTTGGAGTGTATATAAAGAGGGAATCCAGTGCATTTTTGTTTGCAAAATATTAAAAGCAGGGGTGGCCTTCCCTGAAAAGAGTGTGTACACAGACACTGCAATTATTTTTCCGTTATGAATAGTAAGGGATATGAATTTAGCTAATTAGATTGTGTTAGAAAGCATGGATTTAGGTGATTGTGCTCTGGATCAGTTCCTGAAACTGGATCTACTTTGCATGTACATATGAGTTGTGCTGTAAAAATTGAATGAACGAATGAAAGGAAGAGCCCATGAAGTACAAAATACAGTAAGTAACAGCATAAAAATGTTCATAAGCAAACACACTTTCAGCCCTGAAGCTTCAGTGAGACTAAGAGTCTTATCCATGTATTTTTACTGAGTTACGCAAGTAACACACAATGTCTAAGATCCCACATGAACATGTACCAGTTCAGCACCTCCTGCTTGGATATTAACATCACAGATCTGGGGAAGGTACAGAGTGAGGGCATAAGCAATTCAGGTTTTTCTTAGGCAAGATATATACCAAAACAAGTTGCTATTGCCTGCCCCTGGTATTCCATGACATTCTCCATCTTAAATAGTAACTAAACCTGAAACTGCTTAGCTTCCAAAATCAGATGGGATCTGGTGCTCCAGGGTATTTAGGCTTCTAACTATGGCCTGAAACGGATGGGCTTAAAAAGCTTTCTTCTGCGTGGCTAGGGGGCATGGCAATTACATGACACATACCCAAACCCGTGCAGAAGCTGCGCCAAGGCTGTACCAAAAAGAAAATCTTTTCCGCTTCTTGCTGTGATTCATTTGGGGCTGCGATAGCAGGTGCCCTTGGGACTGTAGTCATGGGGCGATTGAAGCAGGAGCAGCTTCTGGCTGCTCCTTTTGCCCCATATGTTTCACACCTATATCTATATCCTTATCCATATCACCACATTGAAAAGCAATCTTTGAAATACAACAGCAAGTTCCAAGACAATCTAAAATTGAGCCCTTTGCATTTTGATCACAAACCATCCCCAAAGTCACTTATATGCATGTTTACTAAGAAATAAAAATGAGAAACAGTATACCACACAAATTCAGAATTCAGGATGCAGGAAGCCCTTGCTTATGTGATGGGTTAGGAACCAGAAGACTGTCAGAAAGTGGGATTGGTTGAAAAATGAAACCCAGTTGTTTTTTAGCTTGCAAATTCATTTGGCTGCTGAAAAATTTAACTAACTATATATCATGTTCAATTGCATGCAAAAGCTAAAACTCTCTCTATTTCTCTCTCTCTAGTAAAGTAAAATGAACAAAAGCTTTCCTTTAATGTCCCACATTAGTGTATTACTGTATTCTGTATGCAGTTGGCCCTCGATACCTGCGGGGGATCTGTTCTGTTCCAGAACCCCCCCCCCCCGATACCAAAGCCCGCATTGCACCAATGGTGGCACATGCACGTTGCTGCGCTGTCATTAGGGAAAGCCCCCATTGTCCTGTGGCAGTGTGTGCATGTGGCTGTGCCATCGTTGGGGACAATGGAACTTAATGGTGGTGCAGCTGTGTGCATGCACCACCACAGGACAATGGGGGCTGTCCCTGATGGCAGCATAGCTGTGTGCACACAGGCTTGCTGTCCGCGGATGCTTGAATCTGCAGGTAGCAAGTCCACTGGTAAGGTAGTTTCCCAAGAGAAAAAAGGGTGGTGGCCTTAAAAAGTTTGGGAACCACTGCTGTATAAGGTATTATAAGCACAAATAATGTATAGTAATACTGTAGGAGACATGCTTTAACATAATCTGGGAAGCATCGTGGACTGAATGGAGACTGAAGAATCACTGTCCACAGTCTCAGAAGTACCACAAAAGGAATGCAGATTTGAAACAGCACTGCTCCCAGTCTCAGAGGCAGCACAGACTGAATGCAGATTGAAATTGCATTGCCAACAGTCTCAGAAGCAGCAAGGATTGAACACAAATTGGAGGAGTTAAGATGGTGCACAGACAGAGAGAGTGGGAAAAGGCTCCAAGCAGTGCTCCTTTGATTGCAAACGAGCCTCTATAGTTGGGTTGGTACCTTTTCTCCTTTCTGCTCACTTTGGAAGCAGTGTCCATGGGCTTGAAGCAGTCCAAAGTGAGCTTCTTTAAGAAGAAGAACAGATGATGATCTGCTGTTTCCACACTTGAAAATTACATAGAGAAGTTCATTAATTTATGTAGGGGTACTCTCTTTCTGTAGGCAGACCTTGGGACTTCATGCAAACCTCATAGGCAGGAAGAACTGATGGAAGAGTGGATCAGTCATCAAATTAATAAAACTTGTCTGTAATTTGTAAACATCAAAAGAGTGAAGAATTATCTACAGTAATGATTTACCCCAAATTACCCCAGGCTCACTGTGTCCTATTTACATTATGCAGGGTCAAAACACCGAATCATATCCAGACTATCTTCATGATGCCTGCACCCAATTCAGGGCTTTCTCCCCTTAACCAGCATTTAAATAGCTCTTCTTTTGCTTCAGGGTTTTGGCTCTCGTCACAGCAATGATGACTTATGCCTTCATTCATGGTCCCTGCGAGCTGCCTGGCACTATTGCTGCACCCATGAGTAGCTGAGGTCAGAGTGAAGTGCCTAGCATTGATAACATGGCTGGCACCTCATCCTGACCTCAACTGCAGTGCCAGGCGTTGAACACAGGCTATGTGAGAAGGCAACCACCTGTCATTTGCTGCATGAGCTGAAAACCTGCAGCAAAAGAGAGGAAGTAAGGATATGGCGTGGTGGTGGAATTTAGGATCAGAGTATTCTGGCAAGTGTAAACCTGACCTGACAAATCAAGTCATTGAAAAATGAGGGAAGCCTGTAAGAAAAACTAGGTCACTCAGGAGAAAGTGAGGGAAGCACAGCACATTCGCAGAGCATCCACAATCTAACCCTTTGCATGCAATAATAATTACAATAAGAATAACCTTCAAAACAACAGAAAAGATCTCATTTAAGGTTTGTTTTACCTATATCAAGCATAGTATAGTCAAGGAAATTTAATCATAGAATCAAAGGAAATCTCAAGGGCCATCGTCCAAATTCCCTGCAATGCAGGAATAAGACTATGAAAGCACTCCTAACAGATATCCATCCAGCCTCTGTTTAAAAAGCTCCAAAGAAGGAGACTCCTTTGCAAGGCAGCATGCTCCACTGTTGAAGGAAGTTCTTTCTAATGTAAGGTGGAATCTCTTTTCCTGTAGCTTGAATCTGTTGCTCTGTGTACTAGTCTCTGGAGCAGCAGAAAACAAGTTTCAATATGACATCATTTCAGATAATTAAACATGGCTATCATGTCATCTTTTAACCTAGTCTTACATGCCCAGCTCCCTAAGCTTCCCCTCATAGGTTATAGTTTCCAGAACATTTACCATTCTGATTGCCCTCCTCTGGAAAAGTTCCAGCATGTTGATAGCCTTCTTAAATTTGACATAGTATTCCAGTTGAAGTCTAACCAAAACAGAGTAGAATGGTACTGTTACTTCCCCAGACTTCTGTTGATGCAGCCTAGAATCACATTGATTTTAGCTGCCACATCACACTGTTGATTCATGTTGAAGTTGTGGTCTACCAGGATTCCTAGATACCTTTCACATGTACTGTTGGCAAGCCAGGTATCCTCCATCCTTTATCTCTACATTTCATTTTTTTCTGCCTAAGTGTAGTATCTTACTTTTCTCCCTGTCGAAATTCATTTTGTTAGTTTTGGCCATCTTGCTAATCTAATTTTGATCCTGTCCTCTAGAGTATTAACTGACCTCTCACTTTGGTGTCATCTACAAGTGACCTTAAGTTCATGGGAGTAAATTAGTTGTGAGGTAGGGGGAATTCTGTCATACTAGGCAGGAGTCAGTTCAACCTACATTTAGCCATTCCCCAGGCAGAAATCCCTTCACTCTAAGAAGAAATCAACACACTCCTCAATCCTGCAGATGTACCATTCCCAGATCCCACAGAAGACATGCATGGAACAAACACAAGCTTGTTTACTCTGGACAGAAATAAAGGCAAAGCTTCCCCACCTAATTTGACTTTGACTGCTCTTCCTATTTCTCAGACTCTGTCTCTGAGTCTACTAGAGATTGTGTCTGCTGTTGTATCTCTAGTGCTCTAAAACCACTAGAAGAATGGCTGAACATTTCTCAAAAAGATATTTGTCAAGTTTAACTGTAAGCAGGCTCAGTAGCTGCTCATTTTACAAAATAAAATTCTAGGTCTTCATAGCTTTTGGAAAGTCTTTATCTATTTATGGAAGGCAGGGAGTGTCATCTTTCCCAATGCCCTCTTCCCCGACCCTTTCTGCTTTACTCATTCATCTGCTGGGTTGGTGGCACATTCTGACCGTGCTCAGCGAGCATCCAGCCAAGAGTAAAGGAATGTTCTGAGCATGCCTAGTCACCAGGCATGGTTAGCAGTCTTCTCAGTAGGCAGTCAACATGGGAGATGAAAGAAATTACTAAGGAAGAACTATCAAACTACACTTTCTTCAGTGGAAGTCTACTGATGCTCTCCCCCCCCCCCCTTTGTAGTATGGAGGATTTAGGTTTGAGGGTGCATCTACACTGGAGAAATAATACAGTTTGACACCTCCTTAACTGTCTTGCCTCCATCCTACAGAATCCAGAGATTTTGTACTTTTGTGAAGAATCAGCTACTCTTTGGCAAATAAGGCTAAAGACCTTGTAAAACTACAAATCCCAGGATTCCACAGGATGGAGCTACAGCATTTAAGATGGTGTCAACCTGCATTACATCTACAGTGTAGGTGCACCCGAAGAGATGTTACATACCCAAATGAAGGACTTTACATGCTTAAAATTGGTTTCTGATTACAATAAATAATTTATCAGAGTAGCGTTTCCAAACCTTGTGTAAAGAGTTTTGGTGACTGAGCTTGCTAAGAGTGTTTGACTGCAAGTGTGTTAAAAATAGTAACAGTTAAAAATGTGATAAATATTAAACTCCTTTATGTTGCTCATTAAAAAAACAACCATCCTCAAGGTGAATTGCCATCTTTCTCTCTTTTAAATAAAATAAATGAACTGGGTAAAAATCACTACTTTCCTCACATTTTGTGGTAGAAAATATCAAAGTTACATAAGTAAGGAAAAAGTGACCATTTTTCTTGGCATATAATTGATGCTTACTTGGCCCCTGTGATTAAGAAAGTAAGAAGTTTATCAAATAGGATTTGAGTTATCTTGGCACAGAACTGAACTGATCATGTACAGTTTGGATTGTAGCTTCTCTTTTCTATGATTTCCCATTAGCAGTTGCTCTCTCCTGCTTGAAGGCTTATAAAAAACATAGGAAGCAGTATGGTCCATATGAAGGGAAAAAACAGTCTTTCCTCTTACCAAGACTTCTCGTTCTCTTCACCTTTGCCCTAGATGTCTATTATGTGCCTGCCAGGCAGAAAAGGTGTCATTATACTGTGCCTCATTCAGTGCACTGTTGGTGTTAATTAGCGGTAATAATCCCAGCCACCACCTCTGCGCTGAAGTTTAAATAAGAGAGTAAATGGTTTCTCTCACTTTGGGTAATTGAAAGTTGTTTCACTTTTGTCACAATACATAATTGCCACGGGTAAGACACCTTTTGATTTCTGGCATGGTGTCACTTTCGTTGCCGATTCTGTTCCACTTTGTTCTAAACTAGCTACTAATTTTGAGAGAGCTCCTGCGTAGTTTCCTGGATATAACTGAACTCACAGAAGAATATTACTCAGGCAAGCATCCTCATGAAAGTGAAGCCAAGGCAACCAGCCCAGCTTGGTAGTGGCGGGTTCAGATTTCAAAGCAACTGCCATGACCTTGACTGTACAGACAAGCTATGTGTGGTACTATGGAACTGCAAGTTCTTCTGGATGCTTGCTGCCTTGCTGTGGTTATTAGTGGATTTTATTACTGGTCTGGCAGTTCCTACTATCCACTCCCCCCCCCCCCCCGTCCCATATTTGAAAGTGTTTTAAACAAGAGACATAAGAGGCTGAGATACAAAGAAACCTTTTGAAGTTGAAAGTGGGCCTGCATGAAAATGAACTGCTCGTCTGTGAAAGGAGTCAAGTGTGAAAGAATAGGATAGTTTCACTAAATGAATCTGATAGTCTGAATAAGACACTATAGCAAGGCAAAGACAAAAAATTTGTAAAGGTCAGAATTGATCACATGATCTGAAACTAGGCAGTGAAAATACATGAAAAGAATTGAGTGGAAGTGCTCCAGTCTACATTTTTCTCTTGGTAGGCTTCCACCCCCCCTTCAAATCGAACTCTAGAAAAATAATAAAAAGAAGCTAAGAATCTAATTCCTTTGGGATCTTGTCCCCCTTTCATTCAACTCTTCTCTAGTTTCAAACCTTTTGAGATCAAAGAGAGACCGTTCTTCATTACATGCAATATCTCATTAGAAAGACAATTCTAATACTGCGTACTTCATTTGGCCAACGCTGTTGTGCACATTTTCCTTCAAATTACCATTTTAAAATATTCTAAGTAGAGTAGTTCTTGTTAGTGTTTCTTTTTTAATACTTTAGTAATCAACATAATTTGCAGGTTCTCGTACTATAAATCTGAATTACTTAGAACAGAAATAATTTGAGTGGTGAAGTGTCTTTTGAATACCAAATGCTGCTTTGACAACCAACATCTAGGACTAAGTTATTTGCATAATACTGCTTTGGCCCATTTTTTTTATTATTAGCGCAACTGAGTTCTGCTAGCGTGTTCTTTCTAACTTGATCTATATGTTACCAGTGAAGTCATGGCTGACATCTTCAGCATTAAAACTATTTATATTGATCTCCTTTTTATACCTCTGCAAGAGGGAAATATCAAATACTCATGAACAGACACCTTATGGATCAGTCCAAGACAGTAGCTTCCTCAGTAAGGGATGGGCTGACATGTCTTACATGGTCTATCTTTTCTTGAAAATTGAAATCCCTGTGGTTGATCAGTTTGTTTTACGTTTAGAGCACAGGAACACATCCTAATAATCTCTTTAATACCTAAGAGCTAACTAGTGTGGGTTACATTATCGTGAATATTCGTTTTGTTTAAGAATGTAAAAATTAGTTGTGCTGGATTAGGTAAAAGTCCCCCTAGATCAGCGTTCTTTGCGAGAATCTTAGAACCAAGTAGGCCACCACTTTTATAATTAAAGATGTTTTCTCTTAGAGATGTTGAAACAACATCTTTGTAGTCTGTCACAAGAGTTTATGTGAAGGAATGTATCCTCTTAGGAAAAAAGCAGATAATGTGGGTAATTGAAAAAAGGTATTGCTGTATAGAAACAAAAATGGGGGAAAATTAAGTTATCTATGGAATTCATCTTTTTCTCCCACCTGAGAGGCTGTGGTGAGGGAGAAGCCACTTTTGGGAGAAAAGCAGAACATAAATCAAATAAATAAATCACTTTTTCTTGACAAACATGATGTAGTGCTTATTTAAAAGAAAGTGGTATGCTACTTTTGCATTCAGATTGAGATTTATCATTTACATGTCAATGTCAAGTACATGTTTTTTGGTTTTTTTGTAGCGGTCCAGAAGTTTGACAGAAAGATGAGCAGATGCTGAAACCTTGGAGGGAAACTAAACCTGATCACCATCCTTCTTTCTTCCGTTAATGTCCCTTCTTTCTCAGCCTTATGACCATCTTGGGCTGTGTTCACACTGGAGAAATAAACCGGTTTAATTGCCATGGCTCAATGCTGTGAAATTCTGGGAATTGTAGTTTGTTGTGGGGTCCAGAGCGGAGCTCCGCTCCGCTCCGCTCTGGGCCCCACAACAAACTACAATTCCCAGAATTTCACAGCATTGAGCCATGGCAATTAAACCGGTTTATTTCTCCAGTGTGAACACAGCCTTGGTGACAAAGAGCAAAAAAAACATAGGAAAAAGTGTCATAAGAGATTGCATCTGTCTTTCTGGACTCAGGAGAAAGAAGGCAGGATTCCCTTTTCTGATATGTGCACTGTTCAGTATTACATTTATTATAGTTTATAAAAGGCTAGCAGCTGCTATACTGTGCACTGGTTGAAGAGCTAATAAAGACTACTTCTCCCCCAAAACCTCTGCAAAGTGTGTGTGTGTGTTAGTTATAGCACTTTGACTACTATCTTATTCTCTGAACAGGAAGTCAAAGAACTAACATAGCTGCTACAGCACTCTGGAAAGTAGTATGCAACTTTTACCTCAGCTCTTCTAGAATCCTTAGGGCCAGTTCAATCTGAGCAGGAAATTATGTATTTTCAAAAAAGTGAATGCAAACCTGACCCACAAAATATGGTTTGGAACTGAAGCCATGATTAGAAGCTCATTTGTCAACCATGGTTGGAAGCTCATTTGTAAAGCAGTTTGCAATAACTGGTTTCCAGTTGCATGTAAATTCATTGTGGTCTATAAGTTTAGGATAACAGGCTAAGACTGGGAAGATCAGAGTTATTATTCACTTGGTCAAGAAAAAACAATGGGCTTTTGTAGTCATGTATGTCGCCCTAAGATTTTGGGAAAAGGGCTTAATTTTTTATAAAAAACAATGAATAATATAGAATACCTAGAAAGGAAACTTATGGCTTCCTTGGTAAGTAGCATTAACCTTTGTAGGATTTCTATAGGGTTCTGTATGTGGAATGGTTCTATGTCTGCTGTATCCAAACATTTAAATCCTTTGCTTTTAAATTATAA
The DNA here is from genome assembly GCA_034509955.1 of Urosaurus nigricauda. NCBI lineage: Eukaryota > Metazoa > Chordata > Lepidosauria > Squamata > Phrynosomatidae > Urosaurus > Urosaurus nigricauda. Next base: position 67,955,831 of record JAOEGL010000004.1, read on the forward strand.
GGTGACTTCACTGATTCTTAAGAACACTTTCTCACCCCACTTGCCTTCCTTTTCAGTTCTTGGAAGCCTGTATTTTAACTACTCCTGAAAACTAAGAAAAGGAATTTGATCATTTATTGCCTCTTTTCTGTACAAAATGGCATTTGACTAAGTAGGCTGTCACAGCTTGATGCAAACTGTGCATTGGTTCTTCAAATACTTTTAAACTGTATGCTGTGGCCAAGTACATAAACGGAATTTTTCTCTTCTATGATTATTAATTTAAACTATTCAAAGAGTTAGAATTTATTTACACTTCGTTTTTGGGTAGCAGTGGAAACTATCGATATGGGTGAATTGGCAAATAGCTCTGTGGTAGATCAGTCCATAATTTATAAAATAGTAGATGTCAGTCTTTCAAACATTCTTACTTTACTACTCTGTTATTTCTGTCCCTGTTGCTTATTTTTGTAAATGTTGTGTGACTTTATTTACTTTGACAAACCAAGAGAGATTTGTTTTATCCTTTGGATTCAGGCAGTTAATACTATTGTTTTGAGAATCAGAAGAATGGGGAGGCTTTCACAAATCCAGACATCACCAGTGAGTGCCTTGTCCTTCTGGTGAGGTCCCCTGAGCAGCATGACATAGGGAATCTCCCCTCCCAGTTTGTAAAGCAGTGTTTAATTGTGCTGATGAAATTTGGTGCACAATGCAATCCTATTGCTCCTGAACCTAGTGCAATCTGACAGCTTTCTTACCCTGGTATCTCTGGCTTGCACAGAGGAACTGGAGCAAAGAGAGGTTAGTGACAAGCACACACTGTGACTAGGTAGTAAACCACGACAAAATTTGTGAACTTCTGAGAATGAGTTTAATATTTGGTCGTGCAGGCAGGAATTGAATGTCATAGACAGACTCCAATCTACAGACTCATTTAATTGATCCAAAACAGGGTGGAAGCCTTTCTGGCAAAGGTCACATTCCACAGGAGCACCAGCAACGTGCAGTGGTTTGAGCACTGGAATCCAATTCTGGAGATCAGGGTGCAAATCCCCACTTGGTCATGGAAACCCACTGAGTGACCTTGGGCAAGTCCCACTCTCTCAGCTTTAGAGAAAGCAAAGGCGGAAAAAACCCTTGAGCAACTTTTTTCCATGAAAAACCCATAATAGAGTTGCATATGGGTCAACATAAATAATAAACGAGTTGAAGGCATGCAACAACAAACTATATAAAGCCACACATTGATGGTGATGGTGTTGCTGTTGCTGTCTGCCTTCAAGTCATTTCTGACTTGCGGTGACCCTAAGACAAGCCTGTCATGGGGTTTTCTTGCCAGGATTTGTTCAGAAGGGGGTTTGCCATTGCCTTCTTCTGAGGTTCAAAGAGTATGAGTTGCCTAAAGCCATCCAGAGGTTTTCCAGTAGCTGAGTGAGGATTTGAACCCTGATCTCCAGAGTCATATTCCAGTGCTCAAACCATTACACCATGCTGACTCTCTGGATGTTGATGGTAAGTGAAGTTAAAGCTAAAAGTGGAAGGGGTCACCTTTTCTGTCATCCTTATCATTTTCCTTCTCCTTCCTCATCCAGCTAGGAGAGAGATCACTCATGACAAAATCACAATGACAAAAGCCACAGGTTGCCCACCCCGATTTAAATACTATTACGGCCGGAAGGACTTTAGTATTGTTTGTCATCTAAGAACTAGTTCATACAAATAAATGACAAGTGCTCTCACTTTTGAGACCAGCAGCTTGAAAGAGCAACAATGATTCTAAAAATTCTGTACCAGGCTTCCACACATTTTTCTTGCAGTAAGGAACTGTGCATGGGATTGTATAAGCAAATGAAATGCTATCTTTTTGTCGGAATTTCCTCTGCACCGAGTTACGTAGCATAAGAAGATCCTATCTCCATTTGCCTCAAAAATAAATACGATTAAAGTAAAAAGTTAATTGACTTGTAAGCAAGAAATCTGTGTACTATTTAATCTTAGAGGAATTACCCAATTACCATGTTCCCAAAAGTCTGCCCTAATGTATTGCTCAGATAGCAATATTTTTAGCAAACTTGGTCTCCAAGGCATTGCATCCAAATCTTTCTCTTTAGTAATTCTTTCAGCAAAACCTTGCTTGGTTCAGTGCAATTAGAATAATTCGCAGTAGTGTTCTAGGCTCTTCTCCCGACTTTTTCTCAGAAGAGAAATTAGCCTTGATTCTAGATATGTAGTATTTTGGAGCTCAGATACCAATTAGTAGGATAAGCCATAGGACAGATAAAAAAGCATGAGTTATAACAGGATACTTACTGAACTGTTTAATGACAAGTTGAGATGAGGAAAGGAGGCAGAGGATGGCTTTTTTAAACCATCATGCAAGAGGACAGATATCTTGCCCTATATTACTAGGCTAGAGGATGTGCCATCCATTTCCCACAACATCTTGAATCTAGAATGGGCGTTGTCCTCTTTTGTTGGACATTCAAAAAGGCTGCTCTTAAGCTATGACATTTACCATATCAGCCAGGGAGGGTTTTATTGGGTTTCTGTAACACCAGAGAACTGGATTGGCCTTACTTCTATTCCAGGCCTCTAATCTTTATGGACTAAGATGGGGCAGAGTTACTGTTTGTTATAGAAGCCAGACATATTTAAAATGTGAGTATTCTGTGGCATTGTTACCTGGACAGTTCTAAATAATGTTTCAACTTTCTGTCACTTGCTGTGTGGGTTTTTTTCCCATTGAAAAAAGAAGAAAGTTAAGAACAAAAATTGTCCTCTTTCTCTGAAGATGCCAGCCACAGATGCTGGCGAAATGTCAGAATGGAACTTTTTTAGAACATGGCCACATAGTCCGAAAGCTAAACAAAAAACGATGTCCTAGAAAATGTTTTCTTTTTTGCCTGGGATTCTTTTGGGGGGGGGGGATTAAAAAAAGCCTCTAAATTCAATTGCTATTCTCAACTAGAGTAAATCAGTTGAATCAATAGGATTTTCATAAATGTTCACTTATGTTCAGTTAGTGTACTTAGATGGGATGAGAGCTAGCACATAGTTTGAGTGTTGACCTGCAACTCTGGAGACCACAGTTTGATTTTCTGCTTGATCATGAAACCTACTGGGTGACCTTAGGCAAGTCACTTGCTTCTTCTTCGTGGTCTCTGTGCCTCACACAATAGGGTACTGTGCCTGCACAGAGACTCTTTTGGATAGTTGAAAAGTTGAGCAGATTAGCGGTAGCACCTCCCCTCCCACTACCTGAGTATGCCCAATCCTGCCAATCTAGCTCCTCCTTCGGTTCTCTTTCGTCCACTGCAAGAGAAACATCTTCTTCGGGTTGCCGATCGTTTTGACTACGGCTGAGTAGAATTCTCCCTCAAACCCTCTTTTCTTGTTTTATTTTTTATGTTCTTTATCCTTGAGCTGCTTCTTTTCTTCTTTTGTTGAATTTCAGCGAGGTTGCCCCTCACCATTGGTTTTAGGCCTCCTATGTCCTCGGCCCCTCTTTTCAAGATATGCTCTGTTTGTCCCAACAAACTTGCGCTTAATGATAGACACTCTCCATCGACAGCGAAGAGTAGGAATTTCCAATGTTGGGGTCTGATGGCGATGTGAAAATAGGAATCCTTAAGATTGATGAATGCGAACCAGTCCCCTTGATGCAGGAACGGAAGGATGGACTGCAGAGTCACCATCTTGAACTTGCGAGGTATGATGGAGTTGACGCCTCAAGTCTAGTATGGGACGAAGACCACCACCTCTCTTCAGCACCGTGAAGTATTGAGAGAAGTAGCCTTCTAGCCTGCAGCTGGTTGGAATCTGCTGAATGGCTCCTTCGTTGAGAAGGGATGAGATCTCCTCTAGGAGAGGAGGGGAAGAGAGAGTAGAGCAGAAAACGCCATTTGGTGGAATACTTGAGAACTCTATGTACTTTTGGCCTCAGGAGAAGGCAATGGCAAACTTCTGGACAAATCTTGCCAAGAAAACTCCATGATAACTGCCTTAGAGTTGCTGTAAGCCAGAAGAGACTTGAAGGCACAAAACAATAACAACATAATCTGTAATTTTTCAACGCAGAAGTGCTGGTAGGTTACTACCATTTCATAGGGAAATGCCCCTCATTAAAAGAAAGACATGTTGTACCCTAAACCTAACTCTAACCCATATTACATTCAAATTTTTACTGGAGTTAGAAAGTACTCCAGAACTTCATGCAAGTAGTTTTATCTTAATTATGAGGGCTAAAGGGACTCATCATCTCATTTGAAATGTGGTGTTATAAGAGTTCTGAGATCCTATGGGCTACCAGAAAGACAAATAAATGGGTCTTAGAGCAAAGCAAGCCTGAACTCTCAATGGAAGCCAAGATGACTAAGATGAAACTGTCATACTTTGGAAATAAGATGTGATTTATCGGAAAAGACAGTAATGTTTGGCAAGGTAGAAGGCAGCAGGAAATGAAGACGAGCACTACAGATGGATAGATTCAGTCAAGGAAGTCACAGCCTGAGTTTGCAAGACCTAAGCAGGGCTCTTAATGAGAAGGTGACTTGAAGGTCTCTCATAGGGTCATAAATCAAAGTTGATCTGATAGCAGTTAACAAGAAAAAGGGGCTCATTCTGCTTGCTTTGACCATCTCTTACTCTAGAGGGTATTTTAGGGCCAATACAGAAAGCTGCTCCTTTTTGAGTTGGAAAAAAGCAGCTTTCCAACAGGGGCGCTAGCTTTTCGGCGTTCCTGTGTCGTGCAGCGTATAAACGTCATGCTGCCAGAGCACTGCAACGCTGCTTGCCATCTGGCCAGTTGGGTAGTGTCACACAGGCTTGGAAGTGGCATTGGGGCATGCGTCATCTAGAACCCGCAGATACTCAAGGCCCACTATATTCATTGGCGCAGTAAAATGGTGTCTCTTATATAAAAAACTAAGCAGATGAGTCCTCCCATTGCTATCTACATCATCAGAGGGAGAGAGAGGCCTGGCAGATCCATCAGGCCTGGCCTAAAGTAAGCGGATGAGCCCTCCCTTTGCCATGTAAATCATCAGAGGGAGAGACAGGCCTGCCAGCTCCATCAGGCCTGGGCTTGAACTAAGAAGAAGAGCCCTCCCTCCAGACCATCTGCTTTGGTCCAGGCCTCAGAGGGAGAGAAGAACCTTTGGACCTGATCCCCTTCCCCCACACCAGTCCCTTCTCCTTTTGTATCATGTCTTTTTAGATTGTAAGCCTGAGGGCAGGGAACCCTCGAATTAAGAATAACAATTGTAAGCCGCTGTGATGGCCTTTAACGCTGAAGGGCGGGATATAAATTATTATTATTAATAATAATAATAATAATAATAATAAGAAGAAGAAGGCAAAATCAAGGCTTGCTTTTTGGATTATTTATTTATTTATTTATTGAGGGGGAGTAATAATATTTTCAAGCTATAGATGGTGGAACATACACCGGTAGGTGCAGAACCCATGGATACAAAGGGATGACTGTACAAATAAAACAATTATGCTTATTGTAAAGTAAGCAAAGTGAAAAAAGTTGCAACTTGTAACAAATCTAGAATGGTGAAAATTTTCAGTTCACCCTCCAGAGAGGGAATGTACTTGGAATGCATTTTCTGCATCCCCTTCCATATGGCAGGAAATGAGAAAGGACGAGAAAGAAGTGAGTGTTAAGGTGTGGTGGGGAGGCTGATGTTTTTATGTGTGTCTGTATGTGTATGGTGGTTTTGGAGGGGATTGGAACAAATATTAACTGCCACTACCACCACCCCCTTCCTCCTGATGCACTAGCTTCAAGAGGAGAGAGGAACAGTGATTGCAGTCACCAATCTCTTACTGCAGCCGACTGCTGTATGTACATTTACAGAGCAACCAGCTTCAGTAAGCAGTTGGCCTCTTTGGCAATCACTACTGCAAGTATCCCCCCCCCCCCCCATGCATGGGCTTTGGGAGAATTGGTTGGAGCAAAAGTTGCTCACCACTTCAACTGTTTCTTTAAAATGTCAGTACATTAAAATGTACTCTGAAACATTAGTAGTATGAAATGAAAAAGAGACACTATCTAAATGAAACGTTAGAAGCCAAATATCATTAAATGAGATGCATAACACACACTAAATATGCAAACCAAAAAATCAAAATATTTTTATTCATCTACTAAGTTGAGGGGTGCCCGAAGGGAAAAAGTTTGAAACCTTCTTTAAATCATTAGAATTCTCTTTATGGAAATCAGTATATTTAAGTAAAATCTATTTGAGTTGAAATCTGCAATTTAAATCTATCTATCATCAAAGCACATTGGATGATAACCAAGCACAATATTTATGCTATGGATTTCTGGGAATTGTACTTTTGTGAGGCATAGTCTTCTATGGCCAAGAGCTCTGGGCTCTGGTGCTACAACTGTATCACAAAACTATGGTTTCCAGAATTCCATAGCGTTGAGCCATGACAGTTAAAGTGGTGTCAGACTGCATTATTTCTACAGTGTGGACGCAGCTTTAATTGTATACAGTTGCTCCTCCTTTCTTGTGGACCTGAGATCGATAGTCTTCAATATTCATGGAGGGGTGACCTTCGTAATTTTCAGTGGGATGCACCCCTGCTGCATACACTTGTGGGCATGCACCCCATTCAAGCCTATATATTGAATATTGGTGAGTCTCTGGGGGGGAGGGGGTTCAGAACGGATCTCCCATGAAAATGGAGGGCCAACTATATTAGGATTTAACTTGCTATGTGTATATCTTAAAATATCTCTTCTGCGATTCCTGCATGTAAATACAGTACTAAATTCTTATACATGTACAGTACTTTTGAAGCAGTAGGACCATGCCTGTGACTTTACCGAGTAAACAGGATGGTATTTTCTCCTTGCTGTTAGAAGTTAATGTTCATATTCATCATTTGCTAGGAAGATGCATATATTTCATTATTGAGAACTGAACAAATTAATTAGAAGACTCTAAAAAGAAGTATAATATAATTGGAATAAATTCTGTGATGTATCGTGATAAGATACAGTATTGTATTATCTTGAAGCAGGGACTGAATCCCAGAATCTTTGCTTGGCTCATGTGGGTTCCCAATATCAAACCCATGTTATTAAGAAATTGGTTCTTCCATATTTCTAATACTTGACTTAAAGAGCCAGAGACGTATGATTTCTTTTTTTAAAAATGTGCAATGTTTGGTCATATGTTTGAAAGTATAGAGGATTTGAATTTTAAGTTATGTGTCCAGGTTTTGTTGTATCTTGATTTATGTGCAGAGTTACCATTTTATATAAGGGACACCATTTTACTGTGTCATTGTATTTAATGGTACCTGAGCACCCACGGATTTTAGTATACATGGAGGATCCTGGCACCAAACCCCAGCAGATACAAAGGGCCCACTGTGTGCACATAATGAGATATCTTGAAGATGCGACCTAAGTCTTCATTCATGTTTCATATACACCTTATACACATGGTCTGAAGGTAATTTAATACAATATTTTAAAATAATTTTGTGCCTGAAACAAAAGTTTGTGTACATTAAACCATCAGAAAGCAAAGGTGACACTATCTCAGCCAGGCATGAAATTTTTTTTGTGTTTGGATTATTTTGGATGTCAGAATCCTGTCAGCAGCACTAATAAATGAGAACTGCAAAAGTGACCAGGGCTGCAAGCCACATGTTATTCCCTTCGGTAGATGCACCTTCTCAAGAGGTGTGTTCTCCCCAACACAGTAGTTTCCGAGTGCAGTACAAGGTGGCTTTAACCTTTAAAGCCCTACATGGCTTAGATCCAACTTATCTTAGGGACTGCCTCTCATCATACGAAACCCCCCCCCCCCCCCACACACACTTTGGTCCTCTGGGAGGAACCTACTGCAGCCTGTGAAGACCAGGCTGGCACAGACCTCCCAGAGGGCCTTTTCAGCCTCTGCTCCCAGGCTATGGAATGGCCTGCTGGATGAGATCTGTCTTATCACAATGTTAGACTGTTCCAACACATCTTTAAAGACGTATCTCATCTGACAGGCCTTCCCAGAAACTGTATAATCTTCCCGGCTCCTAGAATCTTCCAGTTAACTTCCTGGCCTTCTGCATCTTGATGTTACCCTATGCTGCTGCCAAGTACTGTGGGTTTTAATATGTTTTGTTTTATTCTATTTTATTTTATCCTGTTTTAAATCTTGTCAGTTTAATTTTATTTTAAGGGGTGGGAGATTGGGGATGGGATCGTTGAACCATTTTAACCTCAATTGTAACTGTTTTTAAACTTTGTTGTACCCCGCCCCGATTGTTCAGACAGAGGGGCAGGTAAGAAATAATAATAATAATAATAATAATAATAATAATAATACAATAACTCTGCTGCTCCACTCCTGTTTCTACTACTGTTCCTGAGTATGTGTGCTGTACTAGAACCTGAGATTACCTTCTGTTTGGTAAATGCAACAGGGTCAGTCTGTCTTCTGGTTCCCAGTTTTTCATCTTGATTCAAAATAACCTGTGTCCTGTTTATAACTGAAATTATCTATGACTTTGTTCTCTTCCCTTAAATATATAATGACTAGATGGATAAATGAAAAACGTTTTTAAATGTTTACAATTAACATTTGGTCTACTAATTCTAACATTTCAGCAAAACCTGTGCTGGTTCAGCAATCAGTTTTGGTTAAAATGTGGCTAAAATTAGCTAAGTTGTAAATATATATTTTATATACTCAAAGCATTGATTGTAATTTTATAATAAAGATGAATAAAAAAAAATAAAAAAATTCTGGATAAGGAAGACTCAACCTGTAAAGAGGATATTTGCAAAAATTAGGTCTACCAATTAAATGTGCATGTAGTTTTTACATAATCCCAAATAATTTGATTTAATAACATTTATTTATAATGCCCTTTCCACCAAAGGGAGGAACGTTGAACATATACAATTAGAGACAAATAACTATATATATATATATATATATATGCGCGCGCGCACACACACACACACACACAATACATATATATTGTGTAAACATCATTTAAATGAAGAGCAGATGTTCAGGGGAACAGATGTCCCTCATGTCTGTGTTTACTATAATTTTAATAAAGTTCTACAATAAGATGGGCAAAATATTTGCAGACTGTAGGACACAACTGCATTTTTTAAGGGCCAGTTTGAGAAGACCTTGGATTTACTTTCTCCTTCAATGGGTTATAACATGGCATCTTATACTGTTTATGAGTTTTTCGACATGTATCAATATAAAATAATCAGGAGGAGAGTGAATCAGCTCCCACCATGAATTGAATACAAGGATTGAAATCTTGCACGAAGCAGGCAAAATGTTAATACTCTCTGTCAATTCCATGCCCCCCCAGTTGCCAATTTCTATATTATTTAAATCCTTTCTTTCTTTCTTTCTTTCTTTCTTTCTTCTTACACATTTGTAAAAATGTAGAACAAATTGTTTTGACATTGGTAGAGCTGCTTTACACTGCTTCTCTTTCATTTGAAGAGCAAGTGTCATATATTGTGCCAGCAATATTTCTCATTGTGTACCCTGTTGGGGGTTGGGGGAAGCACCCCTGGAAGCCCTGGAAGTGCAGTAGAGAGCTGAACATTGGAAAGGAAAACCATTCTCAATCTGCATCCAGACTTTATTAGACTGCAAGTCTCATCAGCCATCATAGTCATTGGTGAATAAAGATGGGAGTGTCAGTGTAACAACATTGGGATGGCCACAATTCACACCCCTGGCTATAATGTAGTGATTTCAAGACAATCTAAAAAGCCACATGAGGTGATTCATGTTTGAATCTGTTTCAATTGTTATAAAAGGTACTATGTGAATTGCATCAGGGTTATGGCACTGAGAGGTGTGGGTTTTGTTTCTTGGTTTTTTAAAAAAATCCAATTTGGATGTGTGTTGGTTTCTCAGCTGAATACACAGCTTCTTAGCTGGAATCTCTGAAGATTCGTGACCTTCTGGGAAAAGAGCAGCTTCATACAGCAGTGAAAGGCTTTTAACCCCCTTACTCCCATAATTGTGGTCCTGGTCCAGTTTTGGGGCTTCCAGAACACCTTTATTTTTAGAGGAAATGAATTTGTGTCTCATTTAATTTGGCCATTAAGTAGTATAATATTTCGTAGAGATCCTCTCTCTGCTGAAGTTTGAGGAAGGGAACCTGGGAGGAGCTTTCTATGCACACCATACACCACCTACTGGCACAGTTTATTGTAGCAGCTCAGTGACTTGAGTTTTAATGCTGCTTTTTCACTCAAAAGTAAGTGAGGGAGAAAGCTGCATTCTTTGCTTTCTCCCAGGCAGCAGGCCTAATTATACGGTTGCTCAGGGTGACCGAGGTACTGCAGTTTGCATCCCTGAAGATGGGATGATAGCAGTGGGCTATTGAAAGGGCAGACAAATAGTGTTTGTAAGGATGGGGACTTCCAGATTTTACGGGTGGAGTAGGTAGAAGACAGAGCATTTGTGTGTGTGCAAAGTGCAGAAATCTTTTGTTTTCCGAACACTCCAGAGTGAATTCCACTCATATTCTGAGTCTTGAATAGATGCTGCCTTTACTTTTAGAAAGTAAAGCTTTTATGTTGCCAGAGCACACACATTTACAACATTCTGAAGATTCCATAGAATGCAGCACATTTATACTTGAAACTACTTGAAATATTTCATCACATCTTTCATTCAACACCCTCCTTCAGTTTATGAACTCAGTCTACAGTGAACATCTTTTTCTAAAGTCCTGTGCATCTGATGACCTTTTCAGCAGATCTATAATGTATAGATAGAAAAGAAGCATTAGGAAACATCCCTCATAAACAAGTACTTGTGTGTGTATACTAGTACATTTGGAGTCTTTATTGAATGCTTTGCTTGCAGACACGTGATTCTTATTTCTTCTTCTTGTTTTGGCCAATATTTAGTCCATTATTGTTCAAGCATTAATTATGCTAGTAGCATAGAATGGGTGTGGGTGGGATGCCTGATATATTGGTAAAATCAGATGGGCAGCTTGTGATCCATTGTTTTTATCCTGCACTTGCCCTTATTTTCATAAAGTAGACATTTTCTGATAAATTGTATATAATTTGCTCAGACTTCTAGTGCTTGTTACAGGTGTTCAGGGGTTTATTAATTTGTTGTTGGCTATGATAGATAGCTCTTGTAGTTTCCACTAATTCTGTCTCTGCCTTGAATCTTCTGACATGCATAGTGAATGCAACAAGGGAGCCTCTGAAGCCAAGAAAAATAGTGATTTAATCCATTGTGTGTATGCATCATGGGGCTCAGGAATTCCAAATATGAAATGTCCCTTCCTAGTGCATATGTGGGGACCCCTGGGGCAGGGAGAATATTGATTTTTCTTCTTTATTATGAATCAGTGTAACCAGATTGTGTTATCTTTAACAATAATTCAATTCTCTTGTATTAATTTAATTTCTTGAATCTTCATTTAGTAACTTGTCTAGGTTTGCTGATAAAGGTTTTATGCCATTCAAATGGTACAATTCCATTAGAGTGTGGCAAAGAAATAAATGGGATGGTAGTACCCACCCCATTGACTCTTAACATAATTTGGCTCCTTGTTTGCCTGAACTGATTCCATTTGGCCTGGTTATTATAAGTATGGTATAACTTTTAAGAACACTTGTCTGAATCTGATACCTTTCCTTTTCCCTTCTCATACACTTTTCCTTTTGTATTGTGCCTTTTAGATGGTAAGTCAGCAGGCAGTGTCTGCTTTATTTGCTGTAGATCTTATGCAAGCTACTCTAGAAGCCTTTCTAGTTGAACAGCAGGGGGAAAGCTTTAAAATAATGTTAGCCTTTACAAACTGTCTCTCTTCCTTATGAAACAGAGTGTAATATTCAGCTCATTGTTTTCCTCAGAGGTAAGTCTGATGGCTGTATGATTATCTGCCATAATAGCTCCAAAAATGATTGTAGAATGCCTTGGTCACAGTCATCCTGCATAATATGTAGGGGATATTTTTTGGTTTCTTCATCCATATATTTCTACGTGTTATATTTGCAGGGACCCACAAATTATGCCTACATTTATTATCCAAAAATTATTTATTCTGTCCAGCAGGGATATAGCACATGGAAAATACCTTTTTCCTTTCCACTGTACAAGTGATAGCATGTTCCTCCCAGAAAATTAAGTAGAGATAATATTGCAAAGAGAGACAGTGTGGTGTATTGGTTTGAGCATTGGACTATGACTCTGTAGACCAGGGTTCAAATTCCTGCTTGGTCATGGAACCCCACGGAGTGACCTTGGGTATGTCACATTTTCTCAGCCTCACAGGATGGCAATGGCAAACCCTCTCTGAAGAAACTTCCCAAGGAAACCCAATGATAGGTTTACCTTAGGGTCACCATAACTTTGGAAATCACTTGAAGGCACACAACAACAAAATATTGCAAATAGCTTTGCTCTACATGAGCCCCAAGTGCTCTGGAGCTTTCTTTCGAAAACTAAGCATTGCCTCTACTTCCTTGGCCTCTCCTTTCAAAACTAGAGCTTTAGAGGGTAGGAGACAGACTCTTTCTGTGTCTCTCTTGCAGTACTACTCTTTCACAACCAGTTTTTGTTTCCCCCATTTATTATTATTTCCCCTCTTTATTCCCCCCCAAACTCGCCATCAGCTTCAAGAAGACATAACTAAGGGAATTGGTCTCACATTTTCTTTCTTGTGTGAAAAAACATATTGAAAGTGAGAAATTCTTTGCAAGTGAGGGCAAGGAAGTTAGAAGCAGAAATAAAGATACAGAGGAAGAGCATTAAGCAACAGACTAAGGGAAGCAAAAGGGGTGGGAAGCAAAATTGATTGCCATTTTCAGTGCAGTCAATCAATATGCAAAGCAAACTTTTTTGGGATGAAATTATGGTGGTTTTTTTAACTGGGACAAATTTATAAAGAACATATAGTCAGCCCTCCATATTCACAGATTCTTCACCCACGGATTCAATCATCCATGGCTTGAAAATATTCAAAAAATATAAATTCCAAAAAACAAACTTTAATTTTGCAAACTTTATATAAAGATGCTATTTTACTATGTCATTGTATTTAACAGGACTTGAACATCCACAGATTTTGGTATCCATTGAGGTCCTGGAACCAAAACCCATTGGATACCAAGGGCTCACTGTATATTCTCAGGATGAGGGGTGGAGGCATGGGCTCCAAAGTATTGTTTTTTGTTTGTTTGTTTGTTTTTTGGTGCTGCTTTTGAGTGCCAGGAGGAGGAAAGCAAAGGAGACTGCATGAGTATGGATGGAGAGGCAGCTTTGCAAATGAAGAAAGAGAGAGAAACTAATGCTGCGTTCACACTGGAGAAATAAACCGGTTTAAGTACCATGGCTCAATGCTGTGAAATTCTGGGAATTGTAGTTTGTTATACAATTCCCAGAATTTCACAACATTGAGCCATGGCACTTAAACCGGTTTATTTCCCCAGTGTGAATGCATCCTGAAACACAGTACTGTACTTAGCAGCATTAGAGGGAGATTGGGTGTGGTAAGGCCAGCCTAGTCCCATCAGTCTGCTTGTCTGGGAGAATAGCCATATCTCTATGAAATTTGAAATTTAATGGACATCAACCAGATTAACTTTGGAAGCAAGAAGAGTCCCTGCATCACTCCTCAGTTAACTCAAGAATGTTGAATTAGGATTGGTGGTCTACCTACTCAGGATTCAATTGTATACAACATTTAATTCAATATAAGAATGCTTATTTAGAATTATGGTAATAAAACAATGAGTTTGATAGTTTAGATATTCAACACTTACACTAAAGGATGGGATAGAATAAGTTCAGTTCAATGATAGCATTGTGTGATCCTCTCTTGAGTCGTAAGTGGCATGCACATGTTCTAGAGATGATACCAACTACTTCCTGAGGAATGATTTTAATTATTTCTTACTTTAGCAGTAACAACAAGATATTGTCACTTGGTTGTGGTAAAATCTGCATAATAATTTGTTAATGATATTCTGAGACCCACCTGCCTCTATAGTCCACCCTTCTTACACTGATTTGTTTTCCTATGTTTTAATTTATCTTATTCTCTTTGGACAAAATAGCCCCAACTATCTCAATGACTTCAAATACAAATAAAATCTGAACTTCTACAGTTTCCCCATTTAGTTCCCTTGCCTTGATATGTACCATAAGACTACTGTTCCCTTCTGTTGATAAATGCACAAAGAGGACTTTAATACCCACAGTTCAGCAATTGCCTGCCATCTATATATCTAATTTCTGCAATTCTCTCACTAACCTTTAGCCTATATCCTGTTTATGGCCTATGTCAGCAGTTAGTCCCCAGCAGATAGGCTACTTCTACCTTATTTCCTATGTGTGAAATATACAAAAATCATTGGGCAGTTCGTGCAGCCCATGTTATGCATCCTGTTAATGGGAAAGGTTAAAAATTTTACACATCTACCAAATTCTGCAGTGTTTGCAGAAAGGACAAAGTGCAGAAAGAGAGGAAAACTTTCCCAGTGCAGTTAAGAATTGAAGAACAGCCTCCCTCCCCAAATCTGCTGTTTGCTTTTTTGGTGGTAGTCTAATATGGCTTCTTTAATGCCACATCTCTTGCTGAGCATTTTTTCTTACTAAGATCAAAGACTTTTTTGTCCTTGGCATGTTGGCAAGTGGATTTATTTTAGGCTGTATCTTTACAGTAAAATATTTCCCAAGAAATTAGTACTCTGAGATTTAAATCATGTGACTTGAAAGACAGCAGCAAATTCAATGTGTTAAAGAGAGGTTTTTTGTTGTTGTTGACACATTACTTTTCTGAGAAGGAAGGTTGGTTTGGTAGTGTCAGAAAGCAAGTAGCAATAGAAATGCAGGTATATTTGTACACTGCTTATCAGTGCACTGAATCACTCCCTAAGCAGTTTATAATGTGTAAGCTAGTTGCCCCCAACAAGCTGGGTATTCATTTTAGTGACCTACACAGGCTGGAAGCCTGAGTGGACCCTGGAGCTCTGCCTAGGATTGAACTCACAACCTTCTGGCTGTGAGTGGCTGCAGTACTGGCATTTAACCACTGCGCCAGCAGGGCTCCCTATGTCTTACTGTATTTGCAATTCTGTTTCTCAATTAAAATTATTTGTGTATTTTAAAGCAAATTTTAGCATTAAAATTTGTTTAATAAAATCAAAACATTTTTTTAAAATTAGCATACCTAAACGCCCAATTGTGTGTATATGTGCCTTCACAGCACCTGCTGACTTAAGACAATCCCATGCCTTTCATAGGGTTTTGTTAGGCAAGGAATACTCAGAAGTTTTTTCGTCTATTCTTTCCTCTGAAATATATTCTACAGCAGCTGGTATTCATTGGCAGTCTCCCATCCAATTACTAACTAAAGCTAACCTTGCCTAGCTTCCAAGATCAGACAGGCTCTGGTGTCTAATATATTTAGGCCCTCTAAATGCACAGGTAATACATAATAAAATTAATCATAGACAAGAGGGTATAGACAAGCCTCTAAAAGTAAGAAGTAGGGAATTAGGAAGATTATAAGAAATGATATAAGTGTTCTAAAGTGCATCTAGCCCAATATTGTCTGCTCTAATAGGAGCATTTCAGGTACATAGGCAGAGGTTCCTTAGGCAGCCACTTGGTTCATTCCAGAATTTTGGATGCAGCTTCCATTATCTCTTGTTACTGGCCATGGTATTTGGAGCTTATGGGAGTAGTATCATCAGGAGGGCAGCGAGTTGCTTATGCCATCCCATTCAATTATTTTAATTGGAGCTTTCAAAACTGAAACTACAGTCTTATGCCACAGCTCAGAAGTCACTCATTTAAAGTAACATTAGTAGCAACAAGTTACTTTTATGGGTGATTGGGTATAATGACATTTCTTTTGTGGTGTAATGAGTAACATAGTATAACAAACAACTAAAACAAGTAGAATCCCATAATGTCAATGCTAATTACTATCACCTCAAAATACAGTTGGGCAGCTTAGTGAATTGGGGTTTTTAAAGAATTATTTTCTGAGTTTTGCCTTCCACCTACAAAATGTACTCTCCTGCTGAGCTTCAGCTCCACCAATACTCCACCAAGTCCAGATACAAGGAACCACAAAATGAGAGGGAGGGTCCTGTTGACTGTGTTGAAGATATGCAGCATGACCTCTTCTTGCAGACACAGTGAAGATAAAGTGGGGGAATAGTAAGAAGATGGAGATGTGAAACTTCAGTTTCAGATGCAGGAGAGAAATTTGAAGACAAAAAGTGCAAGATATTGGAGCATCTTGCTTCTGTGTAATTTTGACACAGGCCATAGTCTGGGAAAGTTATAAATGTTATGTTATCCAAATTTTCAATCTTTGTTTCTTAGATAAGTGGTAATTTACTTTAATGTCCAAGGATTAATATTGTTTGCTCAAGAGTATATAGCCTGGATATCACACATTTAGCATCTATTAACTCTTCCTTATGTTTAAATCTGCCCACATTATCTAAGATATTTTAAGGAATTAAGATTCCCAGTGATGTAGGTGGCTGATAACGATTTTGAGAAGATTGCTTTGGTATATAGTGTGGTATATAGAATGACAAATTCTTCACTTCTGCAATCACTGCATTACATGTATGTTCATTTTTGTATACTGTAAATGTAGACTGAGAAGTAGTGAGCTGTGCAAATTATGAGATGCTGTAATGACATTATGGCTGATGGTCTGAGTTTATAATGAAACAGTGGCAAGCAAGGCTAGAGATCCTCTCTTGGTACCTAATATTTTGGCACAATAATTTGTTGTTGTTGTTTTAGATTGAAAGGCTGAGGGCAGGGAACTATCTAATGAACAAATTGTAAGCAATTCTGAGAGCATTTCTAAAGAGTGTAGTATAAATACAATAAATAACAACAACAACAACAACAAAACAACAACAATATCCTTTCCATTCTGCATTTTTTTAAAAACCAGAATCCAGTTGTAAAGATTCATCTGTTTGTATTTGACAAATTCCATTCACACATGTTTGGGTTGATTTGTAGAAGGGTCCCGGCTTTATTTCCCCAGATGTGATGCTATTACTATCATATTTTGGTGTCTTAATTGCATTCTGATTTTTCAACCATTTTTTCTTTTCCTTTTTATGTTTTAAAAGGTCAAATGTCTTAATTTACTTGTCTTTAATCCCCCCCCCCCCCATTTGCCCTTGGTCTTACATTCTTTTTGGTCTTACATTTGCATGATGCTGTTGCAGTGGCCTTTTTTATTGTTCCTGTTTGGCAGCTCTAGCTTTTGTGTATAATTTTCCTTCAAGCTTTAGTTGACCTGAGTGTACTGCTTGTTCAGCTTCCTTCAACTTTGTGTTTTCAGTGCAGATTTAATAAACTGCCTCTCTGAAAAGTCTCTCTGGAATCTGTATTGGTTACTACCCCTGTCTTCAGGCCTTTAGGGGTTATCTCCAAGGCATACTTTAATTAGAAACCTGCTATGGCTTCTCTAGATTTGTTTCATAGCTGTGGATTTTAATAATTCCTCTTGCCAGCCTCCACAAATATTCAAATTCCACCAGGTGTGGATTCCTGAAATAAATTATCCTTAAGTTGGATGGGGTGCACATACCACTCGCAGTGTCAGTCGATTACTTAATGAATGCTTTCTGAAACCAAGCTTGTGATGTTTGCAACTAGCATTTAACATTTCTGGAGTGTCACTGTTCTAGAAATTGTTCATAACACACAAATGGCTTGGAACCTAAGAATGTTTCCATGGCTGTGGTCACTCCATTATCAAAATAATTGATCCAGATTTTTAAAAAGTCTTTTAGTCCCACATAGATTCTGCTGAATTATCTAGATCATTTGCTACCTGTTCTTGAAGGTAATTAATTTTAATATTCACTTCTTGTTGTTTTAAATGTATTGCTTTTCTAAACTGTATGCCATCTTAAATCCCAATTCTGATACAAATCATCATCATCATCATCATCATCATCATCATCATCATTTCCTCTCTTACTATTAAGACAATAATCTCACACTAGGAGTTTGTTTATTATTTATTTATTTTGGCATCCATTGTTTTATGGTTCAGTGTCATCAGTATATGGAAGACACCTTACTCTAGCTCTCCTTTCCAGTTAAATCCATGGAAGTATTTATTTTTTATTTATTTTGTTTTATTTCCATGCCTCCTTTTTCCCAGAAAAGGACCTAAGGCAGCTTACATGATAAAACATTTTAAAAGACATTGCAAAATTTTTTAAAAGCAGTTAAAATCATTTAGCAGTATTAAAATTAACATAAAAACATGCAAAAATTAAAAATGTAACTAAAACAACCCATATAAAAACCACCATCGTATTTATATATTAAAAAGCTTGTATAAATAAAAATGTTTTTGCTTGCTGGCAAAGGCAAGCAGGGAAGGGGCCAGCCTAGCCTCCTGTGGAAGGGAGTTCCAGAGGGTGGGAGCAGCCACCAAGAAGGTTCTCTCCTGTTTCCTCACCAAGTGATCCTGTGATGATGAAAGAAAGCCTTCTCCTGAAGATCTTAGGGTTCTGGCAGGTTTGTATAGGAAAATGTGGTCTCTCAAATAATCTGAACCAAAGCGTATAGGGCTTTATAGATCATGACTGGCACTTTGAATTGTGTTCAGAAACGAACCAGTAGCCAGTGAAGCCTTTTCAACAAGGGAATTACAAGCTCCCTATAACTGGCCCCTGTCAGCATTCTAACTGCAGCGTTGTGAGCTCACTGAAGTTTCTGAACAGTTTCTAAAGGCAGCCCTACGTGTAGTGAGTTTCAGTAATCCAAACGGTCTGTAATCAAGGCGTGTGCCACCATAGTCAGATCTGACATCTCAAGGAATGGATACAGCTGATGCACTAGTTTTAGCTGTGCAAATGCATTCCTGGCCACTGCTGAAACATGGGCATCCAGGCTCAGAGCTGAGTCCAGGAGAACACCCATGCTGCGAGCCTGAGATTTCAGGGGGAGTGTAACCCTCTCCAGCATAGGTAAAGTCCCTATTTTCTGATCTTCCATGACTGACCAGGAGCACCTCTGTCTTGTCTGGATTAGTTTCAATTTGTTTGATCTCATTCAGTCCATTCATTCAGTCCAAAAGGGATGGAGAGAATAGTCCAAGTGGCATAGAGGGAACAAGGCAAACAGTGCAAGGACCCAACAGTAGGAGGCAAAAAAATGTGCAAAAGCAGCAAGTAAAGAGGACACATGGTCTTAAATGCCTCTCCACTAATGCAGAGTATGGGAAATAAGCAGGATGAACTTGAACTCCTAGCACAACAAGGGAAATATGATATAATAGGCATCACTGAAACCTGGTGGGATGAGTCTCATGATTGGAATGTAGAAATAGAGGGGTATAACCTTTTTAAGAGAAACAGGACAAAAAAGAAAGGAGGAGGAATAGCATTATATGCCAGGGATATTTACACCAGTGAAGAGATGCAGGAAGTCAATACTGGAAGCCAGGTGGAGAGCATCTGGATAAAAATTAAAGGAGAGGGAAATAACAGGGATGTTACTGTGGGAGTCTACTACAGACCCCCGATTCAGGCAGAGGAATTGGATGATGCCTTTCTAGAGCAGATAATCACATACTCAGAAAAGAGAGATGTAGTAGTGATGGGTGACTTCAACTATCCTGATATTTGCTGGAAGTCAAACTCAGCCAAATCCTCAAAGTCTAGCAAATTCCTCACTTGCCTGGAAGACAATTTCATTGTCCAAAAGGTGGAAGAGGCAACAAGGGGATCAGCCATTTTAGATCTGATCTTAACCAACAGGGAAGACCTAGTTGATGGGGTGCAAGTGGTTGGATCCTTAGGTGGAAGTGACCATGTTCTCCTGGAGTTTGTAATACAGTGGAAGGGAGAAGCTAGGC
This sequence comes from Urosaurus nigricauda, assembly GCA_034509955.1. Classification (NCBI taxonomy): domain Eukaryota; kingdom Metazoa; phylum Chordata; class Lepidosauria; order Squamata; family Phrynosomatidae; genus Urosaurus; species Urosaurus nigricauda. The sequence goes on from JAOEGL010000004.1 coordinate 67,975,718, forward strand.
ATAGTCAGACACGCACTCTAGACTTTAGGAGAGCTAATTTCAATAAACTTAGAGAAATACTGGGAGTGATCCCTTGGTCAGGAATACTAAAAGAAAAGGGAGTTCAAGACGGATGGGAGTTTCTCAAAAGGGAGATATTGAAGGCACAATTTCAAACAGTTCCAATGAGGAAGAAAAATGGAAGATGTCTCAAGAAGCCAGGATGGATGACTAAGGAACTTTCAACTGAGCTAAGTTTTAAACGGAACATGTATAAGAAATGGAAAAATGGAGAAATCACGAAAGAGGAATTCAAACAAATAGCCAGCACATGTAGGGGTAAAGTCAGAAAAGCTAAAGCTCAGAATGAACTCAGGCTTGCTAGAGAGGTTAAGAACAATAAAAAGGGCTTTTTTGGATATGTCCGCAGCAAAAGGAAGAAGAAGGAAACAGTGGGGCCACTGCGTGCAGAAGATGGCAAAATGCTAACAGGGGACAGAGAAAAGGCAGAATTACTCAACACCTTCTTTGCTTCAGTCTTCTCAGAAAAGGCAAAGGGTGCTCAACCTAAGGATAATGGAACAGGAGACAGAATAGAGGAAATTCAGCACAGAATAAGTAAAGAGGTAGTACAGGAATACCTGGTTAACCTAAATGAATATAAATCTCCAGGACCAGATGAACTACATCCTAGAGTATTAAAAGAACTGGCAAATGTAATATCGGAACCACAGGCAATAATCTTTGAGAACTCCTGGAGAACAGGAGAAGTCCCAGCAGACTGGAGGAGGGCAAACGTTGTCCCCATCTTCAAAAAGGGAAAAAAAGAGGATCCCAACAATTATCGTCCAGTTAGTCTGACATCAATTCCAGGAAAGATTCTAGAGCAGATCATTAAGCAGAGAGTCTGTGAACACTTAGAGGCCAATGCCATAATCACAAAAAGCCAACATGGGTTTCAGAGAAACAAGTCATGCCAAACGAACCTGATCTCTTTTTTTGATAAAATTACCAGCTTGGTAGATGAAGGGAATGCTGTGGATATAGTATACCTCGATTTCAGTAAGGCCTTTGACAAGGTTCCCCATGACATTCTTGCAAACAAGCTTGCAAAATGTGGGATAGACAAGTTAACTGTTACATGGATTTGTAATTGGTTGACTGGCCGAACTCAAAGGGTGCTCAACAATGGCTCCTTTTCATCCTGGAGAGAAGTGACCAGTGGGGTCCCACAGGGCTCTGTCCTGGGCCCAGTGCTATTCAACATCTTTATTAACGATTTGGATGACAGAATTGGGGGCATACTTATCAAATTTGCAGATGACACTAAACTGGGAGGAGTAGCTAATGTTGGGGATGATGGGAGGTGATGCACATTACCCAGGCTCAGGTCCTCACCATCTGGTCAAACTGGGCTGATCAGAATTGATCAATGGTGTGATGTGTTGCAGGTAGCAGAGTTGCCCATGAAGCGGCTCAGGAACAAAACATCAGCTCTGGAACTCCTGGAATCACTGTTGCTGCTTCCCCCTTCATGCAGTCAACAAACCACGCGAGCTGTTCACTAAACTATCTTTATTGGCTACTTGAATAATACAAACTCTATAGTAAAACAATAAACATCTTTGCAACACATTGCTTGCTCTTGCTAAACACACTCTGGCTATGCTAATCAAGCTATATACATACTCATCTCCTCCTGCACAAAAGCTTAGTTACAAGTTCAGGTTCACCTTCTAGTTCACATTGTTGATGGTGTTGTGGAGGATGGTGCAGAGCTGGGGTGCAGAGAGAACAATGGCTCACCGGAACAATACTGAAATAGTTCAACTTTTGTTACCACCCACTGGGTGTGCACTGGGTGTGTCCTGGGTGTGTACAATCAATACTATTGGTTATTTCCACACTTTCCCATACTAATAGTCCAACCTCTTACTATGACCTAAACACTCATGTGATGTTTTCAATGATGTCGTTGTTTACCTTTTCCATGACCTTCCTTTCCGGAACTTGTGTTGCTATTCCGTGTGTGTTATGGCTATACTCACATCTGTTGTTGTTGTGTACGTGTCTGACTACACTATCTCACCTCGTGCTGGAAAATTTTACAGACTTTGGTTCTCACATACAGCTTTGCATTTCTATGACTATAATTCCCATGCTCCTTGCCTTAACAGCTAATACCCCAGAGGACAGGATCAAAATTCAAAATGACCTGAATAGACTAGAAAGCTGGGCCAGTGCTAACAAAATGAAATTCAATGCGGAGAAATGTAAGGTTCTGCACTTAGGGCGGAAAAATGAAATGCACAGATATAGGATGGGGGACACCTGGCTGAACGAGACCACATGTGAAAGGGATCTAGGAGTCCAAGTAGACCATAAGCTGAACATGAGTCAACAGTGTGATGCGGCAGCTAAAAAAGCCAATGCAATTTTAGGCTGCATCAATAGAAGTATAGTTTCTAGATCAAGGGAAGTTATAGTGCCACTCTATTCTTCTTTGGTCAGGCCCCACCTGGAATACTGTGTCCAGTTCTGGGCACCACATTTCAAAAAAGATGTGGAGAAACTGGAGCATGTCCAAAGGAGGGCAACTAAGATGGTGAAGGGTCTGGAAACCTTGCCCTATGAAGAACGCCTTAGGGAGCTGGGGATGTTTAGCCTGGAGAAGAGAAGGTTAAGAGGTGATATGATAGCCCTGTTTAAATATTTGAAGGGATGTCATATTGAGGAGGGAGCAAGCTTGTTTTCTGCTGCTGCAGAGACTAGAACGCGGAACAATGGATGCAAACTGCAGGAAAAGAGATTCCACCTCAACATTAGGAGGAACTTCCTGACAGTAAGGGCTGTTCGACAGTGGAACACACTCCCTCGGAGTGTAGTGGAGTCTCCTTCCTTAGGGGTCTTTAAGCAGAGGCTGGATGGCCATCTGTCAGGGATGCTTTGACTTGGAGTTCCTGCATGGCAGGGGGTTGGACTGGATGGCCCTTGTGGTCTCTTCCAACTCTATGATTCTATGATTCTATGATTCTATGATTCTATTGACAGTAGACATTGGTTCAGTACAGAGACAGCTTCCTTGGAATCAGATGAAAAGGAGAGCTAGGGTTGGTTGTCATCAGCATATTGACCTTGGATGTCATCAGCATACTGACCTTTTGTCAGGGCTTGAACAGCAAATTTCTTCTTGTTTGACGGCTGTCTCATCGGCACTTGAAGCTCAACATGTCCAAGACAGAGCTTCCCACTGAAACCCCATCCTTCAATACTACTTTTCTGTTTCTGTTGACAACATCTCCATTCAACCAGTCCAGGAAGCCCGCAGTCTTGATTTCATTTTTTACTCTTCTCTGTCCTTCATCCCCCTGATCCAGGCCACAGCCAAGGCCTGTCGATTTCATTTTTACAACATTGCCCAAATCTGTCCATTTCTCTCGGCCTCTACTGCCAAGACTCTGGTCCTAGTGGCCTCGTGACTGTAACTAACCTTCATCTGGCAGGGCTTCCTCTCTCTCACCTCCATCTTTTAATCTTTGTCCAGCATTCAGCTGCATGTATTATTACACTCGCTCACCGCTTTGACCATGTTTTTCCTCTATTATCTTCCCTTCATTGGCTCCCCTTCCCCTTCTGCATTCAGTACAAGCTTTTGTTACTTACTTTTAAAGCCCTGCATGGGCGGGTCCTTCCTAACTTATCTGAACTTCTTTCTCCTCACACTCCTCCGTAAGGTTCTGCACTTAGGGCAGAAAAATGAAATGCACAGATATAGGATGGGGGATCTGGCTGAACGAGACCACATGTAAAAGGGATCTAGGAGTCCAAGTAGACCACAAGTTGAACATGAGTCAACAGTGCGATGCAGCAGCTAAAAAGGCCAATGCAATTTTAGGCTGCATTAATAGAAGTATAGTGTCAAGAGAAGTAATAGTGTCACTCTATTCTGCTTTGGTCAGGCCCCACCTGGAATACTGTATCCAGTTCTGGACACCACAGTTCAAAAAGGATGTGGAGAAACTGGAGCGTGTCCAAAGGAGGGTGACTAAAATGGTGAAGGGTCTAGAAACCATGCCCTATGAGTAATGACTTAGGGAGCCGGGAATGTTTAGAGGTCTTTAAGCAGAGGCTGGATGGCCATCTGTCGGGTATGCTTTGATTGGGAGTTCCTGCATAGCGGGGGGTTGGACTAGATGGCCCTTGTGGTCTCTTCCAACTCTATGACTCTATAATTCCTCCTCATTCCCTCCATTCTGGTAGTCAAGGTCTCCTGTCCCAGTCTAGGATCTCCACTGCTCCATTCCGGATTCGTCCCTTCTCAATTGCTGCCCCTTATTCCTGGAACCTCCTTCCCCTACAAGCACGGCTCATTAATAATAATAGTAACAATAATAAGTTTTATTTCTTACCCGCCCCTCTGTCAAAACAATTGGGGCAGGGTACAACAGATTAAAAACAATTACAGTTAAAATGTTCCAAGAATCCCATCCCCAACCACCCACCTCTTAAAATAGAATTAAACTAACAAGAATTAAAACTAAGTTACTATTAAATAAAAATATAAATAAAAAATAAAAATAAAACAACATATCACACATATTAAAACCCATAGTGCTGGCCACAGCATAGGGTAACCTCAGAATGTGAGGAGCCAGGGAATCGGCTGGAAGATTTTTGGAGCCGGGAAGATTATAGAGTTTCTGGGAAGGCCTGCTGGAAGAGATGCGTCTTTAGAGCTGTTTTGAAGCAGTCTAATGATGTAACTAGACAGATCTCGTCCAGCAGGCAATTCCATTGCCTGGGAGCAGAAGCCAAGAAGGCCCTCTGGGAGGTCTGTGCCAGCCTGGTCTTTATAGGCTGTAGCAGGTTCCTCCCAGAGGACCGAAGTGTGCGGGGGGGGGGGGGTTCATACGGGGAGAGGTGGTCCCTAAGGTAAGATGGACCCAAGCCATGTAGAGCTTTAAAGGTTAAAACCAACACCTTGTACTGTGCCCAGAAGCTGATCGGCAACCAGTAGAGAGCTTTAAGCACCGGTGTAATGTGCTGTCTCATAGATGTCCCGCTAACAAGCCTGGCTGCCATATTTTGGACTAGTTGAAGTTTCTGGGTTAGGCACAAGAGTAGCCCCATGTAGAGCGCGTTACAGAAGTCCAAACGTGAAGTTACCAAAGCATGAACCACTGTTTCCAGGTCCTTCAGATCCAGGTAGGGGTGCAGCTGGCGTATCAGCTGGAGCTGATAACAGGCACTCTTGACCACCACATTCACCTGACTTGTCATGTGAAGCAACGAATTGAGAAGTACCCCTAGACTGCGAAGAGAGTCCTTTGAGGAGAGTGTGACTCCCATCTAGGACTGGGAGCTGTATTCCCGAGCCTGGTTTCGGGCCTGTAACTGCAAGTACCTCCATTTTGTCTGGATTGAGTTTCAACCTGTTTTTCCTCATCCAATCCATTACTGCCGCAAGACAGTCATTAAGACGAGAGACGCCATCTGAAGTCTGAGCCGATGATCTGGTCGTGGAGAGAGATATCTGAGTGTCATCAGCGTACTGAAGACACTGAGCTCCATGCCTCCGAATGATCTCACCCAGCAGCTTCATGTAGATATTAAATAGCATCGGGGACAGGATGGCGCCCTGTGGGACGCCACAATTAAGCTCAGACTTGGAAGAGCAACTGTCCCCAAGCCTCACCCTTTGGGACCTACCGGAGAGAAAGGACCGGAACCACCGGAGCGCGGTGCCTCCAATTCCTAATTCCCTCAGCCGATCCAAAAGGATGGAAAGATCTACAGTGTTGAAAGCCACAGAGAGATCCAAGAGCACGAGCAGGGTCACACTACCCCTGTCGATGCTCAAGCGGAGGTCGTAGATCAGAGCGACCATGGCTTCTCAACTCCATGTCCTGTCCTGAAACTGGTTTGAAATGGATCGAGATATTCGGTATCATCCAAGACAACCTGGAGTTGGGAGGCGACTGCTCTCTCGATCACCTTGCTCAAAAATGGGAGGAAGGATACTGGTCTGTAGTTGTTTCTGTCCAGGTGATCAAGAGAAGGCTTCTTTAAGAGGGGCTTGACAGCCGCCTCCTTCAGACAAGATGGTAAGCAGCCTTCTCTGAGGGATGCATTGATTGTATCCCGATGGAATACCTGCAATATGTCCCCTCCCTGGACCAGCCAAGATGGACAGGGATCGAGAGGCTATCTAAGGCTATCTATGAGTGTTAGTCACAATGGCTCTGTATTATCTTCAGTATTACAGTCGTTATGCCTTTGAAAACCACTTGTTGGGAAACATGACCAGACCAATGCTGTTGTCCTGGTACTTGCCTGTAGCTTCCCATAGGCATCTGGTTAGCTGCTACAGGGAAACAGGTTGCTAGACTAGTTTGGCTTTTGGTCTAATCCAGCAGGGCAGCTTTTATGAAAAGATAGTCTTGTCGTCAGCTTTGAGGGAACATTTTAAATTTTTTAGTTTTTCAACAGATTGATCTCCACATTCTTCTTCTTCTCGGATTTAGTTCTCTTACAGTATACTGTATCTCACTTGGGGTTTAAAACTAAGTGCTCTTATAAGTGAGTGATTTACTTACACAAATATACATAGGATGTGCTACATGATTAATCATATTTTAATCCTATACTTTAACAATCTTTTCTGTGAACCCCATGGTAAACCCTCTACCCCTGTTTTGCTATGTTACTGTTTTAGTGTCTGAACATTTAATTGAGTTGTTTTGTCTTATTTATTATTATATAATTTATAAAGTTGTCAAATAAATCTGAACAGATTCCCCTTGGCATTATATTAGTGCATTTCCCCAGTGGCACATGTTCTTTTATACCTCAGATGATCTTTTGACACTAAAGGAAAATCCAAGGGCCTCCAACTTGTATTTTTTCTCTTTTGTTAGAGATATATGTCTGGGTGGCTATATTCTCTCTGAAGTAGATACTATGGTACAATTTGGATTGTTAAGTAAATAGGTTGAAAATGAAGATTGAAAGCATTTCAGTTACATACGCTAATTGAAAGCATTTCAGTAAAAAAACTGCAGCTCAAAATGATGATAGTTTTGGCTGTGTCAGTTTTCTTGGCCATTGTATATGAGCGCATGTTCAGCAGTTTATTTATGCTTATTTTAGTTTAGTTAAGCAGTTGTTTACTTATTGTCACTGAGCTGCAGTCATGAGCTAAGATTCTGAAGATGAGCTGAATATCATAACATTTTCTAACTTAAAACTTTGTAGAGTTAGGATGTTTATAGTAAAAATGCTGATGAGAACATTCTCTTAGTTTCACATGCACGGAATTCTTGAGAAAGGCTGTGTGACACCAAAAGGATTAGTACTTACTGTATTGTGTCTGCTAAGGCACTTTATTATAATTATTTTATTTTTTGGGTCTTAGATGCTACACTGAGCATACACAATGTGTAGAATATACATATTTTACACTCGGATAGACTTTTGGAAAGTTTACTTTTTTCAATGCAAGTGAAAGCTCTCTAATGCTTTGCAGTAGAATCTTTTGCATTTAAAATTTCTGAATTTGTCTTTGGAGAAGGCAGTATTTAGTATGGAATTCGACTCCAAACCAAATTTGATATTAAAGAAAAGAGAAACAATGATTCAGCCCTTATGTTTGAGGAAAACATATTACAAATATTTGATATAAAACACCAGATTTACCCCCTGGATGGAGACCAGGGTTTAAACATCTGCCCAGCCATGGAAACCCACTGGGCAAGTCACACTCCCTCAGCTTCGTTGGGACTCGGGAGGGGCAAAGGCAACCCCTCTGGGAACAAATCTTCCCAAGAAAACCTTGTGATGGGTTTGCCTTTGGGTCACCATAAGTCAGAAACAATTTGAAGGCAGACAACAACAAATAGAAAGTAAATATGGAAGTCATGGAAGAGCCAGAAAAGATGTTAAGGACTAAAGCCATACAACTGAGTACTAAATTTAGAATCATCCAAGCCATGGTATTCCCCCATCACTGTGTATGGATGTGAGAGCTGGATATTGAAAAAAAAGTAAATAAAATAAACTCATTTGAGATGAGGTGCTACGGAAGAGTGAGAGGTCATGGGCGTGAATCTGCAAAACTCAAGCAGAGCAGTAAGTCTTGGAGATATCTCATCCACAGGGTTGCCATGAGTCGAGGTCAACTTGAGGGCAGTCAACAACGACAACAAATAGAAGACAATAAAACACATCATGGGCCCATTCCCACTGAGGGAATAACCCGCACCCTGATTCATCTCTGCCCCGCTAATTTAATCGATTCCAAAAGGCCCCATGTTCCCACTATGAAAATTGGGCCTCTTTGGAATCGATTCTTTGGGAGGGCATGCTTGTCGTTCCCATTGGAGCTGGGGAAGACAAGCAGCCCTCCACCGGACCCTCTCTCTCCCTTTCTCTCTTCTTCCCCTCTCCTCCCCTCTCTTCCCTCCCTCCCTCTCTCCCTCCCTCTCTCCCTCCCTCTCTCCCTCCCTTCCCCATCCCTCCCCCTTCTTGTTCTCCCATTCATCCTTCTTTTTCTTCCTACTTCCTCCACTGGGCCTCCGCTGCTTCCCCGGAGCTGGTGGGGCCACCGGTGCTTCAGCTGGGCCTCCGCCACTTCCCTGGGGCCGGCGGAGCTTCTGGCGCTGCTCCTGCTGTGCTGCTGACTCTTGCCCCATCCTGGCCGGCGTGGCAGCAGCGCTGGTAACCTCACTGGTGCTTCAACTGGGCCTCTGTCGCTTCCCTGGGGCCAGCGGGCTTACCAGCGCTGCTGCCACGCCAGCCAGGATGGGGCGAGCGGCGGCAGCGCAGCAGCAGCAGCGCCAGAGGCGCTGCCAGCCTTGGGGAAGCAGCGGAGGACAGGGTGAAGCTTCCCTGGGGCTGGGGAGGCCTCCGGCACCTGTTGGTGGGCCTCCGCTGCTTCCCTGAGGCTGCCGGTGCTTCAGCTGGGCCTCCGCCGCTTCTCTGGGGCCGGAGCTGCTGCCACGCCGGCCAGGACGGATGGGAGCGAGAACAAGAAGAAGGGGGAGGGATGGGGAAGGGAGGGAGAGAGGGAGGGAGGGAGGGAGGGAAGAGAGGGGAGGGGAGGGGAAGGGAAGAAGAGAGAAAGGGAGAGAGAGGGTTCGGTGATAGGAAGAAAGGGAGCTGAGAAAAAAAGGAGGATGGGGGGGTTGGGGCCCTTTTTTTCCTTTTTTCCTCTGCCTCCCTCTGCCATTCTGAAAAGAATCGATTCCAACCTGACTTTCCCACATGTTGGACGCGGGTTGGGATAGATTCTTCTCAAAAGAACTACAAAATAACTGCTAACAAAATACCTCGGCTTTTTTGCCTTTATGTCGGTTTTTCCCTACTGGAATTGATCAGATAAGGATCTGAATCGATTTTCAGTGGGAATTGGGACCTTTTAAATCGCTTTTGGATTTGAGGCTTTTGGTAGTGGGAATGGCCCCATGACATTTATTCTGAAGGGCTGAGACTACTAGATATATTGTAGGATCTTTCTCTAAAGCCTTTGGGTGTTGTGGTATAACTGCAACATAGTTGTATGTGCTCAACATACCTGTGTTATCTACATATAAAATCTTGGTAAGTCTCATATTAACTCTATAAAGAAGAACCTTTTGCAAGAGATCCTCTATATCTCCAATCTTTGTTGACATGGTTTTCTGTTCCCTCATGAATGAAAACAAAGAAGATTCGGAGTATCTGTTTAAGCAGCTCAGCATCATTCTCTTTATTTCCACTCCTGTTGCCATAGTCACCCTCTTGTTGAGTGTTATACTGTCAACTCTGCTGGGAGAGATGTCATCAAAACCTTGATGCATTTTAAATATAACTGCAGATACTATACACAGCATCAAATCAGTTTCTTATTAGAAATCTTTCACTTCAAAATTCTATACCTTTTTTAATTTGTTACATGCAGGAGAGAGGACAAACTTAGTACATGAATGCTTAAACAAATGATTGTTATACAAAGGCATAAATGCTCTATTAAAGCAAAAATGCAATACTGTGCATTTTTACTGTGCATACTGTGCAAAAATGCAATACTGTGCATGTAATGATGTGGAATAGTTTAAGTGTGAGAACATTCTGTGTGTGACTATTTAATAGTTATACATCTTTTTGAGAAATTATCTTGAGTTTCTTTTGGTAGGAAAATCACTTTCACCTTTTCTTCAAGAAGGATAAAATAGTATGACTGTACAATTATTTATTTATTTCCTTTATATGTCACCTTTCAGACTGGGACCCAAGGTGGCTTGCAGAATATATTAAGTCATGTTACATGTGCTTTCAGTCTTTATGCTTAAAGTTGTCACTTAAAGTTTTGTCACTTCATAATGGTCTAGCAAAATAAATAAAATGTAGTGCAAAAGATTATCATTCTGAAAGAACAAAATACTTTTCAGTATTTAATTAATTCCATCTCTTCAAACCATTTTGCATCCATGTTGTCATCAGGAAACATGCACAGAAGTTTTGTCTGACAATATGTTTGAATTAGACAACCTGATGGAGATTATAGATACAGGGGCTGGTTTAATACTCTCTTCAAAAGAAGACTTGTGAATTGTACTTTTCAAGAGGGGTGGTGGTGGAACGGAGCTAGGGATCTACAACAGAGTTACTGTAGTCTTTCCAAACTATTGTTTGTGGGTAATTTTCGAGAAACCACAATATAAGAGTTAAAAAAAAAACACAAGTACCTTTACATATTTTAATGTAAATGCTTTCGAATTCTGATTTTCTAAATCACAAACTCTAATGGAATCTTTCACAGGAGGCCAGGATGTTCAGTGCCTTGCATGTTTAGCATGTAGCAGTGTGCCAAAATAATGTTGTGCTCCTGGATTGTCCATGTCTTCAGAAGCTCTCAAGCTTGTTTTTCTTGAAAATATTTTGGGATTATGATGAAGGCAGACTTTGGCCTTTCTCATGCTTTGTTAAAATGGAAAACAGGACTGCTGAAGCATTATTTCTGAGTTGTTTCCCTTGCTATGGTTTGTGTGCAAGGAAAACAGCTGAAGGCAGTAGAAACAAATAGCAGGTTTGAAGGGAGATTAATTTTTATACTAAGTAAAGAACTAGTAAATTGCAAGCTCATGTTACAGAAGTAAATCAGATGTAATGGTAAAACTGTATTGTGCTCAATTTCTGATAACATCTCTGCTGAACAGCAGAGATCATATGCTACTTCTTTAATTACTTTTAAAATGCCAATTATTAGGTGTGTGTATTAGTGATGATCTGCTGCTGTTGCAAGTCAACATGAAACCTATTTCAATTTATTCCAAATGTATTCTTTACAGACCGAAATAAAATTGTAATAACGCCGCAGTCTACAATAATGATGCCCACACCAGGGTGGTTTAACTGTAATTAACTCTTGGTAGTCAGTTTTGTTAGACCAGTGTTAAAGCTGTGAGAAGATTATATCTGCAAGAGTTTTTAGGCTTTTAGAGAATCAGGGCACCCTTATTAACTACTCTCTGGGTGATTTAATACTTATTGGAAAATAAATTACATTTAAACAGTTTAGATTTTCTTAAACTTATTTCTACTATAAAAGTGCCAGATTGGTATTCTCTTTTTATATTTGTTCAAATATGTATTTAAAACTTTTATAAGCAGTGCTTTAGGGTATACCTTCCCAAGGCGGTGTACAATAACTGTTAAAACTGTTATTAGGACCAAACATTTCAAAGTCCAGGAGTTAAAATTTGAATTCCATTAGCATTACAAAAAAGTACTTGTTCTGAGATCCAAGATGTTTCCCATCTTTTGTGAAATCACAGCTTCCTTTCCCAGTGCAATATGGCCAGAAAGATGAGGGTCCTGTTTGCATAGCTATCCCTCCACAAAACAACACTTTGAGAAAATGCAGGCCTGTGACTAACATCATCATTTCCCCCACCAGTCAGTGGAGCTTCAAAAACATGAGTCATGTATTTTGTACATTTTAGTTGGTCAAATAAAGATTTCACTGTTTTGTGAATTTCTGATGTTAATGTACTTAGCATTTGTCATTATTAGCACTACAGTGCTCTAAAAATATAGCTTCATCCCTCCCTATCAGTGATACACGCCGAGTAGAAGAGGTCAAGTACCCTCAGTTCCATAAGACATTGCAAACAGGTGAAGCAGAATCAAGCAACATACCCAAATATTTAGAAGGAGTTCATAGATAGGTTGTTGCTCCTTGAGTAAAAAAGCTGAAAACTTGCTAGAGCCTGTGATCTGTGTTGGTTTCATCTAAATGTGAGAGTTCTGACACTCTCCATTTTGTTATGTCATGTAGATGTTTTAAGTGACAGAAAGCAGATAAATAAGTCCTGGAGACCAGGCCCCCGAGACGTGCTTCAGCAACTTGGTATTGGTGAAGCATGCCCCCTAGAGATTGGGAAAGTTATCTTTTAGCATTAATTTTACATTTTGTAGAAAATTGTATCCAGAATCCATTTTTTCCATCTCCACCTGTGTACAGGTAGTATTTCTGTACAGAATTTTAAAAGACTTCTGGTTTTAAAAAAGAAAACATTCATGTGCTCTTTTTAAAATCAGTTCAATATAATATCCTAAATACAGGTTGTATTGATATTTGATAGGTGCAGCTACAAAAAAAAGGGTTAAAATAGAATACTTGCTTCAAATAGAACACTTAGGGGCGAAACAGACTGCCCATTTGCGCTGGCTTGGGGGCGGTGTCAGAGTGCGGTGTTTAGACACTGCACGCTTTGATGCCACTCTCAAGCTGGTATTACACTGCCCACCCAACCACACAGTGGGCAGTTTTGCAGCTCCCTAACAGCGTGGTGTTTATACTGTACTGTGCACGCTGCAGGAGTGTTGCAAAGCCATGGCAGTGGCAGGAAAGCTGGCTTTTGCCAGCTCAAAAAGGAGCGGCATTTTGACACTTCTTTTTGTGTTGTTAAAAAACAAGTTGAGGGAGGCTGCATCAATAGAAGTATAGTTTCTAGATCAAGGGAAGTTATAGTGCCACTCTATTCTTCTTTGGTCAGGCCCCACCTGGAATACTGTGTCCAGTTCTGGGCACCACATTTCAAAAAAGATGTGGAGAAACTGGAGCATGTCCAAAGGAGGGCAACTAAGATGGTGAAGGGTCTGGAAACCTTGCCCTATGAAGAACGCCTTAGGGAGCTGGGGATGTTTAGCCTGGAGAAGAGAAGGTTAAGAGGTGATATGATAGCCCTGTTTAAATATTTGAAGGGATGTCATATTGAGGAGGGAGCAAGCTTGTTTTCTGCTGCTGCAGAGACTAGAACGCGGAACAATGGATGCAAACTGCAGGAAAAGAGATTCCACCTCAACATTAGGAGGAACTTCCTGACAGTAAGGGCTGTTCGACAGTGGAACACACTCCCTCGGAGTGTAGTGGAGTCTCCTTCCTTAGGGGTCTTTAAGCAGAGGCTGGATGGCCATCTGTCAGGGATGCTTTGACTTGGAGTTCCTGCATGGCAGGGGGTTGGACTGGATGGCCCTTGTGGTCTCTTCCAACTCTATGATTCTATGATTCTATGATTCTATGAGTGGTGTGCAGTTGCCACCTGGCATTCAAAGGGGCAGGGGTCAAGCCTCCCCTTCAAGGCTGTCTGTTTTGGTACTTTGATAGGGGCGAAGCAGAGTGGCGGCTTGGAGCTGCCTCTGGCCAGTCCAGCCCTATCACTGCAGTCCCAAATGAGCTACTGGCAGGAGTGTTTTTTTACCACTCCTTTTGTTGGCGGCTTCAGAGCTGCTTCAGGCTGATTCAGGGGAGTGTGTCATCTACACACCAAGAAGCTGAAAGCCATACTCCAGTTCAGATCCAAAATAGAGATTTGCTTCCATTTCTTTCTAAACCTTTGTCTTTTTCCTCAGTGACTGGGGGGCAGGGGGAATTAGCTGGCTTTAACTCTGTCACCTTCTTTGTTTTGCTAGAATTTTGTGAGTTTTGCAGGCATAATAGGCCCTTTTGAGAGAATGAGGGTGGGCAGAGTTCAAGTAAAGAAGAGTTGGGTTTTTGTTTTTGGTTAAGGGCTTTTACAGTTTGAAGGTTTTTTTTTAAAAAAAGATGTTGTACTTTCTATATGCTTTTATATGTACTTTGTATGAACTGATTGCAGAACATAGAGATGCCCTTGAATACGTTGGCTTGCAGAATTTCAGAATAGAATTCCGAAGTTTAAGAAGTTAGGATAAATAAAAAATACCTGGAGACTTTTTGAGTGGGAAACCTGATTGCTGCTTCTGTTGCTTTTTCATTCAAAAGGCTGCAATTCTCATTTTCAGCAGGAGGATTTAATCTTCCAGACTTGAGTTTGTATCATAAGGCACATTTCTTGACTCATACAAATAAGTCACAAACTTGGCCTAACTCACATACTACTCCATCAGCGAACTTGGAATCACTCTCTTGGAACATCTTTCTGGATGGACTGCCTTAGAGTCTGGTGTAGAGTTGAAGGCTTTCATGGCCAGCATCCATAGTTTTTTGTGGGGTTTTTGGGCTATGTGGCCATGTTCTAGAAGGATTGCTTCCCGACTTTTCGCCAGCAACTTCTCTGAAGATGCCAGCCACAAATGCTGGCGAAACGTCAGGAAGAAACTCTTCTAGAACATGGCCACATAGCCCAAAACCCCCACAAAATTATGCCTTAAGAGTCTGTTTATTCAAGGAGGAAAATGGTAGTGTCCCCTGTAATTTCTGCTTTGAAGGTGGCTTGGCCTATTGTCCTATGATCTCTGTGAGTTTCAATGTAATTTGTGTTGTCATGCCAAGCTAACTCTGTGGAGTAATCTTAAAGTTGCAAGATGACCCCTTTTTTGGAAGAAATAGTTTGACTATGGGATTCACACTTCGCTTCAGTTGTAAATTCCAGACCAAGAATTTTGCTATCAGTTTTGCAGTTTACTTATCAGTTCCTCACAGGGAAACTTCTCCTTTGTGATAGAAAGTCAGGATATACATTAAATAAATATAAACAAACAGGTATGTACTGTGGCACTATTTACAGTTGCAACTGCTTTTGTTGTCTGTATATGAAGCAACAACTCTGAATACCTCTGTTGTATTTATTTATTTAATTTGTATGCTGCCTTTCCCCCAGATGGAACCCAAGGCAGCTCAGCTCACAGATAATTTTTTTAAAAAATACAATAAAAAACAGTATAAAATTACAGAAAAGCACACAAAAATTAAAAGTATTGCAAGTATGCTCAGAGAAACTGAAACCAGCAGGTCTGGTTTATAAATGTTTGTTGGAATGTACAAATTTGATGACATAATCATAGAATCGGAAGAGACCACAAGGGCCATTGAGTCCAACCCCCCTGCCATTCAGGAACTCTAAATCAAAGCATCCCTGACAGATGTTAATGAAGTTAGAAATGTATAGAAGAGAAAGAATGCCCTGTTCAAATCAACCAATGGAAAACAGTCCTAGCTTAAATATCTGAAATCACTTTAGACCTAAACTGTGGGCTAATTTAAGTTTCCCAGGTCTTTAACCCTTTTAAAGGAAACAAAAATATACAAATATGAAAACTAAACCTGTTGAGTCTAGCTTTCCTTAGCAGAACAGCAAAAGTGTGGCTTTGCCTAACTCTGCTTTCCTAAAGAATTAAGACTGATTAAAAAATGTAGCTTGTAGTTTAAAAAACAATGATGGCTTTAATATATATTAACATAAAAAACTAAATCCTGGCAATATTTCAGGTAAAGAGAGAAAATCTCACCATCTTTAAGATAGCAGGAAGATGAGGACAGAGATTGTTTAGAATCTTCAGAGAGAGAAGACAGTCTCATAAGACACTCTTAAAGGGAATCCCTATCTATATAAGGAGGAGAAAGGAGAATGCAAACATATCCCAATGTAAACTTTGTTTAGTCCAGCAAAAATGGATGTTTTGAATGTATTAGACACCATAGAAAGAAATTGTCTACTTCAACTAAATATTGAAGATGTTGTACAGATAATGCTTTCTTGTGACATACTATGTGAGTGGGTTCAGAGGTTACCTTTTGGGTTGAATATGTTACAACATATTAATTTATTAGAACAAATGTACAGCTATTGTACATGCATGTTTTTTTAAAATTATGTCTTTGTGGCTTGGAATCTAACTGAAAGTTGGTATGGTTGGATTCCTGTGTGCTTTTACTGTTGCAAAATTATTTCTACTCCTGTGTAAGAAAGATACCTATTCATCTCCTATCATTGGATGATAAGAAGATTTTGCTACACTTGAAATTTAAGAAAACATATTTTTGTAATATATTCCTCTTAAAGTACTACAGTATATATGCTTAACCCATGTTTGTATCCTTAGTACTTCCCCTTTCCTTATTCCCCTCACTACTTAAAGTTGTTCCCCACCTGCCTTAGCTTTGTAGTCACAGTTTAAAATTCTAGTAAAAACTTTAAAAAAAATCAAATTGATTATGCAATTTGAAATTTTGGGATTAGTATATTTCATTTTGTACAGAACTGCGCCAAGCTATGTATGTTTACTGGGGAAGCAGACAAATTAGTAACAGTTACATTTTTGTGTGTGTGATGCTGGCTTCCAAAATACTTCTTGGGTGTCAGAAAGGCTGTGCCTTCTTGATATGAGACATGTAGCTCCAATATAACAATGTCTGTGCCCATAAGAGGATCTGGGTAAAAACAAGCTTTACAACATTTGTGTTAAAGAAAGAAGAGAAATAGTGTCCAGAATTGGTAGCATTCCATAATTGAGAACCTGCCAATTCTTCCCTTCCCAATTGTGCTGAAGTAGTAGTAGTAGTTGTTGTTGTTGTTGTGTGCCTTCAAGTCATTTCTGACTTACGGCAACCATAAGGCTACTTTATCACTTATTGTCTGATAAATATGTTGTTTAAAAGATGAAAAGGGTGAGAGGGGAACCAGGCCAGTCAAGGTGAAGGTACCATGTAAAACTGGAGTTAACCCTGGGTGTAACTGGTATAGAATAGTGGTTTAAGATAGGTCAGTAGTTCTGGCTCTCCAGAAATTTTTGGATTGCATCTCCCACAAAAACTCTTACTATTTTGGTTATACTGGAAGGGTTGACTAGAACTGTAGGCCAGTAACAACATACAGGAGGGCACAATAGTGTACCCTTGGTGTAAGACAAGAGGATGGTAGAAGTCAGTCCCTGCAGCCCACATTGTCTTGGGTGTGCAGCTGTTAACACACTCTAGTTGCAGAATTAATTTCTGTGCCCCAGATTCCTGAGTCCTCTTAAGCAGCCACATCCCCAAGGAGCTTGTAATAGGTCCAACAGCTTCTAACTGATGTTTAACCTCAATGGTACAGCTATGTCTAGCTAATTGCTTCTGTTTTGTGCCTTGATATTGATAGCATGGCCTCTATAGCAACTGCCTTTCTGCAAAGGGCTTAGACCTCTGTGGCCCACAGAGCTTGCAAGTGCTGCTTATTATTATGCTCTGCTTCTGTGGTCTAATTTAAAGGGAGATGCAGAAGCCCAGGATCAGTTGCATATCAGAGCCAAGCAAATGTTGTATTCCTTAAGTGGTTAAAGGCTGCATTCCATTCAGGAAGGATACAAGAATTCTGTGGGCTAAATGTAAAAGGCTTCAAGAACTGGCAACAAATGTGTGAACATATTTGAAGAAAATCTAATTTCAAAGGGGGAGGGGGATAAATCATGTGGTCATTTAGATGCTGTTGGACTGTGACTCCTATCACTCCATTGGCTGTACTGCATAGGTCTGCTGGAATGTGTAATCCAACAACACTTGGATTTTTGGACCTAGTTTAAATGAAGATTATTAATTCTGCTTTTATAGATTTCTTTCTTCATTTAGAAAAATACATGACAAATGGATTGTATAGCTTGCTTTGCCTCCTTTCCGTTCCTTTCCTTTGTGTGAGTCAGCCCAATTTTTTTTAAAAGAGAGGTCTTCATTGTGCTGTGTGTGTGTGTGTGTGTGTGTTTGTGCGTGTCTAACATATTGATTAGTGCTGGTCAGGCCATAGTAGCTTCACTCCACTGCTTACAGAGAATTTCACTCCACTGTAAAGGACTGCACTGTGCTAATCCTCCTTACACTGCAGCACTTGTCACCTACCTGATAGGTGTTAAATACTGCATTTGGAGGGGATTATCACCATCTCCTCTCCTCTGGCAGGCAGTGGAAGAGAGAAGAAAGCAGATGCTTTCTTGCTGTTCTCTTAGGGAGGAGTAAGGGGGATTCCCAAAGGTGTTATTGTAAGGTTTGTGTAAGCAGTTTGGGATCTGTAGGGATGGAATAAATTGCTATACGAACACAGATTATTAATGCATTTTTAGGGTGGCTTTTAGTTTAAAAGCTGTGTGCTAACGGCTTTTTAAAAGCAAACATTACTCACATCAGTATAAGAGCCTCTCTTGTGGCACACAGGAGATACAAAATTTGCACTTTGCATGTTTATTCTCACTGTGAAACACCTTTGATATATCATTGTGGAAGACTGCATCGATACAACTGAAATTCTCCTTTGTAGTGACTTCTCAGTACTGTTTGTATCTTCTGGGATTCACAATAAGCTATCAGAGCAACTTTACTAATTACTTTGACTTCAGATTTGTGTGAAATACTTCAAATCTATATTAAGGGAGAGAACTTGGCTGTACATGATTTGTCTAGCCATTGTTCCAACTCCAATGTTAATCTAATCCTGTTGTTTTGCATCAGTGTTAGTCTACAGTGTGGTAGATAATGTGTACGTGTTAGTTGGAGGTCAGGGATTCTGTTTGAATCTCTGGTTTTCCTAAGTATTAAAATGTCCCAGGAATAGGCTTAGCTTCTGGACTGATGGACTTAAGAAGACATTGGTTGAACCCTTTAAAAACAAACTGATCTCTTGATCTTTAAGAACTATTTTCCAGGAGCTAATGTACACTTCTTCCAGAAGAAACTGTACAGTATTTCTCTGCTCTGCATGGTCTTAGGGGATACACAAGGCTTGGATTTGTGCATATGGTTTCCATCTTTTTGGATCTAAAAGAACAACCTGGTGAATGACTTGTGCTGGGGATTTGATGGTGGAACAACCCTGTTTGTTCTTCTGGACTTTTCAACAACCTTTGGTGTCATGAAACATGACACCTTTCTTAGTGACTTAGCTGGGGTAGTACAAGGATGATGATACTGTTGTAGCGGCTCTAATCCTTTCTATAAAGATGTACCCAGAACGTAGTGCTGTGAAACTTTCATTCTGCCTCATGGCAATTGGCTGTTGGGATGTCTTGAAGCTCTGTCTTGTTTTACATAATTTTTGATATCTACATGAAACCACTGGGAGAAGTCATCTGGAGGTTTGGGCTAACATATCATTAACATATGGATGACATATCTCTCAATGTTGCTTCTTCCATCTAGTTCCTAGGAGACAGGAGAAACATTGAACTGGTGACACAAGGCAGGTTGGGGACAGATGAGAGTGAAGAAGCTGAGGCTTAATTCTGGTAATACAAAAACACTATGGTCGAAGAAACCCTCAGTTTGTTGAGAAGTGTGTCTGGTGTTGGATGGGATCATGCAGGTGGTACTGGTTATAAAGAGTGTATTCTATTGACTCTGACTGATTATTATTTGCATAATGATCAGGAAAAATTGATCTTTTTAAAGAAAAAGCATAAGGGTCCAAAACAGGTGAAGGCCTCTTACAGATTGGGATAGAATGGCTGAATATACCCCCCTGTGTAGTCTTTGGAGATGCTTTCAGTATTTTTCTGAATAAAATAAATATCTGGACAATTGCAGATGCAGGGAGGAAGGAAATGGAGGAAGACCACTGAGGTCCTGTGTAAGCCCTGAAACTTTCTGGCAGATGTTTCAATCTGCTTTTAAATTAATTGAAGGTCATTTTTGTAAATGCTATATGAAATGTTCTGTGCTTATGTTTTATTGTTTTAAAACGGTTATCTGGAAGAGTGGCAAAAAATATTTTAAATAAATGCTAAATTCTAATTTCTAGCAAAGGTCAGCAGAAGGAGCCACAAATACCAATTGTTATTTCCTGTCATATTGTAGAAGAATGAATAATTAATTTTGGTGTTTTCATTTTGAGAATGCTTGGTAGAAAGCCCTCTCTGGTTTCAGTAGTTTGTTACTGGTTTGCACCAATTGAGTTTATTGTGCAAGTATCATTTTCAAAAAATATATAATACATTAAAGTTCGTATAGTTGGCTTGTTGTTCAACCCAGGTGATACATCTCAAGAACAGGAGGTATGGATGAATAGATTCTTGCTCAGCGAATATTTGCCTATCAGCATGTCGCATGTTTAGTCCTGAGACCAGCAATGGCTTCTGAAGTGTTATATTAAACATGTGTTGTTTCCTATTCATTGCTGAGGAAAACAAGGGTAATGTATGCTGTAGGCTGTGTGTGCTATTCTTCTGGCCAGTTTTATTTTTATGGTGTTATTTACACAAATGTGCATTTTCCAGTCAGTTTAACTGTGAAGGTCTCTATTTCTGGGAGACTTTTTTTTTAAAGGGCAGATAGATATTAAGGAGAGAGCAATGTCACCAACTTGCCAAACATGTTCACACATTATCAAGTTGAACATTCAAACGCTTATATTTGGTGAATGCATTTCATGCTTTTGTTAAAACTGTTCCTCTTGTGTAGAAAATAATCTGTCTTGGAGTTGGTGGCAAAATATTAAAGAAATTGAGCTCTCTTATTATAGGCTTTAAATTTTCTGAATGATTCATTTTCCTTTTTTGTTGTCTACACCACTTAAAAATTACTGCATCCCTTAAATTGAGCAATGTTTACCATTGTGAAAATAAATGTGAAACTAAATGTGAGTAACAAAAATCAAGTTATTCTTATAAGTCTCTTTGCACAAACTAGTTCTTAGGATCAAGAAACAATTGCTATTGGCCTCTAATTTAGCAAGGAGTTTTTATAATTTTCTGTGAAGCTGGCACTCAAGACTTAGCAGCTGCTTATACAAGAAGAGTGGGTGATGTATAAACCAATTTTGAGAATTGGCAGACATGTTGCATGGAAAGAGATCTGTTAGATGTGAAGTGGACGTGCAAGGTACCATAAATGTACTTCTGGTATATCAGAATGTTGTTATTTTAATACAGTTTCTTCCGTTTCTAAATGGTCCCAGATGGTCAGCACTGGTTCTTCACAAACAATAGACTAATGGCTTACATATGTGAAATGATGAGGATTAGAGACTCCATGATACTATTGAGAAAGCTAAACAAAATACCCCATAGTATACTTCATTGAAAGCTTATACATTTTACATCCCTTTTATTGCAAGGGGCTCAGTAGTTCTCCTCCACCTCCTCTAATTCAACTACCGTATATACTCGACTATAAGTCAATCTCATGTATAAGTCGAGAGCAAGTTTTGGGGCCAAAATTATGGATTTTGCTATGACCCGTGGATAAGTCGAGGGTAAAATTTAGGGGCACATAGCAAAGGATCTAAAGGATGAAGCAAAACAAAACAATGTCAAATAACTTCCAAAAGTCCATCAGACATAACTCTTTGTGCTTATTCTTAAGACTGGATGGATGAGAGAGTAAATGGGGCCAGTGCTCCCAGGATAGATTATACTTTTGCTTTTCACCAGGGGATGGTTCCTTCTTTTAAATAAGAGTTAAAATACAGTACTTACATTGACCCGTGGATAAGTCTACTCAGGTTTTTTGGGTCAATTTTATGACCTAAATTTCTAGACTTATACATGAGTACAGTATTTTGACAGCCATGACACTTTCTCAAAATTCCATTTATGCTCCTCAGTCCAAAGAGTTGAGGACTACCTGCTCTAACCATTGCATCAGATTAGCTTTATAGCTACTTTGAAGAGAGTATTATGTACTCTTGGCTATTTTTGCTCTATACCTGTTGCTCGTACAGTACATGCCAAACCTGGCAATTCAAATCCAAGACAAAAGTGTCTTGAATTGCTATATAGATATAAAATGCTTGCCTCATCTAACTGATTTATTGTGGCATAAGCTTTGCAATTAGGTCTCACTTTGGCAGATACATGAAATGTTATCTTCAATTGATGGGGGGAAATTGTACACAATGGGGCCAAAAAGCTATGCAATCAGCCAATGTACATCAGGTCTTTGACATTTTATGCAAAATTCAAATGTATACAAGAAGGAACAGTGGTAGTAATTGGTGTTAACACAGTCTTCTTACCTTTGTAATGCTAATTTCCTGCCTATTGTCAGAAGGAAATGGAGGGTCTTGATTGAAACCTAAAATGTTACCAACCTGTACAGTTGTGTCCATATATGGAAAATAATTGATTATTATGTGGAAATGTTCGTATTAAAATAGTTCCAAAGTCATATATAAACCATGAGATATTAAGTTTTCTATTGTAAGTCCTGGCAGAAGGTATTTTATAACCTATTTGTAGATCATTGTATGATAATTTAAGAACAGCAAGTAAAAATGCAAGTAAAATCTTCAAATAATTTTTTGGTTGTGGTTGGCTTCTGTCCCTGCAATCACCTGTAAAATAGTTGCCTCTCCAGGTTGATATTGAGCTGCTAGACAGTTTTAGGACTTTTATATCCATAGTATCTCTCATACAGATTTACTTACTGTAGGTAGGATATTTTGTGACTCATTAACTGTGGAAGATAATTGACTGTGGGGCTTTCTAGATTGGCAAAAAGAAGTGTGTTCATGGCTGCATGAAACTGTAGCCTTTAGATGAGAAAAAGGGAAAGTGTGCCATGAAAACACTTTTTTTTGCGTTTTAGGGGAGAAGAAACGCCTTTAAAAAGGTGCTGGTTTTCCCAGCTTCTTTTTTAAAAACTGCGGAACAGCACAGCTCCATCTAAAGGCTGTGGTGCAGCTGCTAAGCATTAAGGAAAAGGCAACTTCATGTCACACTTTCCTGCCAATCTAGAAAGCCCCTATATTATCTAAACTAGCATGCATCTTACTGTTCTTATTGTGTGCCTTCAAGTTGTTTCCAACTTATGGTGATCCTGAGGTGATCCTATTGTGGGGTTTTATTGGCAAAATTGGTAAGTGAATCAGTGAGTGTATCTTGCCAAAGGTCACCTTGGAGTTTCCATGGAGGTGCATTCAAACCTTGATCTCCCAGAGTCCCTCCCTAGTATTTTGCATCATTGGTTAGCAATAGATGGGGGAAGAGTACGTTGATTCCAAACAGCTTCATTTATATACAAACAGCTTCATTTATATACCGCTTCATACCACCTAAGTAGTGTCTAAGCGGTTTACAACTGTAAGCTACTTGCCCCCAACAATCTGGGTACTCATTTTAGCAACCTCAGAAGGATGCAAGCCTGAGTCAAGCTTGAGCCCTTTTGCTGGTTTGAACTCGCAACCTTATGCTTTTGAGTGAGTGGCTGCAGTACAAGCATTTAACCACTGCACCACCAGTTTGCAGTCACCTCATCTCTGGTATACATCATGAACAAGCTTCAAGAAAGATCAAGTAATTATTTTGAAATATCTCATTGTGTTAGCTTTCATATTTAACACCCAGATTCAATCATTGCCTTGACACAAAGGTGCTTATGCAATACATATTGCCATGCAATACAGAACTTCAAACATCTTTATTATTTTTGGAGTCACAGAGACCTGTTGTTGATGATGTATCTTGTTAATCACGAGAGATAAGCCACCTAGCTTTAAGAATTGCAGTACTTTTCTAAACTTATTTGAAATGATTTCCACTTTAAAAATGTTGTACATGGTTAAAACAGCATAAAATAAAAAAGATGGAAACCCCCCATTGATATAGTTACCTATTGCTCTTGTGTCCAGCAGTATTTCTGAAGCTGACATCTCCCCCCCCCCCCCGGGTTTCCTGATTTGCAGGAAAAATACACCACCAGCTCCTATAACAGTAGTATAGCTCCTATTGTGTACTATCTTTCTACATCTTATTTCAATGCAGCACTTGTCTCTTCCACTCATTAGCTTGTCCTTCTCATGATTGTGGGTGCTGATTTATCCTAACAGACTTCCCACCATCTGAAGTAAATCATTCAAGGTTTGCATGCAACCTTTGGCCCAATTTAATCTGTCTTCAGCATCATTCTGGTTTTTGGATATTCTGGACCCACTTCTGCTGTCACTCTTGAGAATAATTTGTATTGCATTGTTGTGAGTGTGTGAAACAGAGGTAAAGAAGGCTTTAGGGCATAAGCTGACCTAGAGTAGTGGGTTTCAACATCTAGTCCTTCAGATGTTTTGGACTTCAGCACTCAGAAGCTCCAGATAGTATGGCAGTAGTCAGAGATTCTGGGAGTTGAAATCTGGAACGACCAACATTTGAGAACCACTCGTATAGAAGTGTACAGTGCAGTAAATTACACACTTTTTGGCTCTAGTTCCCCTCATCAAATAATTGGCTGTGTTTTTTCCTTCATTGAAAAGGGTTCTCCATCTCCAATCTAGGCCTCTCAGTCCTCTGTCCTACCAAAGTGTTGTCTCTGTCATCCTACCAGCCTACCTATCAGGTCTCCTTTTCCATTTACCAAAGGTAGTCACTTGAATTGCTGGTGAATTGCCAGTTCTATTGACATCTGTGTTACTAATTAAAATGGCATGTAAAAGAAATGGATGCTGTGGCACTTAGCACATTAGTGAATGCAATCATTAGTACGTTTGGCCTTTTGCCTTAAAGTTCCTTGTTTCCTGCATATGATTGAATCATTTATGTGGAAGGGGTGATGGGAATGCCACTGGCATCCTCAGGGAGACTGATTATTTGCTTAGGTGTTTTGGTCTGCCTGTCTTGTAAAAGATGATCCAGATTTTGGGGGGATAAAAGCTTCTAAATCGAGTAATACTTTTGGTAGCTAGGAAGAATCAGAAAATGATTGATGGTAGAACTGTCCAGGTATACACTTACTTTTAGATATTATTGGACTGCGCCTCCAAGGCCTTTTCCATTTTTCAAGAACTTGTGTGTCTTGCTTTAAATTGAAAATACAAACATGTTCAACTCAAGTCTGAGTTAATGTGGTTGCAGCCCTGCATGCAGCAAGACTTAAATCACTGTGTTTTTCTGAAATCTACATTTTTAATTTCTCTTAAACAAAAGAAGTGTGAGTACTGTACAATGGAAAAGATTTTCTTGGTCCATGTGATACATCCATTTCTTTAGAGCAATCTGTAAGTTTTCAGAACAACACAGTCAAAGGCTTTGTTATTATCTATAAAGTGCAGGCTGGTTTGCTTTTGAAATTATTTGGTGTGCTCCATTATCCACCATATGCTTGCATTAGTATTTATTTATTATTTATGTTCATTTAGAGTATTTAAACCCTTCTCTTTGACATCTGGTATTTTTTCTCCATGCATACAGGAAAATCTTTGGTGTAGAATTTTAAGCTTTACTTTTTCTTGCATGGGATATTAATGCAATGGTCCTGCAGTTACTGCAATCCCTGGTGACAATTTACTGGTGTGCACCACACACATAACCATACCCTCGCCTCCATATTTGAGCAAAAACCTCTGGGGCCTATGTGCATCCCTTTGGCTCTAGTTTCCCCATCCCTTCTTGGACTTATATTTTAGGATAATTTTGTTTGTCTGTTAAATAAACTGTAGTGAACAGGCCGACCAATGAGCCAATCACAGAGCAGGATGAGACCAGCCAATGAGAAGCAGGCTGGGCGGGGCTATAAAAGAGCCTTGGCAGAGAGTAAAAAGCTTATGAAATATCATTGGTTTCTGGACATTAATAGAGCCTCACCATCATGTTACTGCAAATGCTGGGAAGTGTGTGATCATTGTGATATAGAAGTCGGGACTTCACATTTGGGTGTCAGGCTACAGTTCTTTGTGACACATCCTATTCTTGTTCTTGGAGTTAGTAAGGGGAGCAAATAAATATTTTGTTTCTTTCTTACTTTCTTTTCTTTGTGTATGAGAGAGAGAAGAAGGAAAAAAAAAGCCTGACCTGTGCAATCATCCCTCATTGTTTCGATATCTCTGGTAAACCTACCCCCTTTCACCTCCTTTCTTAAGATGAAGAGCCTTAAACTTTTAAATCTCTCACCATGTGGAAGCATCTCCAGGCTTGTAATCACCTTTGTCACCTGTCTCTGGGCCCCTTCTATTTTTGTTCTATCTTTTTTAGAGATAAGGTGGCTCAAAATGAAACTGTTTAAAAATTGAGACTGTGCTGTTTATAAACAGTCTTGCTGCTGTTTATGCAGCATCCTGCATGAACAGATGTCTGAAATGCTATTCTGCCCTTGCTTCTGGGTGGGTCAGTAGTAGAAAATAAAAAGAAATGAGCTTATTTCTGTAACTGGCAAATGGCAGAGGCATAACTAATGGGAATGCTGCAGCAGGCTGCTAGGGAATCCTAAGGGCAAGGGGACAAAGAATAAGATAAATTTTATGCAGTTCCTTAATTGATGCTATGTCAGTAGCACTAAGGAGGTTGGCTGTGAAGAGCTTTTTTATATAACAAAAAGGTTGTTCCCAAAGAAGGAGATTTTGGAGTAGGAGAACAACCCAATATCCAGTTTTGAGAGCAGTGTACCAGCTTTTGTAAATAATAGTAAGAATGATGATGATGATTTTTATTTCTTTCCCACCTCTCCTGGTTTTTACTGGTTGTAGCAGATTTCTCCCAGACGACCTAAGTATGCGGGGGTGGATTATATGGAAGGAGGTGGTCCCAAAGATATTTTGGACCCAAGCCATTTAGGGCTTTAAAGGTAATAACCAACACCTTGTACTGGGGCTGGAAACTGATGGGCAGCCAGTGAAGAGATCTTAAAACTGGTGTGATATGGTTTCTTCTAGATGTACCCAAGACCAGTCTGGCTGCCATATTCTGTACCAGTTGAAATTTCTGGACCAAGCACAAGGGTAGCCCCGTGTACAGTGCATTACAGAAATCCAGAGGAGAGGTTACCAACACATTATTATGGTTTCAAGATCCCTGACTTCCAGGAAAGGGCACAGCTGGCATATCAGCCAGAGCTGATAGCAGGCACTCCTAACCGTCACATTCACCTGATTTGTCATCTGAAGCGACAGATATAATAATAATAATAATAATAATAATAATAATAATAATTTATTTATATTCTGCTTTTTCGCAAAGGAATCAAAACAGATTACACCAGTATAAAATAAGACAGCATACAGTTACAATTACAGTTAAAAGAAATAATCTAGGAGCATCCCCAGACTGCAAACACAGTCCTTAGAGGAGAATGTGACCCCATCCAGGACTGGAGGTTGTATTCCAATGCCTGGGGTCGGGGCTGCTACCATAAGTACCTCTGTTTTGTCTGGATTCAGTTTTAATCTGTTTTCCCTCATCCAGTCCATTTCCGCTTTAAGACAGTCATTGAGAGAGGTGACGCCATCTGAAGTCAAAGCTGAAGACCAAGACATGGAGAAATAAATCTGAGTGTCATCAATGTACTGATAATACTGATTTCTCCCAGAGCTTCATATATATGTTGAAAAGCATCGGGGACAGGATGGTGCCTTGAGGGACACTACACTTAAGCTCTATCCTAGTAGAGCAGCTGTCCTCAAGCACTAACCTCTGGAACCTGCCCGAGAGGAAGGAACAGAACCCCTGCAGTGCAGTACCTCCAATCCCTAGCCCTCTTAGGCGATTCAAGAGGATATTGTGGTTTGTTGTGTCAAAAGCTGCTGAGGGCCAGTAACATCAACAGGGTCACACTACCCTTGTTGATGCCGAGACGAAGGTCATCAGCCAGAACAACCATGGCAGTCTCAACTCCAAATCCCGTCCTAAAGCCAGTTTGAAATGGATCTAGATAATCGGTTTCATCCAAGACAGCTTGGAGTTGAAGGGCAACTCGATCACCTTGCTAAAAATAGTAGTAAAGATACTGGCCTATAATTCTTCATGTCCAGGGGGTCCAGGGAAGTTCTTTTCAGGAGCGGCCTAACCGCTGCTTCTTTTAAGCAGGATGGAAAGTGACCTTCCCTAAGGGATGCATTGATGATATATCTTAAGAAACATCCTTAAGGCCCCTTAGGATGGCCAGCCAAGGAGGGCAAGGGTCGAGAGGGCAGGTTGTCTTCTTCACTTTGCCAAGAAGCTTGCCCACATCATCAGTACTCACCGATTCAAACTGATCCAGCATAATTACATCAACGGAATTGCTGGACAGCTTGTCAACAGGTTCTGTTCTAACACCGATGTCTAATTCGGCTGTTATCTGAGTGATTTTATCTGTAATGAAGTTGTTAAGCGTGTCACAGCAGGCCGTTTCCGGCTTGAGTAAAGGGTTTTGCACAGGTGGAACCTGTGTCAGTTCCCTTACCACTCTAAACAGTTCTGCTGGACGGGACTCTGCAGATCCAATACGTGCAAAGGAGAAAGATCTCTGCGCTGCACGTATTGCCTCTCTATAGGAGTAAACTGCCTATGACCAATCTTGTCAGATAGGAGTCAAGTTTTCTGCCAGATGCACTCTAGTCGTTGTCCAACCCATTTAATTTTCCTCAGTTCTTCAATATACCATGGTTTACAATTTGAAGCAGGTTGGAAAGGATGCTTGGGAGCAATCGTGTCGATGGCCTTGGTAAGATCGGTGTTCTAGGTATTGACCAAAGCTTCAACAGAATCACTGGCATTACCAACCTTTTGACTCTCTAGGGCATTCTGGAAACCAAAAGGTTCCATTAGCCTTCGAGGGTGGACCATTCTAATAGGTCCTCCACCCCCAATGTGGTGGACAGTGGCTCTTAATTTAGCCATC
Organism: Urosaurus nigricauda; assembly: GCA_034509955.1. Taxonomy (NCBI): domain Eukaryota; kingdom Metazoa; phylum Chordata; class Lepidosauria; order Squamata; family Phrynosomatidae; genus Urosaurus; species Urosaurus nigricauda. The sequence goes on from JAOEGL010000004.1 coordinate 68,004,477, forward strand.
AGGAAATGATTTGTCCATGACAATGCAGAGGTTTGCATTACCTCCGCCCACGGATCTTCCTGTTCCATACTAAAGACCGCATTGAGTGTATGATCCGCGGAATGTGTGGATCCAATGACCAATTGGGATAGGCCCGTGTTTGTCATGGATTCCCGAGCTGCACCTGTAAGATTTAATAGACTGGTCTCGAGTGGGATGTTGAAGTCACCCAGAAGTCTGGGCGATTCCAACAGCAACTCAGAGACCAGCTGTGTCAGCTCAGTGAGGAAGTCTGTTAGACAACGGGGTGGACAGTATACTAATAGAATCCCCAAGCTATCCCTAGACCTCAGGCTCAGGTACATACACTCGAAGTGGCCTGTGTTCCGGACAGGCATCCCTCTCAAGGAAAGATTGCTCTTATAAACCAGAGCCACTCCGCCTCATTGCCCACTTCCCCTTACTTGCTCACTAACAGTATACCTGGCTGGGAGGGCCTGCATCCACGTTATATTTCTATCTTCTCCCAGTTATGTCTCCGTAAAGCAAGCCAGGTCAGCATTCTCATCCAAGAGGAGATTGTGAATGTTATTAGTCTTATTTTTAACCATCTTGGCATTGCAGAGGAGCAAGGTCAGGTTCTGTGGAATGGTTGGTACACTCTCCAATCTATTCTTGGAAACAGAGTGACCTGAAGGCAGGATAGCTTTCAAACATCGATCCCGCCTTCCTTTATAACAAACCTTCACTCTGTTACCACTGTACCTTCCTTTCCCCCACATAACCTCAATTTTCACTCCCAGATCCTGCCCGGCCAAACATAGTTGTTCCTCATTCACTAAACTTTCCAGATACCCTTAGTTGATATTCTGCTGCTTACAAATATAATGCATAGCCATGGTCTCCCACCATTTAAGGAGAGACTGAAGAGTCCATTGGCTAGAGCTAATCTAATGATATTACTAGGAAAGAGATGAAAAGTCCCCCTCTCTAGCTGCTGGTAACAAGTGTTAAAGAAGCACATCCCCTGCACTTCCTTAGTTGGCTCATAATTGAACCCGATGTTGCTGGGCAGGGGGACCCTTAGAGTCCATGGAGTGCTGACAACCCAGCTGCTCTAGCCACACCCCATCTCACTGCTGTTCTGCTGCTGCTTCCTTTAGTTCCAGTAGTGAGGGGAGAGTAGGGAAGTTCAGCATCCTGGCTATCTGGCTCTCAGCTGGCTTGCTGTGTGATGTTCCCAAAGGGGGTGGGATGGAGGAGTGCCCTTTTAGGGCCAGGGGCTCCAAGCCACACACCCCCATACTGCTGTTTTGTTTCTGCCTCCTCTGGCCCCAATGGTGAGGGGAGAGATGGGACGTTCAGCGTCCTGGCTGGCTGGCTCTCAGATGGCTTGCTGCCTGATATTATTACAGTACAAAACACAATTAAAATGAAAACACGTAAAACAGCATTTAAAATACAATACTATAAAACCGTTAAAATGTTGTTGTTGTGTGCCTTCAAGTCATTTCTGACTTATGATGAACCTATCACCATAACTGGGGGTTTCTTGACTAGTTTCTTCAGAAGGGGGTTACCATTGCCATCCACTGAGGCTGAGAGAGTGTGTGTGGCCCAAGGTCACACAGTGGGTTTCCATGAGTCATAATCCAATACTCAAACCACTGCACCACGCTGGCTCTCACCATTAAAATGCACTCATATATAATACATTCTTTAAAATATACCAGTTAAAAGTCATGATTTAAAATTGACTAGTAGGCCTGCCAGAAGAGATGTGTCTTTAATGTTGTTTTAAATGCTGTCAGTGTTTTCATGTGTCATATCTCTTCCAGTAGGTCATTCCAAAGTCTGGGGGCAGCAGACAAAAAGGTCCTTTGGGAAACCATTGCCAGTCTACTTCTAGTCAGTTGGAGCAAGCATGTCCCAGAGGACCTGAATGCACAGGGCAGATTGTATGGGAGAATGCAATCCCATAGGTAACCAGGACCCAAACCATGTAGGGCTTTAAAGGTAATAACCAGCACTTTATACATTGCCCAGACATTAATTGGCAGCCAGTGGAGTGATTTTTTTAAGATAAGTGTGATGTGATCACTCCTGGATGTACCTGTAATAAATCTAGCTGCCATATTCTGAACCAATTGGAGTTTCTGAACTGGATACAAAAGGAACTCAATGTAGAGCACAGAAATCCAGCCTTGAGTTACTAGCATGTGTACCATCATCTTTACATCTTCCAATTCTAGGAAGGGGAGCAGCTGGCATATCACCCAAAGCTGATAACAAAGCTGATATGTGACCATTGCGTCTTATCTGTACAGACATTTGGAGTGATGGGTCCAGAAGCACTCCCAGACTGTGAACACAGGCTTTCAGGGAGAGAGTAATACCATCCAGAACTGGTTGACATACCTTCAGCCCCAGATTAGTAAAGGTTTCCTGCAATGGAATCTGAACTGCTTTTCTTTCAAAATCGTCAACATTGGGGGAAAAGATTAAAGAGGTATGAGGGCCCTATGAGAAACCTACACTGAGATTTTAAATTTGTAATCTCTTGAGTTTCCTCGGTGATTTAGGGATTACTCACACAACCAGAGAAAGTAGAGCATTTTAAACAAAAACAAAGAGCAATTACACTCAAAGAAAAACAAGGTGGTCCTTCACACTTTAACTATTTGTTGTTAATTGCTGTTAAGTCAACTTTGACTTATGGGGACCCTATTATTGAAAGACTTCTAGGTCACACTTTCATCAATAGCTTTGCTCTGGTCTTACAGATTCATGGCTGTGGCTTCTTTGACTGAAACTATTCATCTAGAATGTGGTGTACCTTCTTTACTTCTGCCTTGTACCTTTGACCGAAGCCTAAACACGAAATTCATTTATAAAGTTGGCCCTCTGTATCCATGGGTTCTTTAACCATGGATTCTAGCATCCATGGCTTGAAAATATTTAAAAAATATAAATTCTAAAAAGCAAACCTTGGTTTTGCCATTTTATATAAGGGACCCCATTTCATTATGCATTATCCATTATGCATTATGCATTCATTATGTATTTAATGGGACTTGTCCATTCACCAATTTTGTTATCCATGGTATGTATGTATGTATGTATGTATGTGGGGGTTCTTGGAACCAAACCCCAGCAGATACCAAGGGCCCCCAGTATATCTTATACATATAGTCTGAAGGTAATTTTATACAATTTTTTTTAATTGTGCATAAAACAAAGTTGGCATGCATTGTGTACACTGAACCAACACAATACAAAGGTATCACTGTCTCACCCACCAATGAAAACCTTTTTGGTTTTTGAAGTATTTCAATTTTTGGAATTCTGGATAAGAGAGGTTGTATTCTTCTAATATTCATTGGTGTCTGTATGCATTTGTATTCCTTTTTAGGCAGTAAACTTTAGAGTATGTTTGGTCTTTTTATTACTGTTTTGTTTCTGGTAAAACTAGGCCGGAATTTTTTTTAAATGACATAGCAAGCAGAAGGCTTACAGGAACTATAAGATGGCTGATCAAACTGTGTTAGGGTAACAACCCCATTAATTCTGCTTTCCAGTTATTTAGATCTGCTTACTTTTCAACTTAGGTTTCTTCAGTACTAATCTTTTATTTTTACTATTAGGTTGATCATAAGGGGAGAGACCAGATAGGTTGTTACTTAATCATTTAGAACCAGGTATGTTAATACAATATAGGTGTATTGGTTCTAAAAAAATGGACATAGCTAATACAGTTGGCCCTCCATATCCACGGATTCCTTATCCACGCACTCAAGCATCTACAGCTTGAAAACGTTTTAAAAAGATGTATCAATTCCAAAAGCCAACCTTGATATAGCCCTTGGATATAAGGAGCACTATTTGACTATGCCATTGTATTGAATGGGACTTGAGCATCCATGAATCTTGTTACGGTGGGGTCCTGGAATACTAAACTCCAGCGGATACCAAGGGCCCACTGTATATATTCAATATTTACATTTGCCACTTGATATACCATTCTGGCTTTCTTTTGCAAGGACCCATTTATCTTTTCTTATTCTCCCTTCTTAAAACTCTTGAGAAATGGTTTCTTGCTAATCGATTAAAATACACTATTATAACAAAAATTTGAAGGCCAGTATTTGGTGTGCCAGTATTTTAATGTAAAGCATCCAGCATCTGTCAGCATAATATCCTGCCTTTATCACCTCATTGAATTTGCCAGAGAAATGCTGATAGTAATTTGCACAGCATCATTTAATCTCCTTTGTCAAATTATGAAGTTATTATTGATTTCCAGCTGCTGGTTAGCTTCACAGAGTTCTTTGCATCTTAACATTTTTGCTATGGATTCTCATGCTATGTTACTTATTGCTAGAACTGTCAATTAAGAATAGATGTCTTGAACAGTGGGAAGCAAATACATTCTCTCTAGAGCCTACCTTCTGCACTCTTATTTCAAATGGAATGTTGTCTGACCTAGGATGTAATTAAATAGTGGCTATAGCTAGTAATAACCAGTAAATTAAAGCATACAGAACTTTCATGTTGTTTGTAGCTTTAGGTAAAATAGCTAGGGTAGTGAAATAAAGCATACAGAACTTTCATGTTGTTTGTAGCTTTAGGTAAAATAGCTAGGGTAGTGAAATTGCTTATTTCAATGAGAGAATAGTGCTTCTTGAACTGAGTCACCTTTAGTTTCAGGTCCATGTACTTATTTTCTTAGGTTTGTATATATACATGTGGTATAATTTGTGATAATTTTACGCTCTTCACTTTGATTCTGTGATGTTAAAAAAGTCAAATAGTGTAACAGAATGGAAATACAAAACTATATGTTTAGTTAAAATGCCTTGTTAGCTAATTGTATTCTGTCTTGTAGTTCCATCCCAGGAAGTTTGCATTTACTCACATTAAATAAAAAAGATTTTTGGACTACATTTTATGAAGGTATAACTTAAAAGAGAAGTATAACTTCATAGGAAAAATGAATTAGATAATTAAGGATTAAGTAATTGGGAGCTGATCACAAAATCCAGTGTATTCTCTTCCTGGGGCGAAGCAGACGGGGCAGAAGGAATGGCCAGAGGGCCACTCCTGCCCTGATCACCATGGGACTGTGGTAACCAGATGCTGCTGTCCCAAGAGTGACTGCTGCTGCAGTCCCAAACAAGTCGCAAAAAGGAGTGGTAAGAAACCACACCTTTTGCTGCCGGGTTTGGGCTGTGTTAGGCACCCCCTGTATGGCCTCCACACAGCCTTTACACTATCCACGGGTGTATGTCATGTACATACCCTGCCCCCAGATCAGCCCAACGGTGGCCTGACTGAGGCCCCTGACCCATTCCCAGTTCTGAGTTTCTAGGCCAATCCATAATAAAGGCTCACATTGGCACTCTCTTTTAACTAGAATTATTTTGATTTGATTAGATTATATAATTGAAGGTTAGCTTTGAATTCATAATACAAGTGCAAGTATCCCATTCCTCATCCATATAGACCAATTAACTGTTGGGTACATTTCAGTTACAATAAATGAGGCTTCCCTGAAGCTAATACACAAATGATATCCAATTCCCTTTCTCTTCACCATGTGAAAACCACCAGTTTCTCCCCTGAGATACATGCAAATTAAAAGGCAGTATCTCTCTAACACTGTTGTGGTGAACTTGTAACTTTCTCCCCTTTTCTCTTCCTCTGATGTAGCTGTTAGACGGGTATCAGAAACGTTTGTTTCCATTTTAAAACATGTCATGATTTATTATGTCTGATCTAGAAACTGCAGTTAGTTTTAACTATGGTTTATTTGAACAAACCAGGACCATAACCCATGTATGAAGAAAGAAGCTGGGTAAGTCTTATTAGAATCAGAATAACAATTCAGAGAGTGCTGTGAGGGGTGGCTATGTGGGGAAAGTGTACAGATTAGACATTTGTCTGCTAAAAGTGGAGACAGGAGCTTCCAATAGAGTTAGGGTAGTCAAGGACAGAGTTAAGATCTGAATACAGTTTTGGGAGCTTTGAATGAAGGAAGAGTTCAGGGATTTCTTGTTTAACCTATTTTGTTACATAATAAATCTTGTTTATTTTCTACAACTAAGTTTGACTGATCCATTTAAGGATTGATAAACAGACTGATCATGCGTACCCTGGTGAACCCACTGATCAACGCAACCACTTGTCCATAATAGGGATGACCTTGAGACTAGAGTACCAAATCGAGAGAGCGATCTTGAGGGTAAAAAGGCAAGGTGAGTGATAGGAGCCCTAGGGTTAGAACTGCAGGACCAGTCTGAAGAGGAGTTCCATCACCACACATTAGTAACAATTTTGGGAATTTTACAATGCTGGCCCTGCCCCCACAAAAGCATCAAGTGCTGGAATCCATTTCTGTAAAAAAGATCATCCCCAATGATTCGACAAGCAATAATATGTTTTTGACTGATTAGATAATTTGTATATTATAATCTGCATGCATTGTAAGCACTTCCAGAACATAACTGTTTGTAAAACCTGGAAATGATTAAACAATGGCTATTCACTGTTTTTGCCTAAGGGGAACATTGCCCTGCAGTAGATAGCATTGTCTCAAGCTCAGAAACCATTATTTTACCTTCAGCCACCAGGTGATTCTCAAATGTCACTTAAAAGTGCACAATCACTTGCATATTTCAATTAGATGCTCAAATTGTGTTGTACTAGGCAAAAAAATGTAGGAAGGAAATGTTGACCTTTCTTAAATGTTTTTTTCACACTATCAAAAATGTGTGCTTTAATTAGATGAGCCCCTGAAAATATAAGACCTTTGGCCCTTCAGTGTATGTCTTAGAAATGAATTAGAACAAGAGTTACTGAAAAGACTGTCAGGAATTTTTAATGTTAATTCTGAGTCTGATTTTCTATAGTGTCAAAAAATACAATAAATGGAGAGCTTGACTTGCATTCCTATTGATAGAAATCTAGATAATGAGTGTTCTTATTTGAATTAATGTGCTACTTGTGAAGGTGTGGTTTAATCATGCAAGAGCTTCTCAAGGAATCTTTTTGCAATTTGGGTCTTTAAAACTGAACAAATGAGTAATGTTAGCAAGTAATTGGTTTGGGGGTTGTGTTTTTAGGACTGCAGAGTTAGTACAGGGGTGTTATTTCCAGGTTCTGTACCAGAACCATGTATTACATTAATACTTTGCAAGTCCTGTATATTTTGAAGAAGACAACATAGCATTGTTAGTATGGTTCTATATAAAGAATGACCAGGCTTCAGCTCCCCTTTCAAGAGAGTTTAACTGCATTACAGAAGTAAGAGCTAGTATTGGGACTTAATGAGGAATTGCAGTTGGCTCTTCTTTCAACCATAGCTATCATTGGCATAGCTAGACTGTCAGCTGGATGAGTGTGAGCAATATAGATAAGAACAGTGTTGAGATTCCACTTAGTATTTTCCGAAAGACCAATGCGTGAACTGTACATTGAGGACATAGCAAGCCCAAGCTCCTCCAGGCTAGAAACTGTGAGGATTTGAGACATTGTTCTATATGCCAGGCAAATCTGTGTGTGCCAGAAATCCATTGTCCCAGAACTGCTTTTATTTTTACAGTACTTGCTCAGATGAGACCCTCTTTGGCACAAATTAATTAGGCTAGTTTCCATTTTGTGCTTCACTGATTCTTTGCTCACCTATAATTATAGTTTTCTGAAGGCCTCTGAGGAGGAGTATGGCATCTTTTAGCCATAAAAAGTGCAATAGAGTTTGTTTGGCAGGCATGCTGTAGATGTGCATTGGGAACATATATAATGTTCTCCTGTGGACTGGGAGCATATATGTCTATTTTATGGAGATTTTTCAATGTATACTGAGATTATTATCTTCTTGTGTTTTGTAGGGTACTACCTGAATGGGTCTCATCAGTGTGAAAAGGTTTCACAACTTTTGCTTGCGAAGAAGGTGTGAGGAGGTTTGCTGCAGACAGGTGGGTTTAAATTTGCACCATACAGTACATGTTTATTATATACCATTGCAACTTCTTATGAATTAAAAATCTACCACCTTTATACATCATTCTCATCTACTTCTTTGAAATCACAGAAATAAAGTTTTGGCCAACTTAAAAAAATTAATCTGGAAAAATAAATAGTTGCAAAAACCTTTCAGTTGAGAACCATTGTTTGAAAATTCATTCCTGTGTAAATATTGCCTGAAAAAAAGATGTTCTGTTTTCTGTTAGGGCTGAGCTTCTGCCTATGAAATTGTACATACTATTTTGTTTTGTGTTTGTTTTTTTTGTTTTTGTTTTTTGTCTGTCATGAATGTACTGTTTAAACATTTCTGCTTAATTTTTTTAAATAACTGGAATTGTTTCCTTTAGATTTAAGTCAGATTTTAGAAAACAATTTTTATTGTGAAAATTAACACTCAGGTGTAGTTAGTTTCACTAATTAAAGTCAAATTTTCTAATTAAATCAGCATGTTTAGTACTAGCAATATTGCCCCACTTCCTCAATTCAAATAATTCCACTTAGCTTATTCTGATACTCATTTGAGGCTTTTAAATAACTCTAGAGGGTTGAATCATTACATTAACTGAAGAAGTGCAAGGAAAAACAATAGTCTTTTGAAAAGGTTGCAAAGGATTTTTCAGTAGGCATAGAAAATGTTCATAAAATACAGTGGGTTAGATACAGGATGCCCCTGTGTCTCATGGATGGGATTCTTGTATGTTTGGAATTGTGACACAGCAGAGGAACTTGCAAAAGGAAATGAGGGATGATGACTTTTGCTGATTTCTCCTTCTCCCTGCAGCCTTTCCTCATTAACACTACTAGAGAGGATGTCTCAGTCTTCTTCTTGTTTTTAGAGGCCACCGAGATTGGCAGGAAAAAAAAAGAAAAATGAGCAGAAATCCCCTCTTCCTACCATTCGACCAACGCAAGAGTGCACTGGGGATTGAGTTCTATTCACAGGACTTCTGGAACCAAGTTAATTTCTTTTTTTAAACCATAAATCCCAAGCAGAACTTTATAAATAAAAACTGTAGCTAATTCCACCTATTCTGCCATCTTGGACCAGATATTAGACTTAACTGTGGGTAGATGATCAGAGAATAACTGTGGATCTGCTCTACTCCTCTAGATTAGGGTAGCACCCCTATTTAATTTAATTTTTGTTTTATTCTTTACTGAAAATGGCTCCTCATTTGCTGTAGGAGCTGGGGGAGGACAATATCACAGTCTATTGTTTTCTTTCCCAGCTTCCCTCTTCCCACCAGCAAGCTGCAGTGCAAGAAGCAACTCCTCAGCACTCTGCAGCTTGCTGGTGAGAGAGCCTGGTCACTTCCTCCTTCAAGGAGTGGCTTTTATTGGAAACAGGAAGTGACGAGAAGTTACTTTCAATTGGGTGGGAGTCCTCCCAAGCTTAATACTGCCCAAGGGTTCACAATGTTACAAAACGCCCCCAGCTCATTGGGGGATGAATAGGACTTTCTTACTTTATTTTTGTTTTCAAATTGTGGTGTAAGGGGCATTGGGTACTTGGAGAGCTACGAGCAGCCATGGGCTACTATACTTTGCTCACCCCTGCCTTAGAAGCTGAGTTGTTCTTTTTCCAGCCTTTTGCAACCAGATACTAAAGCTGCAAAGATTGCATGCAATTTACAGCTCCTTCATTTTATTGGGGGGGGGGGGGAACCTTGTGTATTACTCTTGCCAAGCTTGTTAAGGATGGGCATAGGACAGAAATAATGTAGAATGTGCACATACTAAATAGAAACAAAACAGATACCACTTGTAGGTGGTTCATGTGTTTGATCAACTGATGATTACCATGTTCAGGATACAACTGCACTTTTTCTACACTTGGAGCGTCTTTTATTACTCAGACTGATACACAAACTACCTACTTTGCCATTACAGAAATAGCCTTTATACTGTATGCTTCTGTATGAGTTCTCCCTTTGAAAATGTGCTGGAATGTTCACTTGGTCCAAAAAAGCTAACTTACACTGGTAACTGGGACAGGGTGATTATACCATGGTATGCCAGAAATCTGTCATCTGCAGTTGCCCATCCATTTCTGAGCTCAGTTAAAAGGGGCTCTTTAAAGCTATCTATGGCTTGGAGCCAGATTACCTAAAGAAAAGTCAACTCCCATATCTACGGTTTTCATTTTGAAGCAAAGGTTATTGTCTAAAGCCCATCTCAAGGTGCTCTTGACTAATGAGTCAAGAGGAATGGCCTTTTCAGTAGTGGTGACCATTGGTTATTATCTTTTCAGCAGCAGTAAAGACTACTCTGTTCTCTGAGCATTTTAAAAGAACTGTCTCTAAAGATATCCACAGTAGTTTCTTTAGCTGCTGGCTCTTTGTAGTATTTTGTTTTTACTCTTTGTTGCTTATTTCATCTTTTTAAAATAACTTTTTAATTGTTTTCTGTTTTGCATTCATAGGCTGGCATCCTGTTAGGTATGATATTGTAAGTGAGATCCTGTAAATGTTTATTATTCATGTTTACATTTATAGTACGATTGCCACGGTTGTAAATGCCCCTGAAGCCCATTTGAAAATCCATCCAGCAACATAAGGGATGAAGTTCTATAGTTCAGGAAAGTAGAGCTTTGAAGGACTGGCATGTCCAGGCTCTGCAGTGCAAGGAGCGACTCCTCAGCACTCTGCAGCTTGCTGGTGAGAGGGCCTGGACACTTCATCCTACTCACTAGTGCTGCTGAACCCCATTAGCTGGTGCATCTGGCTGGATTTTAAGGTGGGTTTTGCAAGTCACATTTGTAACTGGAGCATACCATGACTATACACCATGGTGAGAACTCCAGTTATTGGGAAGTATAAAAAAACAAACAAAGCAAGACAGTGTAAAGTAGAGGAGAAAGAAGAAGAGAAAATATAAAAGGAGATAATTTCCATTGTGGAAATCATTCCATGCTGGTAAAGGAATGCCTTATACCCTTGATTCCATGTAGCTGGATACTGGCTTCATTAAGCAAAATGGAAAACCACTTGTTCCTAAATACCACTAGGATGCCTCTCATGATTACTTTATCTGGATTGATATTTTATGTCTGGGATGGTTGGCAGTGTGATACTTTATCCTTTTGAATTGTTCACAATAGTTTGTGGTATCCTTTAACAGAGTGAGTAAAAGATGAACTTAAATTCATCCCACAGACAACTGTATGATTAAATTCTCAATGCTTCCCAGTAGGATATTGTCTTGCCTTTTACCTGCTAAATGTGCATATTAAAGAAGAATTTTTAAACAGTTGTGTCTGTCTTGAGCTGGACTATGATTTATTTTTTTTAAAAAAATCTTTTCTGTTATCTATTTGGCCTAGTTTAATGCTAACTGTGTGAGTTATGTTATGCCATTTATACCCAGCATGATTTTTTTCGGTAGTTCTTAATTTTCTAGTTAGTTAAGAGACATTATTCATTTTAATCTTAAATTCCTTTATTTTTTTGGCTAGCTTCATTCTAGCTTGCAATTTCTTCTCACCCTGGAGTTCATAGTTATATCTTTGGAGAATCTGGGGTAATGCTGACATAAATAGGTTTTACTATGACAATTGAGCTAAACAGCATTCTCAAGTGATATCACAATGGCAATTTTTATTCTTAATTATTTAATCAAAGTCACATCTAAGAGTTAAAGAAAGTTAAAGAAAATTTGTGAGAATGATAATAATAATATAATAATAAAATATTTATTTATATACCGCCCTTCCAATGCATAATCCTCTCTTTTTTTGTTTACTGCAGTAGACTAACACTACTGCTTCTTTGAAAACAAGTTACTAGGTGCCGTGTGGTGAAAGAGTTCCATGGATATTGGCAGATAGGCACTTAAAATAGTACAGTTGGCCCTCCACATTTGCGGCTTTGACTTTTGTGGAATTGATTATTGGTGGATTTGATTGTTCTGGTAGTGCAGTGGTAAGGTTGTGAGTTCAATACTAGCCAGGGCTCAAGCTTGACTCAGGCTTGCATCCTTCCGAGGTCACTAAAATGGGTATCCAGCTTGTTGGAGCAATTAGCTTACAGTTGTAAACTGCTTAGACACTGCTAGTTCAGTATGAAGCAGTATATAAATGAACCTGTTTGTTTGTTTCTTTGATTGATTAATATATTCTCTCTAGGTCCTCCAGGGCAACTTTGTTGTTAACTTCTGCTGGAGATTGACCATAGAGTTGTGCTGGAGAACCTAGAAATTCTTAGAGAAGACATTTCTTTAAGCATTTTTAGGTCCTCCAGCATGATTATATGGTCAACTTATGCCAAAAATTGACCATAGAGTTGCACGGGAGGACCTAGAGATTGCTAGAGAGGTATTCTCTGGGATAAAAAGAATAGTGTTTTTTTAATTTATGGGTTTTCAACTTTCATGGGGGCCCTGCATCCCTAAACCCAGCAAATGTGGAGATTGAAAGTTTCTTTCTGTGGTATTGGTTGGCATTCTGTTTCAAAATCCATGACTTCATGAATTCTTGAAGTGAAGATAACATATCTATAGAAAAAATTTTCAATGATTCTATGTCAAAAATTGCTCAGAATTTGGAAATTGAGATTCTTGGGGGGGGGGGGGACACAAAGAGCTCTCCACATATGTATGCAATGCTATTGTTGTTTAACTGTTTATTCTGTACTATACTACAAATTTCCCAGCACATTTTAAAGTATAATTACTCAGAGAAAATCTGGTGAATACAATTAGGCCATAATGTAAAAGAGCTGCTGACAGTTCAAAGATCGCTTGTAAACGTACAGTTTTAAATACAACTAACGGTCTAAACAGACAGGCAAAAAGAGGTGCTTTCAGGCTGGCTTGAAGGTGTGGCGTTTAGATGACACATGACCTGAAACCAGCAGAAAAGTGCCCTTATGAAGAGAAAAGCCATTTCAAAAAGAAGCAGCCTTTTCCACTTCTTTCTGGCTTGAAGCCATGTCACGTGGTCATGACATGAGCACTCCAGCTGCGGTGTGGTTGATGGGGTTTCAATGTGGCTTTAGAAAAGGCATCTTCAAGCCACCTTTTACTGCCCATCTGTTTCACCCCTAAGTTAGATGTTGTACCCCTAGGTTGTAGCTTGTTTTATATGCATTTTAGCCTCGTCAACGGTCATAAATTAGAAGCAGACAACAAATTATCTTCTGAGGCAGATCTCGTCTGTCCTCTAGTACAGAGCTCTGTCTGCTTAAAAATGTGATCAAAATGCAGTCTTTGTTGCAGCACTGAATGGGCTTAACAGAAACAAACTCTTAATCTCTTTCAACTGTTTAATGTTTACACTGAAGAATTGGAATTAGACACCTGAGAAAGTAACATTACCACATGCCTGAGAAAGTAAAGTATGTCTACTTTTCCCTACTTTCTCAATCTTAAGTTCTGTTGAATTGAGAATACAGGGGACAAAATATATGGTCCTAATGAAGTGGCTTCCATCAGCTTTGGATGTATTCTGATTAGATGGCACATGCCTCCAAAGTGGCCAGAACTCGTACCGAGGCTGCACTCCGGTCCTTTGGACTGGAGCAAAAAGGAGCTGGGATAATCTGGCTCCTGGAAGCCCTGTGGCCCCAGCAAGAGTGGGCCTTGCTTTTGGCAGAGTTCAGCCCCACTTCTGGCTGGAGCGAACGTGGGTTGTTGTTTTCCTCCTGTCTGCTCCAGCCCATGGTGTTGTAGCACTGAGTTACTATACTTCTGTAAGGCTTATATTTCATCATATCTTTGATTTCATGGTGGGCTTGTACATATCATGTTTGGCCAATTCAGAATATAATGCTTGTCCCTTTCTGCTTTGTCTTTTGACAGCTGTCAAAATTATCCCAGCTATAGCTTTCTGCACTTTTGATATAGTTCAAATTCACATTTGTGTCATTAGCTGAACTGCAGCTTATTTCTCATTTAAGCTGTTTACTGGTCAGATAAAAGTGCTAAAAACTATTGGGATAGCACTGGGGTTAAATATCACTATCACCCCTTGTTCAAATGGAGGGTTGGTCTTCACTGGATAGAATACTTGAGGCTGCCCTGGTGTATTCTGGCCCTGAATTCCTCATTACCTGTTCTCTCTGTGCAGTGATGACAGGTGGCTGCCTCCCAACATGATCCCTGTTCATTGCTCGCAGCATCATAATGAGGTTCCCAGCCATGTTGTTGATGCTGAGCACCTTGTTCTGACCTCAGAGTGACCTGCGGCTGCAAAGTTGCCTCTGGACAGCTTGTAGGGACTGCATGGGAAGATAAACTGCTCATTGTTGCTGCAGAGAGTGCCAAAAACCTGGTGTAAAAAGGAAGTTTTAAAAATTCAGGATAAAAGAAGGAAAATCCAAATCGGGGGTGGATGTTACGAATCTGCGCCCTATTCAGAGTTTTGACCTGCCATTGTGTAAACAGGATGCAGCAAGCCCTGGGGGAATCAGGAGTAAATAATTCAATGTAGACAGGCCTGTAGACAGTGGTATTGCCTTTTTTAAAGAGTATCCTCAAGAATGGCAATATGTCATGATACAGCATTGCCCCTGTGGCATAGAGTTTCAGAGGGAACACTGTTGGACTGCTAAGCAAAACCATGTGGCTGGTTGAATTGACAGAAATATTTTTTTCTTTTTAACAATTACATTATTTGCACACCAACCATCTAATTTTTAATGATAAGCTGACCACCCTGTCATCCAGAAGTTCTTTTATTTTTTCCTGGTTGTTACTGAAACCCACTTTTTGCTTTTCTAACTCTGTGTAGGTGTGTGTGTGTGTGTAAAGAAATCATCATCATCATAGAATCATAATCATCATCTTTATTTTATACTGCCTTTTTCTCAAAATGGGAATCAAAACAGCTTACAATTTAAGACAAATACAGTAGTACTAAAATAGAATTCAACTTGAATAAATTTAAAACATACATTTAAAAAAAAAAAAAGAAGCAATTAAAAGCCATTCAGTTTAAAACAATCCAGGACCCTCTTAAAAGACATTTTAAAGTTTGCTGGAATCAAAATTTATTTTAAAGCCTGCTGGAATCTTTGCTTGCCAATGAAAGAGCAGCTATGAGGGGACCATTCTATCCTTCCTTGGAAGAAAATTTCAGAGCATAGAGGCAACCACCCATACAGCCATGCCTGTGAAGGTGGTAGAACTGAGAGAAGGACCTCTCAAGAATCTCAAGGCCTGGGTAAATTGATAAGAGATCATCTGTCAGACAGCTGGGACCTAAGATATAAATGGCTTAGGGAATAGTCATGCAAAATGGATGAGGAGCAGATATTCATTCCAGATTTATGTTTGTCTACACAAACTGGCAAACATAAATCTGGACTGAATATCCCCTCCTCATCCATTTTGCATGACCCTGTCTGTTCAACTTGTATGCAGGAAATAATATACAGAGACGCCTGGACACAGAAAAAGGAGGAGTGAAGATATGAGGAAGGAATATCAACAATCTAAGATATGCAGATGACACCATAGTACTGAGAGAAAACACCATGGATCCAGTACAGATACTAAGGAATATCAAGGAAGAAAATCCAAAGGCATGTTACTGAACATAAATAAAATAAAAACAATGAGCACAGAGGATATACATAGATAGATAGATAGATAGATAGATAGATTCAACATAGACAATGAAGAAATTGAAGTAGTAAAGAGTTCCCATGAAACATTGTTCAGCACAGGAATGGGAGGACAGCTATGAAACAACTAGACAAGATCCTAAAGAGTAAGGACATATAACTGAGCATGAATGGTAGAATTGTACAAGCCATTATATATCCTATTGCCATGTATAGATGTGAGAACTGGACAGATAAGAAAGTGGATAATAAGAAAATCAATTCATCTGAGATGTCGTGCTGGAGTGCCGTGGATCCTGTGGATGGCCAAACAGACAAACAAATGGGTCCTAGAACAAATAAAGCCAGAAATCCCCCTGTGAAGAGATCCAGGACATCAATACGGGAATTATTATAGTTTTATTTATAGCCTGCCCCTCTGTATCCAGTCAGAGCGGGTTACATCAATTAAAAAATGCAAGATAAAATATACATGACCCATATCCAACCACCCACCCCTTAAAATTAAATTAAACTAACATCAATTAAAACGTCATAATAAAAATTTCAATTTAAAACGGCAACCCATTGCATAGAGATCAGGGTCAAGATGTTAAAGTGCTAATGGGAGAGCTTAACCCAAACAGAGCCAGGAGGTTAAGAACTTTCTGGGAAGGCCTGCCGGAAGAGATGCGTCTTCAAGGCTTTTTTAAAGCAATCAGAAGATGTAATAAGACGCATCTCGTCCGGCAGGTCATTCCATAGCCTGGGAGCGACAGCTGAGAAGGCCCTCTGGGAGGTCTGTGTCAGCCTAGTCTTCATGGGCTGCAACAGGTTCCTTCCAGAAGACCGGAGTGTGCGGGGGGGTTCGTATGGGAGGAGGCGGTCCCTCAGATAAGATGGACCCAAGCCATGTAGGGCTTTAAAGGTTAAAACCAACACCTTGTACTGCGCTTGGAAACTAATCGATAGCCAGTTGAGAGATTTGAGCACCGGTGTTATGTGCTCTCTCCTTGATGTTCCCGTGACAAGCCTGGCTGCCATATTCTGAACTCATTGAAGTTTCCGAGTTAGGCACAAGCGTAGCCCCATGTAGAGCGCATTACAGAAGTCCAATCGTGAGGTTACCAAAGCGTGTACCATTGACTCCAGGTCCTTCGGCTCCAGGAAAGGGCGCAGCTGGCGGATCAGCCGAAGCTGATAACAGGCACTCCTGACCGCCGCATTCACCTGACTAGTCATGTGAAGCGACGAATCAAGGAGTACCCCCAGACTGCGAACAGGGTCCTTTGAGGAGAGTGTGACCCCATCTAGGACCGGGAGGTGTATTCCCAATCCTGGCTTCGGTCCTGTGACAGTTAGTACCTCCGTTTTGTCCGGATTGAGCTTCAACCTGTTTTCCCTCATCCAATCCATTACTGCCGTAAGACAGTCATTGAGAGGAGAGATGCCATGTGAAGTCTGGGCCGACGATCTTGTCATGGAGAGGTAAATCTGAGTGTCATCAGCATACTGAAGACACTGAGCTCCATGCCTCCGAATGATCTCACCCAGCGGCTTCATGTAGATGTTAAACAGCATCGGGGACAGGATGGCGCCTTGAGGGACGCCACAATTAAGCTCTATCTTAGAAGAGCAACTGTCCCCGAGCCTCACCCTTTGGGATCTCCCGGAGAGAAAGGACTGGAACCACCGAAGTGCAGTGCCTCCGATCCCCAACTCTCTCAGTCGACCCAAAAGGATGGGATGATCTACCGTGTCAAAGGCCGCTGAGAGATCCAAGAGCACGAGCAGGGTCACACTACCCCGTCGATGCTCAGGTGGAGGTCGTCGGCCAGAGCGACCATGGCAGTCTCAACTCCATGTCCTGTCCTGAAGCCCATTTGAAATGGATTCAGATAATCGGTTTCATCCAAGACAGCTTGGAGTTGGGAGGCGACTGCTCTCTCGATGACCTTGCTCAAAAATGGGAGCAAGGAAACTGGCCTGTAGTTGTTTTTATCCAGGGGATCAAGGGAGGGTTTCTTCAGGAGGGGTCTAACGGCCGCCTCCTTTAGACAAGATGGTAAAGAACCTTCCCTGAGGGACGCATTGATCACATCCCGAAGGAATGTTTTCAGTGCATCCCCTCCCTGGGCGACCAGCCAAGATGGACAAGGATCGAGAGGGCAAGTCGTCTTTCTCAAACAGGTGGAGAACATCTGGATAAAAACCAAAGGAGAGGGAAACAACAGGGATGTTACTGTGGAGTCTTCTACAGACCCCCAACTCAGGCAGAGGAATTGGATGATGCCTTTCTAGGACAGATGACCACACACTCAGATAGGAGAAATATAGTAGTAATGGGTGACTTCAACTATCCTGATATTTGCTGGAATTCAAATTCTGCCAAATCCTCAAGGTCTACCAAATTCCTCACTCGCCTTGAAGACAGTTTCATTGCCCAAATGGTGGAAGAGGCAACGAGGGGATCAGCTATTTTAGATCTGATCTTAACCAACAGGGATGACTTGGTTAATGGGGTGCAAGTGGTTCGAATGTTAGGTGGGAGTGACCATGTTCTCCTGGAGTTTGTTATACAGTGGAAAGGAGAAGCTAGGCATAGTCAGACACGAATTCTAGAAATTAGGAGAGCTGATTTCAATAAACTTAGAGAAATACTGGGGGTGATCTCATGGTCACGAATACTAAAAGAGAAGGGAATTCAAGACAGATGGGAGTTCTTCAAAAGGAAGATACTGAAGGCACAATTTCAAACAGTTCCAACGAGAAAGAAAAATGGGAGATGTCTCAAGAAACCGGTATGGATGACTAAGGAACTTACAACTGAGCTAAGTTTTAAACTGAACATGTATAAGAAATGGAAAAATGGGGAAATTACCAAAGACGAATTCTAACAAATAGCCAGCACATGTAGGGATAAAGCTAAAGTGCGGAATGTACTCAGGCATGCTAGAGAGATTAAGAACAATAAAAAGGGCTTCTATGGGTATGTCCATAGCAAAAGGAAGAAGAAGGAAATGGTAGGGCCACTGTGTGGTGAAGATGGCAAAATACTAACAGGGGACAGAGAAAAGGCAGAATTACTCAACACCTTCTTTGTTTCAGTCTTCTCAGAAAGGCAAAGGGTGATCAACCTGAGCACTGTGGAGCAAGGGACAGAATAGGAGAATTTCAGCACAGAAAAAGAGATAGTACAGGAATACCTGGTTAATCTTAATAAATACAAGTCTCCAGGACCAGATGTACTACATCCAAGGGTATTAAAAGAACTGGCAAATGTTATATCAGAACAATTGGCAATAATCTTTGAGAAATCCTGGAGAACAGGAGGAGTCCCAGCAGACTGGAGGAGGGCAAATGTCCCCATCTTCAAAAAGGGGAAAAAAGAGGATCCCAACAATTATTGTTCAGTTAGTCTGACATCAATTCCAGGAAAGATTCTGGAGCAGATCATTAAACAGAGAGAAGATAATTCCATAATCACAAAAAGCCAACATTGGTTTCAGAGAAACAAGTCATGCCAGACAAATCTGATCTCTTTTTTTGATAAAATTACCAGCTTGGATATAGTATATTTTGATTTCGGTAAGGCCTTTAATAAGCTTCCCCATGACATTCTTGCAAACAAGCTTGCAAAATGTGGACTAAACAAGGTAACCATTACATGGATTTGTAACTGGTTGACTGGCTGCACCCAATAGTTCAACAATAGTTCCTTTTCATCCTGGTGAGAAGTGACCAGTGGGGTGCCTCAGGGTTCTGTCCTGGGCTCAGTGCTATTCAATATCTTTATTGGATGACAGTATTAGGGGCCTAGTTATCAAATTTGCAGATGACACCAAATTAGGAGGAGTAGCTAATACCCCAGAGGAAAGGATCAGAATTCACATGCACACACAGCCCACCCTACAGAAATAAGCCAGTGGTCTGTCTGACTGTCTGTTCTGAGTAGTAATAGTTCTTAAATGACAGATTTTTTTCTTAGTCCTGTTACTTGAGATACCAAAGATGGAACCTTTTAGAGACTATGACCTTTATACCTGCACGGCATATGTTCAGCTAATGAACTATAAGAAATGTGACCCTTTTCTTTGTGACAAAGTGCTGTTTATGCTTTTCAGTCTCGTCAGTTGGTAATACTAAAGGAACACATTGATCGTGCCAAAAGAGTTCGTTTCCTAGAACTATCATTGTACAGTATTTTAACCATAAAGTATAAAATAGCTTTGTTCTGTTTTTCCTTCCTTTTAAATTTAATCCAGACTAATAGAACGTAACAGCTTTGTGTTTCAGCAGGTAGTTAATGTTTTACCTCTTGCTGCAAGGAGAAAGAGTAACTATGGACTGTTCCCAGTGAGCATTTTTTGGGTGGTGGTGGTGGTGGTGTGTGTGTGTGTGTATGTGTGTGTAGTTCATTTCTTTAAAATTTGTAGTAAACACCTTAGATACAGTAGGATTCTCTTAAATACAAATTCCATGTAACAGATGACAGAACATAATGAAAACATAAACTGTTACACAAATAAACCTGTCATATGCACAAACACTGCTGCTATAAACAGCTGTAGAGTATACATACTGGGTTAGGATGTCGCTTTTGGGGTCAACTTTGTATTACACAGAGACATTGGTAAAACATTAACTCTTCTTTGGAAATAGTGTTTTATCGTAAGCCTCAGGTTAGGTCAGATGCAGTTTTTTAAATGAGTGTGTTGTAAAAATATACTAAAGCAGATTCATACTGCCTGGAGTTAGAAAAAGGAGTGGTTTTTGGTTTGACATGTTTCAATATGCTACTGAACTAAAGGTCTGTTGTTTCCTTTTCATTCAGCGCAGTGAGGTGGAAGGAATATTAAAATCAGGGTTTTATTATCTTGATTACCTTATTTCTCCTTACCTCTTAGGTCTTTGGGTATGTTTAGCATAGGAGTATTGATCTTTGCTCTACTTCATCCTAACCAAACTAAGCCTGCACCTCTTATTGCACAGGTTTGTGTTACACGCTAAATTAAAGTATCTAATTCATTTTGCAGAGCATCTGAAATGTACTACAATATTCTAAGAAGCCTGCATAATTCAGGCAAAGTAATTTCACCCCAGTGAGGTCACCATACTGTGAAACTTGAAATAATTTGGATGACTTCTGAATACATGTAGTTCATACTTTGCATAATGCTGAGTTTTCAGGTCACTTACTTTGTGACCCAGCATTCTTTCACTGGCATATTTCTAAGGGTAGGTAGTGGAAATTTGCTATGCTGGGCGTGTTATGCTTTTCTTTCATCATTTCCATGCAAAAGGTCTTCACTACAGAACAACAGAGGCATCAGTCAACTTTATTACATCAAAACTTAGAGGACTATTTCTTTTGTTCATGTACAGTCAGACACATAACATGTTGAAACCTCAGTGGTAAGATAATCTAAAATGTTTAAGAGGAATGAAGTTAGGAGAGACCAAAATCCATCAAATATTCTGTTGCAAAAGAGGAATCTGATTGGGGTAACCTGGATTTATCATCTCACTACTAGCACTTTTGGCTTCTTTCCTTTTTAAATTGTCTGTCTATAAAACTCATCAACCATTAATTCAGGAAATGTTGGCAGGCTATGCCATTGCCTCTTTATCTCCATCACATACACAATTCCTAATAATTTGAGCTAGTGCTGTATGGTACAGATTGTCCCCAATACATCCAGCCAATAACCCTGCCTGTGTTAAGCCTTGGACCACTGGTCCTCCTCCAGCGGTGCTCACTAAGAGATTACCCAGACTTCTTTATAGTATAGCCATTGGTCATTATAGATGTTGGTGAAAATTAAAATAATTCTTATTGATTGATTCTTTCATTATAGATGGTGGCTTGAATTTGATTGGTTAATCCATGGAATCATTTGTTTTATAGTGAGTGAACATGTTGGAAAATAGCACTGATTCAGTGGGTCTACTCTAGTTAGGACTGTCAGTTGAATTCAGGCCTATCTGTTGTGGAATCATTTCCCCAGCATGGTTTGGGGTAGCCCCATTTATACAGGACTTGATAAAAGGTAATGTTTCTGCCCATGCCTGAGAGTACTATAAGTTTCCATCACTCTCTATTGCTACTTCTGTTTCTCCAGCCACTTGGATGTTGAATGTTTTTGCAAAGGTTGATGAAGAATTTCAAATTGTGTGAAACTCCCCCCCCCCCTTCTCTGAGCAAAAGTAGTAATAAGCACAATGGATTTGGACTCCTGGTGACCCACAGCTAATTCCCCAACCAACAAACATCTGCTAGTTTGGGGGGATATTTGCTCATTTTCAGGTGACTGAATATCATTTTCTCTTTACAAAATTAGATGCTGATCATTTGGGGTCACTTAACTACAGTTGTTCCTTAACATTCACGGCTTTGACACTCGGGATGTTGATCATTCGTGAGGTCAAGGCGGCTGTGTGCACACTCTACCTCCTCCTCCCTCCCAGGCTTTTCCTCTTCAGAAAATTAACCAGACAAATCAGAATTAACCAGACAAATCACTCCAGAAACTAAGGCAATGGCATGTATTTTCAGAATAAGATGACAATCCAGAAGCACTCAGACCACCCATTTAACATTGAAACTTTAATTACTTTAAATTTATTTTAATTATACTCTTCTAAGTGTTTTCTCTTTTGCTATGAGTGTTAAATTTGAACTATAAACTGTAATTTCTGGTCTTTGCTATTTTAAACAGTCTCTACTGTTTGTTGTTCTTGTATGCCTTCAAGACATTTCCTTATGGTGACCCTAAGGTGAACCTATCACTGGGTTTTCTTGGCTAGATTCATTCGGAAGGGATTGGCCATTACTTGCTCTGAGGTTGAGAGAGTGTGGCTTGCCTATGATCACCTGGTGGTTTTCCATGGCCAAAAATGGATTTGAACCCTGGTCTCTCAATGTCCTAGTCCAGTACTTAAACCACTTTGTAAAGGGGAACCTCAGAGGATAGATTAAAAATACAGACATTAAATTGTTTGGTTAAATGAATACCCTAAACACACCAGATCCTGGCTGAGCTTGGAAGCTAAGCAGGGTCAGCCCTGGTTAGTACTTGGATATAAAGCCATCAATGAATACTAGGTGCTGTTGGCTATATTTCAGAGGAAGGAACTGGCAAAATTACCTTTGAGTATTCCATGCCCAATAAAACTCTGTGAAATTCATGAGGTCACCATAAATCAACAAGCAAGTTTGAGGCATATGTGTATGCATGTGCACACACAAAGGTAGGTGCTCATCTTAGTTTCGACTAGATTGTTAGCCATAATGCTTTAAACATGATGGAACCTTACTGGTGTGTGTTCATTCCTGTACCACTGTTTTCCTTTGATTCCTAACCTCTTCAAAGGAGAACCCACAGAACTTTTAGGATAACCCCAGCCCATGATGAGAGACAACTGATACATGAAGTTCTCTGATCACTACAAGGTAAATCTATTACATCCACTTCTTCCCTTCCAATTGATATAAGCCTGTAGCATGAACCAGCAATTTGGCAAATGGTTCTCATTGAAACACAAACTGAAGAAAAAGCAGTTAATTATTTTGAAATCCATATTGTCATATGATGGTACAAATAATAAACTGTGCACATGCTTTGTCAACTTGCCCTTATTAATTAGACAGCCATTAATGCAGGTTGGATTTATTTATGGCACTGTACATAAAAAAAATTGTAAAGAAAGTTTGTAATCACGAGATGGACATCATCTTTCTGTGTTACTGTTTACTGCCATGGAAAACAGTTAGGCCCTGTACAGACCAGCCTGAAAGGCTGGCATGGGGGCAGAGTCAGGGTATAATGTGCTCACGATGCATGCCCGACTACGCCCCACCAGAGCATCCTGACTGCGCGCCACTCCATACAACTCAGTGCCGAAGGAATGCCATTTAGCCGCACCGCCATGGCTATGGTGCCCTTTCGAGGTTGCAAAAAGGAGCCACTTTTTCCAGCTCCTTTTTTTGCCCTTGAAAGGCTGGCTCAGGGGCATGGTGTGAGGTTCCTGTGGCTCCTATCCAGCTAGGAAAGGGGCGGTGTTCCGTTGCCACTTAGGGGTGCTCTGTTGAGCCCCTTACTTGCATTGTTCGATGAAAAACGAAGGAGAGGGGGAAAAAACACTGGACATTCCCATGTTAATGAAACTGCCCTGTGTGAAGAAAATGCTGTATTTTCTTCTGTTTCGTGTATTGAAACATGATACTTTTGCTTTTAAAAGTGAAATGGCATTATCTCCATACTAGAGAGATAGTAATAGGTTTGGGGAGCCTCAGATTTGAAAACATACCAAAAAGTAGGGAAGAACCACAAAATAGCTCAATGAAAACTGAATATTAAATAGCTGCAAAATATGACTGTTGGAGGAAGCTTTGATGGGGAATAGAAGGGAATATGATATATAAATTTGAATACTTATCAAATGAGTAAACAATAAACTATCCTGGCAAATGGCACTGAATAGGAATGTTCCACATTGCAATATTTTTTGCATATTATAACAACAAAATCTGTCCTTGAAGTATATATGAGCTATACAAAAATAAGGCGTGCCCTCCTGGATACCTTAGAGACAACTATATTGTGCTATTTGCTTATATTTATATGAACACCGTCTCAGATCATGGAGCTAAGAACTTAAAAAGAAGCTCGCAGGATATTTCCCAGTGTGCCATAAAGTGGGAAATAGCTGCACTGCATTGACAGATGCTTCAAAGCAAAATTACCTCTTTACAATTCATGGGTCTTCCCTTTTGGTCTAATAATTTATGGAGCCTCTGCTCTTCTGTTCAACAGGGAGGAAATTGTCTCGAAAGCCTTCTACTAGCAGAATGATATTTTAGTGTATGGCTTTGAATGATCAAAATCAATTTTGGGAATCCTTATTAATTTTATTTCCGAAGTTAATAAAAGTTATTGTTACCAGTTATAAAGGAAAACCTGCTTTTCTGTAGAGCATATTAGGTGTAACATTGATTTTGTGCTGAAAGTGTCTGAAAAGAGAATTTAGAGCAAATAAAACATCCGTGAAGGTACATGTTTTGCTTGTATTCATAAAGATGATACTTTGGGGGTTTATAAGAAATAGAAAGCCTTCTGCAGATTCTATGAGATGTGGTAATTTGTGTCTTAAAACATCCCCAGTTTGACTATAAAGGTCTTATCTCACCTCTGTAAAGAATGTATATATAAATGCATATTTTATATTTTTCTGTTTTCGATCTTTGGTTGTTTATAGGTTTTCCAAATAGCAGTTGTATAGTATTTTGGCGATAATGAAAATATACATACCATTTGACGTTACTAGGTTGACTACTCTGTTGTACAGTTAGGATGCAAATGAGAAGTGAAAAGTCTGATTGTAACAAAAGTTGAGAGTTTGCCACCTGAAGCAAGCAGAGAAGTCCTGCCCCCATTTTCTTCATTGCCACTGCCCCATTACATCCCCATTCACATCTTATGCTACTCTCTGAGAGCAGGAGAGCAAGGTTGGTAGGCTCTTGGCTAGAGCAGCAACTGATGTACAAAGCAATACATGCTAATTTCTACAGAACTGACTGCACCAAAAGTCTGGTTCTAAAGTATCCTTCTTCAGAGTCAGGCAGTGTGGGCAAGTTCCTTGGCCTTGTCTCTCCAAGCTACTTGAAAAGGGGGAATATAGCTGCAGATGAACTGTGTTGTTGATAGTTATTCATCTAAATTGCACAAATTGAGAAGCAATTTGGGATCCAAGCTCAAGATAGCGTAATGGTCTTCATGACTAATTATGTCACCTTTTTTCACTAATACAGAAATTTGATTATTTGAAAGCTTAGTCTTTTTGAAGTCATTTCAGGAAAGGCAAAAACAAAATCAACAAGTAGGCCAAGCTTTCAAATTAGTGCCACTTCCACAGCAGCAGTGACATAACCCATGTGTGCACAGAGAAAGAAGTATCAGAAGCAAACTCTGAGGAAGGGAAATTCCCTGCTTAAGCCTGCTCCTATTCATGAGACACAGTGTGTATTGTATAGCATTAATTTTCAGGAAAGCTGCCATGTTTGGATGTTTCCAGAAACCACATCAAGAAAATATGCTAGAAAACAGAAGCAACACTAAGTATGGTAGCCAAAACATTAATATTGCTACCCTGTTTCCCCGAAAATAGACATCCGCTGAAATAAAACCCAGTAGAAGTTTTGCTGAATTGCTAAATATAAGGCCTCCCCCGGAAGTAAGACCTAGCAAAGTTTTTGTATATAAATATATATATACAGTATATAATAAATGGTCATTTTTTTTGTTCAAAAATAAATGTGAATTCTTCTTTATGGAAAAATAAGACATGCCCTGAAAATAAGACCTAGCACATCTTTGGCAGCAAAAGTTAATATAAGACACTTGTCTTATTTTCGGGAAACAAGGTATATCAGCACAACATGAGGAGGAAGAGGGGGAATTGCACCAAGAACCATATCCAAGTAGCATATTATGCCTTCCAAACTGGAAAGTACAGATACTATCTCCCCCTCCCCCACAAAAAGCATGTAGTACAAAACTGGAAATATCAAGATACTTTACACATCAGATATATAAAGTTCCACAAGGTGCCATAATTTCAGGTTAGATAGTTCTTATTTTCTGAAGATACTCCTCAATAAAATTTTGAAAAGAAGGATAACCCATTACTCTGTTTTTGACTTTTTTTTGCTCAAGGAAACCTATGAGCAGAAGAAAAAATAAATAAATACTCATTTGTTAAATTTATAAATCAGTGTCAGTGTTCTGTATATACTAGACCTTAATAATATGTCCTTACCGTTTAGGACATACTGTTGGCCTAGTGAATACAGAATTCTGCTGACAGTAAGACCAGTGTGTAATGTTCCTAAGATCATTTAGTTTATTTTTTCCTTTTCATTTTTTATTAACAAATTCAGTATTACAACAAAGTTAAGCAGTACATCAATACTTGTAGTATATAATAATAAATCTATAAGCCTGTAAGAGCATTGAATTAAACAAGATCAGCTATAAACACATTAACTCTTAAGTTTTAAACAAAACTATTTAACCTTTAACTTTCTCAATAAAGAAAAATACAAACAAGTGATTATTTCTATATAAATCTTAGCCGGGTTTTCTCATAAAGATTATTTTGGATATTTTGTCAGCTTTATGAGAATCTTGGTTACTGCTGACCATTCTTTGTCCCATGTCCCAATAGAAAATATCTTTTCTATTTAAGATTGCTGTTAATCTGTCAAATTCTTTCATATCAAATATTTTGTATTTCCAATCATCTATAGATGGTACACATGTGGATTTCCAATTTTTTGCTACTAACATATTAGCTGCAGTTATTAAATACAATCCTATTCTCCAATATTTCCTTCCAGACCTAATATTGAGGTTACATTTAGCAAGTACAGTTCTGGATTCATATCAAATTCTATATTTAACATCTTTTTTAAATTTCAGAATGAATCTTTATCCAAAACTTCTTTATGATCAGACATTTCCACCACATGTGTATATATGATCCTCTTTCTTTTTGGCATCTCCAGCAGTTATTATTGTTTAGTTTATATATTCTGTTGATTGAGCAAGGAGTCAGGTACCATCTATTAATCACTTTAAAATAATTTTCTTTTAGGGCTTGAGCAACAGTAAATTTACTTGTTTTAATTCTCGCTTTTTCCCATTTGTCTAAATCTATGTCTAAATCTGATCATTTAGAACAGTCCGTTAAGTCAGTGTTTTGCAGTTGTACATAGAGAAGCATAAAGACCGCATTTAACACAAGTGGTACATTCCAGGACTATTAGCATATAATGAAAATCGTGGATAATCTTACCCATTTTCTTACCCAAAATGAATGACATCTGTATAACTATATATATTTGACTATAAGTTGAGAAATTTATGTCCCCAAATGGACTGCAAAATCATGGGTCGACTTATATACTGGGCAGTAAGTTAATGCTGCTTATAAAGCTCCTAAAAGAAATGCCCACCCTTCCTTCATAGCCAGGGATCTTTAAACAGCTCCCCATGTGCGTCT
Source organism: Urosaurus nigricauda (assembly GCA_034509955.1). Lineage (NCBI taxonomy): Eukaryota > Metazoa > Chordata > Lepidosauria > Squamata > Phrynosomatidae > Urosaurus > Urosaurus nigricauda. The sequence continues at coordinate 68,032,082 of JAOEGL010000004.1, forward strand.
CCATGTACTCTCCATTCTCTGTGTGTGAGTGTTATCCCACACTCTCCTTTCTCTGTGTCTGAATGTTATCCCTTAGCCTTCCTTCTTAGCTAGAGCTAACAAACAGCTAGAAAGAGAGAGAGAGAGAGAGGTTTCTACCCCAGGAGCCGGGGAAATGCTGGTGGTAAAGGGAAGAGAGAGAGAGAGAGCGGGAGAAGTTCCTAACTCGTTTTGCAAGCCACAAGCCTTGGAAATGCTGGTGGTAAATGGAGGAGGGGGGAGAGAGAGAGAGAGCCTGTGCGCTGAGGTTTGTTTCCCTATTTTCCATGCCGAGACTGTAATTCTTGGGAGAGGTCCAGAGAGGGAGATGTAGGGAGGTAAATGGTGCTTTCTTTCCTTCTTTCATTACATGCTCTAGTCTTTGACCCTTGACATCCACAGATCATATCAAAACCCACGATTTTGTCCCCCAAACCTGCCCTTGACGTATACATGAAGTTGATGTATACATGAGTATATACGGTCTTTCATCAGAAAATGGTTCTGGATTGTAGCATCAGGATAATGTTGATGGGAAGATGTTAGGAGTAGACATTTTAAGTCGTTGAATATTGATGTCAGGAGCAGACGATGTTGATGGTCGAACCTTTTGAAAGAACATTGTAATTGGACGTTGTTGTTGTCTTTTTAACTCATCAAATAGTTGCTGTAGAGGTTGTAATCCTTCAGTGATCACATAGGTGATTTTAATGCTGTATTCTATTCAAGGATAGAATTCCATTATTTTTCCCTTTAATGTCTGTGCAATTGGAAACACTTTGGAAATTTCTCTAATGTCCACATTGCTGATTCTGCTTCGGTTTCCTCCTCCTCCTCCTCTGAAGAAGTTCCTCCAATTCTGCATTGGTTATCACTTCTTCATGGCTGTTGATATGTTCCTCAACTTCCAGCAGGTCAGAAAATCCTTCTCCACTAACTTGTATTGCTTCATATTTGTATTGATTCTCCTAACATTTCCATGAACCGGGGGTGGGGGTGAATGGAAAATCCTCCATAATGTCACTCCATAAATTCTTCTAGTGGACATTTACAGTTTCTAGTTTTAATTCATCTGTTGTAGCTTCGGTTAATATTATTGAATCAGCATTAGTGAAAGATTTCTAGCACTGTGTTGTGTCCGTATTAGAGACTGTATCAATTACTGCTACAATGTGATCAAATACCAGACGGGTGTATGTGGTCTTGGCAAAATGAATGATGCCCTGGCCAAAGAGCTGAATCAATGAAATTGTATTGGGAGATTACAAAACCATATCACTGTTTTTATTTTCATAGCAAACAGATTCACAAGTACATTGCCTACTGTTAATAGGACTATTAAATGCCAGACCTTCCTGTCACAGATATTGTTTTCACTCCAGACATGAAGCATTGGTAAAACCATTCTGTAAGCAAGATGGCTGTCACCCATGCTTTCTTATTTTGCTTCCAGAAAAGAAGCAGATAAAGTTTGTTTTCAGCAGCGCGTGTGGGTTCTTTGATCTGTGGACTACATCTGGCTTTATTATATGTCCTGCAGAATCGCTAGATAAGACCAGAGTTAATCTGTCCTTCTATGCTTTATGCCTTTGCAGTTTTATGAATGCAGTTCTAGTGAACATTTTTTTCCAGGAGATCTCTGATTCATCATAATACCTTGTTTTGGATTGTATCCTGTCTCTTCAAGTAACTTCTTATATTCTTCTGGAAATGTGGCAGCAGCTTCTTCATTGGCATAATCTTTACATTTTTAAATTCCATACCTGTTCCTAAATCTGTGCAGCCATCCCTTACTTGCATTAATTCTTGCTTGGTGGCACTCCTCTGAGGGGATACCCCGCTGAAGTCTTCATAAAGGCTCAATGCTTTATGGCGCAACACCTTGCCATCCGTGAGCACACTTTTTCTATGCCCTTTACCATGTAATCTGGACATAACGTTTGCTGTTTGAGGTGTGACGGATTTCTTTTTCCTTTTTCACAATTTCATGGATGGAAGATTTGATCTTACTGTAGATCTTAGCAACCTCAGAGGATGATGTCTTTCTATCCTCATTAAATTGAGAACCTTTCACTTAAAAAGGCTTTACACCTTCTCTTAGAAATTTCCAAATTGCCATCTCAATCACTCTTGAATATTGGGCCCATTTGTTAAATAACACAGGTACTTTACTAGCATGAGTGACTAATGGGTGAGTAGTATACAGCGAATCAGGCATGAGACAGCATGCAAACGTAATTAACAGATGGACAGCTGAACATGAGATAATGTGAGTAGCATGAGGCAGTGGGAAGCAGCATGAGGGGGTCTTGGCAGATAACTGAAACCAGGTTAGATGAAACTACGTTAAATGGGATATCTTCTGTATCTTCTCTTAATGCAAACCACAGCAACCAATAGCCAACATGGCCTCCAATGTGTAGTTGTCAAACCCCTTATAATTTTCTCCTTAGCAAAAATATCATCCTCAGTACATGAAATGCAATCACATATCAAATTATTTGTACATTTATTATTCTTCACAATTAACTTATATTTAAAAACAATAAAACCACTCTATTTTAGCCCCTTCATTTTTTTTGCATTTAGTTGTCTTATCTCTATTTAACTCTAGTTTATTATTCTTCACAATTAACTTATATTTAAAAACAATAAAACCACTCTATTTTAGCCCCTTCATTTTTTTTGCATTTAGTTGTCTTATCTCTATTTAACTCTGGTTAAATGTATATTGTTGTGTTTTCCAATGATATTGTGTAAGTAGAGTATCTTTTGTACAGTAAGTTCTTTTGCTATTGCTATTTATATCACAATATTTTCTTGCATATTTCCGTGTATGCTCAGTTTTTATTCATTTTTATTCATTCCAGTTTTATACCTTTGCATTAGGCCTTTGGAATGAAAAAAAATGAAGTGCTGGACTATGACTTTCGGAGACCAGGGTTTTAATCATTGATTAACTCTAGAAGGCCACTGAATGGCCTTGAGCAAGCCACACTTTTTCAGCCTCAGAGGGAGGTAAAGGCAAACCCTATCTGAACAAATCTTACCAATAAATTCCTGTGAAATTTAGAGTTATCATAATTTGGGAGTGGCTTGAAGGCAGACAACAAGAATAGTTTTGTAGTTGTCTTAGTATTCTGTTTGTTTGTTTTGAAATTGAAGTACTATAAGTTGCTCAAAGCTCCAGATCCCATATAGGGATAAAAATAATTGACATTAGCTATATTTTTAAAAAGACTATTATTTGAATGCCAAAACTTTATCTGATTTTTTTAAAAAAATCTGTTTTTCAAGTGTTTGAAATAATAAAACCCCTTTCACCATAAATATATGCCACTAATATCTCATTTAGACTTTTAGAAGCTAGATTCTAAGTAGAAAATATTGAATTTTTCCCTATCAGTGTTAGAGTCTCCCAATAATGTGCAAATTGGATAAAGAAGTAAATGCAACAAAGAGAGTGGTTTCTATTTGGCTGAAATATCAGTAAGTCAGTATTTTATAGGAAGCAGCATTTCTGGATATTATAAATGTTCACTGAACTTCCGATGAATGAGGAGATCTAATTATTCACGTGAAACCCCTGTATATTGGCCTGCCAAATTCTTAGATCAGACGCTAATTTAAGGATGGTTACAAGAAAGCAAGGGAGAATCATTTATTTGAATTAAAGCAACCACTAAAGCTTGGCAGAACTTTATGCTTGCTATCTCATTAAGAAAAAGTGCCTGCCTCCCATCTCTACCAATAACTTGCAGCATTGTTGGTCCAACAGAATGTAATAAACATATTGTAAAACTATTTAAAGAAAGAAAACAATTCATTATTTTTGGAGCAGAATGGGAGTTGTACAACCCCTTAGATGTTATTAGAGTGCCACTTTCAACATACTTTACCATTGACTGTGCTGGCCAGCAATGCTGGCAGTTGGAGTCCAACAACATCTGGAAGGCTGTACAGTTTTTGACTCTTTTAAAATATTATAAAGCACACAGTGTGTTTTGAATTCAAAGCCACAGCTGTGTTAGTCTGGAAAGTCAGTATGCAAAGGGATTTGGTAGTACCTTTAAGACTAGCTGAAAGATAGAAGCTGGTAGCTTTAGCTTTCATAGACTTGAGCCTATTGAGGCCACATGTATCTGAGGAAGTAGGTTCAAGTCTATGAAACCTCATGCTATCAGCTTCGTTCTTTCAGTTAGTCTCAAGTGTGCTTCTAGATCCTGTTGCATACTGGTAATGTGTTCTGGGTTAAATATTAGTTAGTTAACTAGCTCAAATGTTCAACATAATCAATCAGGCAGCTGATCAGTTAATAAAAATATCTTGAGCAACAGCAGACTGATACTTAGTTTACCCTGTTTTTTCCTTGTAGTGATCCACAGACTTGAGAATGAGTGTGATGCACGTTGACGAGTAGGTTCTAGGATATAGCTTTTTGACCACTGCATGTCCTGTGTGGTAAAATAGTGAAATAACTGTGAAAGTCCAGCACATTTTAAAATCAATGTGCATATAGCAGTTACTGGCAAAGGATAAAAGCCTGTTCAAATAGCTGCAGCCACAGAGTTTAATACTGATGTTTTCATAGGGCACATAGAAGTCATTACATATATTTCATCAGAAGACATAAATCATTAGGGCTTGAGAGCACAGCTGGAGATGGATTGTCAGAAACTCCAATTAAATGTCTGCTCTGAAAGTGGAGGTAATGATGTAATGTATAACCCACAACTTTGGAGAGTATTTGTGGCCAAGGAGCAAGACATCACTAATTTTCAGCAATTAGAAAATGACTTTCTGCTTAAGAAATGCAGTGTCATAAATATCTGTAAACTATTTCTTCAGCTGCACAGGATTAATTCTACACTGCAAAGTCAATTGCAGGTACAAGGGACAGATTAATGAAAATGCTCTGCTGAAAATTCTCCTCTTGATCTTAGCATTAGATTTAGAGTTTTTAATTAGTTCAGATTACAGTTTGAATTGCACACAGTTAAACAGATGATTTGTGTTCATCTGGCAGTTTCAACAATCTGTGGAATTGTTGATTTTTTGTAAAGAGCTACTGACAGGTTTATATTTCTAAGGCTGTGTCTAATAAATAGATCTAATGGAATTATTTCACACTGCAGGTAAGAGCTCACATGAGTGAATCGTCTTCCATGTATTTTTATAACAACATGTTGTTCTTAACCAAATTTCTGTTCTGTATTTCTATGCAGCCATATTCAGAGTAAACAATAATAGAATGCCAAACAAGTGTAACCCCCATTAGACTCAAGGTTATTTAGAATCATATTTCTTCATGATGTACATGGGGGGGGGGGGAGGATTATATTTATGGAGGAATCATGTAAGGGCTAGGCACAGGCCTGTTGCAACAACAAGGCACAATCTTCAGTTTTGGATAGTAAGAGGTCTACTTCCTAAATACCTGCTCTTCTGCAGTGATTTAACCTTGGAATGCTTCAAGAAAAATACATGAGGCTAAAGTTATGATGTGTATTCATATGAGTGATCTTTGAATATGAACACTTTCAAATATATATGTAATGTGAGTGTATTCAAGATGTTTGAAGACTTGTCCATCTACTTTCCCTTAATCATGATGCAGTGTATAATTTAATGCACAATGAAAGATAATAGACCCAGGAATTTCTCTCTGTGGCTTTGATTTGAAAACTGATCTCTGTATTCAGATAATTTAGAGATGAAGTTTCCCCCCACCATGGTGCATACAAAAATCCAGTTTTAGCAAAGAGGTCATTTTCAGAGTAACTTAGAATTATTGATTCATATTAACATCAAAAGATCATACAGAACTAGATTTTGCCATATTATTTGCTGCAGTAAAAATAGTGACTCCTTTGACAACATTTGTTTAAAGGTGGAGAATGAATGAATGAATGAATGAATAAAAATGACCTCATTTACTGAACTCTGTGTATTTATTGTTTACACAAAAATATGAGGCGAAGAAAGGCCACTGATTCAAGCTAAAAGAGATTTGTTTAGCACTAGTATACAGAGATGTAGTGGGGAATCTAGCAACCGGGGTCAAAGAACTCCAGGGAAAAAAAAGAATAATTATCTTTTTAGCTCTGGAAGGGGGAGTCCCTTCTTATGAAATGTCAGCCATAGTAACAAAGCTAATAAGAAGTTAGAAAAGTGAGTTTATGTATCTGTGCATGGTGAAGGTAAGTGCTATAAAATGTATTGCATTATGAATTTATCTATTAACCATCAGCTGAAGTTGAAACCAGGAAATTTCAGCCCAGGAATTAAATCCTAAAAAGTTAACCCTTCAAAAAGGTACAGCATGGGAACCAATTCTCAGGGAAGAAAATCCTGTAGAAACTTATAATTTATTTCTTAGAGTTCTCTTCCAGCAAAACGAAAATCCTAAAACAACAAAACAAAACACTCACCCCTTGAATAATTGCAGTAAATTTCAGCCAGATAACTCAAGTTTGGAAAAGAGCCATCCCCACTAAAATATAGCTCTACATTGGCAAGGTCACAGTTCAGAATAGCAAGCAGGAAAGTCTACTTATAAACCAAAAATTATTGGCTTAGCTTCTAGAACAAACTCAATATAGACACAGTGATAAATAATCTCTTGCCAAACCAAGCATTTGGGCCCATGTGGCCTCTAGACAAGGCTCCTCCTGCATTCTTCTCTCCCCTTGTACTTAGTGTTTCTCCTTGAAGTGGTTGAGGATCTGTCAGTTTTCTCTCTGTTGCTTTTGCCAGATCAGGTTAGTTGAGTTTCAGGAAAGCCAGCTGTGGATTTAGTCCTTTCCTTGAGGCTAAATCTGCTTTACCTATTGCCTTGCAAGTAGTTATCAAGAGGCAGGCAGTGCAGGTGCTCACTTCACTTCATTACTCTTCCAGTTGCTCAGTTGACTTTGTCAACTGTATAAATGCGTACAAGTGAAGAGGAGCAGATTATCAACAATGGTCGTGATCCTACCCACTTTGGTGCTGCTGGCATGTGACCCCTTACATGGTTTAAAACTAGTTCTGGCATTAGGACCAAATGAGATTGTCGCCATGTCTTAGGATTTACTTGTAGTCAAGGCAAGGTAAGGTAAAGAGTGCAGCTTCAACTTGGAAGAGTTCCAGCCTGGCTCAAAGTTCAGCAGGTAGGACCCACTTGCGGGTTCACTGCTGCTGTCCAAACACTGCTTCTTCTTTGGCAATGTTTGGGGTCCTGGTTGCTGCTAAAGTAGAGAACCCAAGACCTTTGTGTGGGTGGGTTAGGCTACTAGCAGCACTGCTACTAGCAGGACACCCAGAGGCTCATAAATGTGGTTCTTCTTTGTGGTCTCTACAAAACGTACAAATGGACTGTACTTCGCCTGCGCAGTTCAACTCAGAACCTTCTGGAATCACTGGGCAAAGTTAACTTTGCAACTTTTTGGCGGTATGAAAGTAATATTTCTAGCAACGATTTTGCTTAGTTTTCTTAGCCAAACCATCTTGGTTAATAAACAGTTTACATAAAGGCTGTAAAAGTTTTAGCTACTGTAATCTTAAAATTTACTATTATCCTTAAGAATTAAATCAATGATTCAAACAGTTTAAACTCTCTGTCATGAAGAAAATACTGTATGCTGTTCAGGATCAATATCAGTCTTGACAGAACAACAGATTTTACTGATCTTCCTACGTGCATGTTTTTGTTCATACCAATGTGAGGACAGAGGGAAGGCTGCAGGAGCCTTAATCATAAGATTGTCTTTTTCTTGTCTTTAGAATTACAGGCTTATTTGCTTGTGTGTTTATAGAGTTCAGTATCACAGTATGCAATGAATGATGACCACTAGGTTTGATGCCTTTAAAAGGAGATAAGAAAAATGTATAGTGACTGTATTGAAGGCTTCTCCTCTTGATGGCTATGTGGGATCTCCAGATCCAGAAGCAGCATAGCTCTGTATACCATTTTCAAGGGAGGCTAATACCATTCCTAAGAAATGTCAGGTCCATGTGGCACACTTGGTCTGAAAATGACATGGATGTGACCATTAGGAGGAACTGGAGCAGAGGTTACTACAGTTCAAGTGGCAGGTGTGTGTGAGTCAGCATTTGGAGCAGTGCATCATGTGACATCTGATGCAACATGCTCAGTGGGTGAAGTCAGACAGAGGTGCATCATGGGATACAATATGATGCAACAGGTACTGGGTATGAAACCAGCAAGGTTTCATTGGTGGCATGGCTGTCACATGACTTCACAGAAGACCACCTATATAAGGGAGAAGGTGACTATCTCCATGGTTGGTTGGCTGTTGGTTGTTAGTGGAGTGTTGGTTGTTGGTGGCTGGCGAAGCACTTTGTTTGTATAGCTGCGAGTATCCAAGATGGTCGTCTGGTACTCTGTGCAATCTTGTATATAGTTTGCAACAACTGATTAAAGCCCTCGTGTTTGAGAGAAGCCTTGCTGTCCAGCAGTGTTATTTCTCAAGGCTGAAGCCTGTGTAGAAAGAAATTTTCCTTGCAGCTCGAAGCCTTTGCAGACTTCTCACCAAGAGCCTCTTCTGGGTGCCTTGCCTTCGTGGATTAACTCACCATGTGGGTCATAAGATGCAATTTAAGATGCAATGCATTGAATTGCCTTTCACATACCATAAACTGGCAGGACATTTCTCACACAAAATGATGTTAGTGAGTTTAGTGAATGATATAAGGACCACTTCTTCCGTCCCTTCTTTTATTATTTGTTGCAGAAATATGCAAAGAAAAATATTATACAAGGAAATGTCTTTCCAACCTTATATGAATACTGTGCACAATCTAATAAAAGATAAGCAGTCCATTTTCTACTAATTACTTTTTGAGAATAGATCCTTCCATGTCAGTAAATTAGTCAATATCGGTAATGTCCAAAGACTTTAGCAACAATGTGTTAACTAGAGTTTTCCAGTGAAAAACACAAATAAGCTAAACTGAAGGAGAAATCCCTAAAGATAAACAGAGAATAATTAATCAAATCACTACCATCAATGCACCAAATTTTCCCTTATGGGTGCTGGGGAGGGGCAGAAGTACAACAACAACAAAAAAGGGGTGTTAGAGGAAACAAAGAAAAAATGGCAGGATGTTAAAGTATAGGGTAACATTTGTGTTTTTGCAAATACCACGTTCCATCTTGTGGAGATGGCTTTGGAGTGCATAAATATTCATAAGATTAAATGTTGCAGTGTTCAGTTATCTTATTCAGGTCTTGTGTTTAAATTTTGTTCCATAGAGATCCTTCTGGTTTGTAGTACTGATTTTGTAGCACTTTTCAATGTATAAAATAGTTTACTTATCTTCACAGCATCCATTTAAAGTAGGATAGATTGATAGGGACTGACTTGTTTAAGACTATCTGAATGAGAATTTTGTCCAAGAAATCTCAAATTGGTCCACAGCATAGCATTTAAAAACATGCAGATAAGTACAAAACCAATTTTATAGAATCACAGGACATCAAAGTCAATTGTTGAGTCCTTTCTTCAAATTTTTGTGTGAGTAGAACTACTAGAGAATAGATCCATATTTTTAACCTGAAATTCTAAGCAACGTAGGATTAATTAGTTGATGCTCTTCATTTGGGACTGGGATACTGTGGGTTTTAACATGCTAATATCTTCTCAAAGAGCCTTAAACTATAATTTACAAGGGGATGTTGAAAAGTTCTCAACCCACTTTTCAAAATCTGAGCACAATTTCATCACTGTAGCTTTTGTCTTGTAAATTGTCAATTTACAGGATTGTAGTTCTGATTTCTGAATTTTTTCAGATCATTGATAGAACCATGTCAGTGAAAAGTGTGGAATTTTCAAGTGCTGAACTCTGGGCTGTCAAGAAGTTTCTATTTCTGCAATAGAGAACTCCAAAGGAAATCCATGAGTGTATGATGCAAACATTGTGACAAGTGCCTATCATACTCAATTGTAAAAGAGTGATGTGCCATCTTTCTGCATGGAGATTTTGAGACCAATGATGTAGCAAGGTCTGGGGGGCTTCAACAGTGTCAGCTCCTAAAATTGTTGAGCATGTTCATGGTCTGATTTTGTTTCAGCTAAAACATTTGCTTAGAAACTAGAGATATCCCAGGAATGCATAAGGTTTATAATTCATGCCAGCCAAATGGGTGTCAAAATTGGAATACTGACTAGAAACAAAATTGAGTGGATACCTTCAAATTGAGAGCCATTGTGGTGTAGTGGTTTGAGCATTGGATTACGATTCAATAAAACAGGAATCCACGCTGAACCATAAAAACTGCTGGGTGACCCTGAGCAAGTCACATTTTCTCAGCCTCAGAGGATGGTAATAACATACCCTTTCTGAAGAAACATGCCAAGAAAACCCTGTGATAGGTTTGCCTTAAGGTCTCCGTAACTTTGAAATGACTTGAAGATACACAACAACAACTAATGTTCAAACTGAATTTGCAGTATTTTGAGCAATCTAGTGATAAAGTTTTGGAATGACTCATCACTGTTAATGAAACTTGGTTACATTCCTATAATCTGGAGGCCAAATAATAGTCCTTATAGTGGCAGCAATAGGGTTCTCTACAGGTGAAGAATTCGGGACTCAAAGCTCAGCAGTAAAGGGATAAGGAAGGTATTTTGAGGACTGACTGCTTTCAAAAGGGCCAAACAATTAATGTGAAATAGGTGCTTAAAGGAGACATTGCAGGAGGAACACTATGGAAAGGACAAAACACCTGTTTACGAGGCTGACAGTATGATGGATGTTTTGAAGAATTTGTGGTTTGAGTGCATAAACCATCCACTCTAGTCACCAGATCTTTCTCCATCTGACTATTTCCTGTTTCCAATTCCAAATCCTAAAAAGAGTTTGAAAGTAAAGAACTTCTGAATGAATCAGAGGTGATAGCAGTAGAACAGCAGTACAGTTGAGCCTCGATTATCTGACATAAACTGGACTGGATAAGAGTTAGATAACCGAAAATGTTGGATAATCCGGAAGGTCCAAGAAAAGCCTTGAAATCACGATGAATTGCAAATGTATTGAAGTTTTATTGCAATAACAGTAAAAGTAAATGTAAAGAAATCACTGATCAACATTGTGATGTACAGTATAAACAGTTCAGCCCACTGAAAATGTAAAGAAATCACATAAAATGTAAAGAAATCACAGCAGCTGCGACAATGGATAATACGGAATGTTGGATAACTGAAGGGTGGATAATTGAGACTCTACTGTATTTCAATTACTAGATTCCCCCCTCCTAAAAAAGTTTGAAAGGGTTCAAGAAACTTGAGAAATGATGTGCCATGTGTGTTGAACTTAAGAGTGAATATGTGAAATAGCATGTAAGTTTCATGGTTCTAGGACTAGGTCATTCACTTCATGGGCAAGCTGAGAACATTTCAGCACCCCTTCGTAGTCTACACGAGGGTTGGATGTTTTGTTCCTGTTGTATGCTCTGTATGTTGCCACTGTAGCAAAAGTTTGGATAGTCCACAGACTTGTTTTTGCTGAGTGCTGCCATGAAATCTAACAATCTTTCAAACACCAGTGAAGCTGTTTGCTAAGGTCTCCTCCAGGGCAATTTCAGGATTCTTGATGATTGCTTTAATGAACTGATGCTTGCATTGTAAAAAAAAAAAAAAAGTTATCCAGTAATACCTTCTTGTTGACAAGAATGTGTTTCTGAACACCATTTATGGTTGCACATTCAAATTGAGATGTTCAAATCGAGACTTAACAGGTAGAAAATTCTTAGGAGTGGTTGATCTTAAAGGGAAAATAAGTAAACGTTTACTATGATCTTACATAACATTATACTTGGGATGGGAGGGTTGAAAATGCCCACCTCATGGTCACTCTCTTGCTAAAAACAGAACAACAGAAAGAATATATGAACCCAGCTGGTGCACTGGTTAACTTGCCAAACCTGTTTAATAGTCTTCTTAAATAGATTTTACCATTACATTTGTTATAAGCTTAAACATAGAGTGTTAAGAAGTTGCAAATCCACTTTATGTGTCTGAAAAAAGTGAAGGTGAAAATATTTCTGTATTCCCCCTCTTCCTCACAACAGTTCTGTTAACACTTGGAAGGAAGAACGTAAACTAATAAACTAGCTCTGACTTCTCATGGACAATGTGAAAAAAATGAATAATTATTTGCTAGACATATGATTATAACGTTGATAAAAAGAACATCAATTCCTGTATTTCTGAGTTACTTGATACACAAATTTAAAATCCCTTTTGAAGTTCCAGACAAGAGTTATTATACTTTACTGAGGGGCAATAGGGTTAAGACATGTTCGGGTTTGATGTTCAGGGTGAGAGATTTTGTTTCTAGTTTCCTAGCTGCATGGTTAGATTAAAAAAAAAGGCCTGAATCTTATTAAAAAGAATTGTGGCTGCTTTAAACTACTGGCATCTGAAATGTGTAATTTCCATGCATTCGTGGCTCATGTGCAGTCCAGAGTCTAAAACAAGATTGTCCACTGTCCCAATGTAATTAATTGCCCATAGCAACAGCTGTTGGAAAAAGGGCTCACAAAAAGGCATGACTATGGAGAATGCATTGTAGAAATCATTTTATTCTGCTAGCTCTCTATAATTTCTTCAAATACTACAATGAATCTAAAAGATATAAGGCCTTCTTAGTACTTAATAGAGGACTACCTTATGTTCCCTTGACCATAAAAGTAGCTGCTGAGTGTAATGTCTACTGACTTAACTAAAATCTGTCTATGAAAGTTGAAGAGGTCCCTGAATTGCCCTGCCCCCATCTAGCTTGTAAATTATATAATCCTGAGATTGAACTGTGCTAAACAATCATACCTTCTTCAAATAAGGATAAGAGCGGTAGAAGGTCCTTCAGAACCTAGAGGGTATTTTAAATACTTTATCAGATCCCAGCCTCTTAAAAACCTCTTATTTGGTCATTAGGGATTGCAATTTAAGTTCACTTTGTCGAATCCAGATTTAGTAATGCTTTTAGCAAAGGCAGACTTTTTGTAATGAATTTTTTCATTGTAGGGGGCATAGGGGGATATCTGGGGGTGCTACAAACTCCTCATCTATTCTAATAATGACTAGTTAAAAGTTGGAACAAAGTCAGTAACACTGTGGGTGACGAATCAGTTTTAAGACTGATTACTTAGTAAGTACAGATCCTTCTGCTAATTGAAATTATTCATTCTGCAAATTATTATCGTTTCAGGAGGCTAAAATGGATTATGGGCACATAAGAATGTGACAACATCAAGTCTCAGGAATATGATGTGAAACAATATATCCCAGTACTTCCTATATGTATTTGATTGAGCTTTGCTGTTCAGTGAAGATTTTATGGATTGCAATTGTGTCCTAACCTTTCCTGTCAGTAATTGTACTTGGATGTTCTTCAGTACCATAAGTATGGTAGTATAAATAAGTTTTTGTTTATGCTTTACATTTAAATTGGAAATGCTGAGAGCTCATTCTGAAAATAAAGTGTTGTGCCTAAATTTGCATTTGCTTTTCATGGTTTTCATTGTCACTGTGTACATTGATGTACCATAAATTTTAAATATTATTTTAAGGGAAGTAATTCAGATAAGCCAAAGAGTAAAATTGTTATCACAGTCTGTATCTAGTGCTTTCATTTGTCTCATGCATAAGTAAAATCAAATTTCTTCTACTATTTGGGCATTCTTCAGTTTCACATCTAAAATACTGTGCTGTATGCAGTTGGTTCCACTGATTTGCCTCATGTTATTCTTGAGTAGAGTTTCTGTTCCGATGTCCTCCTGATCCTTCATCTCTTTTTTCTCTTTACTTGGCATTCTTTTGAAAGGCTGCTGACATTTTCTTATGTTGGTTATAAAATGAATAAAAGAAAGGAGTATTGCACATGGTGATGTGAGCCAGTACTTAATACAGTTCAGTGGGTCCAGATGGTATTCATTGGAGAGTCCTTAAAGTACTCAGATGTGCAATTGCTCGTTTTCTATAAGAAATAAATAGCATGTCCCTATTATAGCCTTTGCACCAGCAAACTGGAGAGTAACCAGTGTAGCACCACTATTTTTAAACGGATACTAGAAGAATCTGGGAAATTCTAGGCTGATTGCATGAAAATGAGTTCCAGGTAAATCAGTGGAAAGCATTAGGAGTGAGCACTGAGGTGGCCAGGTTTGCTTATTTATAAAGGTAAAAAGATAAGGTTATCAAGTCATGTCTGACTGTAGGGGGTGGTGCTTATCTCTGTTTTTAAGACGACGAGCCAACATTTTCAAAGACGACACTGTCATCATATGGCCACCATGACTGCACAGAATGCTGTTACCTTCCCACCGCAGTGGTACCTATTTATCTACTTGCAGTTTTACATGCTTTCGAACTGCTAGGTTGGCAGAAGTTGGAACTAGTGGTGGGAGCTCACTCCATAACACGGCACTTGAGCTTCAAACTACCAATCTGCTAATCTTGCAATCATCAGACTCAGCGTCTTAACCACTGAGCACTAGCATCAAATTATTTAATTTGGTTAGTGGAGGACTGGACATTGAAAGGGCAAGTGTGCTTATGTAAATACAAGTTGGTGGAATGGAGCAAAAAAAATTGCAACTTCACTTGAACATTGATGTGATCTGAGCTGGCAGCATCTAGGCAAGAAAGAGATCTAGCTCAGTGAAAAGTTTGGCTGATATGAAAAAGTAAACTCCATGTTAGACATCATCATAAAAGGAATAAAAAAATTAAATGTACCAACATCATGTTATCTTTATACAAATTTATGGTGTGAGCACAGTTGAAATATGGGATACAATTCTGGCCATCACAAATGAGAAAGGATATTGGTGTGGTGGAAAAGGTGCAGAAAAAGACACCAGAACCATTGAGAAAAACGATTGGGGTAGTGAGTGATTCAGTTATTTACCGTTATTTACTTATGCTGTGAACCTGTGAAACAAAGACTTCATACAAGTGAAGAAGATCTTATTTTTTGAGAAATAACATGACAAGCCTGGTGTCTTTTTGTTTGTTCTAGCAAAAAAGAAAAGAAGAAAAATATTAAGTTATGTCAGCATGTCATTTTGTTAACAAAATACCAAATAAATAAATAAATTGCCAAATAGCTGGAGCAACTCCCTTTGAGAAAATGTTCCAGAATTTGTGGTATTTTTCTTAGAAAAAGAGGCAAGAAAGGGGTTTTCTGATTGAGTTATATAAAATGGCATGCCATAAGAAGAAAATAGATAGGGTCTTCCATAATACTAGAAGCAAAGAGCTGAGTCATGAGAGATTCAGGACAAATAGCAGTAGAAGATTCAGAAAATATGCTCACATAACTATCAAGAATTAGTTCATACAAAAAGTAACAATGGGTACCAACTTGGATAGCTTTAAGGGTAGGTTAGAGAAATTCATAGATGATAGGGCTATTGATGGTCATGAGGGCTGTATATAATCTCCAGTATTAAAAGAAATATGTCTCACATTTCCATGTGCTGGAGAGTACAGTTGGCCCTCCTTATCCACGGACTTTTTATCCACTGATTTCAGCATGCATGGCTTGAAAATATTCTCAAAGAGTATAAATTCCAAATAGCAAACCTTGATTTTCCATTTTATATATGGGACACCATTTTGTTGTGCCATTATATTTAGTGGGACTTGAACATACATGGATTTTGTTATCCATGGAGGGTCCTGGAACCAAACCCCAGCGGATAACAAGGGCCCACTGTATAAGTAGGCAGCTGCTATTGCATTTATGTCCTGGTACTAGATCTCCTATAGGCAGCTGGTTGGCCATTGTACTAAATTAAATAGACCTATAGTCTGATCCAGCATAATTCTTCAGTTTCTTATGTGCCTGTTTATGAGCTAGTCTTGGGGTCATAAGGAACTAATTTCTGAACAAGGAGTTAGACTTTATAGAAAAAAAAATGAGAGTCATTGTTAAATGTGGCAATGGTCATGAATACATTCAGGACAATACTTTTGCTGCCAAAAAGTGATTATAAACTAGTTAATAAAACAAATATAATCTAATTCTTTGGTGTACACGAAGTAAACAGAGGAACAAATTTGGACCTTTTCCCAACATTTGACCTTCAAAATTTATGTCATCTTTTCAAAAAATTTCTTTGATTTTCAAGGGGAAAAAACACTGAACTGATATCAGACTCTGTTGATGCATAGCTGAAGCTTTTTTGTTCCAGGTTAACAAACAGAAAATAGCAGTACAAGGTATTATATTTTTAAAGGGTTTAACAATACTTACTGACAGTTGAGAAACTAGAGTGTCCTTTAGAGGTAGCTGTGAAAAATATAAACAATACCCCAGAGAAGCAGTTATTCTAGTATAAGAAAAGGAGAGCTGATGTGCTTATCAGTAAGTATGGCGTCGTTGCATACAATTTAGAGAACTGAGAAAATTAAATGCATTTTAAGTATTATTTGATCCTGTTTTTTTTCCTGAAGAAACCCATGAATTTGTGTTAAATTTATCTTGGCTTATGAAAAGAGATGTAATGACTTCTGCTAACAAGATAAAGGAGAAGGCAGCACTTAATTTCCTAGGTGATACACAAAATAAAATGATTTGCATGCCTTCAAAAGATTATGCACAACCTTGTTAAATGCAGCACAGTACAAATGAAGAACAAATGAGCTACCCAGATAGGATGCATTTTTGTAACTCAGTGCTGCTGTCTGCAGAATTCCAATAGATGATGAATCAAGAGGTACTTGTTCTTTCCAATGGCTCTCAAGTTTTTATAATCATTGTTGGCAAGATGATGTATCTAGGCATGCATTGATAATGTATGTTTGTTATAGCAGTGACATGTCATTCTGAGGTTTGATAGTTATAGTGGTTTTTAGTGGAAAATGCAAAATTGCCAGCATTTAGATCTAAATAATTTTATAGTATGTATATTTTTTCTTTCCTTAGATTGTCTTAACATGAAATATATTCTAGTCATTATAACGAGCAATGTTCCCAATAATTGAAGAATTCCTACTTTTGAAGTGTTCTACATGCAAATAAACTGTCAGTGGTGGTTCCAGAGGGTGATTTTGCAATTAGACTAATCTTGTAATGAGTGATTAGGTGAGCGACAGCATTCTGCTTGCAAACAGTATATATTGACTAGTGAAGCTCTGTAATGAAGCGTAGAAAACTCTATACCCAATGTTCTCTGGTAGAATTGTCAGTCACTGGCACTTCATGGATGAAACAGTTTATTGAGCATGACTGCCAAATCTTGCACAGGTGCCAGATTAATTTTGATGTATCACATTTAGAGCAATGGCTTTGGACAGTTACTTTCCAGTGTGTTTGCTGGAAAACTATCAGAGAGAATTTGTGAACCATTGGACTAAAATAGCTGTGCTTCTGTAAAGAATCTCTTTCAATGCTTTATAATCTCTATAATAAGAAATTACAGGAATTGTGAATTTTAGCACATTCCATCAGTAAAAATAATTCCTGTGTTTTGAGTGGACATTTTGTTCTTAGTCAAATAAAAAGAGGTTGTTTGCTGCTTTAACTGCCTTCCTTGGAATGGAATCAGTATCAGAGGGACAGAAGGACCCATGTCACAAACAGTAACTTTGTAAGATGGTATCATACATAGAAAATATGATTAAGCAAACAAAAATTCATATTTATAACTGAATAGGTCGCATTTAGGTAAGTAGAATACCTGATAAGCACACAGAAGTGATGTGTGGCTGTTTTTCTAGCCTGATCACAGTGTTTATTCTCCTTGGGATGTTTCAGGGAACCATGTGACAAATGAGTATGGAGACTTTTGTGGGTGTTGCAGCCTTGAATAATACCAAGACAAATCATGGACAAACCAGAAGCTCTTATAAACAGAAAACAAACTGCCATAGCTCAGCATTGTTTTAGCAGGGATATACCTTTTATAGGAAAATTAGAATTCAGAATTAATGGATTCTGATTTATATCCTAGAAGATATAGAACCAACTAGAAACATTAGCTACAAGTGGAAATTGAATAAATATGGTAGAGTTAAATCATTATGAGTAGTGAGTCTCAGGCAGTTGCTTGGTAGAGGTAGATTAGTACTTACCCGAAACAAAGCCATCACTTGAATGCATATGAAGTCAGGCTAGTGCACAAGTAGGAAGCAAAAGACAACCATTGTAGCTTTAGCTGCAGTTTGACTATAGTAGTGAATAAGTTGGCCCTCTATATCCATGGATCCATGTCTTCAAAATATATAATAATAATAATAATAATAATAATAATAATCATCATCATCATCATCATCTTTATTTATATACCTCCCTTCCAACGATCAGGGCGGTGCACAACATGTATATACATGGTTAAAAACATTCCAATAAAAACAAAACAGTGTAGAGACAGATTTATATATTTTTTAAATTCCAAAGCAATGCTTGATTTTGCAATTTTATATAACGGACACATTTTACTACATCATTGTATATAATAAGACTTGAGGGGTCCTGGAACCAAACTCCAGTAGATAACAAGGGCCCATGGTAGAAATGTTAAAGGACAGGTGTGCCTTTCCCCTGTAGGCTGTTGGGCCTGTAGTGTAACACTTAGTTCAGACATAGTAGCTTCATGACTATAAAGCAGGAGATAGAAACCTGACTGCACATGGAAAAGCCTGTTAGTTTATTTTTTTCTAATTCTTGACTGTACCTAATAGTAACAAAATTTATTATTTATAAAGCACCTCAGTCACTGGGCGGCATACAATTAACTTAAAAAGAACAAACTCTGCCAGCAGAGTTACAGTCTTTAAAAAAAGACTATTAAGGAAGGGAAAGACACACAAGAGGACAGGGAAGATGAAGAGGAGAGATCAAATGTTAAAAGACGTTAAAGACATTTTCAGGAACTCCTTAAACACTTAAAAGGTGAATGAGGTTTGTTGTGGATGGGGGTGGGAATTGGAGGAGTGAGCTGCAAAGGAGAGGGAGGATGAAAAAGAAATAAAGGACGAAGTGCCTGAAATGAGAGAAGTAACCTGCATTTTAGTCATCTGCAGAACATTTGCACAAATGAAAAATTTTGGTGTACAATGGAACTTGGTAGTTTTTTATGGGGCTTTCGGGGTATGTGGCCATGTTCTAGAAGAGTTCCTTTATGATGTTTCGCCAGCATCTGTGGCTGGCATCTTCAGAGAACCTGGTGTTTCAGAAAACAGTCCAGTTTGGCTCAGACTGGTTCAGAGGTTTCCCATTTGACTTGGGTCCAAGTCTGAATTTTGTTTCAAAGGCTGGGAGCAGATGGAGGGGAAAAGTCAGCTTACCCATCCCCCACAGGTTTCCTGATTTGTGTGGAGAATCTGCTGACTGCACCACTGGCTCCCACAATGGATCAGCAACTGATGCACAATCTGCCCCATCCTGGAGGAAGGACTGCCATAATGGACCATTTGTGGCTAGAAGCCATGCCACACCACTTTTTTTTTTTTTTAAAAAAAAACCTGTTCCATTGTAAACGCATGTGCAGATTTTAAAAAAATTATGGCCTACAATGGCACCAGTGGCTCATCAACCCTAAGGTGCTTGCTTCTGACCGCTTTTGCACTGGCATGCAGACTGCACAGTGGTCTTTCTGGCTTGAACTGGAGCAAACCAGGATTTATTTTGCTCCTATATTAAGCCCATGAGCACAACTTGGGTCAATTTTCCTCCCATTTTGGCCATGTGCATCATCTGTAAATAGGTGAGTTCCAAAATGGGCCAGGGCCAGTTCTTTCAGCTCAATCAGACAAAACCAAAACTGTTCATCCCTTTTATTTTTTTACTGAAAATCAACAAAACTGGGTAGACAGAAGGGCACAATAGCCCATAAGAAGTACATTATACCTGCCAAATTTCAGGTAACACTACAGCAGAAATCTACAGGATTTCAGGTGGATGGGTGTACGATTAGGGGGTCATGGTTAACAAACAACAATTTAAGACTTCTTCAGTTTTCTTTTCAATGCACTGTTCATGAAGTGTCAATGTGGGCAGACATACATGTGAACCAAACAGTGATGGGGTACATGGACTTTAACAACAAGTATTTTTCAGACAAGGATCCAGTCATACACTCTGTCATGTCCCACAGACTTTAACAAAACAGTTCTAATATTCTTCACTTGGGTGAAGTAGAACACTTGACCAGTCTGCAAGTATATTATTTCAGTATTACTTCTTCAAAATACTGCAGTTAAAATATTCTGCTAAAATCACCTCCTTGAGTACCTATATTTCCAAGCCGTGTATGCTCAAATCCATGGATTTTTTATCCATGGATTTGAGCATACACGGCTTGAAAATATTCCCAAAAATATAAAATCCAAATAGCAAACCTTTATTTTCCATTTTATGTATGGGACACCATTTTGTTGTGCCATTATATTTGATCCACAGATTTTGTTATCCACAGAGGGTCCTGGAACCAAACCCCAGTGGATAACAAGGGCCCACTGTAGTAATATCTCATTTGGATCAAAGGTTAGAGGTGCCAGTTACAGAAGTGTATCATGTCCTTTCTCTCCGGTCTTCCTCCATCTTTCAGTTTATTTATTTTATTTTATTTTATTTGCAGTATTTATACCCCTCTCTTCAGTCCTAAAGACTCTCAGAGCAGCTTACAGATAGTTATTCAGACTGTTACCTGCCCTCAGGCTTACAATTTAAAAAGATATGGCACAAAAGGAGAAGGGAGTGGTGGTGGGGAAGGGGATCAAGTTCAGTGGTTCTTCTCTCCCTCTGAGGCCTGGACGATGGCAGATGGATTGGAGAGAGGGTCCTTCCTCTTGCTCTGACTAGCCCTGATGGAGTTGGGCCTGCCCTTTTCACTCCCTCCAAGCTTGATGACAGCCTGGAGAGAAATAAATCAATTTGGGGTGACATACTAGCTGTGTCCTGCCAGGACTCTGTGTCCTGCCAGGTAAAAATTGCTAATGAATCTTCTAGTATTCTAGTACCTTTATTGAGCCTACCAAAATGCACAATTACATGTTGCAAGCTTTTGAAGTCACATTTCATCAGGCAAACAGGAGAAAGAAATGGAAGATGTTAGTCATAGGCCTGCATTTTCTGTTTCTGGTCTTAATTCAAATGGTAGGGTGGTCTGTTTGCAGGCTGGCACTTCCCCCCTTTTTGGCCATGTGCTCAGAGTATGGTAGAGTCCTTTCCTTGGAGGTCATTAAACAGAGGCTGGATGACCATCTGTCGGGGATGCTATGATTGAGAGTTCCTGCATGGCAGGGAGTTGGACTGAATGGTCCTTGAATAAGGAATTACAAAGGAAGAGTAGGAAAAAAGCTGCTGAAATGAGTTATATCCACAGATTCTATTCCATTAGCAGAGGCATGAGGATAGGCAATGGCTTCATGGCTTACTACATATATTAATACAAGAGCCCTCACTAATGCACATATAACAAAAGGAATCTTCTCAGAGAGAGTTTTGAACCCAGAAAACTGGGTAAGCAGATTGGGTTAGCAGATTTATTGCTTTCACACATCGTCACTAACAAAATGAGTGGCCAGAGGCTGCTCCTGCTGTGATTGGTGTGGGACCGTGGGGCCAGTTCCTGAGCCAGGCTGTCGCCCAAGACCCAAATGGGATAGAATCATAGAACCCCCTGCCATGCAGGTACTCCCAATCAAAGCATACCCGACAGATGGCCATCCAGCCTCTGCTTAAAGACCTCCAAGGAAGGAGAGTGTTCCACTGTCGAACAGCCCTTACTGTCAGGACGTTCCTCCTGATGTTGAGGTGGAATCTCTTTTCCTTGCTTGCATCCATTGTTTCGGGTCCTGTTCTCTGGAGCAGCAGAAAACAAGCTTGCTCCTTCCTCAATGTGACATCCCTTCAAGTATTTAAACAGGGCTATCATATCACCTCTTAACCTTCTCTTCTCCAGGCTAAACATTCCCAGCTCCCTAATGCTGGCAAAGAGCTGACTTTCCATGTTCCGTTCTTGTGCTGGCTTTCCTGACTGGGTGCACTCTCTGTGCAGCTCCCAGCTGCTCTGGGGCCGTGCATCCCCTGCATGCCCCGACTCACAAAGCAGCCAGAAGCCACACTTTCGTGCCCATCTGTTTCAGGCCTACTACAAAGATCTGAAAGACCTAATCACCAGCCCTTTCAGAATTTAGGGCAAGGGTCATGATTTGCATCTTTCTGAACCCCATTACATTCTGTCCCACTGCCACAACTGTGTAAATATGCCTTTTACCTGAGCATTTATTTTTACTCTGCCTCGCATCCAAAGAAGTGGGTTTATATCCACAAAAGCTTATGTGAAAATAAAAGCCAGTTGGTCTTAAAGGTGCTGCCACTTCCTTTTTTTCCTTCCCCTTCCTCCTTTTTTGTGCAGAAAGATATGTTATTACTTTTAACGTATTCCCTATTAAATCCTTTCTGTTTCTTAATACCATCACTCTAACCCTCCTCTATTAATCTTGTCTCATTTTCTTTTTCGATACAATACCACACTCTGCACAGTGACACATGTCTTTGAAAACAAGTCTTTAAATATGCTATGAATTCAAATATATTATAGAGATGAGTAGGCTGACTGTTGATCTCTATCTGGTTGGCTGTAACAGAATAGAAAAGCTAGAGCTATATCCACCTACACCTCCAAATATATAGAACAGGAAGCATACAGAACACAGGTCAACTTATCAACCTGCCTATTTTAGAATTGTTCCACAGGATTCCAAGCAGGAAGTGGGCAACAGAGAGCCCTAAGACTTTATGATGTGCAAGTCTGTAATAGAATGGAACAGGAGACAGAATAGAGGAAATTCAGCACAGAATAAGTAAAGAGGTAGTACAGGAATACCTGGTTAACCTAAATGAATATAAATCTCCAGGACCAGATGAACTACATCCTAGAGTATTAAAAGAACTGGCAAATGTAATATCGGAACCACAGGCAATAATCTTTGAGAACTCCTGGAGAACAGGAGAAGTCCCAGCAGACTGGAGGAGGGCAAACGTTGTCCCCATCTTCAAAAAGGGAAAAAAAGAGGATCCCAACAATTATCGTCCAGTTAGTCTGACATCAATTCCAGGAAAGGTTCTAGAGCAGATCATTAAGCAGAGAGTCTGTGAACACTTAGAGGCCAATGCCATAATCACAAAAAGCCAACATGGGTTTCAGAGAAACAAGTCATGCCAAACGAACCTGATCTCTTTTTTTGATAAAATTACCAGCTTGGTAGATGAAGGGAATGCTGTGGATATAGTATACCTCGATTTCAGTAAGGCCTTTGACAAGGTTCCCCATGACATTCTTGCAAACAAGCTTGCAAAATGTGGGATAGACAAGTTAACTGTTACATGGATTTGTAATTGGTTGACTGGCCGAACTCAAAGGGTGCTCAACAATGGCTCCTTTTCATCCTGGAGAGAAGTGACCAGTGGGGTCCCACAGGGTTCTGTCCTGGGCCCAGTGCTATTCAACATCTTTATTAACGATTTGGATGACAGAATTGGGGGCATACTTATCAAATTTGCAGATGACACTAAACTGGGAGGAGTAGCTAATACCCCAGAGGACAGGATCAAAATTCAAAATGACCTGAATAGACTAGAAAGCTGGGCCAGTGCTAACAAAATGAAATTCAATGCGGAGAAATGTAAGGTTCTGCACTTAGGGCGGAAAAATGAAATGCACAGATATAGGATGGGGGACACCTGGCTGAATGAGACCACATGTGAAAGGGATCTAGGAGTCCAAGTAGACCATAAGCTGAACATGAGTCAACAGTGTGATGCGGCAGCTAAAAAAGCCAATGCAATTTTAGGCTGCATCAATAGAAGTATAGTTTCTAGATCAAGGGAAGTTATAGTGCCACTCTATTCTGCTTTGGTCAGGCCCCACCTGGAATACTGTGTCCAGTTCTGGGCACCACAATTCAAAAAAGATGTGGAGAAACTGGAGCATGTCCAAAGGAGGGCAACTAAGATGGTGAAGGGTCTGGAAACCTTGCCCTATGAAGAACGCCTTAGGGAGCTGGGGATGTTTAGCCTGGAGAAGAGAAGGTTAAGAGGTGATATGATAGCCCTCTTTAAATATTTGAAGGGATGTCATATTGAGGAGGGAGCAAGCTTGTTTTCTGCTGCTGCAGAGACTAGAACGCGGAACAATGGATGCAAACTGCAGGAAAAGAGATTCCACCTCAACATTAGGAGGAACTTCCTGACAGTAAGGGCTGTTCGACAGTGGAACACACTCCCTCGGAGTGTAGTGGAGTCTCCTTCCTTAGGGGTCTTTAAGCAGAGGCTGGATGGCCATCTGTCAGGGATGCTTTGACTTGGAGTTCCTGCATGGCAGGGGGTTGGACTGGATGGCCCTTGTGGTCTCTTCCAACTCTATGATTCTATGATTCTATGATTCTATGAGTGAATAAAATCACGGAATGGAACACACTCCCTCAGAGTGTGGTGGAGTCTCCTTCCTTGGAGGTCTTTAAACAGAGGCTGGATGGCCATATGTTGGGTATGCTTTGATTGAGAGTTCCTGCATGTCAGGGAGTCGGACTGGATGGCCCTTGTGGTCTCTTCCAACTCTACAATTATATGATGCTACAGAGGACTCCCAAGGTCCCATATTTAGAGATAATGAAGAAATAACAACATTCTACTGGGTGAAAGGAAAGGGAGAATATACAGATACAGCAGGACATACATAAAGCTCAGCTGCAGATAAATAAGTCTTTAGCAAGAAGACATACAGTCGAAAATAACAAGACAGCCATCGGTACGAGAAAGGAGTTGGATATAGAGCAGAACTCAGAAAGGAGAGGAATGATTGTGAAAGAAGAACGAATAAATGGATCAAGAAGAAAGAGGGAAGAGAGCTGCTGGGCTCAAACAGACCAGCTCGAAAAGCTGGCTTCCAGGCAGCTTGGAGATGTGGCGTTTTGACGATGAATGCCCCTGGAGCACCTGGAAGCCACCCAGAGGTTACACTGGAGCCCCCTAAGGCAGCCCAAAACCAGGCCAAAAAGAGCATTCCCTCCATACCAACTGCCATCCTCTGCCTAGGGAGGGAGAGAAGAGGCAGGCCCAGTTCCACCAGGGCTTGCCTGAGGCAAGAGGACTCTCCCTCCATACCAACTGCCATCCTCTGCCTAGGGAGGGAGAGAAGAGGCAGGCCCAGCTCCACCAGGGCTTGCCTGAGGCAAGAGGACTCTCCCTCCATACCAACTGCCATCCTCTGCTTAGGGAGGGAGAGAAGAGGCAGGCCCAGCTCCACCAGGTCTTGCCTGAGGCAAGAGGACTCTCCCTCCATACCAACTGCCATCCTCTGCCTAGGGAGGGAGAGAAGAGGCAGGCCCAGCTCCATCAGGGCTTGCCTGAGGCAAGAGGACTCTCCCTCCATACCAACTGCCATCCTCTGCCTAGGGAGGGAGAGAAGAGGCAGGCCCAGCTCCACCAGGTCTTGCCTGAGGCAAGAGGACTCTCCCTCCATACCAACTGCCATCCTCTGCCTAGGGAGGGAGAGAAGAGGCAGGCCCAGCTCCATCAGGGCTTGCCTGAGGCAAGAGAACCCTTGTTTATCCACTTTTGTAAACCGCTTTGATCTTTTTTGGAAAGGCGGTATATAAATAAATAAATAAATAAATAAATATTCTGCTGCTATTTGGGATGGTGCCGCCTTCAGGAATGCGTTGTGTGTTTGCTGCAGTCCCAAGGCATCTTTGGCCAAGGGAGGGGGGTCAAGCTGCCCCTTTGTGGTCATCTGTTTCAGCCTGAAGACAAAGGTCTAAGAATCTCCAGCAGAAAGAAAAGATATTGCCAGTCAAATACATTTTCAGAAAGATAAGAAAAAGGAAGAGTGAAAATAGTAACGCACATGCCCACTAACAGTAGAGAAGAGCTTAAAATGTTAAGTGATGTTAGAAACTAATGACAAGCCAAATTGTAGGGGACCAGAACCGACCACATTTTTTGTGCATAAGAGAACGGTAAAAATGTTTCTAGGACAACAAGTAAAATGAAGTGAGAAGGATGCAAATACGATGATCAGTGACACCTCCTCCTAAATGAATTGCAACTTTTTCTTCTTTAGCTTAGTTCTTTCCAAAGAGTGCTGGAAGGCACGTATCTCTTTCTAAATATGTATGGATAACCCCCCCCCTTAAAAAAAACCCATATATAAATGTTCTTGAAGTGACAGGAAATTGCTGGTTTTGTTTCCTTTTCAAAGTCTGCACACGTGCTTATGTTGATATACTCTCAATATCTACCATTATTTTTGTAATTTGAAGTGGGATGGGCCTCAGTTTAGCCATCCTGACTTCTAGGGTGCATTCAAGCTTAATCTGCTCTAGAACCCAATTGTTTGTCTTCTTGACTGGCTCCTCCAGACCCTTCTCTGGCATCACATCTCAAATGAGTTGATTTTCCTTCTGTTGGCTTTCTTTATTGTCCAGCTCTCACATCTGTACATGGTGGTGGTGAAGAAATGGCTTGAGCAATTCTCAGAGTTATTTCTTTACATTTATGATCTTGTCGAGTTCTTTCATTTATTTTTTAAAAGTTCTTTCATAGCTGCCCTTCTAACTATATCTGTATCTATATCTATATCTATATATCTGAGAACCAGCATGGTATAATTATTTGAGCATTGGACTACGACTCTGGAGACAAGGGTTTCTTTCCCCTGCTGTACCATGAGAACCCACTCAGACCCAGAAAAGCCTGTGATAGGTTCTTAAGCTATTCATAAGTTGGAAATGACTCGAAGCACACAACAACAACAACAACAGCACCAACACCAGCATGCATGCATGCATATATATTATATACTGTATATAATCATGGGCATCAATGACATTGCCCTCTAAAACTCCATCTGAACATAGTGGTAGTGTCTGGGCAGAAGAATGACCTCCTGTTGGTTGGTTGGTTTGTTAGTCACCTCTCTTATTGAAGGGCTGTGGCAGGTTTTGAGGGTTCCTTTTGGGAGCTCTTGCTTAATTTTTCTAGTGGCATGTGTTTGCTTTTGTTACAATAGATAAACCCTTGAAAAGCTGTAGAATGTTTACAAAATGAAAAGCTTTTATCCTGTTGCCTGCAGTTCACAGAGGCTTTGGGGAAATGAATTCATGCAAGTATGAAGCAAGCTTACTGTGAACAGTCTGATTCAAGCTTTCTCATTCCCATTTCCTGCCTCCTGTCTGCTTCCTTGCTGTTCCTTGAAAACAGAGCAGTTCTGTTTCCCTGATGACCACCAGAATGAGGTGGGGGAGGGGGAGCCCAAAACCTTAAGGCAGCAGCACAAACTGGTCTTCTTTTTGAACAGATTGTATTGTCATATTTTTTCTTTCAACTGGTATCTGTAGTGCAAAAATGACATAGCTAATTAATGCAGAATTCCTTTTCTGTGATGTATAATATGCAAAGGTTTGGTAAGTGTATATTAGATGTGCTTCACTTACAAGGATAGGATAATTGGAAGATGAATTTCCTTTTTGTCATGAATAGTGCTGGATCAAAAAGAATTTTTTAACATTCATTTTATTACCTTTCTTAACAGAGAAATTAATGCCAACATCCTAATTCAAGGCCCTGGAGAACCAGATTGCTTATTGGGTTGTGTGAGGCGGGGGGGGGGGGGGGGTGGAATCTAAGAAGACACTGTGTAGGTCATAAAAGTGGTCCATTGTTACTGTTTTGGATATCACAGTGAAATAAAGGGTTTAATAGTTTCATTTGGAAGGCTTCAGAATGGACCATGCAAGTATGTACACTCTGTAAATGTTGTGCCTTCATCCTGAATACATTGCCTGAGGGTAGTATATTTAAGGCAAAGAAGACTGGAAAAGAAAAGGCTGTGGGTTTTATTTCAGTGGATCTTTAGAATACAGACATATTTAAAATTATCTATGATTTGACATTGTGTATGTATGAATGAATAATTCTGAAGCTTAACACTTTAACCTGCTCTGGATAAGACCTCTTCCATGTGTCCCTAAAAAGACATTCCGGGACTTTTAGTACTCATCAGGTTGTGACGATTGTGAATGAACCAGAGCAGGGGTGAGTGATAAAGCCCAATACTTTCAGACATCTTTAGATCAGGTATATGCTCTGATTTTAGCAGTTCTGAGACCCTCTGTTTTCATTGCTCCCCACATGTCATTGCTATACTCTCAGCTACACAAGCACCAGAACTGGCAAAAGGTCATGTTAGTATTTAGCTTGCAGGAAGGGTGTGAGTCTAATTTTGTATTCTTTTACCTAGGCACAGAAGCAGGAGCTGCTATAGTTGTGTAAGAAAGAAGAGGTCAGAGTTGATCCCGTCTCCCAAAACAGCATCAGTGCTCCCAAGGTTTGCAGAAATATTCATCGGGCCATATAGATTCTGTGATCTCTCATTTATTGTCTTATGTGCTTTTGAGTCAACTTCAGCTTATTGGCAGACCTGCCCAATTTATCAGTAGGTGGGGGCTAGAATTAAAATAGATTAACTGATACCAACCTGAGGGACACCACTGCATCCACTATTCCCGCATTGTCCACAGGGAGAAGAAACTCCTCCCTCATCAGCACCACTACTGACTCCCACCTGGGGTAACTAAAGCCCTGCTAAAAGATAAACAAATCCAGATAGTGATGCTTCAGGAATCACATCAATCAAAAAGAAACAGAGCTAAGCTGTTTAATTACAATGGATGGGATTTACAGTTTGAATCAAGGGGAACAAACAAAGCAAGAGGAGTGGCAATATGAATGAAAGATTGAATAAACTTTCAAGTAGATAAGATTAAAAAAGATAGTGAAGGGAGATATATTTTTGTTAAAGGAAACATAAAGAAAATAAAAGTAACATTTGCTTGTATTTATGCCCCAAATAAGAAACAAGTCGAATTTATAAATAAGGTGTTAACATTATTAGAGGATTTCTATGAAGGGGATCTGTTTCTGGGTGGGTACTTTAATCTTGACATATTAAGCTATAAGGGGAATATAAGGGGAAGATTAGGAAAGAAAAAGAATAAAAATGAAAATCTTAGAATCAACGTGGAGAAATGGAATATAATTGATGGTTATGAAAGCATGGGTAATAATAATTATGAAAATATATACTATTCAGTTAGACACAAAAAATTAGTTGTATAGATTATTTCCTAGTTAAAAAAGATAACTGTTTGAAAATAAAAGAAATTAATGCAGGGGGTGTCTGGCTATCAGACCATGCACCGTTATATATAAAGATTGAGGGAACAAATATTAAGAGATATAAAAAATGGATTTTCGACCCTGTAGTTATCTTGAAGGAGGAAAACAAACAACAAATTAGTGAAGCAATTAAAAATTACTTTGATTTAAGTGACAAGGAAAATATTCCAAAACATATATTATGGGATGCATTTGAAGCAGTGATTAGGGGGAAAAACCTAAGTATGGAAATAGGAATTTAAAAAAAGAAAAATTTATATAGAAAGAAATTGATAAAAGAAGTGGAAATACTACAAAAAGAATATAATAAATCTAAGAATAAAGTGATAACAGAACAATAGGATAAAAAAGAGGAGAAATTAAAGAATTGGACCAAACAACTATATTAAGATACAGAGAAATTACATAAATTTCGCAATAACTAAAGAGGAGATAGAAAGAGTAATATAAGATTTAAAAGGGATTAAATCTCCTGGCCCAGATGGCTTCCCATGACCTGAGTGAGCATATGATTCAAATTTACAACAAAATATTGGGTAATAAAATAATCCCAGAAACATGGAAATTATCTGAAATCATATTACTACTTAAGCCCAACAAGGATCCAGTCAATCCTGAATCTTATCGTCCCATCACATTAAGCAATCAAGATTATAAAATCTTTATGAAAATTTTAGCTAACAAGTTAGAATAATACTTACCCACTTTAATTAAAGAAGAACAATTTGGATCTGTGAAAGGAAGGTATATTCAAGAACCAATAAGAAATATAGTCAATATATTGCATCATGCTAAACAACATAAAAATAAATTAGCTTTGATAAAACTAGATGTCTACAAAGCATTTGACTCAGTAAATTATGGGTATCTTTATAAAATTTGTAAGGATTTTGGATTAGAGGAAAGATTTAGTGAAACTATTATGGGAATATACAAGGATACAGAAGCACAAATTACGGTAAATGGTGAGAAATCAAGAAAATTTAGAATTAAAAGTGGAGTAAGACAGTGTTTCCCACTTTCCCCTTTATTATTTATACTAGCAATAGAATCGTTTGCAAATATGATTAGGGAAGCAGAAGAGATAAAGGGATATAAAATAGGTAAAGAATGGGCTAGTAAAAATTGGAAAATATTAACAAAAATTAGGATGTTTAAAATGACGATATTGCCAAAGCTTTTATATCTATTTAAAACTATCCCAGAAATTATTCTTAGTCAAGTTTTGAAGAAATGGGACAAATCAGTATTAAAATGGATATCAGGAAATAAAAAAGCCAAATTACCTAAGACATTATTATATGGACATCAAAATGATGGAGGATGAGGTGTTCCATCACTTGAACTATATTATGAGGCGATTCAACTGTTAAGATTGATAGAATATAATCAATATACAATGTGGTTTATATTAGAAAGACAGAGTAATCAAATGGAGTATGTCTCTATCTTTCAGGGAACAACATGGGGAAAGAAAGCAAAAGAGAAAATAACTGGTCCAATGTTGGTGAATTATAAAATATGGGAGAAGTGGAGTAAAAAATTGGGTATAAGAAGCTGGAAATGCTACCAATTGAACATTTAAATAAAAATAACAATGAAGATCTTGGAAAGATACTGAAAAAAATTAAAGAGCAAGGGACTTTTAAATAATTGGAGATTTATATGATTCAACAGGCGCAAGAATACAGAAAGAAAAACTAATTACATTAATTGGAAATCAATATTGGATTCAAATAACAGGGATAATAAGGTTATTGGATGAAATACAATTGAATATTTTTGATCAAAATGAATTGTTAGAAGAAATAATTTAAAAAATTAGAAGGTGGAAAAGGATTAATAGGAAAAATTTATAAGAATATGTTATTAACCCAGTTTAAAACAGTAGAGGGATTGACAATGAACTGGGAAAAAGATTTAATGATTGATACAGACAAAATTAAAATTTGGCTAAAATAAATTGTTAATATTAAAAAACACAAATGTAAAAGAACAACAAATGAAAATGATTGGAAAATGGTATAGGACACCACATCAGTTAGCTTTTATAAATGATAAATTCCAATCAAAATGTAGGCATGGAGGTGGAGCTAAGGGTATTTATATACACATGTGGTGGGAATGCCCTTTTGTTCAAGAATTTTGGATAGAGGTTAAGAAACAGATAAATATAATAATAGGGATAGAGATACAATTAAGCAAAGAAAATTGTTTAACTCTCAATTTAGGGGAATTAAGACTGATTAGCAATTAAAGATATGTAATAAAACAATTTCTAAGGGCAGCCCATGCAATGATTGCCTATGGTTGGAAAAATAAAGCAAACTGGAATAAGATTTGTTTATTTAAATATATCAAAGAATATATATTATTCGATTTCCTTAGGGAAGGAGGACTTAAATATACTGGTGAAAGCAATAAAGAATTATGGAAAGATAAATGGGAAATTGTGATTAAGAAAGTGGAAGATACAATGGGGTATGAAGAAGTTAAAAATAGGATCAACAATATTTTCCACATGTCCGATAACAACTGTTAATTTGTTCGAAATGTATGTCCGTCAATGCTGTTTCTGGGAGGGGGGGTGAGGGGAGAAAAGTTTGTTATGAAATGATGATTGTAAAATTGTGATATGTATTATATAATAAAAATTTAAAAGTAATAAAAAAAAGAAAAGAAGGGGAAAAAAACTAAAGCCCTGCCTGCTTGGGGGCACCTCAGCTACAGCCAACAACATCATCCAGCCACCACCATCCTCACAGGCTGCCCAAAATCCTTTGGTGGGTCGCAAGCAACACATGGGCCATATGTTGTGCAGGCCTGACTTATGGCAAGGGTATTACAGGATTTTCATGGCATTGTCTATTCAGAGGAGGTTTACTATTCTCTTTCTGTACAACTGAGAGAGTATGACTTGCTAAGGCCAATGAGTGCAATTTCTATGGCTCTGGTGATTCAAATGGTGGTATTACAGAGTCCTAGTCACCATTTAAAGCAGTGCACCATGCTGGCTCAGCTCTTACGCATAGAGTCACCATAAATTGAATGGAAGGCATTGAATGGCCAGTGGAGTTTCCTTTGACAAGCATATTGGAATAGAAGTTAATTCCTAGGATGTTAGCCCCTTTTCTGGGAATGATGAACAGTAATTCAATTTAGAGTTAGTCTTCTTTAGGAGAGTTTACAAATGGAATGTTAGGCATTGAGGCTCAACTATGAAATGTACAGATGTGCACAAAAGGAAACCAGGAAGCATGGGCATAATTGTCTGCAGCTGAAGGCTGGAACAGCAGACAGTGTTCAAGGTCAGACATGTGCTTGATTGCACGTAAGCCTGGGTAACATCAAAAGTCTTCCTGAGTGAAGGGACAACATTGTTGGTGGCACAAGGAAAAAGAGTCACCAGAAGAGGATGGGTTTGTGACCGCATGGCACAGATCTATAAATAGCCTGCACACCGCAGTGTGGGTTGTTGGGTAGTCGGAGTGGATAGATGGTTGGAGAGTTTTGTTGGACGGGCGTATATATATATGTAAATACAGCAACTTTAAGAATAAACACCTCTGAGGAGAGAGATTTGGCTCCAGTCTGTTTCATCCGCAGTGGGCAGGAGGAATTCCTGATAAAGCCAAACAGCTCCAAGGTCGCCGGTACTTCCGAAGGCATCGGAGATTGCTTTACCTGTGCATCTGCTTGTTTACATCAACAAGGGTTACGGGCCCTGATCGTTATCTGATAAGGCATCTCCGTTTGTGCTGAAGAGTTCAACTGGCTGTGTGAGAGAGGTACTTTGTTGCTGTGTTGTGCTGTCAGTGCCGGAAGGCTGGATGGTAAGATTTTTGGACTGTTGTCTGTGTCTTATCACAATTGACAGTAGAAGCTGGGAAAACTGCCAGGACTCTATCTTTACACTGCTTAATGATGGAGGCAGCTAAATTTCCCAAACTAGACGAAACTAATTATGCAGCTTGGAGTTCCTATTGTGAGGCTTTGCTGGTCAGAGAAGGACTGTGGGATGTTGTTGAGAGAGGACCCACAGCAGATACTCTTGACCAAGATAAGAGAGCAAGAGCTACAATTTTGCTTACAATCACGCCGTCGCAGATCAACCATGTCCGGGAGAAAAGAACCTCAAAGGCAGTTTGGGATGCTTTGAGGGAGATTCACCAATCTAAAACAGCTCTGTCAAGAATGATTTGGTGTAGGAGACTGTATGCCTGCAAAATGCAGAAAGGACAATCGCCAGAGAAGCATCTGGAGATCATGGCTGATTTGTTCAGCCAGGTGCAGATGAGAGGTGTCGTCCTTGCATCTGAGCAGAAAGCATACATCCTGCTTGGGAGTCTTTCTGATGATTTTGAGAATATTCTGTGGAGTCTTCAGTGTTTTGATGAATCACAGATTACTGCGGAGCTGGTGGCTGCACGTGTCTTGGAAGAGAGCCAACGTCGGCAGTACGAGGCAGGGCTCCAGAGGCAGCATGCAGTACCAAGACAAACACACCCAACCGAGGCTTTCAAGGAGCTGCAACCGGAGAAGGCAGCTGTGTCCAGGGAGAGAAAGTGTTTCCACTGTGGGAAGCCAGGCCATCTCAAGAAGGACTGTAGAAAGCTGGCAGCAGCAAGGAAACAACAGCCTAAAGATCCTGTGAGCAGGAAAGGTGTTGTTGCTGTGGTAAAGAACAATGACTATAAAGCCCATCAGGCTGTAGACCCCATTTGGTTATTAGATTCCGGAGCATCGTCGCATATGATAAATTGTGATAGGCTCCTGAAAGATAAGGTGCCATCTAATGTACATTCAGTTGCTTTGGCTGATGGTGCATCAAGGGAGGCAAAAGTGATGGGAACTGTGTTCATCCCAAGTTTTGGAAAGGACTTTTCAAATGTTTTGTGTGTTCCTAAGTTGCAAAACTGTTTGGTTAGTGTGTCTGAATTAACCACCAGTGGGTATGCATTGAGTTTCAAAGGGGATGATTGTACTATTAGCATAAATGACCAAGTTTGTGCTAAAGCAATCAAAAGAGACAAAATGTACTATATGGTTGACAAGGCAGAATGTTCAGTAGTCAACAATGTGCCTTTGCACTTAGACTGTGCTCATTACTACCATAGAGTCATGGGACATACAAGCTTCACAAGTTTGGGGAAGCTGGGGGAAGTGTGTCCAGAATTTAAAATGTCCACTTGTTCAAACCACCTGGATTGTTCAGTTTGCAGCAGGATAAAGCTGAAGGCTTTTCCTGTGGCCAAATGCAGCAAATGCACCACACAAAGACCTTTTCAGGTTGTGCATGCTGATTTGGCTGGTCCTTTGGCCAAAACCATGGGCAAAAATCAGTACTTCATGGTCATTGTGGATCGTCACACACGGTTTTCGTATGTGATGCTCATGAAGGAAAAGAGTGAAGCTGCTGAACACATCAAAAATTGGGTCAATATGATTGAAAGGGAGTTTGAATACAAAGTAGGATCTTTGGTTACAGATAGAGGTGGAGAATTCCTGTCCAATAACCTGAAAAATTGGTTGAGGAGGAAAGGGATCCGCCACAACACGACGAACGCGGCCGTTCCCCAGGAGAATGGCTTAGCGGAGAGACACATTGGAGTCTTAAAGCAAATAAAAGATTGCATGATGCTCGATGCAGAAGCACCAGAGCAGCTTTGGGGGGAAGCAATTTTGACAGCAAACCATGTTGCCAATCGCACTTGGAATTCTTTTGTAAAGAAAACTCCATATCACATGCTGTATGGGAGACCACCAAATCTCAAATACCTGAGAGTTTTTGGGCAGTATGCAAATGTGTATGTGCCTGCAAACTTCAGGAAAAAGGGGGATCCTAAATGGAGAAGGTTGATGTTTGTGGGGTATTCTGGGAACAGCTATAGATTTTATGTAGGTCATGGGGAAATCTTGCTGTCCAGAAGTGCCAACTTTGAAAAACATTCAGGTTGGGAAAAGCTCCATGCCAACAACGAGGTTTTTCTCAAGCTGGGGCAGAGTGACATAGGTACTGGAAATGGAGGGGTGCTAAAACAAGAAGCATCTACTGAAAGTGAACCCAGTACTTCTGCACACCATCACACACAAACACATCCAACTTTGCACTCACCAGTCACTACACAAAAGTTTGAAAAGGTGTCCATGAAAGACACAGAGGTGCAAACTAGTTCTGAGAGTGAGGATGAAAAAGGCAGAACAAAAGTGATTGTGCCAAGGAGAACTCAGAGGGTGAGGAGACCTCCAGATAGATTCGTAGTGCAGGGTGCAAGAGCTTGTTCAGTGATGGCAGATGAGCCAGAGAGTTTTGAGGAATTGCAGTCATATCCTAAGGAGGAGCAGGAGAAATGGTTTTCTGCCATGGATCAGGAGTACTTGTCTTTACTAGAAAAGGAAGTGTTTGAGATTGTGGAGAGGCCTAAGAACCACAAGGTTGTAGGTTGCAAATGGGTTTTCAAGAGGAAGGAAATGCCGGATGGAACCCATAGATACAAGGCAAGACTGGTTGCAAAAGGTTTTTCGCAGCAGAGGTTTGAAAATTTTGACAAAACTTTTTCACCTACTGCAAAGCCAGAAAGTTTAAGGCTGGTATTAGCTTTAGCAGCTAGGAAGAATCAAGTAGTGAGACACTTTGATTTTGAAACTGCATATTTGAATGCTCATCTTAATGAGGAGGTTTTTATGGAACAACCTTTAGGTTTTGACAAGGACAGAGATGGAAAGGTTTACAAGTTGAAAAAGGCATTGTACGGTTTGAAACAGAGTGCACGTTGCTGGAACCTTTGCATTCATGAAGAGTTGGTCAAATTGGGATACAAACGCAGCATTGCGGATGCGTGCGTGTATACAAAAGGTGATGTGACCGTTGTGATTTACGTTGATGACTTGTGTGTCGCAGCGAAGTCAGAGAGGGAAATTACATCAGTTCAGAAAGAGTTGTCTAAGAGGTTTAAGCTCAAGGATTTGGGAAATCTCAAGACTTACTTAGGGATTGAAGTTCAGTGGACTGAGGATGGCAAGTGTTTGTTGAGCCAACAGAAAAAGATTGAAAGACTGATTGAAAAATGTGGCTTGCAGAATGCAAAAGTTGTAAAGAGTCCAATGACTTCTGGAACTTCTAGTGCAGAATCATCAAAGGAATTTGAAAATCCAGAATTGTTCAGAAGTGTAGTAGGTAGCTTGATGTTCATTGCAAACAACACTAGGCCAGACATTTCGTTTGCTGTTGGAGTACTTAGCAGAAAAGTAAGTGTTCCAAAAGTAGAAGACTGGACTAGAGTGAAACATGTGCTGAGATACTTGAAAGGAACCAAAGAAAGAAAGTTGGTGATACAGGGCAGTGAACAACAGCTGGATTGTTATGTGGACAGTTCATTCGCATCAGAATTGCACGACAGAAAGTCAGTGTCAGGTTTGCTTGTAAGATTTGCTGGTAGTCCAATAATTTGGCGCAGCAGGAAGCAAAACTGTGTGGCTTTAAGTACTACAGAAGCAGAATTTGCAGCATTGTCTGAAATTGCAGGAGAGATCCAGTGGATAAGGCAATTGCTTGTGGATTTGGGAGAAAAGTGTGAAGAGCCTACTGTAGTCCATGAGGATTCACAATCATGTATTGCAATGTCTGAAGCTGAGAACTTGAAGTGTAGGACAAAGTACATTGGTGTGAGGTATCAGAATGTGAGAGAGATGGTTCAAAACAGAATCATAAATCTGGAGTACATTGACACCAGGGACAACATTGCTGATGTTCTCACAAAAGCTTTGCCAATTGAAAGGCATGAACATCTATCATGTTTGATAGGCATGGCACAATAAACACAGAGTTTGGCTGTTCAACGAATGTAAACATCGGAAGATGGCAAACACATATGTGGCAAAATGATACACATCTGTACATTTTGGAGGGGCATGTTAGGCATTGAGGCTCAACTATGAAATGTACAGATGTGCACAAAAGGAAACCAGGAAGCATGGGCATAATTGTCTGCAGCTGAAGGCTGGAACAGCAGACAGTGTTCAAGGTCAGACATGTGCTTGATTGCACGTAAGCCTGGGTAACATCAAAAGTCTTCCTGAGTGAAGGGACAACATTGTTGGTGGCACAAGGAAAAAGAGTCACCAGAAGAGGATGGGTTTGTGACCGCATGGCACAGATCTATAAATAGCCTGCACACCGCAGTGTGGGTTGTTGGGTAGTCGGAGTGGATAGATGGTTGGAGAGTTTTGTTGGACGGGCGTATATATATATGTAAATACAGCAACTTTAAGAATAAACACCTCTGAGGAGAGAGATTTGGCTCCAGTCTGTTTCATCCGCAGCGGGCAGGAGGAATTCCTGATAAAGCCAAACAGCTCCAAGGTCGCCGGTACTTCCGAAGGCATCGGAGATTGCTTTACCTGTGCATCTGCTTGTTTACATCAACATGGAAGCACTAAATCTCATTAATCTTACTGAAACTAGTCTCACTGAAACTAATCTCACTGAAACTTACTTTGCTAATAAGACAAACAGGCGGTATAAAAATTTCATATCGGTAGCTGAAAACCTTACATTTACAGTACATTATGCAATTACAATTACATTTTAAGGCATGTTCAAACATGTATACAAGTAGTGCCTAAGCCCTGCCCAATACAGTGGTCCCCTGGTTTACGAATACCTCGGCCTACGAAAACCCCGGTCTACAAAAGAGCCGGGGCCGGAAAAACAGCCCTGGTTTACGGAAAAACCCCCGGTTTACGAAAAGAAAGCTGTGGGAAATTCAAATGGTGCGGGGGCTGGTTTAAGAGGCCCCAGTTTACGAACTTTTCGGTTTAAGAAAGGGGTGCTGTATAGGAAAGTTTCAAGAAGTGGAGCAACTCAGGGGAGCCTTCACTCACCCTCTTGAAGGAGGAGTCTTTTATGTGCTTGCAAACATGCCTGGAAGGTCCTGTGGTCACATGGTGTGGTTGTTTAGATGCATCTCCATAAAGGGGGAAAGTTTTAGGGACAGCATGTATAGAGCAGAGAGGTGCAGGAAACCCTTACTTTCTGAAAGCTTATTGTTCTAATAGCAAATGGCTGGTGGGGGGGGGGGGAGATAATGCTTGGTTTGGAAGCACGTTCCGACAATCCCCTTCTCATTTACTTGCACCCCAATCAATGACTCACATTCCTTCTTACAATCTGTGGAAATGAGCTTTTGGGAAAGGCTTGGTGAAAATGTGAGCGCTCATAAGTTCTGTCCTGCAGTACTTTGGCTCAACAACCCTATATTGAGACAATTGTTGCACCTTGTGGAAGGCAATGCCAGTATTCTTTCTGAAATCCTACTTTGATTGTCTTGCAACAAAATGATTAGTTTTGGTTCTGTTATCCCAAACTCTGAAAGTAAGCTATGCAGCTACTTTAGTTTATCACAGTCTGCTTTTGAAGGCATACGTTCTGCCCCTGTGGAGGAATCAACAATCACTTGCCCAGCTTATGGTTCTTTCACCATTGAAAATCAGGTTCACACTGGTTGACCTTCTGCCATGTCTCTGACCCAGTCCACAAATGCACAGCCTATCACCTGGGGTTGGTCATTGGCTAGTAGCATCAGTTTGTGATTTGTAGTTCTTTTTAAATATCTGGCCATTCTTTTCAATATAATAATATCTTTTTCAGCAGGTGAATTAACCATTCTACATAAAATTCCAACTATATTTGCAATGTCAGGCTTAGTGAAATTAGCAATATGTAAAAGTTAGCCAACTGCAATTCTTTACTTGTCATCATTCCTAAAGGCTCAAATTGTTCATTGTTTCTTAAGAAACCCACTTCCATTGGAGTGGGCATGACTTTAGCATGTTTTAGACCAAGACATTTCACAAGATATGTAATTTTCTGCTTTTGATTAAGAAAGAAATTTCCATCACTGTTTCCTTCTATTTGTATTCCAAGATAGTGTGAGATATTTCCCCAAATGTTAACATCTGTCTCTGGCTTGAGATTTTGGATTACCTTTTCACTACCTGTCTTGTCTTAGACATCACAGGATAAGATCATCCACATAGACTGTAATGTAAGTCTTATTTATTATGTGTGAACGTTTTGTATACACATTTGACAACAGTGCCTGGAGTGAATCCTTCCTTGATAAGACGTTGGGGACCCTCCTGCCATGGGGTTTGCTGTTGGCTAGTGTTCATATATGTGTGCTTACACACAGATACATGTACACTGCAACATAGGGATGATCCAGGGAGAGGGCAATGTGTAAGAAATGAGATACGCCATGTAGATCTTTCTCCATAAAAGATGACCAGTCCCAGGCTGACCCAAAGAAGCAGTCAGATGAAGTGGTGCCTTTGGTTGCGGTGCTTGTAATTGTTCCATTGTTGTTACCATCATAACTGCCCATATCTCTGCTGACTGGCCGGTTTTCTGGCAAATTGTAGTGCCCAACAGTTTGAGAATCACAGGTTTAGAATGCATCTGTTTGAGTGTTAACATGATTTGTGTTTGTACAGAAACACATGAGAACCCACTTTAGACTCATCTGCTTTCAATTATTGGTTCTACTCCCTCTTTTTTCAAGCAATGAGACACTGCATCAGAAATGTTTGATATTTACTCAGAAGTAAGCTCCTTTGAGTTCAGTGGGACTAACTCCCACATAAAGGGTGAAGACTCTGCTTTTGAGGGTATGGTTGTTTTAGTGAGGTGAAATTGCTATAACAGTATTGAATACCTATTCTGATCATAGATACCCATTTGTTTAGGAAAGGGATGAAGAAATAAATTGTGCAGCCTAGTCCCTGTGATTGGAAGTACAGTAGTCTCTCCCAATTTGGGGGGGGGGGGGTGGGTGGGATCGGTTCTAGACCTCCCACAAAAATGGCTACTCACAAATACTTGAGTCCTATTGAAAATAATGCACCAGTGCGTACCACCATTTTGTCCCTCCCCACTTGTCCCTCCCACAAAGAGTGAGACTGCAGATTCCAAGTCCACAAAAAGGGAGGGACAAGTATAGATACCGTTAGTTTCATTCATAGCTACTCTTGAATAAGAATGCGTATGAATCCAGTCACACATCTCAAGCAGTTACTCAGCATTTAACAGAAAGGTGACAATGGCAGTGAGGAAAAAATGGCATGTGTGGTGGCATGAATGCTGGGAGACTTGTTGCTTTTGTATTATATAATTCTGCGGCCTCTTAGGAATAAACAGCAATAAATTCAGTGAGATTAAACAAGTGCAACACAGATTGTTTTGGGTTGCACTCTACATACTTAACCATGAGTAAGCTCCATTGAATTCAGTTGGGGCTTTGATTTAATTTAATGGTGTTTGAATTCAACAAGGATTACCCCCAATTAAGTGTGCAGAGTGCAGCCCCAAACAATTTGGTTCATCCCATCCTTTTCCTCCACAAAGAGTCAGGAACATGGATTAACTGGATGCTGTCATTTTTCCACCCTCACTATCAAGGCCAGGTGTAGCATGCAGATACAATGGTTTGGAAGAAGTAGGATGGAGAATTCAGAGTTCTTGGAGTAGAAGCCACTTCATTTCTTGGGGGGGGGGGTCGTAGCCTCTTTAGAGCCTAGACCATAGATATCAGCTTCCTTTATACTGGACCTTCATTTTCACATGCCATTTCGTCACTGTCATATGAAGGGACAGGGAGATGAGAGAACAGTGAAACAATGAGAGAACTAGAGCTGGAATAGACCGGCAAATTAAGGCACCTCTAGGCTGCTTGGGGGCGTGCCGTTTACATGCTGCACACTCCCAAGCTGCCTGGAAGCCACCTGGCTGTTTACATGGGGGCACCTTCATGCCGCATGCTGCCCAGAGCGTCATGATGCCGGCTTCCAGCTGCAGCCTGGGCACAAAACTGGCTT
The DNA here is from genome assembly GCA_034509955.1 of Urosaurus nigricauda. Classification (NCBI taxonomy): domain Eukaryota; kingdom Metazoa; phylum Chordata; class Lepidosauria; order Squamata; family Phrynosomatidae; genus Urosaurus; species Urosaurus nigricauda. The sequence continues at coordinate 68,073,167 of JAOEGL010000004.1, forward strand.
TTTGCCACCTGAAAAATAGCAGCTCTTTGCCACTCCTTTTTCAGGTGGCTGCAAGCAGATTGGGGCTGCAGCATGCCGTTGCCGTGGCCCCAATCCGCCTATGGAGGGGGCAGCTTCAAGCTGCCCTTTCTGCTGATCTATTTCGGCCTCAAGTCGCCCAGATAACATCTGTGGCTACTCTGGTATAAGTAGAGGAGTAGTCAAACTACTGGTTGAAAAGCATGAAATGGATACATCTACAGATTGGCCTATACTACACATTTTTTTCAAGCTATGAATCCCAGTAAGGAAATCACCCCAAGAGCCAAGAAAGTGACTAGTAATGTATATATTCTGAATAACTGTTGCATTCACCTCAGGAGATGGAAAATGGGCAAGAGATCAGCAGCATTTAGTGTGTGTATCCCAATTTATTTCAATTTTACCAATTGGTCCTGATGTAGAGCATTCTGTTTGTCCTAGCACTGGATTTGACAGTGAACCTTTCACCAGTAACATTTCAGGACAATATGTCAGCTATATGGCCCTGAGATAATCTTACTCTCACATACATGCATACATTTTTTCCTGCCTGCTTTTTATAAAAGAAAAGAAAAGAAAAGAATATCTTTGCCGGTTGAAGAAACTGTTAAAAGGGCTTTCAAGGAGATTTTTTGGTCTTTTTGTTTGGCAGACCTTTAGTGCAAAAGATTTCCTTTTGAAACTGGCATATCTTTGCAGATATGTTTGAAAAATTAAACATTCTGTATAAATCCCTTCAAAAAAAATGAAGTAACCATACTTCACTTGAATATAAAGTTCAAGCTTTTTTTTTTTAAAACAACAACCACTGTAACCTTGGACAAATTGTTTGAAAAGTAACAGTTTGGAAATCCTACTCTTGTCAACATGCTTAAAGAAACAGACCTTAAAGTAATTCCCTCACAGCTGGAAAGTTATTTGACTGCCCATCTAGTCGCATTACAAGAACATTTTTAAAAGTATTTTTATGAAAACCTTGGACCACTGAACTGGATAAAAAAATCCATTTGAACATTCACCACGGCCAACATCATTAAACATGACTGATCAAGAACATTTTATTGATCTACAGACTGACACTTCTTTAAAAATAAAAATAAAATTTAGAAACAGCTCCTTGCTGGGGTTTTGGATTAGTGCTAGACAAGAATACTGTACCCAACATTAAGTGACAAGATTGAAAGTGCTCATATCTTGCAAGCCACTTCCAACCAAGGATCTCACAGGTAAATATACCCTATGTACTTCCACCTTGCTACCACCTTCTGGAGATGCCAGCCACAGTTGCGGGTGAAATGTCAGAAATAAATTCTTCCAGATCGGAGCCACAAAGCCCAAAAACCCACGGACAACGATGGATGCTACTGTAGCAGTAGTCATTACTCTACATAGTACTAAACACAGAGGCATGAAAATGGCACAGGCTTTTTTTCTGGGTACAATGTGTTCCTTCTTCCTGTATACCTCAAATTATATTTTTGCCATTTCTTGGGGGAAGGGAATGTGTTTTTAATGAATTGTTCTAAAATTCTTTCAGACAATAAAATAGCTGTCTTTACTGTTGCAATTTGGTAATAAGTTCACAACTCATACCAAAATAGAAAGCACTTAAATGGTTAGGCTTATCAACTTGATCATGGGCTGTGGTTCCAGACTTCTGGCAAGGGATGGATTGCACCTTAACACCAGTTGGCAGAAACATTTTTGCCAATAGTCTCAAAAATTTGTTCAGAAGGGCTTTAAACTGAGTTACAATATGTGGGTGAGGGAGACAGTATCATGGAAGCAAGGAGTACATCATGGGCTGGAGATAATAGTCAAAGTGTTATAGAGTGAACAAGTCAAATAGTGCAAAAACCCAAAAGTGGGAGGAAAAAAAACTATACATAGGCAGCTGGGGAGGAGGACCCATGGTCTTAGATGTCTCTACACTAATGCACAGAGCATGGAAAAGAAACAAGACGAACTTTCACTCCTAGCATAACAAAGCAAATAGGATATAATTGTCATCACTGAAACCTGGTGGGATGAGTGTCATGATTGGAATGTAGGAATAGAGGGGTATGACCTTTTAAAAAGAAATAGGCCAAACAGGAAAGGAGGAGAAATAGTATTATATGTTAGGCATGTTTACATATGTGGAGAGATCCAGGACTTAAATTCTGGAAATCAGGTGGAGAGCATCTGGATAAAAATTAAAAGGGAAGAAAACAACAGGGAAGTCAAACTGCAGTCTGACCCCCTGGATGTTGCCTTTCTAGAACAGATGAATACACACTCAGAAAGGAGAGATGTAGTAATGATGGATGACCTAAACTATCCTGATATTTTTGGAAGTCAAACTCAGCCAAAACCTCAAGGTCTGCCAAATTCCTCACTTGCCTGGAAGACAGTTTCATTGTCCAAATAGTGGAAGAGGCAACAAGGGGATCAGCCATTTTCGATCTGATCTTAACCAACAAAGATGAACTGGTTAATGGGGTGCAAGTGGTGGGATCCTTAGGTGGGAGTGATCGTGTTCTCCTGGAATTTGTTATATAGTGGAAAGGAAAAGCCAGGCATAGTCAGACTTCTAGACTTTCGGAGAGCTGACTTTAATAAACGTAGGGAAACTGTGGCCAGGAATACTAAAGGAGAAGAAAGTTCAGGATGGATGGGATTTTATCAAAAGGGTGATAATGAAAGTATAATCAAACTGTTCCAACGAGGAGGAAAAAGGGGAGGTGTCTCAAGAAACTGGGTTGGATGACTAAAGAACTTTCAGCTGAACCGGGCTTTAAACGGGAGATGTATAAGAAATGGGAAAAGGGGGAAATCACTAAAGAGGAATTCAAAGAAATAGCTAGCACATGGAGGGGTAATGTCAGGAAAGCTAGAGCGCAGAATGAGTTCAGACTTGCTAGAGAGGTTAAGAACAATAAAAAGGGCTTTTGGGGGATGCCTGTAGCAAAAGGAAGAAGGAAATGGTAGGGCCACTGTGTGGAGAAGATGGAGAAATGCTAACAGGACAGAGAAAAGGCAGAACTATTCAATACCTTCTTTGCCTCAGTCTTGGTAGATGAAGGGAATGCAGTAGACACAGCATATCTTGATTTCAGTAAGGCTTTTGACAAAGTCCCCCATGATATTCTTGTAACCAAGATAGTAAAATTTGGGCTAGACAATACTTCCAACTCTATGATTCTATGATTCTATGATTCTATGAACTGTTAGGTGGGTTAGTAATTGGTTGAGAGACCGAACCCAAGGGTGCTCAGCAATGGCTCCTCTTCATCCTGGAGAGTAGTGGGGTGCCACAGGGTTCTGTCCTGGGTCCAGTGCTATTAAAGTCATTTTTATCAATGACTTGGATGAAAGAATAGGGGGCATACTTTTTGCAGATGACAGCAAATTGGGAGGAATAGCTAATATCCCAGAAGACAGGATGAAAATTCAAAATGACTTTAATTCCGTGTTTCCCCAAAAATAAGACAGTGTGTTATATTAATTTTTGCTCCCAAAGATGTGGTAGGTCTTATTTTCAGGGGATGTCCTATTTTTCCATGAAGAAGAATTCACATTTATTGTTGAACAACAACAACAACAAAAGAACAATGATTACATATTGCATACATATATTTATATACAAAAACTTTGCTAGGTCTTACTTTCAGAGGAGGCCTTATATTTAGCAATTCAGCAAAACTTCTACTAGATCTTATTTTCTGAGGATGTCTTATTTTTGGGGAAACAGGGTAGATTAGAAAGCTGGGCCAAAGATAACAAAATGAATTTCAACACAGAGATATGTAAGGCACTGCATTTAGGGCAAATAAATAAAGGAAGGAAGGAAGGATGGGAGGCACCTGGCTTAACGAGACCACATGTGAAATGGATCTAGGAGTCCTAGTAGACCATGTTGAACATGAGTCAACATTGTGATACTGCAGCTAAAAAGGCCAATATGATTCTAGGCTGCATCAACAGAAGTATAGTGCCCCTCTATTTTGCCTTGGTCAGGCCTCACCTAGAATACTGTCTCCAGTTCTGGTCACCACAGTTCAAAAAGAATGTTGAGAATCTGGAGTGTGTCCAAAGGAGGGCAACAAAATGGTGAAGGGTCTGGAAACTGTGCCCTATGAGGAACACCTTAGGAAGCTGGGTATGTTTAGCCTGGAGAAGTGACAGTGAAGAGGTGGTATGATAGTCCTGTTTAGGTATTTGAAGAGGTGTCCCATTGAGGATGGAGTAAGCTTGTTTGCTGCTGCAGAGAATAGGACCCGGAACAATGGATGCAAGATACAGGAAGAGATATTCCACCTAAACATTAGGAGGACTTCCTGACAGTAAGAGCTGTTCGATAGTGGAACACATTCCCTCAGAATGTGGTGGAGTCTCCTTCTTTGGAGGTCTTTAAACAGAGGGTGGATGGCCATCTCTCATGAGTACTTTGATTGTGATTTCCTGCATGGCATGGGGTTGGACTGGATGGCCCTTGTGGTCTCTTCTAACTCTATGATTGTATGAAAGATGCATTGTCTCAGTTGCCAAGACTAATTCCCTTCTGGTTTTTATGTGGTGAGCTGTGTAGTTAAATTAAGAATCATTAACAATCTGAACAAACAGGTGTGATTTTAGCTATTATTTCTCAAATCACCTCGTTTTAATCAGCTTGAACACTGATATTTAGGTTACACTAAGAGGTTTCTCTTGCAAACCTTAACTTATATGATTTCTTAAAATGTGATCAAATTTTGATGCAAAATTAGATGAACCTTTTGTCTGTATGTCCCTTATTCATACGCCTGAGATCTCTGTGTTAGGAAAAGTGTCAGTAGACTGTCCAGAGTAGCAACCTCTCATTACTGGTGATCTGGATGCTGCAGAGGACATGAGAATCATGTCAAATGGTGATGGTCAATTATTTGTTTCCATTCTGGTACTTGTATTCAGTTTTGAGAGGCTGAACACAGTTGAGGATTTTGGAATAGCTACAAGTTGCTTTTCAAATTGTTGGAGTGCCAACATTTCTCTCTATATGTATGACTCCTTATAATCTCATTATGATTCTTTTTTTAAAAAGTGGCTTAAACTTGTGGTCAATTCTTCCTTGTGAACTTGTTCTCAATACTTCCTTTACACAAACCAGCCTACACAAACCCTTCCGTAATTAACAGTGTTTGATTTCTCCCAACCAGATATGTTAGCATTGAGTCTTGCTTCACTGTCAAGTTTTAGGGCCAAATATTGTAGACCAGCCTGGAGAAAATGTTAGAGCTAGTGTAAGTAAATAGTGGAAATATTTTTGTGACAATCTCAGTCTTCACCATTGATCATTCTATTTGAGCATGAGAAATGGCATTATAAAGTCCTGATATTTCCAAAGCAAATATCATATATACAGTTATCCTTCTGCATACGCGGACTTAACATTCACAGTTTTGATTATTTTCAAATGTTAAGCCTTTCCCACCATGTTCCATGACTTTAATTGGCTCTGGGAGCCAGTTAAAGCCAGAGGAGGGCAGGGAAAAGAGTGGAGCAGGCACATACCTGTTCCTTTCCCTCCCCATCGCATGCCTTGAACTGGCTCTGGGAGCCAGTTAAAGCCAGAGGAGAGCGGGGGAAAGAACGGAAAAAGCACATGGCTGTTCCTTTCCCTCCCAGTTCCAAGCCTTTAACTGGCCTGATACAGACGGCCCAAAAGGGCCATCTGTGTGGCACAAATAGGGTTAGGGAGGGCGCAGCATCTACACCCTCCCTAAGCTTAGTGTGTGTGGGCGACGCCATTTTGAAATGGCACCGTCCATACGCGCGTGCCATGAAAATGTCATGGCACCTGCCGCGTTTAGATTACACAGCGTGTGCCTGACGTCATGGCGCCGCTGGAGGGTGCCTAGTACTCCCTTTCAGCACCGCCAAAAGGAGCTCGAGAAGGGAGCTCCTTTTGATGGCAGGCGTTGTTCCCACGGCAAGTAGATTGCCATGGGAACGAAGACAAGGAGAAAGGGGCCAGGAGGCCTCTTTCTCCCTGTCCTCTGCCGCTTGGACTGTGCTTGGGGCATGAAGCCCCAAGGACGGCCCTTTCCAGGCTGTGGGGAAGGGGCCTTTTGCCTCTTTTCCGCAGCCCGGAGAAGCGCCAGGATCGGGCTCCCATCCCGGTGCTTCTTTGGGCGATTATAGACCATCCCTTTTGGGCGGTCTGTATTGCCCCAAAGTCTCCCAGAGCCAATTAAAGGCAGGGCAGGGCAGGGCAGGGCAGGGCAGGGCAGGGCAGGGCAGGGCAGGAGAAGAGCCAGGTGAGCTCTCTCTGGCAGCTCCCATGCCTGAGACAGCCATCCCAAGCATAGGAGGGAAGTAGGATGGGCTCTCCCTATTTCTGGATTTTCCACATTCATAGGGGTCTTGTTTCCATAACCCCTGTGGATGTGGAGGGACGACTGTACTCTCCTATAAGTCGACCTCATATATAAGTCAAGGGCAAGTTTCGGTGCCAGAATTATGAATTTTGATATGACCCGTGGATAAGTTGAGGGTAAAATTTAGGCACATGTAATGAAGGATGTAAAGGACGAAGGAAAGGAAAACAGTGCCAAAGAACTTACAAAATTCCAGCAGGCATAACTATTTGTGCACATACTAAAGGCTGAATGGATGAGAAAGTAGAAGGGATCAATGCTTCCAGGGCAGATTAAACTTTTTCCTTTCATCACACGCATGTTATAATACAGTACTTACATTGATCCATGGATAATTTGACTCAGTTTTTTTGAGTCAATTTTTTTAGCCTAAATTACTAGACATATACATGAATATGTATCGTAACTGCACATCTCACATTAGCATCATAGCTCAAAGACTACCATAATATAATGTGTAGTCTTTTCTGATCTAATCTGTGGTTGGATCCTAATATTGTTATTTGGTTGCTTTATATGTAATTCCATTGCCTCATAAAAGGTATTTCAGTTTCTCTTACTGCTGTTGAGTAATTAAGACACTATGGGGCGATACAGACCTTCCAAAAGGGGCGGTCTGGTGCCACCTCTTTTTGCGGAGCAACTGCGCTGCAGCAGCTAGATGCTGCAACACAGTTGCACAGCAAAATAGGAGTGGGGAAACCGCACTCCTTTTTTGCGCCACAGTTGCAGCGTAAGTAGGGGGAAAGGCACCATTGGGTGCCTTTCTGCTGCCGCAACTGCGCAGCTGCATGTAGCAGCTCCGCAGCCATTAAGAACTCGTCTAAACGGTGTTACATAATGGTGGCGGTGCCATTACACGTTATGGTTCGTGAGCATGTGAATGCTGCGCGCTCACGAACCCTAATGGCGTCGCCCTGATGCCTCTTAGTGCCCGTCTGTATCGGGCCTGAGTGATTACTAAATTTATTTAAAGACAGGCTTCACAATCAGTATTACAACCTTGGACTCACTTGAGACATGACTTATAACCCTGTGTAAAGTCCTAGTTGTGTTTGTATATAATATATGAACACTGTTGTCCATTAGAAGCATGTTTTTTAATATTTTTTGTTACAGTGTTACAGAGTAGGTTTAGCTTTTGATAAAGTCGTACCATATACAGCCCTGGTGGCGCAGTGGTTAAATGTCTGTACTGCAGCCACTCACTCAAAACCATAAGGTGGCGAGTTCAAGACCAGAAAAGGGCTGAAGCTCGACTCAAGCTTGCATCCTTCTGAGGTCGCTAAAATGAGTACCCAGATTGTTGGGGGGCAAATAGCTTACAATTGTAAACCGCTTAGACACTCCTTAAGGGTATGAAGCGGTATATAAATGAAGCTGTTTGTTTTTTGTTTTTTGTTTATTATTCATGTATTGATAACCAGATTTTAATCTTTTCCCATCCCCCCCCCTCGCAATTCATATGTATTAAAAGACCTTGGCAAATTATGTCCTGATTATGGTAATAAAATTTTTGAATTTCACTTTCAGAATTTCACTTTTGAATTTCAAAGATCTCAGGAAGCATACTTTTTATTAAAATCCAGTATTTGTCTAACTAGAAGTGTTCTAGAACAGGGAGTAGAACAAAGGTTCCCATGATTTATTTTTAACCCCGCCTTCAGATAATCAGGTCCCCACCTATATGATATGTTGCCTATATCACTTGAGTCAGCTTGATAGTACAGTTGGCCTTCTGTATCCACAGATTTTTTTATCCTTGAATTCAACCATCCATGGCTTGGAAATATTTTATAAATTCCAAAAAGCAAGTCTTGTTCTTGCCATTTTACATAAGAGAAGCCATTTTATAATGCCATTGTATATAATAGGACTTGAGCATCCACAGATTTTGGTATCCACAGGGGTACTGGAACCAAACCCCAACAGATACAAGGGCCCACTGTACTAGAGAGAAACAGTCATCTTCTCCACTCTTGGCAGTTTTATTCTAGCTTTCTTCAGTGGAATATAGTAAAGCATATTATTTGATGTGTGATACTGACATTCCATGTATTAATATATATTATAATATTTATTTATTTATACCCCGCTCTTCTGTCCTAAAGGCTGTAAGAGCAGCTTACAATTATTATTTTTAATTAGACGGTTCCCTGCCCTCAGGCTTACAATCTAAAAATGTTGTATGCTAGAGAGGATTTCACAGTGGGAATGTTGTGCTTTGTGGTTCTGTAAAGCATATTTTTTCCAGTTGGGTCAAATACATCTGTTGTAATTGATGTATGATATTAAGCAATCTATAGCCAGAAGCTCATCATAATTTCCTGTCTCTGTACTGTGTGTTATATCTTAGTTCCAAGGCTGACTGTCATCATTGGTCACTTTAGTTTGGTGATGACCTCAGCTAGACTGTGGGAAAAGGTTTAAAATTCGTGAAATGAGCCTTGACCAAGCTTTTTGGGTGGATTTATGGTCCATTATGACATTATGGACCTCCAAGCAAAATCCTTTCCATGTAAGAAGGTCAAATCAGACATTATGAAACATGGCTTCCAGAGCAGTTAAAAAAGAAAAGCAAATTTAACTTGAGCATTTTGTTGACATGAACCAGTGCTGGTCCCATGGAAAGTTTTCAGTTCAGCAGTTCTGTTTGTAAGCAATACTTTTGTGATTTTTCCCAATTTAAATTTATCAAGATGAAAAAAACAACAACTTCAATTAACATCTGCAAAATATTACTTGCACTTTCTGATCAACAATTAATTCATTGGTTAAATACAAATATTGGCTCTACTAAAAATGATTTTAGAATTCACATTTGTATACACAATTCATTATTTAATGTGTCAACAAATTCTGTTCTGAATTACATTATGCTGTTTTGTGGTAGCCTTTAAAAAGAGTCTGTAGATGTCTGATGGTGCAGCATGCTTTAAAAAAATGTTATAAGGGTCATTATCTGACAACAAAGGTAAGAGTTGAAAATACAATGGGGGGGGGGGGGAAGAAAAAACTGATATTAGTGGCTGCCAGCCCTGTTATTCTGAGCCTGTTTCTGAACTGCTTCCTAGCCTCCTGGTACTTCCCCCCTTCCCCCCCTTCTTCATGTGGCTATTCTGTTGGCTGCTTTTAATTCAGTGAACTGTTGCTTTAGGGTAGATTCCCTATAAGATGAGAGTGACTTGGTGTTTGTTTTTTTTTTAAAAATATCTCTATACCACATTTCAAGGCAAAGTCTCTCCAAGGAGATTTTATAAATGATTAAAAGCAATGGATATATATATATATATATATATATAACAATTAAACCATCAGTATAAAACATTTAAAATAATAAAAGCAAATGTGAGAAAATAAAGAATGTGTATTTTCATTTTATTATCTGCTTGAGTAAAAATAATCTGGGAGCGATCTTTTAAAAAATTAGGGAAGTGTGACGTGTTAAAAGATCCCAGAAGGATGAGGAAAGGATGAGGTTCCTGGGCATGCCAGTTTAATAGATCTTACTAATGGCCATGTTCATATAGGTGCAGGCAGTCTTTCAGCTAACCTTCTCCCAAGATGGTCCCATAAGGCTTTAAAAGTAAGCTACCTGCACTTTAAATTGAGCTTGGAAATGTATTGATGATCAGTGTAACTGCTACAGGGTCAGTATCATATGCTGGGAGAATTTATGTCTCAGAAGCAACCAGGCATCTGAATTTTGCACCATCTGAAATGTCCAAATCTCAGTCTGTGACGGTAGCCAGGTCTCCTTGTAACCAGGGCATGTTTTGCCATCACTGTTTTTTCCAGTTAGATTTTTCCAGTCAGCCATAGATGATCAAATTCATTTTCTGTCAATCAAAGCTATCTGGGTTTCCATAAATAACACTTAGTTCAGGAGAACCACTAAACTATGTGCTTGGTACTTCAAGGAGAGGGCAACCTTATCCACAGATAAGGTTGAGATAGGCTCAGATCAACAGGTTTGCCATCTACAGTATTTCCATCTTGCCAGGTTTAAGCCTCAACTTGTTTGCTCTCATACATCTCTGATGCCCATAACCAGCTTTATCATGTCTGCAGGTATCAGTTGCTGAATTAAGCACTGACCAATAAAAACAGATACAGATGATATAAACAACCAGTGTTAGTTATATCGTCCATAGACTTTCCTTCCCACAAAAAGTTAGTTGGCTGCTTGAAAGCATTCATCTTACAACAAAAGTTAGTTGGCTGCTTGAAAGCATTCATCTACTGGCTCGCAATTTACCAGCCCCACCAAGGGAATATACAGTGGGGGGGGGGATGTAAATTTTTAAATGTTAAAAAAACATTTAAAACCTCAAATACACAAAGAACAAATTCTCAAAACAAGGTAAAGTAATTCCTTAAAAAATAATTTAAAATCAGAGAAAATAAAAGTCAGATCCCTGGTTTTAAGGACCAAAGAATATGTGAACTAAAATGCTTCTGCATGACAAAATAATGTTGATGTATTTATACAGGAATGTACATGCCTACTTTACATTGTTCCCTTTTCCCTATTAATCCAAACAAGAGCCCTGTAAAGATGGTTTGCTGAGAGACAATGATGGCTCAGGATCATATAGTAAATTCAATGACTCATTGGGGATTTGAAATTGGGACCTCCTTTTCTCAGTCCAGCATTTTAAATATCACTCTGTTCTGCTTCTCCCAGATCAGTGGATACTATAAGAATGCCATGAAGCTGAAACATTGGAATAGAAAAAGTGCAACAGTTCACATGTTGAATTTTCTTAATTAGAATGTAGATTAGAATAATTAGAATAATTGGCATGATATGGAAATTAAATCCTTGGATTTGTGGGACCTGGAGGGACCTTGCTAGGACCTGGAGCCATTGTCTGTGGGTCCCTGGTGAGTTTCCAGGAAAGATTGTAGTCATTCAGCATAAATAGATCTCTATTCAATGTGTAATTATGTTGAATAAATATTTGTGAATTGAGTGTGCCTGTGTGGGGATTAATTTTGAGAAGTGCTATTTCTTACACACTGGATATTCCTTTTGTGTGTGAAAATTTTCTTGCCTTATTTTACCCTTAAACTCAGCCTTTAAAAATTATTTATTATTCACTATTAGGAGGCTCCACTTGTTCAAAATATTCTGCACTTAGTAATGATTCTGCAAAGCTAGTTTTTCTGGCACATATACAAAATGTACAGGTCAATCTTTCCATTTTTACTGTAGTCACTCGATTTGTTCGGTGACACTTAGTCTCTGAGAAGTATGTGTGGATTGCAGCCTTGGAATAATAATCTACCTAACTCATTCATGCTTAACAAATTGGTCTCAATAAACTATAGTTTATTAAGCAGCCAAAGAACATCAGGCCCACATGTTTTCTTTGGTCTTTCTCCTCATTACCTTGCATGTTGGCCTTCAAATTCTCTCCTTTCCTGCTTAAACAGCAATTTCCTGTTTTATCTAAAACTGTCATAGTTTACTGTCAGCTTACTGATTAAATCCTGATAATAGGCATTGTATCATGTTATGTTGGCTGTACCCTGACTCTGCACTGGCATTATATATTCAAATCTTCCCTGTGAGGGAATGGCCCTAAAATGCAGTGCACAAATCTTCAAAACAAAACAGAAAAACACTTCCAGTTTCATCAGCCAGCTGAGCAAAAGGAGTATTAGAAAGATGTAGTCACCATGTACCCTTCCCAGTAGGAGCTAGGTGGTGTCCCAGCATGTTCTCTTACCAATATGAACTACCTGTAAGTGCCATCCCAGTAGGAAACAGGAGATTACACCAGAGACCCTGTAATATCATGGGGATCTGTAAGACAGTCTCCGGTTTCACATTCAAGGTGTGGGTGCTAGTTAATTCTTTTTAATCATCATGATGTAAAAGAAGTGCATGAAGTCCCTCTCTTGGATATTTGCCATAAAGACCTCTGAGGTGATTTCCCAAGAGGAGAAAAGAAAGTAGAGCATAACTATTCAGAGAATCATCAGATGCCTCCCCTGTTTGGATGTTGGAGACACTTCCCTGGATGTAGCCCCATGGCTTCTTAGTGCCAAACAAATTAGTAGTGAGAAAGAGTGTATCTTTCTTGCACAGCTTTTTCACTATACACCAGACCGCCAGCCTCACTTTGTGAAATAGGTGATGCTCTATCATCTTTGGACAGCAGTTGGACATCATGTAATTAATTAAATGCAATTATTTATCAGTATCATCATGTAAATGTTCTACAGAGTATGAATGGCACAGTGCCATTCATAAAATCTTACTCTGTGTGTGCGGTTTATTCAATCTGAGGCATAACATAATAAATTGTAGTAATTAAGATATTTTACAGGCATATATAGTCAATGTAAACTTGCAGGTAACAGCTTTGCAATACATACTTCACCCCTTAAATTGCTATTAAGAGAGGCTGCTGTCTGCCTATGTGCACACTTAAATTAGCTCTGTAATGTATTGCCTGATCTCTGAGATTTTACATCCAAGGAAGCCAGTGTTTGATTGTTGATGAGTTAAAAACAGTAAATTGGTTTTAGGTTAAGGAATAAAAGAATAAAAGAAGTCAATGGAACTGGTTGGCTACTGATGTTTTATTCCAGCACACTGTTTCACATCACTGGACTTGATAGGTTTAATAATATAAAGTAGTGTTTCTCAGACTAAATGATCTAAGGGTCTAGCAGTTATTTTTTTCCAGTGTGGCAGGAACTAGCACTGTGTTTATGCTGAATGACTACAATCTTTCCTGGAAACTCATCAGGGACCCATAGCCAATGGCTCAGGGTCCAGGGACTACCAGTTTGAGTAGCATTGGTGTACACTTTTGAGAAATCCTAATCATGTTTTATTCCAGCATACTGTTTTTTAATCTTTTATCTTTTATTTCTTTTCTGAGTAATATAGTTTAAATGTTTGGTCCTTCAGCTAATCTTTTTGCAATGAACATTCATTTCTAAGCCAAGCTTTACTGAGACATGTGGTTTCTAAAACCACCTCTCAGTCTGTTTCTTGACATTCATTCATTCATTCATTTACAGTCATAGAACAAATATAAAAATAAAATACCTGAAATGCATAAAAATACACAGAAAAACAGTTAGAATACAGCTAAAATTAATAAAACACTAAATACAAATGTCCAACAGTTCTAACTAATACACCCAGGATTATAAACTGAGGAAGGTAAAATGTTAAAATTTCATAGCAAAAACTAACATTTCTGTGTTAAAACTTCCCCCTAAAATTTGTCTGTGAACCGTAATAGCACAGGCACAGAATCTAGCAACCTTCTCTGTAATTTGAACATCTGAGTGCCCAAGCAGCAAGGAGCGATAAAATCTGTTTCTTGGAGTGTAGTGATAAGAGATCTGATATGGTGCTGATAGGGAATTCATTTGTTTGGCTTTCATTGAAGTAGCTCAGGGATGCTCAAGGATTGCAGAAGCAACCGGTATTTTACACTGGATGGTGGATGGTTGTGACTATGTGTGATGGATGGCTAAATGTCTGCCCTCTTCTAGATTCAGGGGCATGTTGTGAAGTGTTTAATCTCTAAGATCCAGTGGAATATTGACAAGGGGAGGAGAAGGGAAAATGGTTTTGATAAGAAACAAAACAAGAATTTTGACCCCTGAGAGCAAAATGGTGAAAGATACAGAGTTAAACACTCAGCAAGCAGGTGATTGGCCCAGAGTTCCCAACTGAGGTACTCCTTCCCCAGGGAGGTCAGGCTGGCTCCATCCCTTTTGAGTTTCTGTTGGGCACTTAATACACCCAGATTGATTGTTCTGACTTTCTAAGTATCTGTAATTTTAAAAACTGTTATCAAAGTTTTCCCCAACTGTTTTATGTTTTTGATGTTTTAAATGTTTTTATCTGTTGTCCATCATGTCGGGAACTGTGATGAGCTTGAAAGATTATACTTAAATGCAATACTTTAAATAAAATAAATAAGAATTTAGGGAAAGGCTAGGGATTGCTACAGATATATCTGAGTGAACTGTGGGAGCCAGGCATTTTTAAAAGGAGTCTTGAAATAGGTTTTCTGTTTTTTTTATTGAGCCACTGCCTCAGCCTGTTTTGTATCGACTTACTGGATCGTGGCCACACACTCACAAAGACATAGTTCCCTTGAGACAACCTAATAATAGGTTGAGAGGAAGGGTTGAGGTCTAAATGCCCCTTTCTAAACTGCAAACCTCAGGATTCCACAGGGTGTTCCATGGCAGTCAAAGGAGAATCATAGCGCTACAATTGTGTAGCATGAAAGGCTTGCCACTTTTTCATGTTTCTGTACATTATGTTTGGGCCTGTTCCTCATACATTTTGGAAGCTCCCACTAGTACAGAAAGTGGCATCTCACAATCAGACTTAATGGATAAGCACATTAGGCAGGTATTCCTAGGTCTGCACTGGCTTCTTGTATTTTTCCAAATGCAATTCAGAGTTCAGATTTTGACCTACAATGATCCATGCTTCTTAAGGACAACAGCAGAGATTACCTACACACCACTGCTTCCATTAATCTAATGTAAAATAGCATCAGTTCTTGATTTTCCACAATTGATCTTGTTGTTTTTAGTGCCATAATTCATTTAATTATGATGTTTTACTGTTAAATTGTTAACAACCTAGAAATTATGCATAATTGCGTAAAGCATTAACTAAATTGGTTAAATATTATACAATACTATCTAGACATCCTAATTTAATCATTTTGAGAGGATGGAAGTTTCCTCAAACCTAATACAACTGCGACTGATGAAAATTTTGCTATTATAGGCCTGAAACAGACAGGGCAAGAGCACCCACTTCGATCCAATTTGGGGACATGTGTTCAGATGATGCACACCCACACACCCACACACACACACCTGGATTAGGTTGAAGCTGTGCCACTGCTGCCTAAGGCAGCCCAAACCAACCCCCAAAAGAAGCATGCAAAAAAGCTCCTTGCCAGCAGACCATTGTGGACTGTGGAGGCAACCACCCTTGAGACTGTGCCATTTGATTGCCACAGTCCCACACCGCTCAGGGTGTGCTTACAGTTGGAGCAGCCAGAGGCTGCTCCAAGCTGTCTGTCTGCTTGAGGCTTCAGTCAGCCCTCCATTTCTACAGAATCAGACAACCACATCTTGAAAATGTTTTTTAAAAATATAAATCCCAAAAAGCAAGCCTTGATTTTGCCATTTTATATAAGGGACACCATTTTACTATGGCATTGTGTATAGTGGGACTTGAACATCCACAGATTTTGGTATCCAAACCCCAGCGGACATGGAGGTCCCATTATATATTCTAATGGTTAAAACTGCAGCATTTGAGTATATTTCATTTCTTATTTAAAACTATACAAATTTTACAAAGCATGTTAAATTGTAGGTTATGTTGGATAAAAACATAACTCACAGAATATACTAGATGAAACATAGGCAACTAGAACATCATTTTTGATTTTTTTTAAAAATGTACTTTATTTATTTATTCCTTTCATTTACAGGAAGCCTTTCTCCTAGGAGGATCACAGATAACTTTACTGATAACTTATTTTAATATGAAAATAAATAAATAAAAACAACAACTGAAATCATCTTGTGAAAAACATATAAAATCATATAAAACATACTTAAAAAGATAAATAAAACATGCATCCTGTGTAAAAATCCTTCATAATGATTATATTTTAATACACAGTTGCCCCTTTGAACTTGCAGGGGATCTGTTCAGGAACCCCCCTCCCTGCGAGTTCAAAATCTCACGCATATTCAAGCCCAATGAATTGCATTGAGATTAATAACAATCACCCCTCCATGGATTTCCAAGTCCATGCATTTCAAGTCTTGGAGAGGCGACTGTACATTATTGGGAATTTGTTGTTGTTTTGGGACTGATGGATGAAATCTTGTGCTCAAGTGAAAACAGTTGGCTTATTGCAGAAGGAAGAGTAATTTACTCTGTATTGACTGAGAAAAAAAAAAGAAATGCATATATAATTCATGATTTACACTTGGTATTGTATGAGCAAGAAAAATGTTCTCAGGCTGATATTTCATGCACCTGGTTTCTCTCTGGTGTCATACAATTGGCCCTCCTTTTAGGTGGGATTGCCTTCTGTGGCTTTGAGCTTACACGGAAGGCAAGCCCTGGCAGAAATCATGGGGCACATACTCACACCACATGCCCCACATGCCGCTGTGAATATGTGCCCCATTATTTTCTATGGAACTTGAGCATACGTTCTTTTCCCCATCCCAAGGGAAGGGGGTCTGGAACAGATCCCCCGTATGGGGAGGGCAGACTGTATATGTTTTTTGTTGTTGCTAACTGCACCCCTATGAATGATAAACTTCCAAGTCACACCACTATCATCAAACACACTGCTCAAGTCCATTCAGGGCTCAGGATTCTTTGATTGAGTCTATCCATTTGGAATATGGTCTTCTTCCTTTCCCATTGCTTCTTACTTGGCAAAGCATTATTGTCTTTTCTAGTGTGTCATTTTTTTCATGATATGGCCAAAGTATGTTTCTTCATCTTGGCTTCTAGGGAGATTTCATATTTGATTTGCTCAAGATTTTTTTGTCTTTTTAGCAATCTACGATATCTTCAGAACTCTCCTCCAGCACCACAATTTAAATGAGGTTATTTTCTTCATGTCAGCTTTTTTCACTGTCCAGCTTTTACAACCAGTTCTAACTTAGTATTCAGTGATATATCTTTACACTCCAGGATATTGCCTAGTTCCTTCATAGCTGCGGTTCCAAGTCTTAGTCTTATTCTGATTTCTCAATTTCAGTCTCCATGCTGATCTGTTTCATTGCTTCATTGGCTACTTCAAAATTATCTGAATCACTGTAGTCATTATTTTTGTTTTCTTAATGTTCAGTTGCAAACCTTCTGTTGCACTTTCTTCCTTGATTTTCTTCAATAATGATGTCATGTGCATCTCTTAAATTGTTCATGTTACTTCCAGTTTTCATGCCTCCTTTATCTGGTCCTACTTTATGTATAATATTTTTGACATACAAGTTAAACAAAGCTGGCATACTGATAGCACAACAGTACAATGCCTTCCATAATACTATGAGGTAATAACCATGTGCACACATGGGCAAAGAGACACAGTTTCTGACAGGCACTGATAATGTGCAGTGTTATACGAGGCATTGTTATATAGCATCACCAGAGCTTAGACTAGCAGAAGTAGGTAACCAGCCTACTGCCTACATGATATAAATGAAAGTGACATTTTTGATTCTGGGAACTGAATTTCTTTGTGTTCATTAAAATTAATTCTACCTTCTATTAATATAGATTGTGTAAAATGGAAGGTGCTACATAAATGCAATTTGTTTCTATAAAGCTGGTCTACCTTTACAGCAAATGTAATTGGTTTGAGATAAATTGCTGACTTTTAATTTTGTGGATAACGTGAAACCTGTTGTTAACATAAATAACATTTTGGAAAGCAATATGTAATGTTAATGACTTGGTGAGCACCTGTCCCTTGAGTAGAGACTCAATAATGAATTCCCCAAATTTTGCTTTCCTTCTGATGCTTTTTGTTGGAGGGTTCACATTATTCCTTGCGTTTATTCTCAGTTCTGTGCAATAATAATTGCTCTTCAGAATAAAGCTGTATTCACATTATCATCTTGGTCTGCTGCAGAAACATTTTTAAAAATTAACTTCAAAAATGTATAGTAATGATTGAGTGTAAAACTTGATCAAATTATATTTCTGCATATACCTTTTGTCAATTTTACAAATAATTTAGATTGTACCAGTGCCTCAAAAATGAGCACAGGATGGTATTAAAAACACAGTAGTCATGAACAAGGCTCTTGTCTGAATGGCCTCTCAGTTTCTTGAAAGTTAAAAAAAAATGACAACAAAGAAGCTGGTAGAAGATACTACCACTTGGACCGAGCAGCAGTTTATGGGCATTGGAACCCTAAAGGATGTATAAAAAACCACCACAATCATGGACTTCTCCATTCACTTCAGTAAACAAAGACTTTTGCTCTCACAATGGTTTAGACTAAAAGCATAACTGTGCCAGAGTGATGGAGATAAGATTCTTTGGATAGAAAACCCTCCATATTGTGGACAAGTGTAGTCTTAGCTTTTATGTCTCACATATCAACCATTGCAGAATGGGAAGTCAATAAATTGTTGTCCTATTTTGAGGACAGACTTGGCAATACAGTCTAAAAATGGAGTATGAAGATTTGTTGCAATTAGTAAATTATAAAAGCAGTTTCACTTTGGCAGCATATATTACAGTATTTAGCATTATTTCGTTTATAACACTCAGTATACTAAATTTAATATTCCTAGGCTGTATAGAAAATGGTTGAAACTGACATTTAGCATCGTATGGTTGGAAATAGTGATCCATGTACAGATTGGATAAAGTAGTTCCTTCTATTTGGGTTTTTCTGTTCCACCATTTTTCTTAATTTCTATAAAAGTGTTCAAAACTGACAAAAACAAATGAGAAAAATGTAATTAATTGCAACAAATTGCAATTGTAATGTAATTAATTTAAAAATCAAAATACATTGAAACAATAAGCAGTAGCAATTAATTCCTTATTAAGCTCCAGTACAACCTCTCTGAAATGATGTTACATCCTCTGGTCATTTGAAGGCAGCCTTGTGAACCTCTCTTGAAAAGCTATTTGAGAACTTATGCACCATTGGAGGAAAAGGCCATATTCTAGTATTCATGTTTTCTACATCTGGTGATGGTTGTAAATCTGAGATGAAGAGCTTGGATTTTAATTTATTTTCAGGCAGGCTTGTGGAGAAGGAGAAGGGTTATGATTCTTAAAGTATACTGAATTCCAATTCCAAAGAGCAAGAGCAGCACCTGAATCTGAATAAAATCATTAACATTGGTGAAAAATGAAGTTTGTGTGAAGCATGTTGCTATTATCTAGTCCAGGATAATGAAGGCCATAATTAACTCAGACAAAGTCTGCCCCCACCCCCAACCTCAAGTACAAGACTGATGTACAAAACCAAGTTGATCCAAAGATCTACTTTGGCACTGCTGTACCATCAGTATCCAGATGCAGGACAATGTTGCACTACAGGTTGAGTCTCCCTTATGCAAAGTTCTTGGGACGAGAAGTGTCTTGGATTTTATTTTATTTTATTTTTTGGATTTTAGAATACTTACATTTGCATAGATGTACATAATGAGATGTACACAACAAGCTGGAGTCCACATCTAAAAACAAAATTAATTTTTGTTTCATGTATACATTATACACATAACCTGAAGGTAGTTTAATACAATATTTTAAATAATTTTGTGCATGATACTTAGGACCTGCCTGTGCTGTGCCATGAACCTGCTACCACTGCATGCCCCATACTTGCCTCCAACATCGCATCTGCTCAGAAGATTCCTGTTGTGGCCTGTCTACACTCGTGTGGCCAGACATCCCCATTCAATATTACATACAGGCCATGATAGGGGTCTTCTGAGCATATGCAACAGTAGAGGCAGGGGCATGGGGCTGTGCTAGCTGTCACTTCAGTATTTCATGGAAATTCTGCAGCAAACATTGGGTCTATATGCCCCAGGCTAAAGATCAGTCCAGAACCACGGATTGGCATCCAGAGAGGGTGATCCCACCCCAGGGCTAATGGTCTGCATTGTCCATACTGGATAGTTTGAGCCTGGGAGGAGCATGAGCCTTTTGCCTGTGCATAAAGGCTCCAAGTTTGTGTACATTAACTCATCAGAAAGCAAAGGTGTCGCTATCTCAGCCATTCATGGGGACAAAAAATTGGTTTCTGGAGTCTGCTGGATTTGGGAATTTGGATTTTTGAAATCTGGATACAAAAATTTGACGGAAGGTTTGTCTTGATTTGTAGTTGTTAATTTATCTCTACATAATCACCATCCAGATTGACACATTTTTCCCAGCATTTCTCAATCCTCTGAATACCGTTATTGTAGAAGTCTGCCGGTTGCACCTTACGAGGGTTTTACACTTTAGTCACTTCTGGCACAACCTGTCACAAAAATAAAGGATGCAATGAGTTGATTTTCTCAATATCATGCACTTAGGGACCAATTGTGACACTGACAAAATTTCATCAATATAATAACCTCCAGGTGATAATTACTACTTTACGATACTCCCTCATAAGGCGCAATCTGCAAACTTCTACAGTATCAGGTTTCTGGAGGAAATGCTGGGAAAAATGTGTAAATCTGGATGGTGACTACATAGAAATAAGTTAACAACTACAAATCAAAACAAACTTTCTATCAATTTTTTAAAAAGGTGGTAATTAAAACTTTAGGATACTCCCTTGTATGTCTAATGAGCACCCACAGAAGCCATAGGAAAATTGATCATATTTAAGTGCTACAAAATTATGAATGTCTGGTTGGTGAGAAATGAGAAGAATTAGGGTGGGATTGGGATTGGAATAGAATACCTGACAGAAAGCATGGCAGGTGGCCGGAAGACTGAACAGGGCACTCCAACATTTAGAGGCAGATCCCACATATAGAAATATAATACATAAATAATAAATAAAAACTGGAGTTCTAGATTTTCTCTATAGAGTTTCAGTTTCCTTTACTGTTTATCTTCACTGGCAACACATAGCAGTATTTGAGGAAACAGATAAACTTGAAACCTTTGAAGAAGCATGGAAGCCATTTCTGAAATATTTGGGTGATAACTGAAGGCAGCCTATTGAAGCAATCCTTTGAGCCTTTGAAGCATCTCTAATCTCAGTTCCCTTTCTCTGCTTTTTCTTTTTCTTTTTGCAAAATGCAACACAGGATCATAACCTCTGATATAGCTGGCATTATGACATTTTGTGTGGTAGGAGGTGGGGAGAAAATCTATAGTATGAAAAAAAGACAAATTGGGAGACTAAAAATGCAAAAAAAACCCTACCCAACATCTTGTCACTCTAGGATTCTGTGTCAGAGACACCAGTTCCTTCCCTGACACAATAGTACCATGTGACTTCTGATGCACAGTTCTACTATCTAAAGTGGGGAAGCAAGGTAAAGGGAAAAAACTAGGATCTTTAAAAATATGTTTTCTGAACTGCTGCACTGACTTATAGGATCAGACAGTTACAGATATTTGGTCCTCTTTTTTTTTTTTAAAAGCCTTAATTAAAGTGACTTTATTTTAGCTTTCTGTTTAATAGTATAGTCAAAAGCAGCTGTATAATGTTTTAAGATTAAACAGAATATATTAACAAGATCTGTAATTGTGAACAACACAGCTGAAATGCATTCTTTGGGTTTATTTTTATTGTAGGTTCAAAAAATAGTCAGCTGACTAGCTTAGACATGCAGCTCATTATAAAATGTCATGTCAGTACTATGCAAGTTAATGTAATTTCAGAGATGGTATTTAAAAATACAAAGTAATAAGGCAGAATAACCACAGGTTGTGTAGGAGGCATTTGTGCCCTATTGAGTGATAATGATGATTCATTTCCTTCCAGACTGGCTTGCCACACTATTCTTCCACTGGGCATGATCTTCTGGTCACCATTTAATGCCCAGTTATATATAGATTTTTGATAAAGTTGTGTTCTAATAGGTGTAATCAGTTGGCATCATCAAGTGGGAGCTTTCTTGTGGAAGGAGTAATTTCTCTGCTTGAATTCTTGTGTTGAATTTGGCCTTCTTGTTGTTTTATATACACTCTGGAAATAATTTATGCTTACATCTATATTATTACATCGAACAACTAATCATGTAAAGGCAAGAGATTAAGAGAAGCTGAACTCTGAGTGGAAAGCTAATGCCTTTGGTAGCTGATTTTTTAAAGTGGAGGATTTATAGAATATACTCCTTATTTAAAATCCCAAAAACATAATCCTGGTCCGTTTTACATTGGCAAAAAGAGGTGTGTTGAAGGCTGCATGAAAGCCCAGCCTTTAGATGAGAAAAAGGGAAAGTGTGCCATGAAAACACTATTTTGGAGTTTTAAGGGAGAAGAAGTGCTTTAAAAAGGAGCTGGCCCATTTTACATTGGCAAAAAGAGGTGTGTTGAAGGCTGCATGAAAACCCAGCCTTTAGATGAGAAAAATGGAAAGTGTGCCATGAAAACACTATTTTGGAGTTTTAAGGGAGAAGAAGTGCCTTTAAAAAGTAGTTTGATTTCCCCACTACTTTTTTAAAAAGGGTGCAGCATTGCTGGCCCGTTTTACACGGGCAAAAAAAAGGCGCTTTTAGGGCTAAAAAGCCCGCATTTAGGGTTAGGGAGGGCGTAGCCTTTACACCCTCCCTAAGCCTAAAACGCATGGACGCCGCCATTTAAAGATGGCGGCGTCTACACGGTGGCGCCGTACAAGCGTCATCACGTGCGCAGCGTTTTGACGCGCTGCGCACGTTTTGACGCTGTGGTGGCGCGGGAGGGCGCCAATCGCGCCCTTCCCGCGCTGCAAAAAAAGAGCTCGATCCCGGAGCTCTTTTTTGCGGCGGGTCGTTGCGGCGGGATGAGGCCTCTGGGGCTGCCCGTGTGGCAGCCTAGGCCTCATCTCGCCGCTAGAAGGGGCGAGTTTGGACCGCCCCTTTTAGCCAATGTAAAAAGCACCCCTATTGCATCTAAAGGCTAAGGTGTAGTTGAACGGTTAAATGGGGCTCTGTATCTTTAAAGCGCCCATTTAAAGGCAGTGATACAAGTGCGGAGGGAGGGAAGGTGCCAAGACAAGAAGAGACCTTCAGAGCCCGGCCAGAGTGCGCCTGCACCTTCCTTCACCTCCTCCCTTTGGTTGAGAGAGTGTGACTTCTAGGGAGACAGCAGGGCACTGGAGGCGCTCAGCCAGACCAGGGCAAGCTGGCAAGAGGAGGAGGAGAAGGGGAGGGACCTGGAGCACCTCCGCTGCCCTGCTTCCCTGCAAGTCACACTCTCTCAGCCGAAGGGGGGAGGAGAAGGCAGGCCCAGGCACACTCTGGCCAGGCTCCATGGCTCTCTCCTGGCTGCCTTCCTCCTCCCTTTGGCTGAGAGAGTGTGACTTGCAGGGAGGCAGGGCAGCAGAGGGCCCCCATGTCCCTCTCCTCCTCCTCCTCCTCCTGTTTCCAGCTTGCCCTGGCCCAGCGTCAGGAGGACCTGGAGCACCACCGCTGCCCTTCCTCCCTGCAAGTCACACTCTCTCAGCCAAAGGGAGGAGGAAGGCAGCGGGGAAGGAGGGAGGGAGGGAAGGAGCCAGGAAGAGACCCCCAGAGCCTGGCCAGAGCACGCCTGGCCCTCCTGCTTCCTCTTCAAAAAGAAGGCTGGAAAAGTAGGACGTGTCCTGGCAAAGGAGGACGTGCCTGGTCAACTTGGAAAAGGGGGGCCTCTGCTCAAGAATGGAGGACATATGGGAATCCCTCCTGGACAGAGGGCTGAAACCTCAAGACAACTCAATATAATGCTCTGACAGAACACAGACTACAACTCCCATGAGCCTTTGCTACCATTTCCCAAGATGCCTTAATTTGCAACAGAAAGCCGACCAGTATGTTCACATGTGATGAATTCTTTCGTATTGACTCTGCATTTTCTTTTTGTGTAGATGCTCTCTTGTTTTGTGTGTGATGAGCTTGTGCGTAATCATGTGCATTTCCGAACTGACCTCACTTTCTCCCTCTTTCGGAATGGTCCTGTACTCCCCCATGTGATAAGCTCCGACTGTATGGTGTACCTGCGCAATTGCACAATTCGCAGCCAGCAAGGGAAAAAAATGTTTAAAGCGCGGCTAAAAGCCACGTTCCTTGCCGCCCATGTAGCTGCTCTGCCTGTGTTTGTAGCGTTTTGACAGCTTCCCATGTAGTTGCTGAGCCACAGAAAAAACCTCAGTCTAGCTGCCCTGTACTTTTTAAATGCACACCTGGGGCTTGCTGTCTAGCTGCTAAGCATTAAGGAAAGTGCAACTTCATGTCACACTTTCTTGCCAATGTAAAAAGCCCCACAGTAACATTTAGTACTGAAACAGGTTTGAACAGAACTGTTTCATAGAAGCACTGTCAAGCCTTGAACATCTGTCTTGGTCCTCATTTTAATCAGGTCACGATGGATGTGTGCACATATGTATATACGTTTGTCTGCTCTGTGGCTCAACACGAAAGGACCTTGCCACTTAATTCTTTTTTTGCCTATAGCTAACTGAGGCCAATTCAGTAGCCAGAGCCGTTTTACTTAATTAACAGTCCCACCATCAAGCTTGTGATTTCTTCTCTTCTTGTCCTGGTGCTGTTGTTGGTTACTAGGAATAGCCGTGTTCTAGGATGGTGACAGAGGGAATAGCTGAGGCTTGGCAGATAAGATGTGGTTTACATATGGAGCTGAAAGACTGGAAAACTGGACTAGGGAAGAAGAAATAGAGAGGCTGTAGCTCAGCAGCAGAGCGTTTTTTTGGCAGGCAAAAGAGGTTCTGCCCAGGGCACCATTAGCTAAGGGTGGATTTCCTCACTAAAAGACTGGGGAACCACTACAAGTAGCACAGAAAATACTGACCAAAGTTTAAACTAGTGAAAGGTAGTTTCCAGATTACTTGGAAATGATACCTAGAAAGCAATAGAGACTGAGTCCAATAGAAAACTAATAGTTTTGTTTATTTGTTTCAAGTAGGTATACTCTAATATTGCCTATAAAGATTGCTCAAGGCAGCTTGTGTGTGTGTGCCTTCTAGTCACTTGTTGACTTATGACAACCTCATGAGTATCATAGAGTTTCCTTAAGCAAGGAATATTCAGAGGTGGTTTTGCCAGTTCCTTTTAAAACCGCAATTACTTTATAACTCCCTCTTTCCCCCCCTAAGTCTCTGCCCATAACCTTACAATCTAATAGAACACAGACACAGAAACAAATACACAGGATGAGGGAAGGAAGAGGAAAATAACTAAGAGTCAAAACAGACCACCCCAGAGGGTCAAAGCTGGATTGGGGCCATGACAACCATATGCTGTGGTCCCAGTCCTCCTTTTTGCTGGCCGAAAAAGAAACGGCAAATTGCTACTCCTTTTTGCACAGGCAAAAAGCTGGCTTTTTGCCCCCACTGGAGCCAGAAGCCGTCTTTAAGGTGCTTGAGCAGTGTGCAGCATCTAAATGCTGTGCCATTGGAGTGCCTGGAAGCTAGCCCACATTTGGGCAGCTGGGCAGCATGAAGCCAGCTTTCAGGCATCTTGGGTGTGTCTGTCATGTGTAGCTATGTCCCCAAGCTGGCTGGAAGCTGGCTTTTTATGTTGGTCTTTTCCGGCCCTAAATTAAGTGTAGTTCTGTGCATGTCTACTTTGAAGTAAATCCTATTAAGTTCAAAGGGGTTTTGTCATAAAGAGGTCAATGGGACTTCCAGGTAAGTATTGCACCTTAGGCACATCTCAACAAAAGATTTTTTAAAAGATTAAAAGACAGGAGTATAGCAGATAAAACAGACATAAATTCAGGGTATTAGCAAAAGATGTTTTTCTTCAGCATGTCAGTCCCAAAAGCTTTTTGGAGATCAGATACACTAAGAGGATGATAGACAGCTACCAGAGAGAATAGCAGAACAGGCATCTCTAGATAGCAGTTCAGATTTTGGCACTGTGACTGTCCACCTCCTCACACTGGATATGTTCATTTATCTACCTTGTAGATTGTCATCCTTGGTGCAAGTTGTCTTACATGACATGCTGCTAAAATTCTTTGATTCAAGAAATGGTAGGAGAAGAGACTAAAAAAATAGATGTATATTGAACTGCCCAATGGACAAGATCCAACAGAATCACTCCTTTGTTAGATTTTCTTCTCTCAGCAGAACCAGAAGGGTAGTGGTTTTATCTCTCTCTTCTTGCTGCCCATAAAACATCAAAATCTTCCATGGAGGGTTGAGAAACCTTTAGGAACTCATCTTTGGATGGCAAAGAGTGCTGAGAGGAGGGCAAAGAGGAAGAAAACCCAGTATTGCTAGATGTTCAGTGCATGATGTTGGATTTAGGCCAACATGGCTGGTGGCTATAGTAGCTGCTGAAACAAGTTTGTGGTAAATACTCAGCAGACATCTGTTTCATATATTTGTAAACCGTTGTCTCGAAGAAGTGCAGCTTTAGAATTATTGGTTGACAAGATCTTTCTAGACTTCTTTGATATTTATCAGTCTGTAATATCCTGTGATACAGTTCTTCAGAGGCCCTTTCACACTACACAATTCCAGTGCTATATACCACTTGAACTGCCATGGCAACAGCCTATGGGATCCTGGGGTTTGTCGTTTGGTGAGGCACTAGAGCTTACACTGGATGGGACTATGACAGTTAACATAGAATCATAGATCTGTAATTGTGTAGTGTGACATGACCTGAGATGATGACACATATCTGTGATCTGTGTGTATCTGACTTTTTCAAATTCTCATTTTAAAATAAAAAGGTTAAGCAATAAGATTGGAAGAAAACAACTGCAAAATCAGTGCATCAAGTGAATTGCTTGAATAGACTGCTGTCATATTAGATAAAATACATTCAGAAGCATTCAGCAGGGATCAGTGCTGGCTACAGCACTGTTTCATTGTTACCCCTGTAACAAGGACAGAGATTTGGATAATATGGGTGAGGGTAGGAAGAGTGGAATCAAAATTTCTATTATAGGCCCATTTTAGATTGGCAAAAAGAGGTGTATTGAAGGCTGCATGAAAGCCCAGCCTTTAGATGAGAAAAAGGGAAAGTGTGCCATGAAAACACTATTTTGGCATTTTAAGGGAGAAGAAGTGCTTTTAAAAGGAGCTGGCCCATTTTACATTGGCAAAAAGAGGTGTGTTGAAGGCTGCATGAAAGCCCAGCCTTTAGATGAGAAAAAGGGAAAGTGTGCCATGAAAACACTATTTTGGAGTTTTAAGGGAGAAGAAGTGCCTTTAAAAAGTAGTTTGATTTCCCCACTACTTTTTTTAAAAGGGTGGAGCATTGCTATTGCATCTAAAGGCTAAGGTGTAGTTGCACGGTTAAATGGGGCTCTGTCTCTTTAAAGCACCCATTTAAAGGTAGCGATACAAGTGCGGAGGGAGGGAAGGTGCCAAGACAAGAAGAGACCTTCAGAGCCCGGCCAGAGTGCGCCTGCACCTTCCTTCACCTCCTCCCTTTGGCTGAGAGAGTGTGACTTCTAGGGAGACAGCAGGGGACTGGAGGCGCTCAGCCAGGCCAGGGCAAGCTGGCAAGAGGAGGAGGAGGAGGGGAGGGACCTGGAGCACCTCCGCTGCCCTGCTTCCCTGCAAGTCACACTCTCTCAGCCGAAGGGGGGAGGAGAAGGCAGGCCCAGGCACACTCTGGCCAGGCTCCATGGCTCTCTCCTGGCTGCCTTCCTCCTCCCTTTGGCTGAGAGAGTGTGACTTGCAGGGAGGCAGGGCAGCAGAGGGGCCCCATGTCCCTCTCCTCCTCCTCCTCCTCCTCCTCCTGTTTCCAGCTTGCCCTGGCCCAGCATCAGGAGGACCTGGAGCACCACCGCTGCCTTTCCTCCCTGCAAGTCACACTCTCTCAGCCAAAGGGAGGAGGAAGGCAGCGGGGAGGGAGGGAGGGAGGGAGGGAGGGAAGGAGCCAGGAAGAGACCCCCAGAGCCTGGCCAGAGCACGCCTGGCCCTCCTGCTTCCTCTTCAAAAAGAAGGCTGGAAAAGTAGGACGTGTCCTGGCAAAGGAGGACGTGCCTGGTCAACTTGGAAAAGGGGGGCCTCTGCTCAAGAATGGAGGACATATGGGAATCCCTCCTGGACAGAGGGCTGAAACCTCAAGACAATTCAATATAATGCTCTGACAGAACACAGACTACAACTCCCATGAGCCTTTGCTACCATTTCCCAAGATGCCTTAATTTGCAACAGAAAGCCGACCAGTATGTTCACATGTGATGAATTCTTTCGTATTGACTCTGCATTTTCTTTTTGTGTAGATGCTCTCTTGTCTTGTGTGTGATGAGCTTGTGCGTAATCACGTGCATTTCCGAACTGACCTCACTTTCTCCCTCTTTCGGAATGGTCCTGTACTCCCCCATGTGATAAGCTCCGACTGTATGATGTACCTGCGCAATTGCACAATTCGCAGCCAGCAAGGGAAAAAAAATGTTTAAAGCGCGGCTAAAAGCCACGTTCCTTGCCGCCCATGTAGCTGCTCCGCCTGTGTTTGTAGCGTTTTGACAGCTTCCCATGTAGTTGCTGAGCCACAGAAAAAACCTCAGTCTAGCTGCCCTGTACTTTTTAAATGCACACCTGGGGCTTGCAGTCTAGCTGCTAAGCATTAAGGAAAGTGCAACTTCATGTCACACTTTCCTGCCAATCTAAAAAGCCCCATAAGCTGGAGAGCTGCACAGGTAGCAACCAAATGAAATTAAAATGAACAAATAACACATTGCAGAGAAAATTACCAAATCTGCAGGTATGAAACTGAGGAAGGCAGGAAAAGCATGAATCTGCAATGTGTTGATGTTAGAAATTCTTTAAAGAAGAGCTAGTAAAAGTTCACAAAATAAATCATGTGAAGAAAGATATATGGAACATGTTTATCCTGTGAACAGTTCACTGCATATACTGAGAGGGCATAAAACCTAGTGGACTTAATCTAATAAGGCAAATTTAACACTGGGATGCATTTCATAGTTATACGTTCAATTAAAAATACAGTGAGCCCTTGGTATCCACTGGGGTTTGGTTCCAGGACCCCCTGTGAATACCAAAATCTGTGGATGCTCAAGTCCCATTAAATACAATGACATAGTAAAGTGGTGCCCCTTATATAAAATGGCAAAATCAATATTTGCTTATTGGAATTTATATATTTTAAAAATATTTTCAGTCCATGGATGCTGTGAATAAAAAATCCATGGATAAGGAGGGCCAACTGTTGTATAAGTTGTTTAAGGAATTCCCAGCCGGGGGGGGGGGGGGATTAGGTATGAATCACCTGTTTATAATTCTTTAATTCCTAAAATTTGTTGAAATAGAATAATCTTTTTTGGGGCAAAAGTTTTATACTGATGCATTGTGACACTTCTTAAACACCAAATCTTTTGTGTGAATAAGCAGCCATATACCTGACAAAAGGTTCTACTCTGTAGGACACAAAACTGAAAACCAATCTGTTATATACAGATGTGTCCAAGTGCAGTGATGTTTGTATTGTATTAAGTGTATCAAAAACCATCTGGGATTTATCTTAATGATTTCATCCCCAATTAGGAGAGAGAAACAGACAGACAAAATAAAGAGGCTTCCAGCCACTTTGAAGGTGGGGTGTTTATATGACAGACACCTCCAAAGTGGGTGGAAACTGAAACGAAACCACACTCCGGAGCTAAGAAGCTGGGTTACTCCGGCTTAGCTCAGAAAATATGCATCTTCACACTTGCACATAAACAGCCTGGTGCCAGTGCAGGGCTGCAGCAAAGCAAAAAGAAGAAAGAAAGAAAGAAAGAAAGAAAGAAAGAAAGTGTGACAACTCCATTGGATGTAATTACAACATACACAAACCAGACAGTCCAACAGGGGGTCATGGAGTGAAGGGGGCATGTATGGTGGCCCTCCATGATTATGTTTTGCCACTGTATCACTTTCACACACTCTGATGCCCTGTACTGGCAGAGCATCACACATGCGACTGTGTGGTCGATCAAAGGGGTGACCATGCAATGAGATGGCATCTGGGTGGATGTGGGAGGTACTTGGAGGTTGCAGTTGGTGTGTTTGTGTGGAAGGCAACTAAACCAACAACAACGCAGCAGCACAGCTTGATGCTGGGCCATGCGGTTTGCCCATGGGTATTTGGCCTGCCTTGGAGCAGAATTTCAACCTGCTTTTAGAAAAAGCAGAATCAAGCTGCTTTTTCCTGTCTGTCTGCTCTGGCCCTCAAACTCCCATGTGTGTTGATGTGTATCTACGTCAGCTTGCCTGTGCACTGAGATTGCATTCACAGGCCTTCCTCTGGATGCCATTTCCATCAGAGGTGGATGGTCACAAAGGAAAAGGCCTTCTCAGCTGCATCTCTTGCTTATGTAACTCCTTCCCCCAGAGGAGATTTAGCTGACACCTACTTTGCTGTCTTTTCAATGCCAGCTGAATGCCTTTTTATTCTCCCAGGCTTTTAACTTTTAACAGTGATGACATTTTTGTTGCTAGATTTATCCACTGTTTTAATCTTGTAGTTACATTTGTTATTCTTCTATTGGTTATTTTAATGATATAAGGTATGTGAAAATATTTAGATTGAAAGGCTACATATCCGTTCCCCCCA
The DNA here is from genome assembly GCA_034509955.1 of Urosaurus nigricauda. NCBI lineage: Eukaryota > Metazoa > Chordata > Lepidosauria > Squamata > Phrynosomatidae > Urosaurus > Urosaurus nigricauda. The sequence goes on from JAOEGL010000004.1 coordinate 68,103,818, forward strand.
GTGGTGGGGAAAGCCTTCTCAGCCATGCATTTTTCAGGGAAAAATAGTTTTTATAAATAAAAATGTAAATAAATAAAAACTGCCTATTATTATTATTATTATTATTATTATTTTAATTTCACAATCTCTCCCCCTTACCCCAATTTTAGGCTCAGGAGAGGGACTGTCTTGAACTTAAATAAGGGACTGTCTTGAACCTAAAGCAATCCAAAGAGGCCTAAAATGTGGTGAAATGTGTTCCTTTCAAAAAGATAACATAACAATGATTTTTTTAAAAAAAATCTTAGGGTGGGAGACACAGTGGCATGGTGGGATGTGATATGCCCACCTCTCTGCTAAATAAAGATGACAGCAGATCTTCAATTGCACCTGCCACAAATAGCAAACTACTTGTAATAGATTCATTTTTCAAGAATTCAGAATACCAGGTGTTATACAAAGGAACTGGCAAAGCCTCCTATGGAGTTTTTCTTGCCTGTGAAAACTTAAGAAATTCATGGGAGCTGTTGACTGGCAACTTGAAGGCACATAGACAAACATGCTGAATCAGAACTGAGTTATCTAACATAGCTAAAGGGGAAAGCAGACTGGTAGTAAGAGCCAGCGTGGGGGCATGGCGACCACATGTTGCATGTCCCGACTCTGCCTCCCAGCTGGAAGCGCGCCACACACCCAACCAGATGGCGGGCAATGTGGGGAAGCTCTGCAGTTCAGTAATTAGATGCTGCATGCCTCAGGAGCAGAGAAGAGTTGCGATGGCGGTGAAAGGGGCCCCCTTTCCCCAGTGCAAAAAGGAGCGGCTTTTTGCCACTCTTTTTTGCGCTGGGAAAAGGCCAGATTGGGTCCACAGCATGCAGTTGCTGTGGCCCTGATCCGGTGCACAAAGGGGCAGCATAACCTTATTTAGCAGAGAAGTGGACAACTTAGGGCTGTCTATTTTTGAACTAAGTTGCTTTAACTTTACTGCTTTTGGAGTGTCTGTACTGTAATTTCTACTACTTCTACAGTTACAGGGTATGGCCTCACTAAATGGTACAAGAGAAATATCATATGATTTAAGTACTGTCTCAGGATGCACCTGGGGTTGCCATATTTCATTTCCTCAAATCAAGGCATCTATTTGCATATTATGCAAATTACTCTAATGTGTATTCTAATTGATGCAAATAGAGCACATTCATTGTTGCCTTTTTCCCCTTCCACTATATTTCAGTTTTCAGACCATTTTTTTTACCATTACACTTGATTGAGAGAACCAGTACATAGTATGTAATATTTAAAATGCTGGATTTGGAATGGGCAGACCCAAGTTCACTTTCCTCCTGCCTAAAAGACAGGGACAGACTTGTTGCTTACAAAACAGTTTCATAGAAGAGAGTGTATCAACATTTTGCCTCATATTTCAGTTCCTAGAGACTTACTCCTTTAAAAGTGAAAACTTGGAATTAGAGCCCAGTGATGATCCATTCAGGTAGAATCATAGAATCACAGAGTTGGAAGAGACCACAAAAGCCATCTAGTCCAACCCCCTGCCATGCAGGAACTCTCAATCAAAGCATACCCGACAGATGGCCATCCAGCCTCTGCTTAAAGACCTCCAAGGAAGGAGACTCCACTACACTCTGAGGGAGTGTGTTCCACTGTCGAACAGCACTTACTATCAGGAAGTTCTTCCTGATGTTGAGGTGGAATCTCTTTCCCTGGAGCTTGCATCCATTGTTCCGGGTCCTGTTCTCTGGAGCAGCAGAAAACAAGCTTGCTCCCTCCTCAATGTGACATCCCTTCAAGTATTTTAACAGGGCTATCATATCACCTCTTAACCTTCTCTTCTCCAAGCTAAACATTCCCAGCTCCCTAAGGCATTCTTCATAGGGCATGGTTTCCAGACCCTTCACCATTTTAGTCGCCCTCCTTTGGACACGCTCCAGGTTCTCTACATCCTTTTTGAATTGTGGTGCCCAGAATTGGACACAATATTCCAAGTGGGGCCTGACCAAAGCAGAATAGAGTGGCATTATTACTTCCCTTGGTCTAGACACTATACTTCTATTAATGCAGCCTAAAATTGCATTGGCCGTTTTAGCTGCTGCATCGCACTGTTGACTCCTGTTCAACTTATGGTCTACTTGGACTCCTAGATCCTTTTCACAGGTATCAGGTGGTTTGCCTACCATCTGTTTAAAACCTAGGCAACCAGGTGGTATGACAGTCCTAGCTATACCTTATGGTGCTTTGTCATCATTGTTATGTGCCTTCAGGCCATTTACAACTTATAGCAACCTTAAGGCTCATGGGGTTTTTCTTGGCATGGAATTTTCTTGTTCAGAGGAAGTTTGTCATTTCTTCCCCATCATGTAATTGTAGGAACTGGGACTACTGGGCAAAACAGACTGTCCCTTTGTGCCGCCTTCCTGGTGGCTTGGGAGTGCGGAGTTTGCATGCTGCATGCTCGGAAGCCGCCTGGCTGATTACACGATTGCAGATTCATGACGCTTTGGTGGCGTGGCATTTACACGCTGCACACCACTGGAGCATCATGAAGCTGGCTTCCGGCTGCTACATGGATTTTTGCCACTCTTTTTTCAGGCAGCTGCAAGGCAGATTAGTAACATGGTGTATGGTTGCCACTTCCGCCCCTTCTGTCTGTCTGCTTCACTCCTATGATCAGATAGTAAAGGAAGATTATTTTATTTTATTTTTTGGTACTACAGGCCAGCATTTGTAGTATTTAGAAGCATTTAAAATAATAACTAAAAGTACCTCTCTAATTTAAATTTTATTAATGGGAAAGTAAGAAGTTGCCTCTTTAAAAACTGAAACAGTATTGACAATTAATTACTTTTGTTTGGGGAGAGAAACCTGAAACTGTAACATTACTTAAAAATGATTGTTTTGAATTGTTGTGATTGTTTTGAAATAACTTTCAAAACTCTGGATGACTGCAATATATATACCTGTTTCATTTGATCAGTGTCTGCCATAAGAGTGTCAAATTTCTACTTCTCAGGTTTTGGATGACATTACCCTGGATCTGAATAAAACAGTGTAGTTTTAGCTATTTTATTTATTTTAATTTGGACACTGCCTTGAATCTTTGTTGGAGCAGAGGTGTGAGATATAAATAAAGATGATGATCATACATTACAAAGGTTGTCCCTTTTAAAAGCAATACATTCCTCTTGTATTATATGAACCTAGTACACTCTGAAACAGGACAAAAAGTAAATTATAAAAGGTCAGTCCAATCTGCAAATAAAATAATGATACAGTGTCTAAAAGATGAATTCAGGATACTCATTGGGTTTTCTTTTTTAACTAAATATTCAGAGGTGATGACTCTTAGTTATGAGACAGACACACACAATTTTTGTTCTTCAGATTTCCTCCCTGGAAGTTTTGCATTTAGTTTTTACATCTACTGTTCAACGACTCAGTGAATCTTCTTGGCACATATTAACATTTTTATTTAATAACGGAACTGCAGTTTTGTAGTGTTTTATGCCAGCAGTAAGGTTAGAGGGTGTGGTAGATATTCATTATTAAATAGTATTACTAAATGATGAATTATTTGTTCTGTGAAATTTTCTGTTGAAGGAGGAGAAAGAGAAGGAGAAGAAGGCTATTTAACAGAATTTAGAGAAGAAAAACGTACTGCAAAATACTATGTTTTGGCTCTCTGGTTCAGTGGTTATGAACTTGTGACTAATGAGAGATTTTCTGAACCTTCTACCTTGCAGACATGGACTAATAATTCAAAGAAGTCTGGAACCATTTTTGATTTCTTCAGTCTTGCCAGTAAGAGATGTTCTTGTTCTTTTCTTTTTGAATACAAATGTTTGGAATACTTAATACTGTAGGATTTGAAGCCAAAGCTATAGATGAACATGGCATTCAGGGTGGATATAGACTTTGTGTTCAAGTTGTACGTGGGTGATGAGGACCAGAGAAAGAACAGGGAAGCTATTTTAGCTCATTGCCTTGAATAGAAGAACACTTAAACTGAACCTGTAAAGTTCCACTTTAAACAATGTTACTTGTACCTTGTTTGCTCTTGGCAGAATCAATCACTATTATTATCCCAACAGGTTAGCTCTAAGGGGCTGTACAAACAATCCTGAAGGGGTGGCATGGAGCCACCCTTTCTTCAGCCAGATCAGGGCTGCAACAACTTCACTCAGCCTCCCGATCCATCCTTTCCAGGGCACAAAAGGAAGCCACAAAAAGTGCCTCCTTTTTGCGCCCTGGAAAAGATGTCATAGTCGTAGCTTGGCGGTGCTCCTTCAGCGCTGCGTTGTAAAGGTGCAGCACCAGAGGAGTGCCATGTTGCCGTGCACCATGTGGAGCAGTGCATGGCGTCATGGCACCCTGGGGCATGCATCATGTGGACACGATGCCCCGACTCCGCCCCCAGGCTGGCCTTAAATGTTTGGTCTAAACAGGGCCTACCTTTTCTTCCCAAGACCCTTCTCCGCTTGCCTAAAATACTTGAAGTCGCTATCTACCCAACCCTGATCCTTTTTGGTATGGACTGGGTGATACAATACTGTTGAAATTCAACCACGAAGATAATCAGCAGATGTACTGACATGAGACCAGCAGTGATAGCGTCTGATCAAAAGGCTTGATGGCCAGTCTACATAATTCTACAACATGTCCTCATCCTCTGCTGCTTTCAGATTACCTTTTCTACTTGCAGTGATGAATTGCTTTTTACATCTTCTCTTGACACGTTATACCTGAAGGCTCTTTGGTGGGAAGTAGATTTATATCACTACCTGGTAAAGGCAGAGGTCTTGCAGAAATGTTTCCAGAGTCAACATTTCTTTTAGCTGGTAATTGCTTAGCAGAAGGTTGTGGCCTACATGAAATATTTTTGTGCTCTGCTTTCCTGTGGTGATTTTCCAGAGAGGAGCCAAGGAGAAATCAAGTACTTCAGGCATAGAGAGTTCTTGAACTAATGACTCATGCTTACCAGGAATTGATCCAAATACCAACCTGGGAATACTGGAATAACATTCAGAACACACTATTCGGTGTTTAACAGCTAAATGTATACATGCATTCTAATGAAAAGCATTGTGTTTTGGTGGTGTGATTTCCATCAGATTTGGTCTGGCCATTTACTCACTTAAAAAACCCAGCCTGTATCTGAAGATCTCAGGGAGATGCAATTTAAACAATTTAAAACAATTTACAATTTTAAAACAGTAAAAGATAACAATTTAAAACATGTTAAATAACACTTCTGTCATTTCTTGATCCAATGTGTTTGTGCTAAGTAGCTCAGAGAGAGTGGCTTTTGCTATAATTTCAGGTTCCAAATGATTGCCATACTTGGATACATTTAGTCTTATGGCAGATTGATTTCATGAAGCTTTATTTTGTTTTTAAAAGTGAAGTGCATAGCTTGATTTGTTTGCTTGAATTATCTTGAACTACATGCTCAGTTAGATCTTTAGTAATGAATGGCTAATGATGGTGTCTAAATGGATGTGCTAGGCTGCAATATTTTCTTGCCATAGAAGAGTAATGTTGTGGTGTCAGCAGGGACTGCATTCTCTTACATGCAAGCTCTTTCAGAGCCACAAAATTCCCCCACTATCATTACTGCAACTAGTGCCAAAATTCAGCAGCAGCAGTGGTGGCTCAGTTGTACTGAAGCATGCCAGAGCATTTTCACCCGACTCCTGTGAGATTTTGTGACAGAGTGCCTTTTCCTCCACTTTCACTAAATGAAGCAACTGAATAGGGTCAAACTGAGGTTTTTACCACAATTTTGCTGGTAATGTCAGTGCTGCAAACTGAGCCTCCAGAGATTATCTGACTGTGCTGATATCATGAGAACCATTTTGGTTTGGATGGGGTTTAAGGCTTAAATGGAGAATGATTGGCAACATGCACTGTACTTTCAGAGTGAGGAGGCAACAGAAAGGGATTGGCTGTGTGGTTCTGACAGTGGTACCTTGGTAACTATGTGTGAGACTTGTGTTGCCCACCTCAGCTCTAAAGAGTAAGCCGCTTTGATTGTCTTTGAACAGAGAAGCAGGGTATAAACAAAGCTATTATTATTCTATTTTATTTTTATTTTGTTATTTTCATTATTATTTATTTAAGAGTAAAGCTGTTGTGATCACCCTCTGAATTAGTAGTCATAAATTATAAGCCTTAAGTGTGAAGTTGTGGACACGATTTTGTTGACCCTTGGGACAAAAAAAATCCCCACCCTTTTCCAGGTAAGGCTTGTGGGATTTGTTTTAGGCACAAGTGTGCATAAGATTATATGCAAAATTGGCCTTCTAACCAGATATAATGCTTTTTTATGCTTACAGTTCTGCTTCACTAAAGGAATGCTTCACCCCTCCCAGTTTTTACAGCTCCTCTGCAGTGAGCTTTACCATTTGTATACAAAAGTGATCACATTTTTACAACATTACGTTTAGGTTCTGCAAAACCATAATCAGTTGTATGAATGCAAACTATTCAAGCTATATAATAATTTCCTAAGCCTGCCATCTCACACTTCATTATTATAGAGAGAGGCAGGCAAATGATAAATTGCTTGGAAATCAGAAATTGTTCATCTTCTGGAAAGGCTTAGTGGAAAGAGAGGAGGGGAGGACATAGGTTGAATGTGCTTTTTAAAAACATCTGTAGTCTGAGGCATGTTAAAAAGCAACATTTCCTACACATTCTGCTAAATTGAACAGGGAAAAATAGAAATAATGAAAATTAGGATCACTTTTGTCTTCAGTGTAGCTGTATTCTAAAAGAATGTAAAGCAAAATAAATTACCCTGCTGTTGAATTTCAGCCATTGATATTTCTGAAAGAATAGAATATTGTATAGTGTTTATGGCAGTGTTTTGTGGCTGTGTGTATTATTATGTTAGCAGTTCTGGAAAGTACTTTTAGGTCTTGTTGAAGCTTATCCATTAACAAGACATATTGCAATGACTTGAATATCTTAATAATAAATTTCTCATACCATTAATAAGAAAATGCAAAGAATATTATCTGAAATTTCTGTCTGACGTGCAGAAAACACTAAACTTTTATCGCATTGCAACAAAAATAAACTCATTTACTGCTGCACAAAAATGATTATGCCCTGTGTTTGCCTGTTGTAAATTTGATTTATTCCTTTAGTAATTACAGCAGTTGATTTGGGGAAAGTTGAAAACATTTCTTTCCTCAAGCATAACAAGGCTTCTATGTTCCTTTGCTGCTGCATTGCAACACTTTGAACTTGCTTAGCAAACGCGACAAAAGGGTTTAATTAAAATACTAGGAGGATGAAAAATACATTTGTCTATATTAACTTTGTACATTTCCTGTTCTTTAATTCTAATAATAAAGGAAATACAGTGTGACTGAGATAATAGGTTATCCTTTCTTTTTGTCTATGTCCTTCCCCAGATGCTTCAATGAAGGGTAGAGCAGTTCTGCAGGACGGTTTGGTAATTCTGCTGCATACCCTGAAGTACAATTTAATTATTAGCTCTTGGTAAATAAACAAGAAAGTAAAAAAACAGGCTCCAATGCCCAAGGTCACTATAAAACACACTTATGCAAAGAATCAACTCTCAATAGCAAATACAAATGCAGATGATTCCTTGGACATTTGCAAGCATGGAATGTTCTCCCAATTATAATTATTGAATTCAGTTACATATTTTAAGTCTTAACCACATTTTCCTGTTTAATACAACACCATACTACCCTGAATATATCTGATTTTGTCTGATCTCAAGAGCTAAGCAAGACCAGACTCATTGCTTGCATGGGAGACCACCAGAGAATACTGTACCATCATCTGCTGATAGGGCTTGGAAAGAATAACACTGGACAACCTCTGCCAGTCAGATTTTGTAATAGTGGGCTAGAAGGACCAATCCAATATAAAGCTCTTTTCTGTGTTTTCATAAGTATGTAATATACTTGATTAAAAAAAAAGATTAAGGTAGTTTTTAAAAATCCAATTGCCTTTGTAACCAGAGGCGTACAGCATACAGAGCACAGTCATTGGAATGGAATGGTCAAATGTTGCTCAAATTTTTGCTGTACTAAAATATTTGGGGTTTCCCCCCATTTTTTGATGGGGACTTGTGGTTGTTCATATTTCAGAAGCTATTCTAGAAAATACAGACAGTAATTTGCCATGAATAGCAGTTATTAATATTTTTGAATGCCAACCAATTTTTGTACTACTGTTGGCTCCAAAATAGGTCCCCTAAGATAGCTGCATTGTACTTAGGTGACCATTCAGTACAATTTTAATGTCCCTCTCACAGCTTTTCACCATGGTGATCAAGGAGCTCTAAAAACACAGATTTTTTTTTTTACAATACTTTTCAATGCATCCTTGTGTGGAATGTAACTAATGGTGTTAAGCAGTTACCAAGCCCATGATGTCAGTGTTGCAGTAACTGCCAAAATAATTTTTAAACAGTAGTGACATGTATCTTTAAATGTTGTGTCTTTTCTCATTGACAGCCATTCTGTTAGTCTCATTCAAAGACATTTTGAATGGTGAGTCAACACATAAGTCATTCCCATTGAGTCAATGGGTGTAGTCTCACCACGACTAACCACAGGATAGGTCATCATTAGAAACTTAATTCCAAGATATCAGACAGAATTTGTCACTTGTAAAAGAATATCAGTACATTGCTAAACTGGAGCACAGAACTTTTAACATTTTGTGTATGCTCTTTTTGGCTCCTCTTCCAGAGTTTTAAAATCCTTCTGCGTTAACATTTGGGGGTGTGGTGAGAGTGTGTGGCCTGGGGGGAGACTAGAGTCCAAACTGATGGACCTGGGGGTCCACATTTGATCCATGGGTTGGAGGATCCCTACTCTGCCATAGGGTTATGACTTTGCATTCCAGATATGGACTCCTGCACCTGTTTGATTTATGGCCCTTCTGGTTGCTTCTTGGGCATTCCTCAAATCAAGAAAAGCAAAGGGTGTTAGTAGGTTCTTCACTGTTCTGGGAGTTTCTGGTTCTTAGCCTCAAACTTGTTTTTCCTTGAAATCAGAGATAGTCTTGTCTTCCGAGGAAAGAGCCAGTTGCTGTTTGGAGTGTATCAATCCTTTAGTGGATGAATGACACGAAGTAGTAGTTATTTCCTACCTCTTGTGATCTGAGTAGTGGAAGCTGTGTGTCTGGGTACATCATTAAATTTCCAAGCAACATGGTGGTTGAAAGCTTTGGAAGGGGAAAAAATCTTGTGGCATTTTAATGTTGGAGATGGGAGTACTCAGTAACAGGTGGTATTTAAAAACTAATTAATATTTGTGAACAACAATGTGTTACTGGTAAGAAAACAAATCAATCTCTATGTGAATATTTATGATGCTGATTTTTCAGGGCTTTTGGAATTGCTCAGCATTTCTCCAGCTGCCATCGTGTGTTGTTCTTCTGTCATAATATCTTCCACAAAGCCAAACTTCTGTTGTATTCAAGATCCTGGGAGTGAGACATTTTAACACATTAGCATTGTGAAATTCGTGAACTTTGAATTAGTGTGAGTATTGGTATATTTTGGACACTAAGGCTACATCTGCACTACAGACATAATTCATTTTGACACCACCTTAACTACCATGGCTCAAATCTATGGAATTCTGGGAATTGTAGTTTTGTGAGACATTTAGCTTTCTGTCAAAACACTCTGTCAAAGCCTGAACAAACTATTATTCCCAGAATTTCATAGCATTGAGCTATGGCAATTAAAGTCATGTCATAATGGGCTATTTCTGCAGTATGGCTGCAGCCTAAGTCCCAAACATTTTAGCATTCTTTACTATTACAGTGAGCCATGCTATTTAGTGTACAATCTTGTCCTAGTAAGAGCCAAACCATGCACATAGATAATGCTGTGTTTGAAGTGAAAGTGGATGTTAAAGGTTGTTCTATATCAAAATTTTGCGAGCAAGTGTTTTACAGTATATCAAACTTGTCTAATGTAATCTTCATTTCAACTGCTCCCCGTGGCTTGTGTTTGGATGAATTCAAAGATGAGAATCCACTTTATTTCATAGTGAGATGGAGTTTTCTATTTCATGCATGTTCACATTGCCATTTGAAAATGATAATGGGTTTTAACCTCAATGATCTTGGATTGCAGTCTTTGTGGTCTTGGAGAAATTACTTCAACTTGTACAGGACACTGATCTTCCTTGCTTTGTCGGTATGGTTAACCCCAACAATAAGTGTTGGGCTTCCTGTGTCTTTCCGGTGCACTTCTTTAAATGATGCTTTGGATAGGAAGGGTTAAAAAAAACCTATTTTATTTTTTTTAAAAAAATGTTTGTTGAAATCAGATTTTAATTTAAATTCTATTCTGAAAATGCAAAAACAAACCAACAAAAACCTGTCTGAAAATGAAATATTAATTGAATGGGAAATGGTTAGACTAGCCCTGTGCTGAGAAAAATGCGTAAAATTAACACTGCTTCAGCCCCATTCCAACAACAGCACCTACTTTATGTGCACAGGTAAATGCCTCTTAAATGCCGTGATCCAATTGGTGATGATGAATAATCTCCTCCACATCAGCATTTCTCAGCTAACAAGGTACAAGAGGCAAGTTGTAGCCACTGGCAAAGAGAGAAGGCCAGTTGGAGAAAAGGATGGGACCACTGGCTTTCTAAAAATAAGAATTCCTGCATTTCCAGGACATGTGAGAGGGCGAGATCACTGCATCCCTGGCAACAGCTGTGATGGTAGTAATTTCAATTTCAGTCAAGAAAGATGGAGCCCCAGATCCAGATGCCCACAGGAGGCAGGCCAAACCCGATGTTCCTGTCGTGTCCTGTCCTGTCCTTATCCTGGCTGTTTCACCATGGAGCTGTTTACTTTATTTAGCAAGGAACAATATAATTAACATGAACTTAAGTCTCTTGTCGACCCATCACTGACAATGTCCTGCAGCTGCATTCTTTCTTTGGTCAAACCTATTGGCTCCTCCTAATTTCATTTACTTAATAAAAATGAGCCAAGAACTGGTACAACTTTTTGCTAAATGTTTGGAAAATTACAGCGTGCCTTGTCAAATGCATGCAGATGGAGGGTTAGTTGGGCTAAAGTAAGATGAGTACATGAGATGAATAAATTAAGATGATAAAAGAAGCATTTCTAAGAGACATGTCATCCAATTCTTACAGATGAACTTGCAGATGACCCTTCTAATCTGCTTCAGTTTTCACCTATTTATTTTTTTAAAGGGATGAGATCAACACTGGTTGATCTGGCTGCTCTTTTTCTCTACTCATGGTACTATATTGGCAAATATTGGCAAATAAGGACTTTGTGATGGTAAGAGCTGTTTGACAATAGAAAATGCTGCCTTAAAGTGTGTTGGAGTCTCCTCCTTTGGAAGTTTTTGCACAGGCTGTGTGGCCATCTGTCAAGAGTGTTTTGATTGTGGATTCCTGCATGGTAGAATGGGGTTTTACTGAATGGACCTTGTGGTGCTTGTATGATTCTATGATTGTACAATTCTATACCCTTCAGCAAAAATGACTCTCTGGACCTGGAAATATACTGTGTAGAATACAACACACTACTCAGAATGCTTCTCATTATGTGGTCCTGATCTGCGTATAGAGATCTCCATCTTTTCCTGAGGCAACCAATGTGCTGTCTGGAGGTGTTCTACTATAACTGAAGAGTTTTAGAGAAATTTTTATTTCTCACCTGCCCCTCTGTCGAAACAATGGGGGCGGGGTACAACAGATTAAAAACAATTAAAGTTAAAATGTTCCAAGAATCCCATCTCCAGCCATCCACCTCTTAAAATAGAATTAAACTAACAGGTGAAGGGTTTTATTTGTTTTCTTTTTGTTATTGTATTATTATGAAGCTTCAAAGGATCCTATGAACATAAATAACCCAAAATGTCTTCAGTGCAGTACAGCAATGACCAGTTCTGTCATAAGCTACTTGCAGGTTTGAAGACAATGGGGAGCTCCACACTTAGTTTTCCAAATACACATATGTGAACATGATTTACTCTCACAGAGGGATTTTATAACCTATGGTTATAGAGCTTTAAATATATAGGCCTCTTATCTCATTTATTTATTATTTATTTTATTTAGTTATACCCCGCCCTTCAGCCCTATAGGCTATCAGAGCGGCTTACAATTATATATCAGTGTGCATATTTGTCATGAAATACCTTCAAAATAGTTCTAGGAGGTTTGAGTTACCTCACTTCCATCTTCAAGGACAACCTCTTAACTGCTTGCATGACATTTCTCAAATTGTGAATATCCTTACAGCATACAGGCTTCTGGGAATCTTACAGTAACTTGAGTATACTGCATTAGTTCCTCAAATTTATTTGTGTAAGATCAGAAAGCCATTTCTCAGACTAGACATTTAAAGGCTTCTCAGAAGAGCCTTCCAGTTGGAATAAGTAGGGAGATACAACACATGCAAATGAACTTTAGAGTATTAAAAAAATGGTTTAAAAAAACAGAATGCTGGTTTATGTGTGGTGTATTGGAGAGTATTATTGGTGATATTAAAGTCTGGACAGGTTGCCATAACTGAGGTGGGGATGGGAGGTGGGATACTCTGAAAGACACCCGAATGCCTGTGACTTAATTCCATAAGGGGTAAAGATGAATTTTAAAGCTACCAATGGTGTAATTATCTTTTTTTAAAAGTATACTTTGTTGTAGACTTTTATTGAGTTCATATTTTGAAACAAATAAGTGGTGAATCCAATACAGCTACAAAAAGAAAATGCCAAAGAAACTGAGATTGCACATATTGGTAATATCTATGTTTCATTAAGTGTTAAATTAACAGAGGAAAACACACACACACACACACACACCACCACCACCACCACCACCATAACCATAACAAGAATCTAAGGGTGTGATACAGTGACATATGCTGAACACAGTTTTACAATTCAAAGTAATTAGTAATAATTTTAACTGTTTAAAAGCAAATTAAACCAGAGAGTAGGACCCTTAAGCAATGGATTCAAACTAGAGAAAAAGATATTCTACCTAAACATTAGGAAGAATGTCCTGACAGTAAGGGCTGTTCAACATACTTCCTCAGAGGGTGGTGGGGTCTCCTTCTTTGGAGGTCTTTAAACAGAGGCTGGATGGCCATCTGTTGGGGATGCTTTGATTGAGAGTCCCTGCATGACAGAATGGGGTTGGACTGGGTGGTCCTTGAGGTCTCTTCCAACTGTATGATTCTATTATTCTGTGACTCCTAAAAACCTGCCCAGTGGGCCAATGAGCCCTTCACCAGATACTGCAAAAACTATAGTTCCAAGTTCTGAGTGGTCTTCTTCTCAAAGGTTCAAGCAAATTTATACTGGCAGGCAACTGAGCATTGTACTCCTGGTCATTCTGAGCTTGATCCCACCAGGCGCTTCACCACATGGAATAAGCCTTTTGGGTTTTGAGAATAAAATGGTGAGACAAATAAAGCCTTCTTTTCTTTTCTTCTTTGCTAACCTCAGTGATACATGATGGACACAAAAAGAGTTCTGTTTTATTTGCTTCATGACCTATACCTGATGACCTTCTGGGAATCAAGGGGACAGGCTCCACAACACTGGTCTGGTCACATGGGGGAGACTGTATTGATTGGTCTTTTTGTCTTAACCATTCTATGGTGAGATCAAGGCTTTGCCTAATCAGCAGTCCTGTCACTTTTTTAATTAAAGTTTCCCAGAGCATTCAAGGTTCTTTTATATGCCATACGTTGCCGGAGGTGGATTATCTTGATTGCAGGGAGGTTCTTATGTTGTTAAACCAAATTTCTCAAGGAAATGGTCTGACCACAATTATGGAGTTATTGAAATACCCTTTTCATCTTCTTTATTCCCAAGAGCAAAATTCAGGTTCAGACTATATCCTGCCAGGCATGTCAGACCAGTAGTGTACTGAAGCAGCCTTATGGTAGCCATGAAGTCCTAAGTGGTCTTCAGCAGGACAGTCTTGGTGCAGAGGTTGAAGCTTCAAGTATTTAAACAGGGTTATCATATCACCTTTTAACCTTCTCTTCTCCAGGCTAAACATCACCAGCTCCCTAAGTCGCTCCTCATAGGGCATGGCTTCCAGACCCTTCACCATCTTAGTTGCCTTCCTTTGGACACGCTCCAGTTTCTCCACATCCTTTTTGAATTGTAGTGCCCAGAACTGGACACAGTATTCCAGGTGGGGCCTGACCAAGGCAGAATAGAGTGGCACTATTACTTCCTTTCATCTAGACTATACTTCCATTGATGCAGCCTAAAATTGCAATGGCCTTTTTAAGTGCCACATCGCACTGTTGACTCATGTTCAACATATGGCCTACTTGGACTCCTAGGTCTCTTTGGCATGTAGTTTCATTCAGCCAGGTGTCTCCCATCCTATATCTGTGCATTTCATTTTTCCACCCTAATGCAGTACTTTACATTTCTCTGCACTGAATTTCGTTTTGTTAGCTTTGGGCCAGCTTTCTAGTCTATTCAGGTCATTTTGAATTTTGATCCTGTCCTCTGGGGTATTAGCTACTCCTCCTAGTTTAGTGTCATCTGCAAATTTGATAAGTATGCTCCCAATTCTGTTATCCAAGTCATTGATAAAGATGTTGAATAGCACTGGGTCCAGGACAGAACCCTGTGGCACCCCACTGGTCACTTCTTTCCAGGTTGAAAAGGAGCCGTTGTTGAGCACCCTTTGGGTGTGGCCAGTCAACCAATTACAAATCCATGTAACGGTTACCTTGTCTAGTCCACATTTTACAAGCTTGTTTGCAAGAATGTCATGGGGAAGTTTATCAAAGGCCTTACTGAAATCAAGATATATTGTATCCACAGCATTCCCTTCATCTACCAAGCTGGTAATTTTATCCAAAAAAAAAAAAGAAAAAAAAAGATCAGATTTGTCTGGCATGACTTGTTTCTCTGAAACCCTTGTTGACTTTTTGTGACTATTGAATTATCTTCTAGATAATCACAGACTCTCTGTTTAATGATTTGCTCCAGAATCTTTGTAATTTGTATTTAAGAGAATCCTACTGTATCTAAGGTGGTTACTACAAATTTTAAAGAAATGAACTACACACACACACACTACCACCACCCAAAAAATGCTCACTGGGAACAGTCCGTAGTTACTCTTTCTCCTTGCAGTGAGAGGTAAAACATTATCTACCTGCTGAAACACAAAGCTTACGTTCTATTAGTCTGGATTAAATTTAAAAGGAAGGAAAAACAGAACAAAGCTATTTTATACTTTATGGTTACAATACTGTACAATGATAGTTCTAGGAAACGAACTCTTTTGGCACGATCATTGTGTTCCTTTAGTATTACCAACTGACTAGACTGAAAAGCATAAACAGCGCTTTGTCACAAAGAAAAGAAGGGTCACATTTCTTATAGTTCATTAGCTGAACATATGCCGTGCAGGTATAAAGGTCATACAGTGGTCCCCTGCCTTACTAATCCCCCGGGTTACGAAAACCCCGGGATCCGAAGGCGGTGGGACCGGCATCGTATCCGCGGGATCCGAAAGATCCCCCGGGATACGAACGAAAAAAGCCGCGTGGCCCCTTTAAATGACCGCGCGGTCCATTCGCTAAAGCGGTCCCCCGGGAAACGAAAGCTTCTGGGTTACGAAAGGTAATCCCGGAGAACATAATCATTCCCACCTAAAGATCCAACCACTTGCACCACATTAACTAGGTCAGTCTTTCCTGGAATGCATGAAGTGGCCTTAAGTGAGGGTGCCAACATTGAAATACAGTGGTCCCCCGGGTTACGAAAGTAATCCGTTCCCGATTACCTTTCGTAACCCGGAAATCTTCGTTTCCCGGGGGACCGCATTCTTTGACGGACCGCGCGGCAAATTTAAAGGGGCCGCACTGTTTTTCTTCTTCGGATCCCGGGGTTTTCTTAGGATCCCGGGGGCTTTTTTTCGCCCCCAGCGGTTTCGGGTTCCGGGGGATTTCGTTCCCCGGGGGGTTCGTATCCCGGGGGACCACTGTATGCTGTTGGATATCTGTATTGTCTCCGCAAACTGTTTGATTATTGGTTTCTCCTTGAATTTAGATAGTTGGTCCATTCTGTTCTGTATTGCTTGATTCCATCTGCGCTATGCATCTTAGTTCCTGCATTGGTGTAGACTACTGATGTGCTCTGTGAAATGTGTTTTATTTATTGGGATATAAATTACACTGTATTAGCATTTTCTCTCAGATGCTACTGAGAGCTTTTGAACATCTGATTTTCAAAACTAGCATTGCAGTGTTCCTTATACAACTCAGTTCTTCATATGGTAACACAATCAACACAAGCAACACCATCTGGCCTGGCCTCAAGTTGAAGAGCCCTCCCTCCTGAAGACATCATCTGGCCACCTAGAAGGGAGTGAAAGAGGCCTAGCAACACCATCCTGCCTGGCCTCAACTTGAAGAGCCCTCTCTTCATGACAACCCTATCTGGTTGCCTAGGAGGGAGTGACAGGAGAGGCCAAAGTCCATCGGGCCTAGATTAAGAAGCCGAGCCCTCCCTCCAATCCATCTGCCTTGGTCCAGGCGTCAGAGGGAGAGAACAACTGCTGGCCCTGATCTCCTTCCCCATCACCATTCCCTTCTCCTTTTGTGTCATGTCTTTTAGATTGTAAGCCTGAGGGCAGGGAACCGTCTTAAAAAATAATAATTGTAAGCCGCTCTGATAGCCTTTAGGGCTGAAGAGCGGGGTATTTTTTTAATTTAAATATAAATAAATAAATAAATAAATAAATTTTAAAAAATGGTAGAGTCAAGCTTTGTATTAAGGCTTTAAAAGTCTGCTTAATGCCTTCATTCATAGATTTACTTTTTTGTTTTTATTCAATATTACTTTTGTATAGTTACAGCCGCTGTTAAAATATAGAATGGTATTATATTTGAGAACACCAAAATGAGAATATTCCATGTCATGATTTTAATTTGGCACATTATTAGATGGTTCCCTGCTTTCATGCTTACAATCTAAAGAGAAACGACCCAAAAGAAGAAGGGAATGGTGTTGGGGAAAGGGATCAAATCCAGCAGTTCTTCACTCCCTCAGCCTAAACCAAGGCAGATGGACTGGGGGGAGGGCTTGGCTTCTTAAGACATAATTAGGGCGCAGCATCCTGGGGCAGAGAAGGGCACTCACCTGGGAACACTTCCCTAAACAATATAGTCTTTAACTCAATTTTGAAACTGTTTAGAGAAGTGATGAGGCATGCATGTGGGGGAAGAAGGTTCCAGGAGTGAGGGGCAGCAAGTGAGAAGGGACGAATCCGGGACAGGGCAGTGGAAATCCTCGGCTGGTACAGGAGACCTTGACTACCAGAACGGAGGGTACAAGTAGGAACGTTAGGAGAAAGAAGTTCAGATAAATAAGGAGGGGCCAATCCATGTAGGGCTTTGAAGGGCAACAACAAAAGCTTGTACTGGCTGTGGAAGGGGAAGGGGAGACAGTGAAGGGAGGATAAAAGAGGAGAAACATGGTCAGAGTGGCGAGCAGAAAGGACAGAGATTAAAGGATGGAGGTGAGAGAGAGAAAGCCCTGTCAGAAGAAGGTTACTAAAATCTACGGTAGTCGCGATACCACTAGGGCATGGACCAGAGTCTTGGCAGTAGAGGCTGAGAGGAATCGATAGATTTTAGCAATGTTGTAAAGAAAGAATCTACAGGCCTTGGCATTCCTGGATTTGGGGAATAAATGAGAGAGAAGAATAAAAAATGAAACCAAGACTGCAGGCTTGCTGAACTGGTTGAATAGAAGTGTCGTCAACAGAAAAGGAGTATCAAAGGGTGGGCTTAGGTGGAAAGACAAGAAGCTCTGCCTTGGACATGCTGAGCTTCAAGTGCCGATGCTACATCCACTGAGAGATGGCAGCCAGACAAGATGAAACTTGATGTTCAAGCCCTGGTGAAAGGTCAGGGATAGAAAGATACAGCTGAGTGTCATCGGCATACAGATGATTGGAGAAACCAAAAGAACTGATGAGTTTGCCTAGGGACAATGTGTATAGAGAAAACAAAGGGGGACCCAGGACAGAGCCCTGGGGAACTCCAACAGATAAGGGAACAGAGGAGGAAGTCTGACCACCCGTGACCACTGCAAAAGATCTGACAAATAAGATTTAAACCAGTTGAGAACAGAGTTGGAGAACCCAAGGTCAGAAAGTAAATCAACGAGGAGACAGTGATCCACGGTCGAAGGCTACAGATAAATCAAGAAGAATGAGAATAGAGTAGAGTCCTTTTGCCTTGGCCCGCAAGAGATCATTTGAGATCTTGGTGAGGGCTGTCTGAGTAGAGTGGTGTGGGTGGAAATCAGACTGAAAAGGGTCCAAGATGGGGTTGGCTTCAAGAAACTCAAGTCAGTGAGAATAAACGACCCATTCCAGAATCTTAGAAAGAAAAGGAGGAAGAGAGATCAGATGATAGCTAGACAAAGAAGAGGGGGGCGAGAGAGGGTTTCTTCAGAACAGGGGAAACGAGAGCATGTTTGAAGCCTGAAGGGAAGGAACCAGCAGAGAGAGAGAGAGAGAGAGAAATATAGAGGAGCGAGGGCAGAAAAGAAGGGCTTATAGAGATTAAAAGACGGGAGGGGATAGGATGAAGAGAACAGGTTGTAGGTTTGGAAGAGTTTAGCAGTAGAGAGAGTTCACCAGAGAAACAGGTGGAAACACAGAGAATTTGTTAATAGAAGGTACCAGGAGGTTAGTGGTAGGGGGCAAATCAGGGGGAACTATTTCAGATCAAATAGTGGTGACTTTTGTGATGAAGTAGTTGGCGAAGTCAATTGGGGAAAATGATGAGAAGGCAGGGGGAGAGGAAGGTTTTAGCAGTGTACTGAAGCAGGAGAAAAAATGCTGTGGGTGCCTCTCATTGGCGCAGATCAACAGTTTATAATAGTTCTGCTTTGCCATAGACAAAGTGCGTGAAAAGGATGAGAGGATGAATTTATAATGAATGAAATTGGCCCATTCCCTGGACTTCTTTTGGCCGCTCGAGAGCAGGAGCAGAGGAACTTGATAGTGGTAATAAATATTTATAAATAAATATAAATAAATAAATATTTATTATTATTTATTTATTAATAAGCCAGGGCTGAGGCCTAGTCATGGAGGAAGACACATGTACAGATACAGGGACAAAGCTGTCAAGAGTTGATGAGAGAGTGGAATTAAATAAAGACATTGCTGAATCAGCAGAGTCCCCAAGATCTAGAGAAGAGAGGGATGAATTCAAAGTCTGACTGAGATGGTCATATTTACATTGTGATACTTGTGGTACAAGTGTTTGACTATGACTTTGGGAAACCAGGTTTCAAATCCCCACTTGGCCATGGAAATCCACTGCATGACCTTGAGTCCAAATTCAGCCTTACAGGAAGGCATTGGCAGTCCCCCTCTAACCTAATCTTGCCAAGAAAAGTCCATAATAAGTTTGCCATAGGATCGCTATAAATAGGAAACAGCCTGAAGGCACTCAATGACAAAATTATTATAGGTTAGAATTGTGCTTTCTGATTATAATGCTGTTAATATAAATCAAATAAGAGTTAGTGCTGTCAAAGAAGGAATACATTGTACAGGTTAATGATAATAAAGTACAAGACCTACTTAAATTGTATCCATTAAAATAAATTGGTGAACATCCTAAAATTCATTTATACATAGCAAATGTCTTCAGAGACACTGAGGCTTATGAAGGAAAATAGAATCCACTATCATTGGCAGCAAACCTTGAAAACAAAAAGCATTCAGGGTATGGGAATCATAGGATAGACTCTGCCAGGAGCAGATGGTTTTTCAGAAGACAACTGAAAAACAAAACAGAGGAGAGCACTGGGCCAAGGTGATGTAGTTAAATGTGGTCAGAGAAGTTTAGCCTAAAGAAGGGGCAACAAATAGGGGAGCAGGTGTTCAAGACTTTATGCTTCACGGAAGAAATTAGACAAAGGGGAACTGCTTGGCAGTGAGGTCTGGCAGTCTTTTTAATATCTGGATCAAAGTTAAAGTAACTTGATGTTTGTTCAGCAAAATTAGATGTCGGACACTTGTCCTCCTTTTCCCCTCCCCTCAACACATACAGCGGAAATACGCAGAGGTAGCCATGTTGACCATTTAGCAAATTCATACAAAAATCCAGCAAGCAATGATACCTTTATTGGCCAACTGCAGTGCACAATATACTTGTTGCAAGCTTTTGAAGCTCCACTGTCTTCTTCGTCATGCAAGATGTTACAAACCAAAGAAGAGAAAAATTAAAGATGTTAGTAAGATGTCTTCATTCTGTTGTTTTTGTCCTTAGTTAAGATGGTATGGGGAGGGCATCTTTTCCAGGCTGGCTCCTCCCCTTCTGGCCATGTGGGAGGTTTCCAAAGTCCAGAAATTTTACAGGAAATTCACAGAAGAAGTGAGAGAGAATGTCTGAACAAGACATACACAGTAAATGATAAGTATATAAAGAAATCTTGAAGCACCTTTCAGAGTGAAAGAAGTTATAGCACAAGCTTTCATAGACCTGGTCTAGGAGTGAACTGTTGCCTAAGAAGGACCTTTATATTCAGACTATATGAATAGCCATCGAAATTCAAAACGTATGATTATAAGGTGACAAGTTCGGTTTTAACTATGGGCATTGGGGGATAAAAGCAGGAGGAAATAGGTAAGACCAGAGTACAGTGGTCCCCCGGGTTACGAACCCCCCGGGGAATGAAATCCCCGGGACCCGAAACCGCCGGGACCACCAAACAGCCCCTGGGATCTGAAAAAAAAACCCGGGATCCAAAGACGAAAAACCGCACGGCCCCTTTAAATTTGCCGTGCGGTCCATCTCCTAAAGCGGTCCCCCGGGAAACGAAGATTTCCGGGTTACGAAAGGTAATCCGGAACGAATTACCTTCGTAACCTGGGGGACCACTGTAGGTAGATGATGAAGGAAGTTTTGGAATGTAGTGTGTGTGTTTGGGGACCAGAAACGAGACATGATATACTGGCTAAGAGAGCAGCCTCTTGAGGCTGGGGTGTTAACCATTGTTATAATATGCACAGTGCACCAGGAAGCCATTGTCTGTGTTCAACCCATTGTTGATGGATTGGAGTTGGTGGCTATATTGTAATTTAGCTGTTCATCTTTCCCTGGACAGCAGTTCATGCTATGCTTCTGAGGAAGCAGACCAAGTCTGTGAGAGCATGTACTACAACTTATTTTGCATAGTTAGTCTCAAAGGTACCTTTGATTTCTTTGCATACTGATATTCCAGGCTAACATAGCTATGTCTCTGAATTCTACCCCCACAATAAATGGTTGTCAGTGCTGAGATGGAAATACAGGCTAAATCTACCTGGAGCAGGGTATCCACATCCATCATCATTTTACAGAGTAGCTTTAGATACATGCCTAATTGGACTTTGTTCTTGAACATGTTGACATTTTTAAAAAATCAAGTCTATATGAAAAGAGGGATCCCTGCCAGATTGTTGTACCATGGAACCAAGGACAAGAAGCTTAGAAAAGCGGAAGAGAGATTGGAAGGTCTTGACATCTCTCTGACAAGAGTAATAATTTCCTAACTCATTATCTGATAGTGGTTAAGTAACTGTAGTCATGAGGCCTCTGCTGATATCACACAGTGATTGTTGTTGGGCCCAGACAATGCCCTTGAGCAGGGAAATATGTACAACACATACTCAGCAAATGGTGTGGCAGTGTGCTGAGTTATTACTGTATTCTTTTTGTTTCACATTTCTGTGGATTATTTGTGCATGGTCTTGATGTTAATAAAATGTTTTGTGAGTCAACTGAAGTTCTCCAAGTTGTATCACAGAACTCTAAAGCCTTTTAAAAAATATTTCTGGATGACCTGGAAAAACATTAGAATGTAGGCTTGCTTTATTTATTTATTTATAGAAAAGATGTTTGGTTTTAAATAGCCCATAGCAGGTAGCTCCTTGCCTATGGAGTATTTTTGAGTATGTATGTTTGGGTGGGTTCCAGGTTGAGTGGCATGCATCATCATCTTGTAAAGTGACTCTCTTTCAGCTTAGTTAAAAAGGAGCTTACTGATCTAGGTCATAGTTTATCTGTAGGGGCTTTTCTTTAAAATCATTTCTTCAATAAAATCAGTTTGATTTGGATGAGGGAAAACGCTTTTATTATAAACAGGCCTTCTTCCTGCGATGCAAATAAAGAGTGAGAAAACAAATGGGGGCGTTATCTCAAAGTTGCTTTTCAGTCTTGTTAGGCTAGAGATGTCAGAAAGGAGAGATTTACAAAGAAGACCCTGGAGATAAAATATAACCTAGATTAGATGAATTCAGACTGTTTTGGAATTTTTTGCCTCTGAATTGCTTTCTGAAATAGATTTTTATTAAAAAAAATTAACAAGAGAGAATTGCTCTTATGGGTGAGCCAGCATGACTTAGTGATTTGAGCATTGGACTATGAGAAATGAGAACTGGGTTTGATTCCCTGTTCAGCCATGAAACCCACTCAATGACTTTGTGCCCTCAGAGGATGGTTAGTGACAAACTTCCTCTGGATAAATCATGTCAAGAAACCACATGATAGATTCACCCTAGGGTTGCTATAAGTTGGAAATGACTTGAATGCACACAACAATGACAACAACAATTGCTCTTATGTAGATTTAACATTGGAACTATGTTGTTGTGAATATTGATGGGCTTAAAAGTTTTGTTTGTCCCTTGCTATCACTGGACTTCTAATTCTACCTGTTGAGATCTTCTTGACCTGCTTTTGCAGAAAGGAAGTGTGGCAGCTCCCATGTGCCTCTGTTCTCTAGGGACTAAGGGTCAGCTAGCTCATCCTTGCTTCTCACCATGGTGACCCAATACTAAGTACTGACCTAAATAAACACAGAATGTCTCATATATACCTTATACCCATAGCACAAAAGTAATTTCATATGATATTTTTAATAATTTTGTGCATGAAAAAAGTTTGTGTACATAGAACCATCAAAAAGCAAAGCTGGCACTATCTCAGCCATCCATGAAAATGTTTTGGATTTTGGAATATTTCAGAATTCTGGATGAGGGAGACTCAACATGTAATTAGTTTTGAGGGCATATGTATGAGTTTGAAAGATGCGGAATTTATTCTGAGATTGTTCCTCCCAATTTTTCATCTATTACTTATCTTCAATCACTTTCAACTAAAACATTTTCTGTGTTTCCTCCTGTCTCTGTGGATGAACTCTCTACACTGCTGAACTCTTCCAAACCCGCAACTTGTTCTCTTGATCCAATTCCTTCTCGTCTTCTAATCTCTGTAACACCTTCTTTTCTGTCCTTGGTTTTCTACATCTTTAATCTTCTCTCTCTACTGGCTCTTTTCCCTCTGTTTTTAAACATGCTTTAGTTTCCCCAGATTTTGAAAAACCTTCTCTTGACCCTTCTTCTCTGGCTAGTTATCGTCCTATTTCTTCTTTCTAAGGTTTTGGAAGGGGCTGTTGATTCTGTCTTGAGTTTCTTGAGGCTAACTCCATCTTAGATCCCTTTCAGTCTGTTTTCCACTCACAGCACTCTACAGAGATGGCTCTTACAAAGATCTCGGATGATCTTTTATGGGCCATGGTTATTGGCCTTTATTCTGTCCTTGTTCTCCTTCATTTGTCTGTGGTCTTAGATACTGTTGCTCACTGTCTCGTAGTTGATATACTGTCTGACCTCGGGTTCTTGGACTCTGCTCTTGATTGGTTTAAATCTTATCTGTCAGAAAGATCTTTTGCAGTGGTCACGGATGGTCAGGTTTCGTCTCCCGTTCTGTTATCTGTTGGAGTTCCCCAGGGCTCAGTTTTGGGTCCCTTATTATTCTCTCTTTCACGTTGTCCTTAGGAAAACTCATTAGTTCTTTTGGCTTTCCCTATCATCTGTATGCCAATGACACTCAGCTGTATCTTTCCACTCCTGATCTTTCTCTAGGTCTCAAACAGCAAGTCTCATCTTGTCTTACATCTGTTTTTCAGCGGATGCGGCACCAGCTTCTGAAGCTCAGCATGTCCAAAACTTCTTGTTTTACCACCAAAGTCTACCACCCCATATTGCTTTTCTATTTTTGTTGATGATATCTCTATTCAACTTGTGCAGGAAGCCTAAAGTCCTGATTTCATTTTTGATTCTTCCCTGTTGTGTATCCCCCAGATTCAGGCCATAGCCAAGGCATTCAGATTCTTTCTCTGTAATATTGCTAAAATCCGACCATATTTTTTGGCCCCTACTGCGACTGTACTTTTGCAACCCCCTTCTGGCAGAACTTCCTTTTCTCACCTCTATCCTTTAATTTCTGTTCCACATTCAGCTGCACACATTATGATGTCTGCTCACCGCTTTGATCATATCTCTCCTTCATTGTCATCCCTCCACTGGCTCCTCCTTCCTTTCTGTATTCGGTGCAAGCTTCTGTTGATGACTTTTAAAGCCCTACATGGGCTGGCCCCTCCTTATTTATCAGAGTTTCTTTCTCAATGGTAATAGTAGTAGTAGTAGTAGTAGTAGTAATAATAATAATATTTATTTATTTATTTATTTATTTATTTATAGCCCACCCAATCACTAGGAATCCAGGCAGGTTACAACAATTAAATACATGAAATACAATAAAAATCCAAATAGTCCCTTCCCATCCCCTGTCCCAAAGCTAAAATACAATTAAATCATCACAATTTAAAACAGTAGAATACCATGATGTTAAAATTAGGGGGGGGACTTGGTGAATGGGATGACAAAAATCACAATATTACAGTCATGGTATTCAGGGAGAGAAGTCAGGTTGGGAAGGCCTGCTGAAAGAGATCTGTCTTAAGGGCCTTCTTAAAGGCTGTAAGAGTGGAAATATGATGGCTCTCCTCTGGCAGGTCATTCCATAGCTTCGGAGCAGTGGTGGAAAAGGCCCCTGGGTAACTGAAGTCATCCTAGATTTTTTCAGCTGAAGTAGATTATTCCCAGAGGACCTTAGAGTGTGGGACCAAGAGTACAGGAGAAGGTGTTCCCTTAAGTAATTTGGACCCAAGCCATGTAGGGCTTTAAAGGTAATCACCAACACCTTGTACATTGCCCAGAAACTAATTGGCAGCCAGTGAAGGGACTTCAGGACCGGTGTTATATGGTCATTACGAGAAGTTCCTGTAATCAACGTGACTGCCATATTTTGTACAAGCTGAAGTTTCCGAACTTGGCACGAGAGTAGCCCCAAGTAGAGCGCCGAAGCTCATAGCAGGTGCTCCTGACTGTCGCATCCACCTAAGCTGTCAGCAGATGCGATGAGTCAAGGAGCACCCCCAAGCTTCCCACAGAGTCCTTCAGGGGAAGTGTGACCTCATCCAGAAGTGGCTGACATAACTCCATTCCCAGATTCGGGTTTCTTGTAATGAGTACCTCCATCTTACCTGGATTCAGCTTGAGTCAGTTTTCCCTCATCCCAAGACAGGCATTCAGAGGAAAGATGCCATCTTTAGTCACTGCATCAGTACAAGACACAGAGAAATATATTTGGGTGTCATCAGTGTACTGATAACACCCTGCCCAATGTCTCCAGATGATCTCATCCAACTGCTTAATGTAAATATTAAATAGCATTGGGGACAGAATCACACCTTGAGGGACGCCTGATTTGAGCTCCCTTTTGGCCAAATAACTGTCCCCAAGCGATACCATCTAGAACCTACCCAAGAGGCAGGAGCAAAACCACTGCAATGTAGTGCCGCGATTCGCAACTCTCTCAGGCATTCCAGAAGCATACCATGATCTATGGTATCAAAGGCCATTGAGAGGTCCAAGAGCACCAACAGGGTCACACTTCACCTGTCAATGCTCAGACGGAGACCATCAACTACCGACATGATTACCTTCCCACTCGTGCCCTCCATTCTGGTAGTCAAGGTCTGCTGGGCCAGCCAAGGATTTTCACTGCTCTGTCCCAAATCCGTCCCTTTTCACTTGCTGGCCCTCGCTCCTGGAATCTCCTTCCCCATGAACACAGATCATCACCTCTTTAACCAGCTTCAAAACTGAATTAGACAATACAGTTAAGGGAAGCGTTCCCAGGCATTATATGATTGTGATCTAATGTTATTTTAATTTATTGTCTGCCTTATTTTATTGAATGTTAACATGTACTAATATGTATTATATTTACTTATTTTTGTAGAATGTACACCATAGGCAGGTTTATTTTATCTATTTTAATTGATTGTATGCCCAGCACTGTGTAGATATACAGCTCTATATAAATAAAGCATCATCATCAACATCATCATCATCAACATCATCATCATCATCATCATGCAGTTCAGCCTACTTATATCAGCTTGTTCTGAATGTACTTCTGTAGTTTTATTGGCTTTTAAAAGATCTAAATTTCTCATACCACCAGTATAAATAGCTAACTTGAAACTGTGCAGATTCAGTCCTATTTGCCAGATTGAATAGTAGTTGAAGCTTGCTGCTTCTTTTTTCCTTTCTTCCACCAATGTATGCTTTGATAGGTTTTGTTTTGTGATTGTCAAATATTAATTTCTGTTCCTGAAGCTTGTATAATAAAGTTGACTTTAGAATAATCATAATTGTCAATTTAACTTTGAAAGCCATCATCTCTGAGGCAGTGAGTTTAAGTAGTGGCTCCATGGTGTGTGTCTCAGCCAGTTTAAGGGTTCATTTAATATTCAGTGTATCTAAGGTTGGTGCATTAGGAGTTTGGGTGCTGAGGTCTCCTTTGGGGCAGGCACTCAACTATAATTGAGTTGGTTTTGTTTAGTGAACAATGCCTACTAAAATGACTCATGGCTGTGTAGAAGTATTGTGTTTGAAATTGTACTGAACTGGGAATAAGTGAAGAGATGGCAGTGGGAAAGGCATACAAGTTTTACTTTCAGATATATTGTAAGAAATGATGGGATTCTTTATGCAGAAGGTGGCATCAAGCTGTGGGCTTTCAGGAGGCAAATTAGCATTATGATATGGTCTGTGGCAACAATATGGAACCCTAATGTTCTTCTATAGAACTGAATTTGTTGTGCTACACTTGAACAATTGTGCAATTACCAGGGAATAACATTAAATCCAGCAAAAATTTAAAGAACTTCTAGCTAAGGAGAGAAGCAAGTATTTAAATAAAAGTAATTCAGGAAACTTGTCTTAAGTTCTAACATATCTAAGGAACCATTCCAGGAATATTGAACAGGATTCTACTCTAAATCAAAGTGAGCATTATGACTGCCTTGCAAGAAAATAATTACATGAAATGTGCATAATAATTATTTGCTGGTGAGCCATGTCATCAAATCTAAATGCAGGGCTGGGGAACTACTGTATGCCAGGAATTACTTTTCACCCCCGAACACTTGTGGTGGGGCCCCACCTCCTGATTTTTGTCTCCAAATCGGCTGAAAGTCAGCCTTACAAATGAACAGGAGTCTACCTATAATTTATGTTCCCTTCTGGGTTTTTTTTTTTTTTTTTTTTTTGGCTGGAAAATTGGATTTCGGTGGGTGTTAAATTTTATTGTTGCATCAGGCAATATTTTTGTGCATTTGGAGACAGGCTTTTTGCCTGAAATAATTTTAAAGATTGGGGGCCGGATCTTTGGGCTACAAACGTTTGTGGGCTGTATGAGGCTCATGAATCACTTGTTCCTTACTTCTGTTTTTATGTTATATACTAGAAAAAGAAAAAATAAGAGAGTGTAATACTCAGTGGTAGAGTGTAATAATCATGCAGAGTGCATGATTTTATATGCTTAAGTTCCAAGGCTCAAATTATGGAATAAAAACAAGCAAACACAGTAGGCAGTGAATTCTGTTTTACTCTGTCAGGCTTTCCTTTGTGAAGCAAGCATAGGTTTCTCCTAAATGTGGACAAAACTGTAAATCTGTGCTACTTCACATAGAAGGTAAGTAAGCAGTGCAAGATTCACAGCTCTTCTTCATGTTTTTAAAAAAGATGACCAGCACATTAAACTTTGTTTGCCAAAGTAAAAGGTTCTAACCTGATGTTTGCTTGACAAGCCATTTCCTGGATCTGTTTGTTTGTTTGTGAAATGAGGGACAGGGAGAGGATGTATAAATGCTTCACTTTATTGTGGTCACTTTCTTGCAGATCAAAGTTATGTATGCTTGATTTTACTTTCAGCATCTTCCCTGCACCCACTTGCCCATGTTATTGTGCTTCCATGTTCTTATGTGTCCAAAGTACTTTGGTCAAGTATTATATTGGCCTTGTGTGCTTCAGATCATTTGTATTTGTGTGTTCTCATTGCAAACCATATTCCTTTTTGATACAGTGTTCAGTGTAGCCTCGGTTTAGAAGCAACTTGTTTACTCATAATAGATTGCTTAAGTGTCCTTACGGTGTTTACAAATTAGGAGTGTGAATGGCAAAGTAGGTGTACTTGGCTCTGCTGCTGCGACCCTGCCCTTTGCTCTGCCAGCTCTATTAGGCTCCAGCTGCAACTGGGGAGGAAGCAATCCTTTAGATATTTTGGTTCCAAACTGCTCAATGTTTTGTAAGTAAGAACAAGCACTTTGCATTGTTCCTGGAATTAAACCGAGAACCAGTGAAAATGAAAGATAATTGGAGTAATATATATGCTGAACAGCAAGGTTCAGGGGTAATTCTGGAACATGGCTTTTGTACTTGTTTAAATTTCCAAATGCTTTTAAAAAGCATTCCCATGTAGAACATGCGTTAGTAATCCAGTCTGGATTACTGGACCATGATTGGGCATGTGAAATATTTAATGCACTGTTTCTCTAGAGATAGTAATTGAACAGCCTTATATCTTGCTAGTAGCTCAAACCATGGCAGACATTTGGCTTCAAAGAATTCTTTATTTACTCTCTCTCTCACGCACAGGCACTATGCTTTCTTTTTTTTAATGAACCCAAAACTTTAGTAGCTGTTACAGGATCAATAAAGAATAAAAATTCTTATGCCCTTTTGTGCCACCTGTAATTTGTTGAAATATGCCCCAGTAATTTTTCTTTTCATTTTTGTTAGCTTACTTTTTATATCATACTGCAGAAGTAGTCACAATGATCTTGCACAGCAATCAAGATTTCTGACCAGTTGTAAACTATTGTGCCTTCCATGGTAGGAAAAAAAATCCTGTTTACTAATGGAGAAAGATTTCAGATACTAAGGAAACATTAATTCATATAATTTGTTCAAAGTATGAAAATCTCCTTTCTTTAACTACATCAGTATTGACTTTATGACAGTTGAGGAGGATTTATTTTTTTTAAAAAAAATTATACTGCAGAACAACAAAAGTGCTCTGAGGGCTTACGTTTGTTGTCATAGTGTGTAATGTTTCAGCAAAAATGTTGCTAGGGTCTTTCATTGAAATCAATGTGAATTCCACCCTTTCTCATTTCTGCCAAGCAAAGCTGTGGACACCTGTCCTCTTTGGCTGGTCTCCCATTTTCACTGTCCTTTCCGATTCTTCCTGTAGGCATCCCTTCATAGGCATTTTTAAGCTCCCTTCTTAGAGATTCCTAGGCCTCACTGTCTCATAACCCTCTTTTCAGATCCTAGCAGCTCAGGGCACTGGAGAGAACTCCTTAGGGTGACACTCGCTTAGCACATAGAAAAGAGGAAAGCAATGTTGCTATAATCCTTTCTGATAGACTAATTTCTTTGTGATGCAGTCAGCTGCCCTGTAATTACCAATGAGGGGTAGTGGACTTTATTACTGTTGAGTACATTACAAATAAATTTTTGTAGTAGTATAGAAAGACTGAATTTATTACAGCAGATATATGTCATGACTTTGCAATTTTTTATGCTTTAAAAAGATTTGTCTCCATGCAGCCATTTTGTATTGTATTACTCCTACTAGATCTATACATACTGCCTCTAAGTGCTAGAATCTTCTGTAATTTGTTCTTCTGCATAACTCACAATGGACAGTGCAGTAAACATACGACTTCTGTTTAAATGGAACTCTATAAATCTTTCAGTCCAGTATATCCGTTGCAAGAGGGAACATCTTGCTGAAGGAATGGCTTGTAATGGATGCAGTGAAACACAATACATTGTATGCAGTGGTTAAATATTAATATGCATAGGCAGTGTTTAAAGCTCAGGAATGAATCTTACTGAGCCTGAAATTTCAAAGCACTTGGAAGGTTTCATAATGAGGCTTCTGGATATAGTAAGCTCTGTCTTATCAAAGCAGTCACTCTTTTGTGAACTATGTCAACAATTAAATGAAAATGTGTTTCTTGAAAAGGTTTCGCTGACACGCAATACTAAAGAATTTAGACTAAAGGTTCTTCTCAGGTCCTTCTTAATTACCTAAAAATGTAACAGTGGTCTTTAATAGGGAACCAGATTGACCATTCTGAAAGATCATTTGTATTTTTCACTTGTCTTTCTCTTTTTCTTTTCTTTCTTCCTTTAAAATCACAGATGTCCTTTTTCAGCCAGTTCCATTAAAACTAATTGAGAGTATTTCAATGAGAGGTGTGGTTAATTTTAAGATTATCTTTCCTTTTAACCACAGCCATCTGGAGAAATCAGTTTCTTCAGGTATTGATAAGGAAGCTGTGACCCCCTTTATTCATTGGAACGTAGTATTTTGGATGCAGAATCCACATGGATATAGTGGCTTAAGAGAGTTGAAACTGCAGAGTCTGAGTTAATTGTAGTGTGTAATATTCTGTCTCCCATGTCTCATGCCTGTAAATTATTAAAATGGGTAGTGTGAAATTTAAATCTTTATTTTTCACACATAGTTTTATTTTGCTGTCTTTCTAGTATGGGCACTGCATTGGGAAATTAATCCAAATGGAAAATACCATTGCTGTGTATCTGGATGACCCACTGTTTATTCCTGGTTTTGTAGCTTATTTGTTTGTGACAGTGTGTGCTGCCCATTAGTGCTGTTATCAATCAAGGTCTTTTAATTGATAAAGTGTTCCAGAAACTGATTTTGATTAGTTAATCTATAGATGTTATGACAAGGACATCATTATTTTTTTGTTAGATGGCAGTGTGACTGATTGGCTGTAGATGTTTCTGACACATCTTGTCAGAAGAGGTTATTTTATCTGAAACCAGTATGGTTACAGATGAGAGTGGTCCTGAAAAACATCATTCACTTTTACTTGTGACATCCATCACCTCCTAATTACTGCAGTTTTCAGGTAAGAAACACATTCTCCTTATTGTCCCTCAAGGGAGTTGATTGTCACTGATGTAGCCTGGCTCTTCTGAAGTGACATGGAAACTAATAGGATTAATTTACTAGATTGAGGGCACACCTATGCTTCAGGCTGAAATACATTGCTTTAACTTGGAGGCATTTTTTAAGTTTATATATCAGTCAGTTGCGCTGACACTAGCAGTTCTAAATTGAGCATAGTGGTAGGGCTGAACGTCCCTGTATTCACATTAAATATTAGAGCCATTTTTGTTGATCAGCTGTATAGGAGGAGCATGCCTCATATCACAGAAATGTTTACCTTCTAGCTGATGAAATAAATACTTCTTATATTTTTATTAGAATTATGAAATGTATAGATATACCCCATGGTTGTGTGATGATATTAAATATTTGATATGAAAAGGGCAAACTAAAAGAAAAAAAATAGAGTCTCATGATTTTAAAAAGAAAGATCCACTCTCAGACAGTTTCAAATAGGAACACCATTAGTCAGTTGGAAAGTCCTAGCTAGTTAAAGGACATTTTTTACATATGTAAATGTGCTACATGTGTTATCAAGCTTTTATTAAGTCTTCATTGTGAAGAAGTGGTCACTGTAGAGGCTTCATTTCTTGGTATTTTAAGAGCTTTATATGATCAGTTGGGCAAGTGGATCCATTTCAAAGTGGATGGCTAGGAAGGAGAGACCTCCAGCTGTGATTGGGCTGGGACCACAATGACTGCATGGCCAGCTCCCAAAGTGGGTTTCCACCTGCAGTCCCAAGCTCCGCCGTCCAGAGGTTGGGTTAAGTCAACTCCTTTTGCATCAGCTTTGGGCTCCATTTTGCGGCATCAGAGCAGCATCTGACCATTTTGGTGGTGTGCATCATGTAAATGCCATGCCACCAAAGTGGCCAGAAACCACTTCTTTTGGCCCAAGTTTTGTGCCATAGAAATATGCAAAAGTGGCACATTGACTCAATCAAAGCACTGTTTTGAAGGATATTATTGTTCTATAGATATATATGCTGCTACAGTCAGTTCTTCCCAGGTCTGTTGGCAATTACATTGGGAAAAGCATCTTTTATATATGTGATGTTGTCTCTTACTCCCTGTATATATATCGAGACACAATAATGTTAAAGGTCTTTGAGAAGTGGGAAGCCAGGATTATGCATATTTTGTATGGAAAATTAAGAAAAGTGTGTTCATAATTACCTGTGCTGTGGATATTTGCAATATATCTTTCCTCATTTTAGGAATGTAGTAATGTGCTTTAGCATTTAGTTGTAGATTATGAGTTAAGGAATGAGGTTTTTTTTTAAATGTATGTTGCCATACTTTCTTTTTTCTAAGACAGGAAAACACAGAGGATCTAAAGATAACAAGTTGTGAAGCATTTAGTAATTATAAGAAACAGTTTTTTGTCTTGAAGAAAATGTGTATATATTTACACATTTAATGTTATTGTTTAAAGTGCTGGGTTTGATTGCACAATCTGGTAATGACAGTAATTAAATAACCTGATAATAGCAACAGCACTCATTTCTACCACGGATGGGTGATACTGACTTCCTGAGACAGAGAGCACCACTACATTGGCACTCATTTGAAATTCAGGCCCAAGGGTAAAATCTACTATCCATAAATGATGCAGGAGTGGGTGGCTCTTACTTCTCTGCTAAATACATTGCTAGGTTCCCCCTGGCAGGTGTAAATTGGTCAATTAATGTGATCCTGCTGGGCATAGACATAGACATCTGTTACACCATCTACCAACCATGAGACCCAAGCACTTCTAATATTTTTTTTCTTTCTATTTTTCTCTGACTATCTTTATCTTGTAAGCTTAGACAGTGTTTTTCCCCACATGCAGTAGCTATTTTCCAGCCTGATCAGGGCAGTGTGTGTGCATTCTTATTTTTAAATGATGGACACAGCATGAGGATGTCAGGGGAAAGTATATTCTTAATTGCTATATCCCTCTTTGCAGCATCTACAGTAGACTGTTATAAGATGCTTTATTGTGGCCTGTTCTACGGCCTATATTATTAAAGTGAGGAAATTATCAATGTTTGCAAAAGGTACATATAATGAGATCTTATCAAAGTTGCCAAAAACTGTTCACATTAACTGAACTCATTCAGTAACGCAGGGGCGAAACAGATGGGCAGAAAAAAGTGGCTTGAAGCTGCCTTTTCTGAAGCCATATTGAAACCCCACTAACCGCACCACTGGGTTCCAAGGCAGCTGGAGTGCTCATGTCATGACCACATGACATGTCTTCAAGCCAGAAAGAAGTGGAAAAAAGCTGCTTCTTTTTGAAATGGCTTTTCTCTGCATAAGGACACTTTTCTGCTGGCTTCAGTGCTGACTTCAATGCTGAATGAAACTACGTGTGAAAGGGATCTAGGAGTCCAAGTAGACCATGAATTGAACATGAGTCAACAGTGCGACGCTGCAGCTAAAAAGGCCAATGCTATTTTAGGCTGCATCAATAGAAGTATAGCCTCTAGGTCAAGGGAAGTAATAGTGCCACTCTATTCTGCTTTGGTCAGGCCCCACCTGGAATAGTGTGTCCAGTTTTGGACACCACAATTCAAAAAAGATTTGGAGAAACTGGAGGGTGTCCAAAGGAGGGCAACTAGGATCGTGAAGGGCCTGGAAGAAATGCCTTGTTAGGAGCGACTTAGGAAGCTGGGGATGTTTAGCCTGGAGAAGAGAAGGTTAAGAGGTGATATGATAGCCCTGTTTAAAATATTTGAAGGGATGTCACATTGAGGAGGGAGCAAGCTTGTTTTCTGCTGCTCCAGAGACTAGAACATGGAACAATGGAAGCAAACTGCAGGAAAAGAGATTCCACTTCAACATTAGGAGGAACTTCCTGACAGTAAGGGCTGTTCGACAGTGGAACACACTCTTTTGTAGTGGAGTCTCCGTCCTTGGAGGTCTTTAAGCAGAGGCTGGATGACCATCTGTCAGGGATGCTTTGATTGGGAGTTCCTGCACGGCAGGGGGTTGGACTGGATGGCCCTTGTGGTCTCTTCCAACTCTATATTTCTATGATTCTATGTGTCATCTAAACGCCACACCTTCAAACCAAAAGATCTCTTTTTGCCTGTCTGTTTAACCCCTCACTTTCTCTTAGCAGGAATTCAATAATGCTTGAGTTATATTGGAAGAGGAAAAATGCAGGATCAGAGGCAACCTCTGTCCTATTCCCTTCATGGCTCTTGCCACACAGAATGAGTCTTCCATGAATAATAGTCCTCTGACAATTATTTAAAGATTTTTAACGCAGTGGATAATCCCACAAGAGGAACCAAAGACTGAGTATTTGCTCCTAACCTGCCCCTTCTTCCAGGGGGTCCTCCAGTCTTCTGGAGCATACCTACCAGCAATTCAAGTGGAAGAATGAGTCAGTGAAAGTTATCTGCCTGCCCTTCTACTGTAGAAGTGTTTTCAGGATCTAAGCCAATGTCCTCTAAGAATAGCTGGAAATAAACTGCCACCATTGTATTCACACAGTGTTATCCAGTGGAGCAGTCTCAAGTTGTCAGGGGCCTTTTACATTCTGTCTTCTAAGAGCAGCCACTTGGCAGCCTGTTGTGAAGAATCAGCACAAGAATTTGTGGATAAATAACAAGGATCCACTTTGACTTGGATTCTGTAGTTGATACAGTTCCAGTGGATGTAACCTTATTCCGTACTTATCTTATTTTTTTTGAAATACATTTCAATTTGTGCAACCTGCTACTATGGTCAGGATCCTTGGAGACGTAAGAGCTACCATGTGTATACTGGACAGCCTGTTGAAAGCAGCTGAAGAAGACTGGTGAACTGAGTAAGAGGAATAGTAAATTTCTCAGTACAACACAGCAGATTTCCATCTTGTCTAAAAGAGATTGTGATGAAGGTTGAAAAAAAATCTTCCCTGGACTTCACCGTACTGCAGAACTATTGGACAGTCTGCAGTATCCCTTTTTTTGGTAAGGTACTGGAGTGTGTGGTGGCCCTCTAGCTCTAGGGGTTTCTGTATGAAATAAATTATTTACATTCATTTCAACCTGGCTTCAGGCATGGATATGGGACAGATAAAGCTTTGGTCACCTTGGTAGATACCCTATGCAAGAAACTAGATGGGAAGAGTGTGTCCCTGTTGGTTCTGCTTGACTTTTCAGCAGCTTCTGATACCATCAATCATGGTGTCCCTCTGTGTCACCTCGCTGGGTTCAGGGGCACTGTTTTACAGTGGTTCCAGCCTTTTTTTTCCTTTTTTTTTCTTTTCTTCTTTTTTTCTTTCTTTTTGGGGGGGGGGGGAGAGAGAGAGAGAAGGTGTGCTGAGGAATGCCTGTTTGACCTTAATATTTACATGAAAGAGATGTTTTCCAGAGTTTGGGGGTCAATGTCATCAGATGACCCATTGAAATCTGATTCCAAGGAGGCTGTTTCTGTAATAAATCAGTGTCTACTATCAATAATGGACAGGATGAGGGTAAACCGATTAAAATGTAATCCAGACAAAACTGTTGCTCCTGGTAAACTGGAAGGCAGATTGGGAAATAGGGATTCGGCCTGTACTGGATGGGTTACACTCCACCTGAAATCTCACGTTCATAGCTTGGGTGTACGCCTGAACTTGGATCTGAACCTGGATGCCCAGGTTTCAGCTGTGGGCAAGAATGCACTTGCACAATTTAGTTAGTTAGTTAATCAGCCCCTGCTTTCATCTATCTTTTAATCAAGACATTGCCTGAAGCAGATCAATTCACCCTACTGTGTCCAAGAGGTCTGGTGGAACTCAAAGCAACCACAGTCTCCCTTGTGTTTTTGCAAGAAGTATGACAAGGTACCTGGCCTGTATCTCCTTGGGCCATGTGCATATATTTAATCAGAAGTGATTAAAGCCATCTGAAAGCTGGGGGAGGGGGGCTGTCTACCGGCATCAGCTCTGCAGACAAAAGAAAAGTATCCTTAATTCACAGCATGTTTCAGATAATGGCCTTTTTATAAGGAGAAAAGAAACGGGAGACAAAACCACAGTGAGGATAAAGAGATTCAGTACTACAACAATCAATGCAGAGAAATGGAAACCAATACCAAAAAAGGACAAGAGACCTTTTCCACAAGATCCGAAAAATCAAAGAGAAATTTAAACCAAGCGTCAACATGCTCTACAATCATAACGGAACATAATACACTACCATGAAGAAGTAAAGAAGTTGGCGAATATACACAAAAGAGCTATACAAAAAAAATATGAAAGGTCAGATGTCACACTGGAAGAAGAAACCTACAAAGATGAAGCCCAAATTTTGGAAGGTTAAGTAAAATCTTCATTATAAGCAATTGTGAAACACCAGGAAGAGATGACATATGAAATGCTATGATAGAAATGATACAGTCCACAGAGATGAACTCAAGTATAGTTCTATCTAAAAATCTACCAACAAAAACAGTGACCTGAAGATTGGAAGTGATCAATATACATTCTTTCCACATAAAAGAAGACGCAGCAGATTGCAGATTAGAGAACCATTGCACTAATTTCCCATAGAAGCAAAGCTATGCCCAAAATTCTGTAGGAAAGACTCCAAATACATAGGGAGTGAGAAATACTAGAGGTGCAAACTGGATTTAGAAAAGGAAGATGCACTAGAATCACATTGCAAAGATACATTGGATAATGAAGTGCACTAGGGAATTCCAGAATAAAATCTACTTGTGCTTTATTGATGATAGTAAACCCTTTGACTGCATACATCATGAAAAGCTGTGGCTTGGTGGCGCAGTGGTTAAATGCCTGTACTGCAGCCACTCACTCAAAACCAGAAGGTGGTGAGTTCAAGACCAGCAAAGGGCTGAAGCTTGACTCAGGCTTGCATCCTTCCGAGGTCGCTAAAATGAGTACCCAGATTGTTGGGGGCAAATAGCTTACAATTGTAAATGAAGCTGTTTGTTTAACAAATTGTAAGCCGCTCTGATAGTCTTGGCTGAAGAGCGGGGTATAAATAAAACATTATTATTATTATTATTATTATTATTATTATTATTTCTCTTATAGGGATGGGAGTGCCACAACATCTAATGTCCTGATGTATAATCTTACCCAGGACAAGAAGCTGCTGTTAGAACAGAATATGGAGAAACAGAATAGTTCCTAGTTGGCAAAGACGTCAGGCATGGCTGCATACTATCACCCTATTTATTCAACCTGTATGCAGAAAAATACTGTATGGACAACAAGCTTAGAGTCAGAGTCAGGAGCGAAGATTGGAGGAAGGAATGTTAACCTACATTACACAAAAGACATAATACTACTAGCAGAAACCAACAAAACCTGGAACAATTATTGAAGAAGGTTAAGGAGGAAAGTACCAAGGTAGGCTTAATGCTGATCTTTAAGAAAACAAAAATTAATTTCCATAGATCTACGAGAATTCACCCTAGTCAACAGGAAAATCAAAATAGCCAAAGACTTCCCCTACCTTGGATCAAATAGAATGTAGACTACAGTCAAGAAATCAGAAAAAGGCAAGAAATGGGAAGGGCAGCTATAAAAGCACTGGACAAGATCCTGAACTGCAAAGATATAACTCTGAACACAAAATTGAGGATAGTCCAAGCAATTGTATTCCCCATCACCATGTGTGGATGTGAAAGTGGGACAGTAAAGAAAGCTGATAGAAAGAAAATCAACTCATTTGAGATGTGATGTTGGAGTAGAATGCTGAAGATACCATGGATGGCCAAGAAGACAAATAAATGAGTTCTAGAACATCCCTGGAAGCCAGGAAGACTAAATTGAGACTGTTGTACTTTGGCCACATCATGAGAAGGCATGAAGTATTAGAAAAGACAATGATGCTGGGAAAGAGAGAAAGACCACAGGCCAGATGGTTAAACTTAATCAGGGAGGCCATGGGTCTGGGCCTGAAGGACCTGAGAAGGGCAGTTAAGAACAGGGATTCTTGGAGGTGTCCCATTCACAGGGTTACCTTGAGTTGGAGTACACTTGAGGGCAGTTAATAACAAGAAGGATTAAAACCTGCTTCTCAGATATAAATATCACATACAAAAAGGCAATCAACAGCTGTAACATTTCCACTATAGGAATATGAGAGGCTTCCTTATACAGTGGTCCCCCGGTTTACGAATCCCCCGGGGAACGAAATCCCCGGGACCCGAAACCACTGGGACCAAAAAACATCCCCCGGGATCCGAAGGAGAAAAACCGCACGGCCCCTTTAAATTGGCCGGGTGGTCCGTCTCCTAATGCGGTCCCCCGGGAAACGAAGATTTCCGGGTTACGAAAGGTAATCCGGAACGGATTACCTTCGTAACCTGGGGGACCACTGTACTTGAATCAGATTATTGGTCCTTCAGTTCCAGTACTGTTGGCATTGACTGGAAGTGACTGTCCTAGGCAGGATTTGTGTGTGGGTGTGTTTGTGTGTGTGGCCCTAGCTGGAGATGCTGAGGATTGGATATGAGACCTTGTGCTTGCAGAACGTATGTTCTGCCACTGAACTAAAGCCCCTTCCAATATTGAAATAAATATCTACTGACATCTATCTATCTTTCTTCTTTGTGGTCTCTGCCAAAAAAAAAAAAAAAAAAAGATCTATAGAATTATCTGTATGTTTTAAAAGCTGCTTGGTTTTTTGCTATTTTGGCAGCACATATACCAAAATAGGAATGAGATGAAGAAGATGAGCATAGCCCCTATACAAGGATGACATGCAGATTTGAAAAGCATTCCATATTAACAGGTAAAAAAAAGGAAAACCACTGTTTCCATTTCAGAGTATGGAGAAGTGCTGATGCATTTAGACATTAGGATTATTACAGTGGAAAAATAAGGGTGTTGATGGATTATTACATGCAGTTTTTAGATCCGTGAAGCAAATTGTTTCCCTGGAGAAAATATGCTGTTGGAAATATTGTAGGTAGATGTTGTCTACTGGTGCTGTGTTTCCCCCCCTTGTATTTGTTTGAACCCCTGGCCATGTTACCTAGTTCATGAGAGGCCATGGGAAGAAATCAATTGTGCTGGATATATTTAAGAGCTACTGCCAGTCAGATTAGATCAGTGGTGCACAACATGAATTACTCTGAGGGCTGCTTCTATATTTTTATTAACTCAGGAGGGCCACATTGGTGTATGAGCAGTAGATAAGCATTTTCCTTGCATTTTAACCCATTATGTGTTATATCCTTTTCTTTGCTGCATTCACCACATTCTCTTTGTTATTTCTGCAGCCATATCTGTCAGCCAGCTCCTTTTCCCATGCCATCATATATATCTCTTACTATTCCATCTTGAATATAAGGGGAACCCTCTTGGGTAAGTCCATAGTCTGCCCCACTGAACAGTCTGTTCTGACTGTGGTTAGTCAACTGTCCTCAGTAAGACTATAAACAGAGCATGCAGGTCATGGCCACTAACTGTCTACTCACACTATTCATAATTTTAAAAGCCTCCATCATATTAACCTTTTAGGTGCTTCTGGTGTGTGTGTGTGTGTGTGTGTGTGTGTGAAAATTTGGGAAAGCACCATCAAATGACTGATCATGCATATTTCCTACAACAGACACACTAGAAACGTAGGCTTGCCTTTCTGTTCTAAATTTCTTCTTGGTTTGGCTTATGGACTGTCAACATCCTGTGCTAAGTTTGCTTTCCCAGCATGTTTATATTGTATTCCACAAACCCAATCCGCCCTGGTTTCTAGGCTCAATAACCCCTTCAGGTTGCCTTTAGGCAGGGGTTGGCAATTATGGTCCACTGAATGTTTTTGAACTGCAATTTTCAACATGGCTGTACTGGCTAGGGCTTCTGGAAGTTGTAGGTCAAAACATCTAGATAACCACTGTTTCCACCTCTGTCTTTTAAGGATTTTTTTTTCATTCTTGCTTTCATTCCTGACCTATGAATCTTTCAGACGTGCACGCACACATGCACACACACACACACACACACATCCCTTTAAGAGATTCTCTTACATATAAGTGGATGCAACTTCAGTGGCTTTAGATACAGTTGGGCGTCCTTATCCGTGGATTTTTTATCCACAGATTCAAACATCCATGGCTTGAAAATATTCAGAAAAAGCATAAATTCTTTTTTCGGTTTTCCATTTTATACGCCATTGGATTGAATGGGACTTGAGCATTGCGGATTTTGTTATCCATAGGGGGACAGGGGTCCTGGAACCAAATCCCAGAGAATAACAAGGGCCCACTGTATTTCCAGATCATTTGATACCAACAGCTGCAGCTGTGTTATAGGTAGTGGTGTTGTTTAGCTGCAAGGGGTGCCTCTCCACTGTAGAAATAATGCAGTTTGACACAACTTTTAACTGCCATGGCTCCACACTACAGAATTTTGGTAATTTTAGTTTTATGTCTTTAGCCTTCTCTGACAAAGCATGTTGATGCCTCCCAAAACTAAAAATCCAAGGATTCTTTAGGATGGCGCCATGGCTGTTAAAGTGATGTCAGACTGTGTTATTTCTACAATAGAGGTGCACCCTTAGTTATTATGATTGTCTATTGTGCCTTTATGTAGATGTGCCCTTCCTAACTGGCTAAATTATGATTTAGAAGCCAGGAATGAATAAGACTACATGCTTCCACTTTGTACCTTGCTGGTTACACACTTAGTTAATAAATTGAAATTGCCAGAGCTTGTAATGTTATGTTGGAAAATAAATTCGATAATGTTGATTATTAGAAATTGGAAAGTTAATTCACTAGCATAAACACTAATAATTGAATTTCTGAATTTGGTAAGTTGTCATTTTAAACTCTTAGACTTGGGCCAGGTCATGGGATTTACAGACAGTTGCATGGAGGTTGTCACTTTTGACCATAGGGAAGTATATTTCCTTACGGGCTCTTTCAATTGGCTCTTTTTGTCCATTTAAGGTTGTCTTCATCCATCTGGAATTTTCCCCACTTGGACTTAAAAGCTCATAATAGGATTGTTGGCTGCAAATCATGGGAGTTCAGCACATCTGAGAACTGTTAGGTTAGGGAAATCTGTCCCAAAATCAGTTCATAGCTCATCTGCATCACTCTTTTCTTTCTACCCCCACCAACACATACATTTCACTCTGTTCAAATGCCTTGTTTTTTAATGGTTAATTGGGAATGATTTATTTCATTTAGAGGTTACTGATCCACTGCATGTACAGAAACAAGATACAAAGATTGACCCCCTTCCCCCAGGAAGTCTCCAAACACTTTCCTTCCATTCAAGCTCATTGGTGGGCATTATGAAAGGGTCCTGGCTGCTTGAAGCCCTTGGTGTCTGCTAAGGAAACAAATCAGCAACACCATTGGACCTGGCCTCAGATTGAAGAGCCCTCCCTCCATGACAACACCATCTGGATTAGGAGGGAGTGAAAGGGCAGGCCAACTCCATCAGGCCTGTCCTAGATTAAGAAACAGAGCCCTCCCTCCATGCCATCTGCCTTGGTCCAGGCGTCAGAGGAAGAGAAGAACTGCTGGACACGATCCCTTTCCCCACCACCTTTCCATTCTCTTTTTGTGTCGTGTCTTTTTAGATTGTAAGCCTGAGAGCAGGGAACTGTCTAATTAAAAACAATAATTGTAAACCGCTCTGATAGCCTTTAGGGCTGAAGAGTGGGGTATAAATAAATAAATAAATAAATAAGTTTTTCTTGACCCCCATTCCCTTCCATGAC
The DNA here is from genome assembly GCA_034509955.1 of Urosaurus nigricauda. Taxonomy (NCBI): domain Eukaryota; kingdom Metazoa; phylum Chordata; class Lepidosauria; order Squamata; family Phrynosomatidae; genus Urosaurus; species Urosaurus nigricauda. The sequence goes on from JAOEGL010000004.1 coordinate 68,145,715, forward strand.
TCATTTTTCTTGCCCTCTTTTCCATTCTTGTTTTTTTAAATTCTTGCTCCCCAAGCAAACTAGTTGACCGGGCCACCAAAAAGTTCTTTCTGTTCCTTCCTTTTCCTTTCTGCTGTTCTCTTAAAGAAACCACACAGATTAGTCTGAGTAACAACAAACCGTACAGTTCTAATATGTTTTCTCTTGAGGCAGCAGGTGTTAGAGTTTTACTGAATGTGACAAAGGGAGAGACCTTTGTGACAAAGGGAGAGACCTACAGATTCTAATAGCCTAATTTCCTAAAGCTTATTGTAAATTTCAGTATTACCTAGGGAATCTAGAAAGTTAGGTAAAATCATGGAGAGAGGAAAAAAAGGAATCAGTTAATACTAAGCACTCAGCATTCACATAGTTCACTGTTTGTGATTCAGTAGCTACCTGAAGTTTAATTAAATCAGGATGTAGGAGCTTAGGAAGGGAGAGAGGCTGGAGAATGGTCCTGTATTTTCTTCCTGGCTCCTCAATGGTGAGTTAACTAGTCTTGGAACTATGTATGCAATCCATTTTTTTCTTTCAATCTGGACTTAATACTGGGCAGAAATTGAGGATGTCATCTTGTTGCAAGTCTAATATCTGTTGCTACTTATTAAATGATGTTAGTATGCATGGCGTATGCTTCCAAAGTAGTAATTTTTAATTTTATTCTTTCCAATTTAATATGAGCTTTTTAATAATGTAGAACATCAGAGATAGAAGCAATGCATTTGCATATGCCAGCTACACACTATCAGGTTTGTGTCTTTATACATCCTGTGCTTTAGTATCAAAGCCTGTTTTGTTGTTGTTTTTATTTAATAGCACCCAAAGGTGCGCTTGGCACATCACAGAAGGCATAAAGAGACACAGTTTCTGTACTAAAAAGCTTGTAATCTAAATTTAGGATTGACGTAATGTGTTTGGATGAGAAAAAGTGCTTGTGGGGTGTGTGTGAGGTGGGTAGAGGGAGGGAGAACGAGCTCTGCTGGAAAATAGGTTGCTTACTTATTTGCAAAACTGCTACATATGATGCCTGAACAGAAAAAAAATTGGTTGGTGAAAACTATTGCAGTTAATTGACTTGTAATAACTTAAAGGAGTAACATCTTGCAAGAGAGATTGGACAATTAGAAAAATGTTCAAACCTATTCTGCTTTGGAAAGGGCATTTTTGACTCCATCTGTAAGAGCAGCTGTCAGGAAAGAGAAGATGGGCCCCAGAGCAGTTAGAGGTGGTCTTCTAATGTTGTAAGAAAAGAAGTGAGAAGTAGTAAAGCTGTCCAGGAATAAGGCTTTAATAAGATTGTCTAGTCATGTAGTCCCACTTCACAGAACATAGCCAGGGCTGTCAGAGGACAGTTCTCTGTTTGAGGGCATCCCCTGTATGAAGGGATGTCCATTTTGAGTCAGGTTTAAAGATCAAGAGCTATAGGAAGCCAGGAGAGCAGCAGTCTGAAAGCTGCTCTGCTTCAATTAGCATCTTGGAAGGTACTGAATGAACTGGCACATGGGTTGCTTGGTTAAAATCTTCTTTACTTTGATGAGATGTATTTTATTTCTACTGAAATCATAATTATTTCTAAATTTGTATCTATCCAGATAAATTGCCTTTTTGAACTTCTATGGAGATTTGTATCCCTTTAATTTTTTTAAGTAGTCATTGTAAACTTATTCATACATCTAGACCATCTTGGTTTCCCCCATTTCTTGTTGTCAAATTTAGTGGTGCTCTGTCGTATTCTGTGTCCTGTTGTCAGCTTCTGTGATCTTAGCAGCATCTGACTGGTACAGGGGTAGTGCTGTGTTCTGTAATGCCCAGTTCCAAATATCAGGTTAATGCTAATTAATCTTTGCTGATGCTGATACTGTGTTTTGGTATCCATAAAGCCCAAATCTCATCCTGAGATCTTCAGATGTAGGATGAGATAAAAATATTTTAATTATTCAATAAACAAATATATTAAGGGATGTCATGTTCCTGCAGCAGCTTACAATGTGCTGCTGCATACAAAATCCAAATCTTATGTGCATTTGTAGTATCTGACTTTAAAGCAGGGTGGGAATTATATGGTTCTCCAAATGTGTTTTTATTATTGTTGTTGTATGCCTTCAAGTTGTTTCCATCTTATGGAAAACCTATCACAGGCTTTTCTTTGCAAGTATTCCCCCCCCCCCCAAGAGTTGTTTATCTTTGTCTTCCTTTGAAGGTGAGAGAGTGTGACTTGCCTAAGGTGGGTTTTCATGGCTGAGTGGGGATTCAAACCCTGATCTCAAGAGTCATAGTCATAGTCCAAAATTGACTATAATTGTTGGTAAGAAAGAGTGGAAGAAGAAAGGGGTGGGAACTTCAGGGCTAGTACCTTTTCTTCCATCTGTCTCAGTATTTTAAAAGCTATAGGCAAATTCTCCCATTGCAATGTTGCAGTTATATAGTGCAGGGAAAATAGGATAAAATAATTTTGGTTAGTCCATCTGTCAAGAGTATCAGCGCTGACACTGAAACACTGATGTCTTAGCTTGCATTTGCAGTCACTTTCTGCACTTGGGACTGTGGCAACTCTCCATTCCTGTAAAGCCTAAACATGTCTTGCTTAAAATTCCATAGATGTGCCATGGATGGAGGCAAGATTAGTAGGATGGGAAACTGGGGATTCTAGACAAGCTTTTCTTCTCTGAAACATGTGCCAGTACTCCCCTCCTCCTTCAAATATAATATTTTTTGATCTTTTGAAAGACTGAAATCCAAAGTATCCATCAACTCCCTGTAGACTAATTTGTGGGCAAGGCCAGAGCCAGCATAAAGTCCTTTGCAGAGAGAATGGAAGAGGCCATCTGTCAGTTCTGTTTCCTGTTGCTTTCCCAGTGATTTGTGGCATGTTTAGTTTAAATTGAACCTATCTTCTCCCAGATATCACAGTGAAGTGGAATGTGGAATATGGATATTATGTGGCTGCTAGTGTTTTAAAATTTTTTCTTGGAAATACAGAAAGTAGAGGTTAATTCCTGGGACCTTTCCTCTTCTTTTCCTTATTACAGATCTTGGCTTAATTTACTGTGAATGCATACAATTGCTGTTAGTTCTTCATAACATGTATTTGTGTGATCATGCAAATGCACAATTTTGAAAAAGAGACTCAATTTTGAAGACTGATTAGCAATCTGCTTTCTTTTTCAGCTGAAGGTTGGGGCAGAAGTCCAATTCTCTGTTTATTTTGAAGAGGGAATTGGAGGTTCTTGTTTTCCTCAGCTATTAGATAAGCAATTTGACTAAACAGCAGTTTTAATCAGGTTTAATGACATCTTCTCTGTGTGTAAGAGTCCATAAGATATTTAAGTATAAAGGTCTGTTGTAATTAGTTAGGTTATTAAATTTGTTTACAGATCATAAGGTATGGCTTTCCTTTGATAACAGTGTATCACTGACCTTTATTCTCAGTTAAAAGTTAATTAGGGAATACATAACAAAGTTACCCCTGTTGCTGGTTGGGATATATTCCACTGTGCATGCTTACTGAAGGGGAATATTAAGATATCCAGTTTTAATACATCATGGATAACAAAAACAATGTGTGCCTGTTTTAGATGTACTAGGTTGTACATCCAAAAAAGTGTGTTTCTGTTCATGAAAGCTCATGCAGCTTTCCCCCCAAGGAGCTCTGAAAGGGAGCTCCCCCAGGCCTCCCTGGAATTCCCTTTTGGAGTTCCAGGGAGGCATTGGGAGCTCCCTTTCAGAGCTCCCTTTCAGAGCTCCCCAGAGGGGGCTCCGAAAGGGAGTTCCTTCTTGGGAGTGGCTCGTTCCCATGGCACCCTCAGTGCCAAGGGAATGATCCAGAGGAGAAAGGGGCTGCCCCTTTCCCCTCACGGCTCCCTGAGGGCTCCTGGGTTGTCCGTGGGACATGCAGCCCCACAGACACCCCTTTTCCAGTCCAAGGAGAAGCAGCGTTTTGACGCTTCTCTTTGGGCTGGAAAAAGCCAGATTGGGGCCACAGGGGCTGCCGATGAGGCTGGCCTGGCCTCAATCCAGCGCAGAAAGTAAGGAGCGCTTCTGTGTGCTCCTTCCTTGCTGCGCAGCCATGCCTTCCCATTTGGTTGCTGCAACAACGCTGCGCACCAAACAGGGTGGGTGCAGGCTGCCCCTAATGGGGCAATCTGTAAAGCCCCATGGTGGTGTTCAGATTTCCTCCTTTCTCGTCCATTACATAAAAAGGACTACAGATAGGTGCTTTAGAGGGCTAGTAATTTTACTTGAACCTGTGTGCAGTCTTGCACCTCTTGCCCTAGTTTTTCTAATGTTTACCCTCCTCCCCCCCCCCATTACATTTTTATGGTTGCTTTATTCCTAAACCTCAGCTAGGAGGAACACACTGGAAGAAAAGGGGATAACAAATGAGCTGTTAGGGGATTATTTTTGTGAAACTTCAAAACAGACTAGGAATATTTACATAATGGGAATATATGAATTACCATTTCAAATTTTAAAAAGTCACTGTGTGAGAGAGCATTAATATTAAGATGTGCACCCAATCTTCACTGTGCCTTGTATTTTCACAGAGACTATTTAATTAGGGTTTTATATTATAGTGTCTTCTTTCTGTAGTTGATCTGGCCTTAGTATTATTTAAACAAGCTGATGTATCTGCTCTGTAAGATTCCAGTCCTAAAACTGCTTTTACATGGATAAATCCCCACTGATTAGAAATGATGCGACTTTTTATAGGCTGCCTTCCATCCTGTATATATCTAACTGAGGCTACAGTCCTAAGCACAGTTGCTTAACAATGTTTTGGAACAATACTAAATAAATTCATCAGCCAAAGGTTGTATGCAAATAACATAAACTTATGTTCCAAAATGTCCAGGCACCACTAATAAATAATAAATTATAATAAATGTTTATTTATAGCCCCCTCCTCTGTCTACAGCAAGTTAAAAAGTCACAAGCTAAAACAATACCAATAGCCCACTACCTAACCTCCCACCCCTTAAAATTAAATTAAACTAACAGCAAATTAAAACCAAGGAGACAATTAAAACATAAACATCATCATGGAAAAGAAAACTAACCATTCCATGGGCAGCGTAAACTATCGCATCATGGGTCAAGGTGTTGGGAACTGGCAGGGAAACATAACACTAATGCCACTGTCTTTAGCTACAAATTTTCAAACATGTATTATCAAACAAATGGCATTTTTTAATATAGGCTTCTCCTGCATTTTGATGTCTTGCTTTCTAAAAACTTGTCTTCCAATGCTTGCAAATTACAGAAATTAATTTGACAAGGGTTTGTTAATCCTTTTGTCAGTTCTTATTGTCTATGAGGCTAGCTTTGGACCACTCACATGCACTTTTGAATATATAGAGAGTCTTCATTTAGCTTATGCACACATTCAAAAGTGATATATACAGTAGTGTGCTGTAGGTGAAGCTAAAAAAAATCCATGGGTTCCACTTTACAATTCTACTTTCTGACAGTCCTCTGGTCCCTAACTGTCAGATAAGTGGAGACTCCCTGAATTTAATAAACAAAAACTATTTGTTACATTTCACAAAATGCTCTTGTAGCAGCTTTGAAAATAATTGAGAGAAAGAAGTAGGTAACATAAGCTTGTGTAGACTACAGTTCCATTTGCCTTGCCGCATTAAGCCAGTTTGACACCATCCATGGCCCATTGCTATGGGACTCTGGGAATTGTAGATTCTTGTGACACCAGAGCTCTCTGACAGAGAAGGCTAAATATTCACAAAATCACAATTCTGAGAACTACATAGCATTTTGCTGTAGCAATTAAATCGGTCTCAAACGGGATTATTTCTGTGGTGTGAATGCAGCCTAAGTCTACTTCATCAGATGCATGGAGTCAGGTGCTAAGGATAATCAGGTTCTGTTTGTGAATAGCAATAGAAATGCAAAACTTTTGTGTATGGTAATGAGGTGACAAGTTCACTTTTAACTATGATGGTTGAGAGACTAAGGTAGAGGGAAAGAATTTGCCTAAAGCAAGGTGAGTAGATAACCTTATGAAATGGTATGTAGAGAGATCTTGTAGCACCTTTAAGACTAACTAAAAAAGAAGTTTGAGCATGAGTTTTCGTAGGCTGCTGCCAACTTCTTTCTTTAGTTGGTCTCAAAGGTGCTGCTTCAAGATCTCTCTACATACTGATTCTACAGACTAACATGGCTGTATCTTTGAATTTTACCCTTAGGAAATGGTGGAAAGAGTTATTGGAAAGTACTAATATGCTGGCAGGCATCCAGAAGGAAGATGTGATAAAATGGGCAGGAGACTGAAGTATTAACTAGTGTTATAATATGTGTAGTATGCCAGGAAACCATTGTCTCTGTTCAACCCATGGTAAATGGACTGGATTTTGTAGATATATTCTAATTCTGATGTTTCTTTTTTTCCTTCTCTTTTAATCTTCCTTTACATTTTGTTTGTTTGTTCAAGGACTGCTATTTTGATGTCTCAGATGAAATGTCCAGGAAGACTGAAGTGTTTTGCAACTGTTTTTTTGTGTATTCCCATTCCTAATATCTGATTTAAGCATTTAGTGCAGAGACTGGCCTCTTTGCCCCATGTAGAGTGCTGAATAACATTGTTGACAGGACAGCATGTATTACATTAGAGGATGAGCAAGTGAAAGTATCTCTGATAGTGTGGGTGATGTGATTAGGTCCTGTGATGATATTTCTCAAGTAGATGTGTGGGCAGAGTTGGCATATGGGCTTGCGGCCAGGTCTTGTGCCCATCTCCCCATCCACATTGTGCATTCTCTTGTATGTAAGTAACATCTGAAGTTGGGAGAATCTCTGTAGGCAAGTATTGTGTGATCTAATGAAGCAGACCTGGGGCTGGAACAGACAGACCAAAATAAAGCTGCTTTGGGTTGCTTTGGAGGTATGTTGTTTAAATGACATACACATCTTAAGAGGCCATAAGCTGTGTCAAAGCTGCACTCTAGTCCTTAGGATGGGAGCATGTGCATTTAAACAGCGTGCCTCCAAAGTGACCCGAAGCAGCTTTATTTTGGCCTGTCTGTTCGGGCCCTTGGTCTATGAAAGCTTATGCTACCAACTTCTTTGTCTCAGTTGGTATCAAATGTGCTACAAGATTCCTTTGCATACTTATACAGACTGACATAGCTGTGCCTTCAAATGGTTGCATTTGTGTGATGATTCTTTATATATTTCAATTTAAGAGCATTTATTGTCCAGCTAGTTGCATTGTCCACCACTGCCATTACTTTTTCTTCTGTCTTTCTGCTGATGTCTAGCAGAAATTAACATTAATTCTGGGAGCTGTAGGGCCATATGCCTTAGTTGTAAAAGGCTCATAGCTTTCTTACAGGAAAGTTTCTCCTCCCTGATTTTTTAGGCAATCTGGGTGGGGGTGGAGCACAATGACAATAAAGTGTGTTGCTTGTACTGTTCCTTGAAAAAATGAAAAATCATTCAACTGACAGAAAACTCCTCTAGTGTGGGTTCTCAGTATTGACAGCAGCACCTGAAGATTAGGAGTGCCTGTTTGTAATCCCAGAGGGAGCTGTCACGAACATTTCTTCATATTTGGAGTTGGATAGTGCACCTACAATACCTATTTCTTCTATTGAACTTCCTGTCAACTGCCAGTGTATTTATGACCATAATGGACATTCTAGCCGCTTGGCTTAGACAGAACAGTATGTATGTACATCCATATCTCAGCATTTTATTTTATATCTGGCAGGACCTGATGTCAGAAAATGTGAAATATTTGAATTGCATCTATATTAGTTACAAAAGAGCCATCTGACACATCATAAAATATTCTTTCCTTACAGGACAGTTTTAGCACTAAATTTGGAGTGTGTTTTAGCTATATTTAGGTATATTGAATGAGAACGAATCCCTTGAGTCTGATGGCATCTGCCTCTGGAATAATACTTTAGACAAAAGTTCTCTGATCATTTTTTAATGTGTGTATTTGAGACCCCAGATATATATTTCAGCAGAGCTATGATTCTCAAATAAAAATATGGTGAATTGGGGACTAATCCAGACAGTACTGCTTCTTCCAGTTTGTACATTTCTCAGTCCCATACCTCAAAATCATCTTTGCTTAGACTAAATGTTATAGTGCTCCTTAAAATAAAATAAAAACCCTTCCCTGACAGCACTGTGTGCTATTTAACATGGAAGTTCTCAAACCCTCGTCTTAGCAGTGTAAATATTTTAGAAGTCATGAGTGCAGTGTCTATTTTTGTCTCTTGCTTCAGTTTTAATAGGCCAAGCAGATCTGAAATTGTCACTAAATTGTTGGGAGTTACTCTGTGTAGCAAGGTCATTAGATCGTTACCAAAGGTCTTCGCTGGGAAGCTGCTGCTAAGGTACTAACGTACTCCTTCCATTAAACTTGATCAATATTTAATATCAAGATACACACATTTTCCCCCCTATCTGAACAAAAAGAAGCAACTATTTGGCAGTAACATTTTCTACCATGTACCATTATTTCTCCATCACTTCTTGTATAATTAAAGGTGTTAAAATTGTAGAGAGGATCAGCAGAAAAGAAAAGAAGCTGTTATCTCATAGTAACAAAATAAAAAAAAATTACACCAAGATTTAGCCTTAATACCCTAAAAGCACTGGATCCTGGATCCTGTTTAAGCTTGGAAGCTCAACAGGCCAGCCCTTGTAAGTACTTGGATGGGAGACTGCCAATGATGAGTAGCTGCTGTAGGCTGTATTTCAGAGGAAGGAACTGGCAAAACCACCCCTGGGTATTCCTTGCCTAAGAAAACCCTGTGAAATTCTTTGGAAAGGAAGCCATGTCACTCTTGGTTGCACCACTATATTTAACCTTGCAAAATCATATTACTGGTAACCATTTTTACCTATTAGACTATGTAAAGTAGACATTTCGATTTTTTTTTACTGATTAGTGTGTATTTAAGCAGCATAAATTTTGTCAATGTTTACTTAGTGGCCTAGTGGTTAAGAACCAGTTCTGATGATCAGAAGATTGGAAGGGTGGCAGTTTGAGGTCCGTGTGCTGCATGATGGGGTGAGCTCCTATAAGTGGTCTCAGCTTCTGCTAACTTAGAAGTTTGAAAGCATGCAAATGCAAATAGATAGATAGGTACCACTACTCAGTGGCAAGGTAACAGTGTTTGGTGCAGTCATGCCGACCACATGACCACTAGAGCAGTATTTCGACAATGCTGGCTCTTTGGCTTAGAAACGGAGATGACCACTGCCCCTATAGTCAGTTACAGCTAGACATTCATGTCAAGAGACTACTATTACCTTTAGCTTTACCTTATGAGTTCAGATAAAAGTAGTGTTTTAGGCTTGTTTTGAAAAGAGTGTTATAGCTTCATGAATCTATGTGAGGGATTAGCAAAAGGTGGATTGGAATTGTCTGTAAACTCTCAGATCTGCAAGGAACTCCAAGTCCCAGCTGTGTAACAAGATCAATATTTAGATCTAAATTAACTACCTGGAATTCCTAGTCTGCAACTAACTCAAATGTAGATTTGTATGTGTGTATGCAGGTCACCCAGTGTATGTTTATGGGATTCAGTAGGTGATACTTGTTCTTTGTGCTCCCGTTTGCTTGTTGATTTTAGTGTTTAATTTCAAGTATACAAAGTTTTAGCTTTTAAAGTTTTACTTATTGTTTGTTGTATGAGAATATTTTTTTTAAAGAACAATACATAAATATAATAAATTATGTCCATTAAGCAGTGAGTTACTGTTTGGATCTGACTTCTATTGGTTTAGCTCAGGCTTATAGCAAGAAAAAAAAAAGATCTCACAAGCCAGAAATCTCCCCTTCCCTAACTGATTATACTCTCTGGAATCTACTACAGATATTAGTTTGCATTGTAGGTGTTTGAGGTTTGTTGTGCAGTGGTTCATATAAACCAAGATGTTCAGTTGTCTCTGTAATGAGGTATATTTTTATTGTGATAAAATTGCTGTTGTAGTTGTTATGTGCCTTCAAGTTGACATGCACTTTATAGGGACCTTATCCTAGGATTGTCTTAGCATGATTTATTCAGATTTGGTTTGCCATTGCCTACCTGTTGCTCAAGGACACACAGTGGATTTTCTTGCCTGAGTAGTGATCTGACCTTGTCTCCCCCTGGTCTTCTGGAGTTATAGCCCAACACTCAAACTACTGCATCACACTGGCTCCCATTTTTATACTAGTTGTGCTGACTATCACATTTTGAATGGAGTTTCCTCTACTGGATATGAATTTGAAAATGTTTTAATGGTTATTTCATAACAGTAAATTAATCTGATGTCTTCAAATGCCTGTAAATGCTGATCTGAAGCTTTAACATTGTTACTGTTTCATTGTCACTAGTCTGGGTTGGGATGTTTTCATGTTGCTATGTTGTGCATTTCATGTAGGTTTTATATCTCAAATTGCTTTCTGTTAGTTATTAGCTGTGAAAAAATGATTCTATGATTCTATAAATACTTAAATAAACCCTAACAGATTGGTTAATGCTGGATTCTGACACTTTCCTCTAAACACAAGGTATTTGAATTATTTGCAACACTGTAACTGCAACATTTGATAAACCTTTTGATAAACCTTTAATTTTAATTTTCATAAACTTTTAGGTTGCATTATATTTCTACAAAACTGCATCCAGTACATTGTAATTAACCCAATGGCATTAATATACCACATAGTGCACAGTAGATATGTGCTATAAATCTTACTGTCATCAGAAACAGCAATAGCTACATGCTTGTTTTCAAATTTCATTTCTGAAAGAGATTGATATCACAGCTTTTTGTTAATGAACTTCATGGAACTGAAACATCTTTGAGATCAAGGGTCAGTTCTTACTTAAACAGTATTCTAGTGTCTGTCATTCATTCTTATAGGGTCAAGGCATACATGCATTTTTGCCAGCTGCGATTCTCTAGCAATTACTGTCAAAATACCCTTTCCCCAGCTGTTGTTATTGCGTTAGCTCTATCCAGGTACTATCTAGTTTAAAATTCTGTTTTTCTAGCCAAGATACTGAGCTGGATGAACATTATTAGTCTGGCTCACTAGGGTTGCTATTAGCCTGCCTTAACAGAATGTGAATTGTGGAGGGCACTTTTTTGATAGCTTCCACTGAGTCATGAAGAAGTTAAACATCGTATTCTGCTTCCTTTGTCTCAGGACAAACAATACAAATACTTTTTTTCCAGACCAGGTTGTTATTTTCAGTCTATAGATTACTTGCTGTGTTGAGGTATTGTGCGCATTAAAAAAAAGTTTTAATTGTTAAAGAAAATACGCTAGAACAATTTTGTTCTGTTTGGAACACAAAGAGTAGAAATCTATATATGCCAAATAAAAAGAGTAAAACCAGCTTGTAGAAGAGAAATGTACTGTCATGTCTCCCAGGGGAAAAATGCAATATTGTTTAGTAAATTACTGTTATTTTCAGTAATTTGTAACACATTGTTTTGGATCTGAAATTAAATAATCAAAGTAGGTAAGTACGGTGGTTTTTTTCTAAGGTTTTCTGTCACTGTTTTGACCATTGTGTACTGCCTCCCGTTTCTCTTTTGAAAGACTGCTTCATGGAAACATGTAGATTTTGTTGAGGGTGAGATATTTACAAGGCACACTTTGGATATTTTAGGATTACCCTATTTTGAAAATTTAAGCATAGGACATATTTACTTCAAGCCACCGATCACTGTGATGACTCTCACTTTAAATACCCCTACTGTATAAGCTGTACTAATTGCTACTAGATATATTTAATTGCATTTAATATATTTAATTTGCCTTCCCTTTCCCACCTCTTTGGACAGCCATCTCACTTCTGTTCCACTAAGCCACCTGGATTCACCATCCCTCATGGCTCTCAGCCCCCTCACTCAGGTAGCTTGACCTGTCTCCCTTCTCTCCACTCCACAAGCATTAAGTGGAGACAGTGAGACAGTGATGAGGAGGCTCTGTTGGTGGGCAGGAGGCGAAGGAGCAGCAGACATTAGCACTACAGAAGTAATCCTGTTTGACACCACTTTAAGTGCCATAGCCCAATGCTATGGAATTCTTGGAAATTCAGTTGGCTCTGGTGCCACAACAAATTGCAGTTCCCAGAGTTCCATAGCATTGAGCCATGACACTTAAAGTGGTGTCAAACAGGATTATTTCTGCAATGTGAATGCAGCCCTGGACACAAATTTTATCTCCGAAGAAAAGGACATGACCAGGAAAAGGAGGAAATACGGTAACCCTAGGACATTTACTATATTGACAGGCTTGAGGCTTTCCTAGATATTGTATTGACAAGATGAATCTTATGTAGCCTGAAGACCACATGCCAAACTAGCAGTTGAGCAGAAAGGAAAATCTGTTCTGTTTTGGGTTTTATAAGCTTTCTGTTAATTTATATGCGTTCCCCCCCCCCCTCCTTTCATATCAGAGGATCTGTGTTGTAGCTGTACACTGTGACATCATCTGTTTTGCAGACAGTTGTGAGACTTCAGAATAAATAGCAGGCTAATTCCAGCATTCTGTGGTCTGGCTTCTGCTAAGTGGGAGCAGAACAAAACCAGCTTTGTGATGGGTTGTTTTTTTGTTTTTTTTAAATGTTTCTCCAAGGAGCTGTTGGAAGTCTAAATTATAGTTTTCCTGATGGCTATTTGAGCAAGGGTAGCTAAAATGGGGAGGGTGTTACTGGGAAAGCAGTTGTCAGAACTCAGATGGTTACAATAGAGGTTTCCATTAGCTGATGAAATACTAGGAGTGGGAGGTTCTCGGAGTCTGATCAGTATTGATATAGAGAAGGAGAGTGCCTATCAAAGTTCAGCTTTTAAAATGTATTGTGCAGAAAATATTTGTTGAGAACCAGGCTGCCTCCTGGAGGCAGGAACAGATGAATCCTGGAGAATAGTCTAACATTTGAAGGAGGGACCTTGGCACAGGAAAGATATTGTGTAGTTGTAGGTCTGCCCATTACTCAGGTGGAGAGGCTGAAATGAAGAACTGGTAGTCCTGAAACAAATTTGAAATGAAGATTGTCAAAGATAAAGAGGACCTGAGGTCCATGTCTCCAAGTAGCTGTAGTTCAACTTTCCCCTGCTTGTTAACTCTTCAGATATTTCATATTCCCATTTCACATCAGTCCCAGTCAACTTGGCCTATGTTGGAATAGAAACAAACATCGAAAAAATATGAAGAATAAAGGTTTGGGAAAATTGCTCCAGCAAAAAAAGCTCAATGCAAGCAGCTGTTAACTGTTCCTGAAGCAGAAGCAACAAAGTTAGAGAGGCACTTGGCATGGGCTCATGTTTCATGTAGGTTATTCTGTTTTAAATAAACAAGCAATCTGAACCTGAGAGTTTATTTTGTCTAAAGATGATCCAGTTGGGCTTCAGTCATTAATAGATGCAGGTATCTTTGGCTGTGGTGATTTGTTTGAAGTGCTGTGATCTTTGGAAGAGGACTGTAATCTTGAAAATGAAATCTTTTCTGGGCTGCTGTTTGGAGTGCGATTTGTTCCCTCCTGGGCATCCTTGTTTCTGTTTAGCATTCTGTGTGCCATATTGGGACCTGGGCCTTGTTTAATCATTTTGGTTCTGATTGCTTCCTTGTATCCATGGGTCGCATCTTGAATCCAGTGTTTTGCATTACAAATCTGTTCTCAGGAGATGGGCAGAATATATGGCTCCATCTGCCATGTCTCATTTTAGCTTATTTCAATGCATTCCCATTAACAGGTGAAATACATGGCCCACAGAGAATTTAGCTCATGTCTCGGTATACAATTGAAGATGAATGCTGTCCAGACAACTGTTCTGCAGCCTAGTGATGAGATGGTTGTAATAGCAGATATTCAAAAAGTGTTAACCTGTTATTCATACTTCAGATCATAGGTTGCAATCATGTGATCAGTGTGTAGTTTAAATCATGAACTGTACTGCCATTTTCTGCCTATGCAACGATGTCTAAATCCCAGGCAAAATTTTTGGAAGACAGATTACTCAAAGGTATATAATTTGCGCTCTTTTGATCTTTTGGATTTGTCTGGAAATGCCTCAGAAATGAAGTTTTCTTATTTTTTCTGTAATAGTTAGACATGTGTTTCTAAAAATGCTATTCTAAAGGTGTTAATGATTATTCTGATGCTGCTTTTAGGATTTATGTAGATTATGATTATATTAAGCCAGAATTCTGCATCCCTCAGCTGTTTTCATGACAGAGTTATTTTTAGTGATTAAAATATATTTTTCATATCTCCTTTATACTGTACCTTAAACAGCTAGTTAACACCTTTGTTTAAAACATGATGTTTCTGACTGTGGTATTATTTAGAAATTTTTAGCTAACAGATGCACATTTTATCATTTGAAGAGCTAAAAGCAGATTAGGCAAAAATGGTGTATTTTTTAAACCTAGTCAGTCTCTTAAAACCTCTATCGTTGCTGTAGCAGAAACTATAGAAATGATGATGCCTAGCACTTTTATAATTCATTTTTAGTGAAAGCATTATTCTGAAATCCAATTAATTATTTTCTTCATGTATAGATAACAAAAATAATGACCATAGGTGATTTACATAACTTTAAAGTAGAAAATCAAGACATTGAAATAGTTCAAGATTTCCCATCCTTTGGTTCAGTCATTAGTTAGAATGGAGACTGCAGTCCATAAATCAGAAGAAGACAAGGACTTGGAAGGGCATCTATCAAGATTCTGAACTGTAAGTTCTATAATACTAAAGATAGAATTGTCCTTACCATTGTATTTCCCATTTCTATGGTTGCGAAAGCTAGACAGTGAAGAAAGTGGATAGGAAGAAAATCAACTCATTTGAGATGTGCTGCTGGAGAGGAGTACTGTGGACTGTTAAAAAACCAAATAAATTGATCCCAGAGTGTGCCATAATGGTTTGAACATTGGAGTCCAACTTTGGAAACCAGAATTTGAATCCTCACTTGGCCATGGCAACCCACTGGATGATCTTAGGCAAGTCGTACACTCTCATCCTCAGAAAACCCCATGATAGATTCATCTTCATCATGAGTCAAAAATTACTTGAAGGTGAATAACAAGCAAATCAATCCTGAACTTCCCCTAGAAGCCAAGTGGCTAAAGTGAGACTGTTGTACTTTGGTCATATCATGAGAAAACCTGACTCACTAGAAAAGATAATAATGTTTGATAAGGTAAAAGGCAGCACAAAAAGAAAACCACATTACAGATAGATGAACTCAATCAAGGAAGCAATGGCCTGAATCTGGAAGACCTAAACCAGGCTGTTGATGATAGGGGGACTTGGAGGACTCCCATTCATGGGGTCACCATAAGTCAGAATTGTCTTGATGGCAGTTAACAGCAACAGCACAGATATTTTAGAAGGGGAAGCAGGCAAGATGAATATCATGATATGGTCTAGAATGATATGCAGTCTGGTGTACTTTGTAGCCAATACTGGCTTTGTATGGATATTGACCTACAGTTCAATAAGCCATGCCTGTAAAGTCATGTGCAAATACTCAAAACCTGAATGCTGATCTGATGTAAAACTGAAGCGAGGGAGTTGGAATATCTATAATTCAAGCGGAGAAGTTTTCTCACAGCTAGTAACAACTAACTTTCCTTTGTCATTCCTGGGTGGCCTAGATAAATTGCAGATAATTTCCTTCTTAAGCATTAGGGAACTTCACTTGTGATGATGATGGAATTATTTATTTCTGTCCCATCTTTTCCTCAATCAGGACCCAAAGTGGTTTACAATGAAGTATGATGGTTGGCTGCATGACTCCCAAGAATAATGGGATTAAAAGTGGGATCGGAAGGTGGAATCAAAGTTCAGTGTCAGATCCCCCTCCTCCAAGTTCCTTGCCATATTCCCTCCATCCTATCTTCCTCTGCCCATGGTGATTTCTCTTTAACTGGATGTATTCACAAGTGATCCATGGTGCATGGTACACAAACTAATGAAGCAGGTAGAGAATTTTTTTGGAGTACCTGTATAATGCCAAAATCCCCAATAATAATAACTGATGTTAACATCAATAAGTTCCAAAAGACTGTCAGCAGATCCAGTTATTAATGACAAAGGAAAGGTGAAGATAGATAATAATAGAACAGTGCATTAAAAAAAACCTAATAATAATTAACTTTAGTAACAAAATGTATTTAATACCTTCAATCTGATCTCTCTCCATAAAGGGTCCACCACCCTAAAGCAGCCTAGGGTATGTTTACAATCAACAATTACATTGGCTGAAGAGGGCTGCTATCCACATTAGGCCCTGGATGCTCACTTGAAGTTGTATCAAACTGGTAAATAGCCTCCCACAAGAAAGCTACACTGTATGGCTAGATTGGAAATTTCCAAGTAATGAAGCGATGGAAAAGAACTAACTTTGAGAAATTGGTTAAACGGGACCTGGACATTGCCGTTGATGCATAAATTGATGGACCTGCTGAGATCTATATGCAAAAATAATTGCTATGACCAATTTATTGATAAGTGGCACCCCTTTATTGTTTTTCCTAGAACAGAATTATCTCTCCATGGCCTCCATCAGAGCTTTTGAAGTGCTGGAAAAAAATCCATGTTATTTATTTATGGTCTAGATCATTTTTCTTTATACGTGGAAAGAAAATCAGTAAATGGCACTTAAAATACTCCTGTAATAAATTAATATGATACATGTTATTTGTAATGTTATGTTTTTATTTTATTTTTAAAAAGATATTATCTGAAAAACAAAATGCTTCAAAGGAACTAGCCACAAAAATCTAATTAGAGGTTACCTGATTTGGAGTTGATTTGGTTGTCATAGCCCCAAAACAGATGAGCAAAAGGCTTCTGTTCGAGCTGATCCAGGGGCATGTTGTGCAGATGACGCATTGGCCAGAAGCCGCATCGAGGCTGGCTAACATGGCCCAAACCTGGCTGCAAAAGGAGCAGGAAAAAAATACTCCTTTTTGGCAGCTCAGTCTGGACCATGGCAGCCGTCCCTTTTAGAGCCAGATCAGTGCCATGGCAACTGCACGCTGCTGCCCTGATCTCACCTTTCCGCAGCACAAAAAGGAGCCACAAAAGCAGCTCCTTTCTGCACCACAGAAAGGGCACCTAACAACTGGTGCCATGGCTTTTCAGTACTCCTTTGGCACTGCATCATGTAGACATAGTACTAGAAGAGTGCCATGACACCACACTCCGCATGGTACGGTGTCATGCCTGTCTGGGGGCAGAGTCAGGTGTGCATCGTATTGACATCACACCCCGACTGCATCCCCAGGCCAGCCTTAATGGCAGGTCTGTACAGCCCCTTAGTTTCCTTTTTTGTAAAGTGAAGGGCTTATACTGACCATTTTTAAAGAAATATTGCCATGTGCTTGTATCTGAGAGAACACACAGGTGGTAGCTCCAAAATTATGATACTTAATCATAGAGTTAGAGCAGCTTCTAGTGAAGTGTGCTAAATAAAGCAGCTATAATTTCAAATGCTTGGGTAATATGTTCTGTGTTACTATTCATTCTTAGTAGCATATGATATGATTCTCTAAGCTGTCATATAAGTATGCCAGCTCTCTTGGGGAAAGTGGTGTTAAGTTCTTTTAGTCAATGCAAGGACACAACATCTTCTGTGTTGCTATCTTCTGCTAGTGCATCATCCACTCTTGATAGTGGAATAGCATCTGATAGATAGAATGCTGACCCTGGAGGCACAGTTGTGTAAATGACAGATAACATATTTGTTGTCCATCCAATCCCATCAATGATGATATGGTGTCTATATCACTAATATTGTAACTGACTGGTAAACTGATGTCTGTATTATAGGAGAAAGGACAAGTGGAATGCAGTACTCTTTGTTCATATGAACCATATGTTAGAATAGGTTACTGATATGAATATTGCCAGGAACATTCCAAATTGCATGGTAGAAAGCATTTATGAAATTGTTGTGAGTATCTGGTAGAGCCAAGAACTGAAGCAGAACAAATGTTTGCAAAGTATAGTCTCATGCCATTTTTCTTCCCGACTTTTCACCCTCATGGTTGTTACTTGCAAAATACTAATGCTTCAGTGCTTCAAAATATTAATGTAAAGTATGGAGGTCACACTGGAAATGAAAGGCAAGTAGCTATGATTTATTTTGTTTGCACTTTAGGCAAACCTCAAGCTGACATCTGTCTTGGAGAGAAGGGATTCACATACTACATGTGTATGCTTAGTTTGATTTTGTTCCTTTGCTTAGTAAGGTATTCAACCTAAAAGATTTATACTATTCCAGTTATCTCTCTCTCCTTCTATTCCTTCCCCAATACAGTTATATGTGCATGTGGTTGAAAGAACTTTCTGTGACCATGGTTAAAACTAGTACTGTCCCCAGAGTGAGCTAAAATGGATCTCAGCTTGGAGACTCAATCTCACATCATTTCTGTTGGGCAGTTCTGCTGCAAATAGGAATCTTGCAAGAAATGGGATGCAGAATTTGATATAGATGCCTGATGTTAAAATAGATTGAATGAATTCTGTTACCATTTGTATTCAGAAAAAAATCATTTTTGAGACTGTAGAAAATGAGATGCAAATGGCTCTGTTTTTATGATGTTATATGGGAGATGCTTTTGATTGGTATTTCTGTAAATTTGAATGCTAAAACCTGAAGTTGTGTTTGACTTATGGATAAGCCTGCTTTGCCACCATTGCAGTTATGTGTGGGAAATTATATATTTCTTGTGTTTACTTTGAACCATAATCATTTTATATTTATGACCTTAAGTGACCATTTCTGAATTAAGTATGTCTATTCTGGTTATTCCAAGAGGACATTTAGTATTCACAGAACAGATAATGAGCCTTCATATTACGCAAGTAAAGTAAAGCTTAGGTTACATTTAGAAGGAACATTATGGCTCATGGGTGTTGCTGTATTATGTAGTTTTATTGTTTATGTGGTTCTGCTATCTCAGAGGATTTATACTGATACTGCAAGAGCATCTTGGTCTTCCTTTGTTAAACAGATTTTGTTTTTTAGTGTTCTTTTACTTCCATATACTTCCCCTGATTAATTCAAAGGAAGCATTTAAAAATGGTATTGTTGAATGCAGAATTTGTACTTGGGCTGTCATTTGTATTCTCAGAATACAAGGGGAAGAGTCTGTTTTTTAATTGAGCAAGGGCATGCTTTTCAATGAACTCAGCTTTATAAGGATTTATCTGCTCACTGTAGCTTCTGAGATACCACATATCCTTTGGTTATGCATCAATACCACAAACCATTTCTGTGGGCGTGTTCAGAGAGTGGGTGGTAGTTGTGGCTGGCTGCAGCATAGTAATATGGCTGTAGGATTCAAAAGGGATGATCTTCCTGTTGGCTTGGATTGATGAATATGGGTGAGCTGTGCTGCATTAGCTGAATGAATGGCATGTCATCCAACTCCCAACTTTGTAAATGATGGGTGAAAAGCTTTAGCTAATGCCTTTTTAATAATTAATTGGTGTGTACAGGCACATCTTAAAGCCATTTTCATTTTGTATGTTACGATAGAGCTTTGATTAATTACTCTTCCTTGCTAAGTTGTAATAGAATAGTCTGTGAAGAAACATTATACTTTTCATTGACCAGCTAATAATGGATCAGTTCTGAGGGAGTTGGCTATAGTTCAGCTTTATTTATTGAGTATAGTGGCATATACATTAATGTTCAAGTAATAGAGGCTGCTGCATGTTTTGATGGACTGCTGTCCCCTGCTCTTGTTACATTATGTATATTTTAGAATCATGCAGGTAGCTTTTGTGTGGATATTACATTCATAACTCTACTGGAAAACAAGTGGTCTCTCAAGGGTACCCTGAAATGTCAATCTTCTTGTTACCACATATTAACATTAATATATATCATACAGCACATGCATACACATCTACAAAATTGTTTCCAATTGTTAGTCCAAAGTTTGGGTCTTCAGACTCAGTGCCCATGTTTGGAAGGCATTTCTTGTTCTTCCTGAAGACCACTGAATTGTTGAACTTTGGCAACATGGATGAGCTTACGGTTTATCAATTATTATTTACTGAATAAAACTTTATGAACATAATGTCAGATGGGAACAAAATCTACAAAGAGTTCATGTCACTGGATGAATCTATCCACTCTTTGTTATCAGATTCCATCCGTGGTAAATTTTAATACAAATTAAACTAGGCCAATCAGTTTACATAGCGAGAAGGATAAGGATAAACCAGGAATCATTTAACAAAGCTACAGCATATTCAGAAAACTACATGAATTTGGACAGGAAAAGAAACATAAGGTGGCATTCCAACTGTCATACTTCATCCTGAACTCAGAAGTTGCAGCACATGGAATTATATAAAATGTATGGATCTGAGTACATTATAAAGAGCAAAGTTCTCTCTCTCACTGTCAGAGACTGTATCAGTGAGTTCCCATAGGATACTCTGAATAAATGAGATAAATCTGACAATTTGAGTCACATAGACAACACCATTGTGAAAGATGAAAATAAAGTCCCTTGTGTGGCAGGAGTGATCTCCAGAATCTTTTAGAAGTTCCTAGTGTAACAAAGGATTCATTAGTATGTGGATTAAACAGTGAAGGATGCCTAGAATCAGGAATGTGAATTGACCACTTAAGAGTCTTAGCAAAACAATTAGCTGATGTCGCCATGAAGTTGACTTGGGGATTACAGAGAAGCTCATGGTTAGTTCAAATGGGAAGCCATAGAATCAGAGATAATTGATTCAGTGTACATTCAGAATTGAAAGACAACAGAAAATTAAAGCGGCTCAGTATTTAAACCCCATGTTGGATTATATTCAAAATGGCTACAAACTGCCACCTTTTTCTTAGTGATATCCAAGCTAATTATTGCAGCAACTGAATGAGACAGCAGGAATCTTAAGTGATACAAATTATAAAGATCATGTATTATCACAGCCAGTTGCACTGGCTTCTGATTTATTTATAAATCCAGTTCAGCATGCTGACCCATAAATGGTTTAGGACCGTGGTATTTAAGCCTCCTCTTTCCTGTATGATTATGTGCAGCCACTGAAATCTTTGGAAAGCATTGTGCCCCATGTTCTGTCACTGCCAGAAGTGAATATTTCTCATTTGTGACACCCAGGTTCTGAAACAATCTGCCATGAGGAATTTGTTTGGTCTCTCATTAATGGCATTTTGGCACAGAGTAAAACAATATATTGTGCAGGGCCTTGGGAATGTAATCTGATTTCCCTGTAGATACGGTTGCTGCTCTCTATGATTATTTCATGTTGATGTCTCTGTCCTGTCTTTTTTTTTAACAGCCCTGGTGGCACAGTGGTTAAATGCCTGTACTGCAGCCACTCACTCAAAACCATAAGGTGGCGAGTTCAAGACCAGCAAAGGGCTGAAGCTCGACTCAGGCTTGCATCTTTCTGAGGTCGCTAAAATGAGTACCCAGATTGTTGGGGGGCAAATAGCTTACAATTGTAAACCACTTAGACACTCCTTAAGGGTATGAAGCGATATATAAATGAAGCTGTTTGTTTGTTTGTTTGTTTAGTGTCATTGTTCTTATTGATAGTTTTACTATCCTGTTGTTAAGCTGCCTTAAGGAGTTTTCTGGATGGGAAATGCCCATAATTAATTAAGAAATGAAACAAAATATGCATATTCTAACACTATATTAGCCAAATCTCTATGACCCCAAGAATCAGAAGGCAGTGTAATCTATGTTTTCCTTTACACCTGCCTCTTGAGTACCACCATTTAGACTTAAGTCAGGGGTACTAGATTCAGAGCTTAGCAGAGCTCTAAGGCTGACTCACAGTGTGTATTGCTAGTAGCTCCAAAGAATCCAGCAGTTAAATGGAGCAAGAAGAAGACACCACTCCATTCTTAGAGCCATTCAGAAGGAACTGAATTCCCCTGCCCATTGGCTCGCTTCTTTTCCATGAAAATAATATTTCTAGGTACAGAGACAGAGCTAGTGCTTGTGTGCTGCCTTTTATTTCCAGGAATATCCACCAGTGGTTTTAAGGAAGAGCACCTGTGCAGCCCACCTCCAAGGCCTGTTTTTGAAGCTTGGGAAGGAGCAGGGATTCATTTCAACTCACCTTCTTCATATCTGGGCAAAGAAAGGGGATCTTCATCAGAAAAGAGGCTTTTACCTAGCCTGAATACAAACACACACACACCATATGGACACACTCTGAAATGAACTATATTTGCTGGAGCTATATATCAGTATTGTGAGGAATTGCACATCAATTATGCTAGGCAACTCTTCTGTTGAATGGCAGCATAGTTCAAGTGAACCAAGACATCAGATGTTAAAAACAAAAGGTGAATGTGCATCCATTCACAATGTACATGCACACTTCCTCTTCTGTAGCCTTGAACTGAGTGTGAATGTTTCATATTGGACAAAAATGTCCTCTTTCCTTGGTAAAACTTATAGGTACATAAGACATCCAGCCTCTGTATCTTAATGCCATGAAAACATGAATCAAATATTGAAACAGGCGGTATAGGATAAGGATATTATTTGTATTTGTTTTTAAAGATCTTATTGTTTTTACAGTCATATTTTCAAATGCTGGTTAGTTAACCCACCCGCCCATTTTTGTAAAGTAAGAGGTTTGTACTTTTGTTGTGTAGAATTATTATAGAGTTTATTTAATGAGGCCTTAAGTACCCTGAAGACATCAAATCCCATCTGATCATGGAAGCTAATCAGGCTCAGCTCTGATCAGTGCCTGGGCAGAGAACCACCAAGAAATACCTGGAACTATGGGCTATATTTCAGAGGAAGGAAATGCCAAAGCATCTCTCAGTAATACTTACCTAAGAAAATCCTGATAGTTTTGGGTTTACCATAAGTCTACAGATGACTTGAAGATGATGTGCACACACACACACACACACACTAAATTATTCATAATTGTTTCTCACTGTGTAGAACCAATGTGTTTGCTCTAAGTATAGATGTTTCAGAAAAGCAACTACAAGAGATTTGAAATATAAAAATGGGAGAGGTTTTCCCATGTTCCTTAAATGAGTCCCCTCTTGTCTTTTGTGAATGGCAAGAGCCTCTCTGATAAAGTTCAGACTGATATAAACCTGTGTTGCCTGCAAAAAGGTCTTATTTATCTCCAGGATAGCTAAGGTACTACTGTATCCCATACTGCTTGGGATATGGCCCCATAGAATTGACTAAACGGCATGCTTTCACCTGAAAATAGCATCTAGAGATAACGTGAGAACTTTAAATCAGCAAGTTGTAAATGGAGAGGCATTCCAATCCTGTAAGTCATCTGAGAAAAACGGCAGTTTCTTTTGTACATTATTACTACTGGTATACCTGTGTCCTGTATCTGTCCACCACAGAGTTATTCGGATGTGGAGTGCAATAATAGTATGCAGTACCTATTTCCTGGGGGTGGGGAAGCAATAAAGTAATGCAGTAAAAAATGTCCCAATTGTCCCTGCTATAAAATGCTGTTGGGCCTTCTGGCAGAATGTCGTGAGCAATGAATGGGGCTGCCCAGCTGTCAGCAGTCATTTAGTAATGAAATAGCACAGATTCATTCAGTAATTCTCTTCCTTTCCTTGCTCAGTGCTCTGATGCTGTACTCACTGAAGAGAAGATTCCGTGAAATCAATTTGTTGAGCTACCTGTTTCATGCTGGGTAGAATTAGTTGCAGGGAGTATTCTCAGTTTCCTTTAGCATTAGGTGAATTGTGAGACCAATTAGTTGTCTTAAATGTCTGAGGAGATCTCCTTTTTTAATGTTTTTTTAAAGCCTGGCTGATAGGACATGCAGGCATTACTGACTTCCAAGCAATGTATTACTGGCTCCAGTTAATGTTAGCCTCTCAAAATCGCATCCAGCCCAGTTTTCTGTAGGCTGCTATTTATAGTTGTATTTAAAAAACAACAACAAAAACTTGTATCTAATGATGTTTAGCAAAAAGTGTTCTTAGTACTTATGTGTTAACTTTGCTTTCATTGAAGATGGTCTGACAGTAATAACTGTGTTCAAGACTTAATCTGACTGTGGTACATAGAAATGCTCAACCGATTTTGGTACAAATGAGTTATGATGGCTGCACTCATGTGTCACTGGTTTGTTTTTGTGTGTGTGTGTGTGTGTGTGTGTGTATGTATGTATGTATATACAGTATATAGATATAGATAGATAGAAAGATTTTAGGTTGTGTTTTATTCTTGCAGTCTAGTAGCTTAGCATTAAATGGTTCAAAAGATTTTTCTCCTGTACATCAAGATTCTCAAAGCTGCATGAGTAAACCCAGGCATTTAATAAACAAAAACCTAAAGAGCTGGTTTGCTGTCTTCTCTGTAGTTGCCTAAAGCTTTCACCTGTTCAGAAGAAAATGACAAACGGCATAAAATAAAAGAAAAAGTTGTTGATGGCAGAACATGTTCGTTAAGTTTTTTTGGAAAACACAGTTTCTCGTGTGTTCTTATGGCAATTAACGGCTTAAACTGTTTAAACGCATTTTATAAATTAGTGATTCATGCAATAAACTTTCATAGTCCCTAGAGGTAGGAATCTTGTAGTGTTAGTGTTAACAAGAAATGTCAGAAGGTAATAGTTTAATAAATATTTCAGAGCAGTGTGGTTTGACCCTTCTTGCCTGTGAAAACTAGAGTCTTAAAAAATGGAAATAGCACACAACTGGAAAGTTTGACACTCTGTTGGCCTTTTTCCTATGGACTTTTTGAAAAGCCAGTCATTATTGTGTTGTTGTGTGCCTTCAAGTCATTTCTGACTTATGGCAGCCCTATGATAGGGTTTTCTTGGCAAGATTTGTTCAGAGGGGTTTTGCCACTGCAGTCTTCTGAGGCTGTGATAGTGTGACATGCCCAAGTGGGATTCCATAGCTGTGCAGGGATTTGAAACCTGGTACTAGTTTATTAATGAATAAATAAATCTAGTCTCCCAGTGTCCTGGTCCAGTATTCAAACCACTATACCATAATGGCATGGTGTAATATTGTATATTACTGTAGCTATTAAATGATCATCCACTTCCAAACAGGGTTTGCCCCCAAATACCTCTGGTGGATATGAGGGCATTTTCACCATGTTTGGAGGTTCAAAAAAGACTTCCAATGGGCCTAAATTGGCTCAGGGCCCCACAAGTTGTGGTGGAAATTCATAGGATGCTCCCTAGTGGACATTTTGGAACATTTCAGGGCAAAAACATTTTTTAAAAACCTGCAAAAATTGTTTCTAGGTAGCCAGGATTTTGGGAAGGGGGGAGCACCCCATTGCATATAATGGGCTGGGTGTGGTGGCGTGCACATGCCATGGCTGTGCATGCCATTCATAAATTAATGAAAGGGGAATCCCAACCCTATGGACCC
Organism: Urosaurus nigricauda; assembly: GCA_034509955.1. NCBI lineage: Eukaryota > Metazoa > Chordata > Lepidosauria > Squamata > Phrynosomatidae > Urosaurus > Urosaurus nigricauda. The sequence goes on from JAOEGL010000004.1 coordinate 68,171,116, forward strand.
CCCACTTTGGCTACCTCCTTGCAAGGGGGCTCCAAACACCCCTAGAATATGCTTGAGGGCATTCTGGAGCAAACATTCTTGCTTTAAAAAAACCTTCTTTTGTCCTCTGGGGCCCCTAGGGGACACAAAAATGCATGCGGCCCACAGACTGCACTTTGCTGAACACCCCCCCCCCACCTTAAACAAATTTCTATCTTCTCATAGTATCAACTTATAGTATGTAAAAACAGACATGATGAAAAGCTCTATCAGCCCATGACAGTCTGAAGGAATACATAGTAAGCTGAGGCCTGTATTAATATGGCCTATGAATGTTGACGCAAGTTCAAAAAAATGTTTGTTGGCAAAATTGATGAAAGATGATGATCATATCCAGGAACTTGATCATTTGGATAGTGATCTTCTATGAAATGAATTTCAATAAAGGTCTGCTAAGGAACCAGAAAGGGAGGATCTGTCTCTGTGTTTTTTGTCCAGCTGAATGGATGTACCGGTAGCTGGGCTAGGTCCTTCTTTCTTCCAGTCGCATTCTCTCTGCTTTTATAAGAGATAAATCCATGAGGCAGAGGTAGTAAAAGGCGGAGTCTCCTCCTTTGGAGGTCTTTAAACAGAGGCTGGATAGCCATCTGTCGGGAGTGCTTTAATTCTGTAATCCTGCATGGCAGGGGTTGGACTGGATGGCCCATGAAGTCTCTTCCAACTCTTTGATTCTATGAATCTCATCTAGGGTTTTTTTTTTAAATGTGCACACATGCATGCATACTCACACACAGCAGAATCCTGTGTGCTATGTCCTGCTCCTGATCTTCACACCTTAATATGATGTCGGTGTGTACAGCTGTATGTGCGTAAGGTGTTTTTTGAGTGCTCCCAGTTGGATTCAGAGAATATCATGTATGTATGGTTGCATACATACATATTCTGTTCTGTCCTCTAAGTGGGCATGTCATAATTGGGAGAGGAACACTGCATGTGATCTCCTTCCACATTTTCTTCCACTTTGTGCAAGGGCAGCTGTCAGTTTGTGTAGCTGGAGCCTGTCAAAGAGCACCCTGCAATCCAAAGGTGTATTCTAGAGACTGTGTGGGGAAACAGTCTATCATTCTCCACATACTGCATCGTGGAGGCAACTTGGCATGCAGCTTTCAACATGAAGTGTCTTTCTTCTGGAGAAAGAATCCATAGCTGGTCCTCTTTCTAAGGGAAAAAAGCATCTGCACAAACCTCTTCCATAATTACTGAGCAAATGAGTGTACATAGACTGGAGTGACTCAGAGACAATTATTTTGAAACATTTTTTTACTACTTAGAGAAGCTTTCCTGGCTGACGTACTCTCTATCCAGAATTCCTAAGAAGCAGCACTTTATCCAAAGGAACAGCACTCTGATTTTTTCACTGGTTCACATTTAATTTTTTGGTTGCAGATAACAAACAATTAAAATTCAGTTTTTTGGTGTTTTTAATATTTGTAGTGTTTTGATTCTGCTGATCATTAAAATACATACAGAAGGCTTTGGTGAGTGTGCATCATTAAAAAAACCGCAGTATTGAAACTGAAGAGATCCAATAAAGGGCTTGTCCATAGCAGACAGTTTCTGATAATTCTCTTTTCACCAGAGAACACTTGCCCTATCATCATAATTGTTTCTTGTCTACAATGCAGCAGCAAGAATTGGTTTGATATCTACTTCTATTATAGTTGTATGTGGATTTATCTTCAGATATTTTTTCCAAAAATATGCCCTGACCTGTCTCTGCTATATCAGGTCAACCAAGCCCGTTCTTTTTGTTCTAAATCAGTGCTCCCCAAACTTTTCTGGGCTACCACTCCCTTTCCTCTTGGGTGACAATCTTAGTGCCCCTCCCGGCATATTTTTTAATATTAGGTCTACTGTTCTACAGCAAATTCAAAACAGACAATCCCTGTCGTTTCTTCATTTGCACCAAGTTATCTTGGGAGCAGTAATCAAGCAGCTGGCTAAGCAGTGACTTAGAAACTTCTTGCTTGTGCCTGCCTTGCAGCAAAGGCTGGCACAAGTGAGAGTTTTTTTCGGTCTGATTGATTGGCTGCTCAGTTGCTGCTCCCTTTGCACCCTGTCATCCTTGGAACAGCAACTGAGTAGCTGCCTAAGCAGTTATTGAGAAGTCTCTCACCTGTGCCAGCCTTGCAGCAAAGGCCAGTGTGGACAAGAGGCCTCTTGGTTGCTGCTCAGCCAGCTGCTCCTGGGTGACCAGGTACAAGGGAGAAGCTTTCCCCCAGAAGGGAGGGTCTCTCAGTACTTCATCAAGGCAGTGAAAGGCGCAGGTGGTATGTGGCTGGGCCCCTAGCTGCACCAGGGAGAATAGGGCTTCCTGCAATGTCCATCTTGTAGAAAAGAGCAGGTACTCAGGTATGGATGCTGGGTAACTTTATCGAACCTTTAAACAATCACCAACTTCTCTCAACTTCATGAGTAGCACATTACCTCACGGCTGTGCCCTCACTTCTCTCCAAATCAAGGTGCAATCCTTCCTGACCCTCATCTCTTCCCTGGGGAATAGGCGGAGCACCCACAGGCCAACACTTCCCTCGAATGTCCCAACACAAGCGGGGTCCAGGGCTGATTACCAGGTGGGAATACCACCTCTCATCGTCCGCGGCAAATGTGGCGGAGTGCACTCTCTCCAGCCCCACCCCAGCCAACTGCTTCCCATGATCCCGCTTCAGGCCTTACTCTCCCCGGCCCCTCAGGATCCTGCTGTCCGCCCACTTCCCTTGCGGGAACCCAACCTTCCTCCTCCCCATCCTCTGCCCTCTGACACTGTGTATATGTAGGAGGTTTACAGAGGCCACATGCCTTGGACTGGAGATTGGTATGGGCCAGGAAAGGGAGAGATTTTAAGTACAGAAGCCACTCTAAGACAAAGGACTTTCCAGTAATCAAGCACAGATAACCCCTTCCCCAGAGACTTTATTATATTTATTTGTTTATTTAATACCCCGTTGTTTAGAAATGCTCTCAGAGCAGATGACATGTCTTCAACACACAGCTTCAGGTGTCCTCACTCCCACAAAAAATGGTTTCTTCTGATACCACTTCTCTCAGCCTGTCTGATAAAAGAAAACAAAAGCAGCAGCGCAACTCGAACTTCTCAGCCAAGTCCCAGCAAAGCTCACAAAGCTGAATCAAGGTCCCAAATTTAAAAGATTCCTTTTGCCTCCACATCTCCGCTTCCACCATGTGCTCTACTTCTTTGCTCCAATTGGTCCCAAAATGGTGCCACTCTGAGCCGTAGAACCAATGCCCTGTGCCCAAGCCTTATAAGAGTTTCCCAATTGCCACTCCTAGTGAAAGACACCGGTAAGGGAGTGAGCTCACATGGGCAGGCAAAGAGTGGGAGACACCATCACACAAAATGATCAGCGAAGCTGTGTGGTGGTTTTTTGAGGACACTGAAAATATATTTTGTGCAATCCACATCCCCACCATGGCCTAAAAACCGCTTGTTCCCCTTGTCTTTCTTGCACATCAATACTTTAACTGAAGGCCCCCCTGCTGCCCCCTTTGTCCTTCACTGTCCCCCCTGGAATCTTCCGCTGCCCCTGAGGGGTATACTGCCCACTTTGGGAATCCCTGTTCTAAATTATGTGCCATTCTAAATAAGTAGCTTCTATGCATCCAACTGTACTTACCATTCCTTTCTTGTCCCCCTGCTATGCTCAATTTTATTTAGTAAGGGGATTTTCACACTAGACAGTGATAGCAGTTTGATTCCACTTTAACTGCGATCAGTGCAGAATCTCAACATTAGTAGTTTGGTGACGCACCAGAGTCCTCTGTAAAAAAAACCTGAAATATCACTCCCTAAACTGAAATTCCCAGGATTCCATAGGATGGAACCATTTCAATCAAAGTGGATCATACTGCTTTATACAGTATGGCCCGATCTAGACGCGTCAAATGAGGCTCAATAAGGGCTAAAAAGCCCGCCTTTAGGGTTCGGGAGGGTGTAGCTTCTACACCCTCCCGAGCTCTAAAGCGTATAGGCACCGCCATTTTAAAATGGCGGCATCCATACGGATGCGCTACGACAGCGTCATCACGTGCACAGCGTTTAGAAACGTGCACATTGTGACACTTTTGTGCCTTGGGAGGGCGCCTTTCCGCAGCGCAAAAAAAGAGCTCCGAAACGGACCTCTTTTTTTGCAGCAGCTGTTTGCCGCGGCCTTTAAATGGCCACGGCAAAGACCTGGGGAGAAAGGGGCCACAGCAGCGGCCCCTTTCTCCCTTCCCCACCGCCAAGGGAAGCAGGGTGCAGCGGGCACCCAGGGTGCCTGCTGCACCCTGCTTTGAGGCCACGGGGAAGCAGCAATTTGCCGCTTCCCCGCAGCCTCCGGAAGTGGCGGGATGGGGCCACCAAGGCTGCCGGTGCGGCAGCCTTGGCCCCATCTCGCTGCTTCTTGGGGCGGGTAGAGACTGCCCCTTTTGGGCGGTCTAAAAAGCCCCTATATAGTGTATACAATGTGAAGGTACACTGTGTTTTGCTATGTGTCGGGCTTCAGGAAAAAATCAGACTGGAATTGGAGTGCCAGTGGCTCATGGGAATGGATCTGGCCCTCTTACAGATGAAACTACATTCATATAGGCATGTGCATGTTTGTATGTATATACAGAGGCCGTTCGGGAACATGCAAGGACGAAACTGAATAGAATGTAATATATGTAATCATTTGAAGGCAGTTTGGGGGGTGTTGAGAACATATTTGTAATGGCAGCCTGATAGTTCCAGATTCCTAGAAATTCCATATAGTTCTAGTGGCAATAGTTACCTTCATGTTCCTGTTTAACATAAACTTAAAAATGGGGGAAATGGGAATGGCAGAAATAATGCTGATACAAATGTGTTGTGGTCTTATTGCACAGTATTGAGGGTGATAAGCTTGATCATTTGTTTGCTGTGGGGGAAAATGTATTTGTACAATGCTGAATATTTACATATTTTTTCTTTGTCTTGAAAATAGGCTAATGTTTTAAAATTTCACACCATTAAATTTATGTGGTTCCCCCCCCCCCCCCATTAAACTTTTGCCTTCAGGAATGTAAGCTTTGGCAAGCAAAAGAATTAATATTACTTTCCTTCTAAGTGCTGTAAAATGTGTGTGTGACTGTTGAATCAGATCATAATGACTTGAAGTGTAGATTTCAGCACATTAATGCCTGAATGGATTGAAAAATCAGCTAGCAGTAACTTTAATCCTTCAGCAAATTCAGTAGCATTTTTATTGAAAGCCTATTTAAGAGGCTGCCCACTCTATATCCCCATTACGTATCAGTTAAAGATTGTAGTCTGGAAAGAGTGAGTAATATCAGTAGCAGAGCAATGACCGTATTGGCGATAACAGATAGAAGACAACCCTTTTCAAAGGTCCTTCTACTTATTGTCAAGAAGAAAACCCTAATTATCAAAGTCTTCTTCCTTTTGTAAGGTACATAACTCATTGAGGTGGATCTTTTTTTGTAATCCAGGTTTATCTTGAACCAGTCTATTGCTGGAATACAGTTCCCTTGGTGATCAAGATATATAAAAAATTGTAAGGTATAGTTGAGATATAAGGGAAACACACTTGTAATTTGCAGTAGTTGAGATCTTGAGTAGTTGTTTTTATGGTGGATTGTGTGTTTGTGTTTTAAAGGCCATGGTCAGGTCTGGTGTTCTACAGGTAGTTTATTTTTCTTCTTAACACAGATGAATTTAAAGAAAGGGTTAGAAGTTAAACTTTTTGAACAGTACATCTTCTTTCAGTTGCATAAACATACACTATTATAAAAATAGGGGTGATAATTATAAAGATCATGGTGACCAGGTTAAAATGTCCAACTCTTAGGGAAGATCTGGAATGAGGACACGTCTCTCTTTTTAAAATCTGCCATTGCCCATATTACTAGGCTAGCAAGGAGTCTGGTAGGCTGATCAGCATTATACTTAGAAGTATAGAGGGACAACCAGCTATGTTCCTAATATGTTAGCCCTATCTCATCCTTTCTATAAATTTCTCAATAAAGTGTGACTTGGATGTGTAGGTTAGCTTAACCATTGAAGGTGTAAATACACAGCAAAATCCAGCTGACAGACCAGTTTGTAAGTTTAATTAAATTTATGTTGTCATTGTTAACTGATATCAAATCAACTTTTACTTATGGCAACCCTATGAATGAGAGACCTCCAAGTTACCCTGTCATTAACAGTTCTGCTTAAGTCTCCTCAGGTTAATGAAATATCAAAAAACGATACAGGAGAAGGGAAGGTGAGTGGTGAAAGTGCATGATAGAAAAAGAAAACAAATTTTGAAACTAGCTAAAGTCCTACACTGGGTAAGTCATTGAGCAGCTAGACTTTACTTATAGGTGTTAAGGAGCCCTTGTGGCATAGTGGGTAAATGCCAGTACTGTAGCCACAACATTGAGTTCAATCCCAGAAGGCTTCGACTGAGCCTTCCATAGGTTGGTAAAATGAGTGCCCAGCTTGTTGGAGGCAGTTGACTTACAGATTGTAAACCTCTTAGAGAGTGCTGAGTTCATTTATAAGTGGTATAGAAATGTAAATGCTATTGCTATTGTCATATGTTAACTGAAGTGATTGTAAAGGGATAATTTTCAAGAAAGGCATTTTATTAGATTTTCTGTTGTTGGATTTAAGTTGGCTTTGACTGACAACAACCATTGCCCAGGGAAGAGACAAATCACTTCCAGTGTTCATGAAAGAAAGAAGTGGGCTAGGGAAAGGCTAATTCTTTCCTGTCAGATGGCTTTGAATACATTGGGCTCTTGGTATCCGCTGGGGTTTGGTTCCAGGGCCCCTCGTGGATACCAAAATCTGTGGATGCTTAAGTCCCATTAAGTACAGTGGCATAGTAAAATAGTACCCCTTATATAAAATGGCAAGATCAAGGCTTGCTTTTTGGAATTTATACTTTTTAATATATATTTTTTAAACTGTAGATGGTTCAATCAATGAATAAAGAATCCATGAATATGAAGGTGTGACTGTATATAACGGACATGGCTGGGAACATTGCACCAAATGGAGGCTGTTCTTCCAGCTACTGTAGGGAAAGCTAAAATAAAAGCTGTATCAGATTCAGGGCTGATATGCCAGAAATGTTTCTATTGAAACATGTGCCTTCCTCCATCCTTACTGCAGTGTTAAAGTTTCATTGCCCATTATATGGCTTCTGTGGTTCCAGTATCAGGGTTCCACATGGTCTTCCAGCTTCGTGCCAGAAGTTTTACTGCTGCCGTCTGCAGATTCAGCTAGGAAGCAGAATCCTTTCTCCTTTCATAGAAAGTTCATTTCTCCCACCTCTCCCTGGGTCTTTGTGGGAAAAGAAATGCCCCACCACTGCCGCCACCACTGCCACCCACACACTTACGCTGCAGAAATTGATGTCAGTACTTTTTTGCTGCTACTGCCTCTCAAAAAAGCCAGAGGAGAAAAGAAAGGGACTAATCTTCCTTGACAGGAAGGTTGATTTCTCTTCCTTCAATGGGACTTCAGTGTCTGCTGCAAAAGGCCAATGCAAGAGCGAGCAAGCCTTCCTTTTCCAAGTTCTGTATTCATGTCACATGTCCAAGGAAAGGAGAGGTCCATAATGGCATGGGTGTTGAATCCAAGTCAAAATTTATGGACTCAGGTTGCAGCATGTCACAAGTAGTGTGACATGGGGACACTTCCACTTATCCTGGGGAGTGCGGTTTTAAATGTAAGACTACCTTTCCCTTTATTCATAGTCAGCCAGCAATTGTTGTGTTGGTTAGGGATGATGGGAGATGAATCTGGAGGAGTCCCTCACTGAGCGATCATATGGGGGCAAACACTGCAATATATGTATTCATGCAAAAATGTGCAGGGGGAAAAAACTACAACAGGTATCAACAGCAGAGTGTTTGTGGAGGAGGAGGTATTCTGATTGTTTGGTTGATCAGTCTAATACTGTCCATTGCGTAACTCATCTCCTTTTTAAAATTTACAGTCCCTTTCATTCATCCAGACTTAGAACAGGTAGTTAAAAATAGTTATAGGAATACAGTGGTCCCCCGGGTTACGAAGGTAATCCGTTCCGGATTACCTTTTGTAACCCGGAAATAGTTGTATCCCGGGGGACCGCTTTAAGGGACGGACCGCGCGGCCGCTTTAAAGGGGCCGCGCGGTTTTTCCCTTTCGTTCCCCGGGGATTTGTTTGCATCCCGGGGGGATTTTGGCGGTTCCGCCGGTTTCGGCTCCCGGGGATTTCGTTCCCTGGGGGCTTCGTATCCCGGGGAACCACTGTAATTATTTAGGGTTTTCATTGCCATTGGTTGTATTATCTTTTTTGAATAGACTTGTTGTCCTATTAAACTAAAACAAGAAAGAGGGAAACTGAACAAAATACTCTCTGAAAATGTCATTCAAATCGTTCCTCTGGACAGCAACTGATTCATAGAGGACAGAAAACTATGCAAAAGTTTTTTGCTCAATGAATGTAGCACAATCTTCTTTGGGAAATAAGCTTTCTGTGGTCTGTTTGGCCCAACCACCATGTTCTTGTTGTTAGTAATTTTGTGGTTTGCCAACTCTTTTGGTCTACCAATTGCTAAATTTAAAAATATATATTTTTAGATCTGTGAGCCACAATCTTCTTTTCTTATTTAGAGTTGTTTTCAGCCATATTTCATGTACAGCTATCACATTGTTCAGGGAAGCATGCAGTGTTTCATCTGGTGCAGTCTCCCTTCTAGTGTTTTTGGCATCAGCATTAATTGCTATGGAAAAAGTGCTTGAATCAGTCCTTTCCATGACCAATAAGCCTGACCCATGTCCATCTTGACTGATAACAGAGCCATGCCAGAGTTGCTGTCCCCACCTTTGAGGCAAATGTGCTTGAGTGTATGGTGGTTGAGCAGATTAATTACCTGGATCAGTTTCACTTAGGTTTTAGGATAGGATTTGGTATCTAAAAAACCCTGCCTTCAGGTGAAGAACTGTAGAGGTATAGTTTTTAATTTAAATGGTTTTAAATGGTTTTAAATTAATTTGTTTGTTTTGTAATCCTAGGAATTTAGGTCTGCAGTCTTTGTTGGTAATAGAAGGCAAGTTAGTATGTGAACCTAACCATTTTGCAATGGTTATCCTGCACTATTTTTTCTACTGCATTTCTTTGATTCAGAAACTTTTGATTTTCTGTCTTCGCTGGCAGGAAAACACATTATTTATTTACACAGGTTTTGAGCTTTTAACTGACTGTTGCAGAGGGGTTATTTTTTAATGGGGGTTCTTCTGTACTGTAATTGTCAGTGATATGTTTTGATTTCTTAAAATAATTTTAAATTAGTGCTATTTTTATAGGATAGTTTTGATTAATTTTGTAAAGTTTTTATTGCAATGATTGTTTAAAGGTGGATTTACTTTTAACCTGTGTTGTGAGCTGCCTTAGGTCGCATATTGCAAGAAACACAGGTTATTTAATATATTAATAACTAAATAAAAGTCCTGTTGAAGCCTGCCTTTTATTTATCTAGTTTTAGACAGGGTCATTTACCTTCAAAGCAAACAATGGTCCACTCTACCCATAGCTTAAGTCCTAAACAACAGTTTACAGAGTATAAGTATTACAGACATTTTCCTTTATATGCAGTATGTTCAGTATTCCTATTACCAATTCAGTAGCTCCAGTGGTGGAAAAGGTATAATAGATTTGTATTGTAAAGCTATTACAATAGTTTTGTTCATTAAATATGATTCAACATTATATTTGAATTGACCCACTCACAGGGTATGTGGAACATCATTTTTAGCTATAAGTACTTCATTTCTTTCAAATGATATAAAGGACTAAATCGTTTCTTTTGGACACACTGACAGACTGAGGCAGAGAATTAGTTCTTTCACATGAAGCCTCTGGCTTAGAATATGCTGCACTCCTTGTCTAGTAATAGTTGCTGTTGTCTTCATCACGACAACGTTGAGTACATCCAGATCAGGTTATAGAGTGAGAGGAAAAATGGGAATTAAATCGAATAAAACAGTAATAAAAGACTTCACTCCTTGCTTACATATGGGTTGATCATAAATCATGTCAGAATCAAGGTGAGAGAGGTGGCACTTTAAAGGATTGTTCCATGACAAAGCTGCTTCTCTCTGCTAGAAGTGTGGTTTTGTACCAATCAGTCAGTTATCCGTGATGAGAATTGCACTGCTATATGTATTCCTCTAAATATTGCATACATTTTAGTTAAAGGAATAGGATAATGTAGCAGACAGTTTCCTTATCTTTCAGTTTAAAGGATGAGAGTTGTGTAGTGCTGGTGATGAGAGGGTTCAGAGAGACAACAGGATGCTTAATTCTTTCCAAACATCATAATTGGCTTAACAAAATTTTTTTGAAGTCTTGTGCTTATGGAAAAAGTTTTGCCTGCTGGACAGTAACAACAATAAAAAGACCATCTCTTTGGGAATGCATAGAGTCTCTGAAGGGGACCTAAACACTGCAGATACTTTCTCTTTCTCACATTACTTTCACAAAGCTCTTTGTTCTGCTTTTTGTGACTCTTAGAATTGCAGTGGCATACCAGGTGATGATGGTTGATATCACATGGTGTGGGGAGGGGGCAGACTGCTTGGGTCCCTGGAAGTCCATTTGGGCTCTGCCATGGCTGCAGCCACACAAAAACCCAAATGGAAGGGACTTCTGTGGCTTCTGGGCAAGCAAGAAAGGGACATGACACCCTTTCTCACTCTCCCAGTAGCCATGCTCAATGTACCATCCCACTGGGTGACAATTCCCTTTGGGGTGTCACCCACTGTAGTCCGCACCCCCTACTGACACCACTCAAAATTACAGTCAATGTCAAGGAGAGTAGATAGAATTGGAGATGGAATGGGAGTTCTGAGAGAGTAGTTTGTTTTCTGATGTCCCGTCAAGAGAATTCTGATTGTTCAGTGTTTCATTCCAGTGTTTCTGGTCTCTGTTGATATTGTATTATGCCTTTGGTTGTCTTCTTGTCTTGTCATATTGGTTTCCCATTTATTATAGTTTTGGACTTGAAGCATCTTCACACTTTATCTAATTTTTTGAAGTACCTCCTGAGATTTTGTAATTCTTATTCTTTGTATTGTAGCTTTTTCATTTGTTAGTTCATCCATTTTAAAACAAGCATAAGGACAAAAGGCAACAAGCGGAAGGCAAAAGACAGCACTACTTCATAGGTGTGAGGTGTCTGCTAACATGGGTTGTCTAATAACAACAGTGTTGAAAGATACAGTATTTAATATAGGCCCGATACAGATGGGCGCTTTATGGTGTGGCGGCAGTGATTCTAGGGTTAGGGACTGTGCACGGTCCCTAAACCTAGAAGTCATGCTGATGGCTTCACAGTGGCATCCCTTCCACAAGGGCTCCGCCATGATGACATCACCGCTGCACAGCATCCGCATGTCGCTGTGTGTCAGTTATGTTACGAGTACGCCAATGGTACACTCATGACGTAAGCCGGGCGTTGCAAAAAGAACCAGGAAGAACCAGGTTCTTTTTATTCCTGAGGGATGTCGCGTAATTTGGAGGCTGTGGCATCCCTCTGGAGTTAAAATGGGCGCCTGCAGACCACCTCTTCTGTGGCAGTCTGTACCGCCCCAATACTTGCAAGAAAAGTATGGAATTGAGATGCCGAACCTTGGCTCACAATGTATTGATGCACCGAAAGAAATACTGTAATCAGGAATACTATATTTGATAAACAGAGCAATATATAAAATCACTACTGTAGCAGATAATTCTCTTAGTATTGTTCTCATCTATTTACACTCCATTGAACTGTTTCAGTTTCCTCCTTCCAGTATTCCCAAATTGAGTAATAGAGTGTTCCTGTTGTAGTGCCTCCTCACCAAGTAGTGTGCGTACATTGTCATAAGGTTTTTAATGAAGTACCCTCATACTTGTTTCGTTTTCTTTTCCAATCCACAGGCTGATTGGTGTTCACAGGGAAGAGGCTGTTGAACAGTATACAACCCTGATATACTATTCAGGGTGTCAACTGTTTCACAGTTTTTTCACATGGCCCAACTTCATATCGTGGTCACAGATTAAAGACTAGTAATTTAGTATACATAGGTCCAAAACACACTGCAGAAATAATCCAGTTTGAGACTGCTTTAACTGCCCCGGCTCTGTGCTGGGGAATTCTAGGAACTGTAGTTTTGTGAGGCATTTAGTCTTCCTTGTCTAAGAGCTTGGTGGCACAACAAACTACCATTCCTAGAATTCCCTAACATAGAGCCATGACAGTTCAAGTGGTGTCAAACCGGATTATTTATGCTGTGCGGATGCAGCCCTGGTCAGCATATTTCTCCAGATTCTTAGATGGTGCTGTTTGCCTATCTTGGTGGCATATAAAAAGTGAATGTGTAGATTCTCATTTTTCACTGCAACACCAAATTTCTCACATACTGATGCATTGTATTTCCAGACATTCCTAAATGACTGTGAGTTCTTTTTCCTGTCTTGCCTCAGCAGTGTTAACCTCCTGCCCTGAAAAACTAAGCAAGAACCATTTTCTTGCTCAAAAAATAAACATCCATCTTGGTTTTTGTATTTCAAAATAATGTTCTTGTTTTCCATCGCAGAAATTAACACAATTGCACAGAAGGGGCCTTCTTCTACAATAGAATTTCTGATGTAAGTTCCTATTTCATGTCTCTTGATTGCTTTGTCAGAGGCTGGAAACTGGTCCTTTCCACTAGTTGTCCTCATTTTGTTTTGCAAATTGGGACAAGTTAATAGATGTGTTCTTTCTTTTTGTGAAAGTGTTTTGTGCCTCCTATTTTCTATTCAGTTTCTCATTTAGCTATTCTGTCTGCTACTCAAGTGTAGTGACCCATTTATTAGGAGATCTGAGAAGATACTTCCCTCTTCCTATTAGAAATACTCACGAGATTTAGTTGCTGTTCTGCAAGAAGATTTCCCTGTTCTGCTTGAATTTCCAATCTTTCTGCACATCTTTCTCACTTATTTCTTCTTTCACTTTCATGGGATGGGTAGGTGAGATTTTTAATGTCTTTTGAGAGTGTGGAGAAACCACTTAATTCTTTAAATAATTTGTCATTAGCCAAGAGATGCCATAATGTAAATAAAAATATTCACATTTGTTTGTTTTACCTTGTAGTTTGCTAGTTGCTAAAATAAAATAAAGTTAGCAGGAATAATAACTGACTAATTTAGGATTTTTAGCTGTAGTCTGTGTTGGATTTTCCCAGGATTTTGCATTTCATGCAGTCCTGAAAGAACTGGAAACAGACTGGACCTTGTTTGACTCTCAGATGTTTCTGGAAGATTTCATTCTCTAAAACAATACTTTGCTTTTGGAAGTCAGGTACAACAAATATCCAAGCTGAAATATAAAAATGCAGCTTCTTTATGTTAACTGTGTTGTAGACATAATTATTCTGTATAATAAATGGAGAAGTGAATTACTTAATATCTTCTCCTGTGGACATTTAAATGCTCCTTTGGATGCTCACCATTGAGTGTACTAGATATAAATAGTATTTTAAGATTGAATACTTATTAAAAGCCAGCATCAAAATGCAAGGTGTCAATTAGCTTACACCCTGTTTCCCCGAAAATAAGACATCCCCAGAAAATAAGACCTAGTAGAGGTTTTGCTGAATTGCTAAACATAAGGCCTCCCGAAAGTAAGACCTAGCAAAGTTTTTGTATATAAATATATATACAGTATATAATAAATGTTCTCCTCCCCCCCCCCCCAACAATAAACGTGAATTCTTCTTCATGGAAAAATAACACATCCCCTGAAAATAAAACCTAGCACATCTTTGGGAGCAAAAGACACTGTCTTATTTTCGGGGAAATACGGTAGCTCCAAGAATGAGATGTTGCCCCAAAGAATTAGATGCTGTAGGGGTTTAAACAGAAAAATAAGTAGGCCTATGAGGCAATATGGTATTTTAGATAACAGATAGATCAACTTTGTAGCTAAATATGCAAGATGCACACATAGTTGGTATCATTTAATTTGGATTTTTTCCATTTCATTATTAAATTTTGATTTGTTTGTCTAGCACAATACAAATAAATGCCATATTTACCCAGAGAGATAGGGAGAATGTAGGGGATTCCTGTGCCACAGTTGGGCACAACTATAACAGTGAATAAAAAAATTGTCAATGAAGCACGAGAGACTATTCAAATATTGTATTTATGTTCTAGTAGATTTACTGGTAAATATGCCAAGAGTTTTTAGACCTATACCACAACTTTGAATGAATATTAATATCCATGGGGTTTCTGATACATACAAAATAAAAGAAGCGAAGAGCTCAACTTCTTTCACTTTTAGTTAACAAGGCTTTAGTAGGGGTAGAATTCAGAGACGTAGCTCTTTTAGTCTGAAATATCGAAGAAAGAAGTTGTAGCACAGACTTTCATAGACTTGCATGCACCAGTTCACTTCTTGCATCTGAGAAAGTAGACCAAGTCCATGAAAACTTAAGCTACAACATCTTTCACTCAGTCTCAAAGGTGCTACAGGGTCCCTTTGCTTAAGAGCTTTAGTAGTTTCTTCAGTGGACTATTGAAGTCCTTTCAGATCCATGGATGCATTCTGTTGTTTTCTTCACCCATCTTTAGGTGTGCATTCACAAACAGTGCACTAGGCTGTTATAATGCACAGTCAGGATTTTAGAGCCAGTATAATATAGTGGTCTGAGTGCTGGACTCTAGAAGTCCAGGATTCAAATCCCCATTCAGCCATGGTACTACAGGCAAGTCATGTTCTTTCAGCTTTAGAGAAAGGCAATGATAAACTTCCTCTGAAGAAATCTTGCCAAGAAAACACTGTAATAGATTTGCCTTAGAGACGCCATAAGTCAGAAATGAATTGAAGACTATGAGCTGAATGAAGAAATGGGTTGAATGACAACATAATAGTAATGAGGGGGAAGACTGGAGAGCAGGGTGCCTATACATCCCTCTTTGTAGATGTGTTGCACACATGGTGGAGTATTAATTGTATTATAGTTTGGTGATAGTACTTCCACATTTGCTCTGTGCTCCCTAAAGCATGAATGCATTGCTGATAACCAGCGTGTAGCGGGGAACAGCTGCTGGCGTCCTTTTGAATGTTACTTCCAGTGTTAGCATGGCACTTAAAGTGATGTCATACTGCATTATTTCTGCAGTGCAGATGCAGCCTTAGTTTTAAAAGAATCAAATATTCTGTGTGAACCATCTAACAACATCAGAGGAAAAAGAGAGTCTTCCTTTTAGACAGAGGAAGACACCTGGGCCCTCACTAACTTGTAAAGATCAACCTGAGAAAGTGTGCTATCCAGTGGAATTCATTTCTCTTAAGCAAGATGAGAGATAGTTGCTGCTGACATTGTAGAGTTTTACATATACCTCCAGCTTTTCAAATGTCTTCTAAACTGAAAGACATTTATATATGTTACCAAATTTTCATGGAATTACCTTTTAGAAATACTGAAGATAGAATATACTTTCTTTGTTATTCAGTAATTCACAGTGTAATGAACTAAACAATTGGTTATACAGCAGGAAAACTTTTCTTTAAACTGTAGGTTTTTTTAAAAAAAAAAATTAAAACAGGCATCTAGCAGATTTGTAGGATCTACATGTTGATGTGGCTTCAGTCTTAGCACCACCAATTCATTAGACAGAAAGTAAATTTTAATCTTCCATTAAAGCTTTAGTCTTTTGATCTCCAAATTAAACTGATTAAATATTATAGGCAGGACAATAAGTGATATTTGCAAGAGCAGGACCATAAAATGTCATTCAATTCATCAGTTGTATTAGACAGACTTTATAGCATCTTGAGCCTGAAAGTCATAAATCTTTTAGACCTAAAATCGTATATGAATTTATTTCCCTGATGGTATTGTGGAATGGCAAGGAGGTTCAGTCTTCCTAATGAGGATTTGATATTTCCCTTGGACTGAGTACTTGTCTCTTGTGAAGATGAACATACTTGACTATTAGGTAGTCATCTCTATAGTATCTGATTATTGTTGTTTAGAGTAAAAATGCTGCTTGAAGTTATTTTCACAGTGTGAATATGTATGAAAGAAAGAGCTGTTACTTGGGGCCAAACTAGTTGAGATGATCTGTGTATGGACTCTCTTGCACTGTTAAAAAATAAATTAATAGTGAGGATTGAATGAAATGACTGTCAGGACCAGTAGAAGGTTAATTCTTTCCACTATGCCATTTTAATGATTTTAAATCCCTTCATAGGTCCTTGTCCTGTAGGTGAAAACTTTGAATAGATGTAAGTTTTCCTCTGAAAAGCAAGCAACAGGTGGGAGTTCAGACTTTAGTTGTGACAGCATTGTTGAAGAAAAGGTGGTCCTCTTCGCACCAGGTGTGACAGTCACAATCTGATTCTTTGCACTCGTCACTTACATTTCTATTTTTTTAAAAATAGAGGCGGGTAAACTCTCTGTAAACAGATCGTCTGACAAAAAGACTACCTTTCAAACACCTTCTCCCACTCACATGGAGCAATATACAGAGGAACATTTCTGAAAAGGCCCCTGCTTATGAACTGAGGACTTGTTAATAGCCAGGGGTCCTAAGATGCAGTGTTTGCTACTCCCCCTAAAAAAACCCCAAATTTTTAAAAAAAGTTCTTCCATGAAGAAGAATCTTGAAAAATAAAATGAAGGAACCTTCATTGTGGGGATAACATAAAACTTAGTAAGCAAGCAACCCATGTGTTCTGTTTCTCTTTTATTTTACTTCTTGCATTATGTAAAAAATAATATGGGGAAAGGCACCTGCTTATTGATGTAGAAAAATTGTCTTCTTGTTTGGGGTCTGATCAATTTCTTTTTTTCCCCTTTGGTTTGCAGGAATAAATCTGTGTCTGTGACACTGGATGTATTGACTGCTTGCCTTGGAGTAAAGGTGACTTTCTCCACTTTGGAATATGGTGCCTAACTTCAGCATCCCAGCATATGTTGTGTCGGCAGTAGTTCTGTGCTGCTTGATGTCATCAATGGAGGCAGACAGTAAGTAGCACTCACCTGGGAATATTTTATAGCAGAGAATGTTTTTAACAGACTTTTATAATTAAAAGTCAAACTGTCCAAAAGTACTGGAAACAACAAAAGGGAAGGGTTAGAGGTTATTAATTTCCAGCCTGCGGGTTGCTGGAAAACAAATCATGAAATGTTGGGGGTATATTGAATCCTTTTGTTGCTTTCCATTACCAAATTTCAGTTCTTTTCAGGTGGAAGGGTGCACAATTTGGGATTATCTATCAGGTCTAAGGGTCCTGGTTTTGTTTTGTTTTGTTTTTGAAAACACACAACTTCTGCCCATTCTTTTTTATTCTTTTTCCTTTGGCTATAGTATTGATTGTATGATTATACGTCAGGTGCATCCTGTTTTTCTGCCAACCTAGCAGTTCGAAAGCATGCAAATGCAAGTAGATAAATAGGTACCATTTTGGTGGAAAGGTAAACAGCATTCTGTGCAATAATGATGGTCACATGATCACAGAGTAGTCTCTGACAATGCTGGCTCTTCAGCTTAGTCACAGAGATGAGTGCCGCCCCTATGGTCGGACACAACTTGTCAGCCTTGTCAGCGGGGAGTAACCATTTTTGTCTCTTCTTACTTAGTGTTCTTCTCTCCATGTGTAGACTCATACTAAAAACTCATTAATTGGAGGGCAGAGATGTGAATGTCCATTTTTAAATTTAGCTGACCCTTATACTCAAGTTTTTGTATTGTACCATAATGGATCTATGATTCTGTGATAAAAATTACATAACAAAAGCAAGGAAAAAGGCAATTCAATTAGAAATCAAATACAATATGAAATACATAGCAGTAGCATAGCAAATCGAGCAATACAAAATAAGTCTCAGTCATAGATGGGGTCTCCCCCTAACTCAGAGATAAGGTCAAAACACTGATGCTGTTCTATGCCAGAATAATGGTCTGTTATGTTAATCATAGCACTTTGACCAGGCTCACACAATGGCTGTGAAAGAAGTGAGGGATAGTCATATTCACCTTTGCTGTGGGATGTGTTTGTCAAAGCTGAGGCGGAGCTTTTCGTGCCATGATGCTTGTCTTATTTGTTTCAGCAAAGATGTTACTGAAAAATCTGTCATGCTCACTGGAAAAAATTTAATTCAATGTAGTCAGTTGGTGCATATGTGTTAGATTGTATGCCTTTGGCAAGGCTGGCTGTTGTTTTGTTATTCTTGTACTTGATTTTGCTTTTAAAGAATCATGTACCCTGATGGAGATATATAAATAAATAAATCATGATCATGATCATAGGGATCATAAGAATGATGATGGTGATAATAAATCATAGTATAAAAAGCTAGAATACGTAATAGAATATAAAACACAAAAACATTGCTAAAAAGATGCGATGTAGTGTCTGATTTGTTCAGTCCACAATTTGTTCGATAAATGACAAATACATGGAGGAGAGCGAATAGTAGCCAGGCAAGCAAGCAAACTCTTAAGTGTAGAGAGTCTTCAACAATGCATTACCCAGATGAAGAAATACTACAGTTCTAAAAAGGCAGGACATAGGGGAAGGGTCTTTAGCATCACCCACATCTCAAAACAGGAGAATTCTCTTCTTTACTATTCATATTCTGGCCTGAACTACTTACAGTTACATACTCCAGTGACCCTGTCCTGGAGGGTGGGGAGGGAATGAAGATTCACCTCTGGCAAGTTTATTCCATAACCTCAAGGCAACAGCTATAAGGAACAGTTGGTGATCTCACTTCACACCAAAAGATTTGGAACATAGGCGTCTCACTTGTTCTTTAAGTTTCATTCTGGAAATCCTAGTTCATGAAGTGATTCAGAGGAATTGGAATTGACTTCAGCAAGTACTTATGCTGAAAAACATATTCCATTGACTACCTGAACCAGTTAGAAAGACAAACAGCAGCATTCTGTACTAGTTCCAATGTAGGATAATTTTCAAGATAGCCTTGCTTTGAGTACATTATTGTAGTCAACTTTAGAAAGTCCCCTACCTGCCTATAGCACATTCATCTGCATGTTTTTCACATCTTTCAGCACTTCCTCTTTGCCCAAGTATTAATCATACATATGCTTTCTTCTTTTTAGCTCCTGTAGGACAAAAATTCTTATGATTTTTCTCACTTCACATTATTCCATCTAGGAGATTTTAAGTGCGTACTACTGGATTCCTGCCAGAAAGGGAAGGACACAGGAAGACAGATGGGGTGGGTGGGAGGGAGGATGGTGTTTCCTCCCCTTCCCACCCTCATGGGCCAATTGCTGTTGGTACAATTTTCTGCATGGTTTGATTTTTGCCATCAGTGACCACTGATCCTTACAAGTTTAGGAATTACATTGTACCAGTTCTCATGCTCTCCTTATATGCTGTAAAAGAGTTCCTTAGCTAATTTTATATCATTTAGCTAAGTTGTGTTAGAAATGAAACAACAGAGGTTCAGATTTCACCCATTTTGATGCATGGGCAACACTAGGTGATTGTAGCTTCTCTCTTCAATCAGAAGTAGCAATACCCCAAAGGTTTTGTAGAGCTGGAAGAGTGGGTGGTCACACTGGGAAACCCTTTGAGACCAATAGTTTAAGGTTTCCTCATGTTACATGGATGAATGTGTTCTTTTTTCTTAGCCCTCTATCCAAACACGTTTCCTGGGGCTACTGCACAATATTGTCTTTGTTAGATAGAGATATATCCATGTATGGGGAAGAATCTTTCCTGTATTGTCTTACGAAATTTAATTTTTCTTTGAAAACAGAGTGTGCATTTTAGTTTTATGGACTTAGGGACTTATGTCCTATTTTATGCAGAATAATGCACATTTTTGTGTGGAAACAGTGTTGTATGTTAAGTGGGTCTGAGACCTATTGAAGAGATGGAAATCTAGAACCCCCCCCCCCCCAGTTTTCTTTGACAATTCCCTCCTAACTGGATGGTAGATTTTGTGGTGCTGTGACCTGGTTGACCTTGTGTCCTTAGATCATATAAATCAATGTAAGACTTTGTTGCACATGATGGGTGGTTTATTCTTGAAGTATGAGTCCAAATTCCAGTTTTTCTCTTATCAATCCTTACTGGTGCTCTTCATAACAAGGTGATACCATTCAGAGCAAATTGGTCTGAATCAGTGCATTAGGGGGACAAAATGGAAGTGCATCAGCTGCAATTGGCAGCACAACTGAATGTTGGCAATTTCATTTTTCCTTGCTGTCTATGTGACAGGCAGGAATCACAGCAATCAAATGCCCAGTTAAGTGCTGACACTACATGGAGATGGAAATTGTGTGTTTTACAGAAAAGACAAATCCATTGAAACACCATGCAGTTGTAGCTGTCGGTTTTGTGCAAAAGCAGTATATGCTGGTGAAATACAAAACAGTACTTGAAAGGGCTGTAGAGTGACTCTGTTGAGAGGCTGATTGACTATTCATTTTATCTATTTGTTTTTATTTGGAGTCAGACATTTGCCTTGTTGATGAGAAGACATAATTTGTATAAACATGACCCCACCTACCCAATTTGCAAAAGGCATTCCCTCTGCTGCTCTGGAGTCATCAAAAGTGCTATAGGAATGTCAAGCCCAATTAATATCTGCTAAGTGTTTTGGGTTCTTCTGTTGTAAGGCAGTAGTGCAGAATAGACCTATAATTGACCTAAGTCCCTCAGCTTTGTGAGAGAATTGTGTGTAGAAATTGAGTATAATTGATAATACAGCACGATGTGCATGGATCAATTGTGCTGAATATATCTGAAAGCAGATTTCTGTGCAGGCTCAGAACCCAGGATATCTCAGTCTCAAAATCTGTTTTATTGTTGCTGCAGCAGTTTTTAGTGCTGCTGCTCCAGTTTCTTGCTAATTAGGCAGCTGTGCATATAGAAAGTCATTGCAGGGTGAGATAAAACAGATTGTTGAACTGCTATTTAGTGGGACTGGCACTAAATATGGGATAAATATGAATTCTCATAGAGTTAAGTTTACAAGGTAATCTTGAAAGATCACTATGTGGCTCAGATTATTTTAGAGCAGAGGGGAACCCGTGGATTACTCTATTGTAAAAAGCATGAGGATAAACCACATATTTGAAAATGAGCCTCTCTTTTGGGATAGCATAATCACCACCAAGAAAAAAAAAAGAGGGAGATGCCTTGGCTGGTGCTTACCCAAGACTTTTCTTTAAAATTACTGAAAATAATTGCACAGAACGTTTCCACATTTTAATCTGAAGAGTATATGAGGGAAACCCATTACATTTCCTCTTATCTGACTGTTTCTCTCAGGGTGACCCTAATCCCATTACAGCATTTTAGAAACGATTTAGGATGATTGCTCTACACTTTCTCCCTCAGCTTCTTCATGTTTGTCTTTTATGCAACCTCTCTGCTTCCCCTTCTGTCAGCTCTTGACTGTGCAAGGGAAAATAGCTTTGCAGATTTCATTTAATGTTCATTTCAATTGTCAAGGAAAAGATGCTCTTTCCAGGCTTCTGGAATATATTGCTTACTAAAACTAAAAACCTTGCAAATCTTTTTTCTGAAAACTAGGAAATGAAAATCAGTTCCTTCAGGCAGAGGCCAATGGGGCCATTGTGTGTTTCCCTTCCCTTTATTAGTCTTTGTGTCTCAGGTTGTGGGCATGTCTTCCATTAGCTGGGGGCAGGGCTGGGTGACCCACCAGAGCTCCTTTTACCATGGCAAGTGAGTTTCAGATTATCTCAAACAGAATTTCAAAGCCTTTGAAGAAAAAAAAGCCACATCAAAAATGACCTTGCATGATGGAAGAACAAGAGTAGAGCTTATATAAACTGAGGTGGGAAGTAACATAGGATATGCTCAATTACCTGCATTTGACTTCTTGACATTTCAAGAGGAACTGTGTTTCTTTGGAAAGAAAGCTTGGCAGGGGCTTCCATAAATAGAGCAGTCCTGTCATGGCATTTATGCCACAGAATCTGTGATTTATATTAATCTCTTTCTAGGTTCTTTTTGTGGTCTTGTAAATGTTTTGTACAACATACAGCATATGATTTCATAAACAGAAACTCTTAAGAAATAGCAGCATTTGGGCAACAGGGGATTGGAGAAACAACTTCTCTGAGTAGTGGGCTACTACTTTCACTCTTACAGTTTTTTGAATGTACGTTGTTATCCCTTCTTGTAGAATGGAAGTTCATCATCATCATCATCATCATCATCATCATCATCATCTTTCTAGCCCGCTCCTCTGTGAGTACAATTGGAGCGGGGTACAACAAGATTAAAACATACAAATTAAAGCACTTCATTGACCCATTTCCAGCCACCCTCCCCTTAAAAATAAATTAAATTAACAATAATTTAAAACCAACGACATTAAAAACATAATTCATCCTCCATAGTTCTTAGATTGAGGAGAAAAATAGCACCAGGCAAGGGGTCAAATTCAATTTATAGGTCCCGTTCGGAGCTGGGATCTAAGAGATGTCAGGGAAGTTAAAGGAAGTTCCCATGGATATAGGTGGACCACTTCCATAGGGTCTTCAGATAGGTAAATATCTGAAGTGCCTGGGAGATTGGCTAATGATTAAGACACACATTCCCTTTCTAAGGTGAAGGCCTGGAACAGACCACATTTTTATAATAGTTGGGCCTCTGTTCTTTATCTTATTTCTCTGGTTCACATTGGTAAAGAGATGTTCCAGCAGTACAGGACAACTTTGAGAAACAGAAACACTGATCTTTACTTCTCTTATACTTCCTTGTAAATTATTTTCCTCCACCACCACCCCTTGCATACATGTGTAAAAACAGGGATGGATTTTCTTACTAGTGTTTCTGAATTACAAATAATTAAGTGTGGCTCTCAGCATTATAATCCAGTGACATAAGCTTCCTCAGGATAAAGAAGCTTTCTCTTCTTCAAGAGAAATCACACAAAGAACTCATAAAGCAAAATAAAATATAAAAGCAGGATTGTGAGTTTCTCTGAGTCCCCCTCCTAAAGCTCAAGCAGGGCCTGCAGCCCCCTTTTTGTTTACAGCCAGCCAGCAGATAACACTCTCAGAAGTGGGACATAAGCTGCAAGAGCACACAAAACTTCAGATTCTGGCGGAGAATAAAAGCAGTCTGTCCCCTCCATGTCCCTATTCCTATCCTATCCAAAAGCACCCTTTTAGAAGTAGGAACAAGAAGTAGAGAGAGTAGACAGAGAGTCCCCTGTTGTTTGTACTTAACTTCACACGCACAACCCAAAGTTCACCATGTGAGCATTCTCTGGGTCCCCCTCCTGCTTCTGCCTGAGCTGGATGGGACCCCTTGAGACCACCTTTCTTATCTAATTAACTCATGCTGCCACCTCTTGTTGATTTGAGTCCTCCCTCTTTAGCAACACACCAGGACCTTGTTGGAGATTCCACTTGCACTTTCTGCCTATGATGCTGCAGATACAGTTCCCTGTCTTTTTCCACATCCTGAGAATGGCCAGGCTGAACTAAGACATGTGAAAATGAGTATGATAGAGACAGCGTACTTTTAAAGGAAGGCTTTATTCTAAGTAAGGAAATTCTCTAGCAAAAGAGTATTTCTTTACATGAAAAAACTGTCTTGCTCTTCAAGCACAGATAGAAGTGTAAGTTACAGAGTAGATCATTTCAGCCAAATCAAGAAAATAATCAAAATATCCTAATGTGACTGGTTGGTATGTTCTTCTGATCTTACTCACAGATCAGCTGGTATTTGTAGTCCTTGATGTTCATGGGATAGCAGGGAGCCAGGACTCCATTGTCCACCTTCAACCAGCCTTTCCAAAATAGAGCCCCTGCTCCACATGTTCTTTCCTTTGTTTTCAGCTCTCTCCTCGTGGTGATTCTCAAGCCTTTTTATCTTCCCAGAAATATCTCAAAGCTTCACACTTGTGTCCAACTGCACATCTCATTGGCAATTGCTGTCTCATCACCTGTGACACTGAGAGCCATTAAAATGCATCTCTGTCTTCTCCCACTCCAATGGGAAGGTAACAGCATTCGGTGCAGTCATGCTGGCCACGTAATCACGAGAGTCATCTTCAGACAACGCCGGCTCTTCAACTTAGTAACCAAGATGAGCACCGTCCCCTACAGTTGGCTATGACTAGACATTCATGCCAAGGGAAAACCTTTACCTTTTTTCACCTGTGGCACTGAGACCCATTAAAATGCAACTGTATCTCCTCCCACATTTAACCCTTTTTTTATCTGGGGAGAAGGTTTTGATATGAGAAGAGTTCTCATTATCACAAGGGTGGATTTGTTTCTTGCAGCTTAAATGAGGAATAAATGTGTATGTTGTGACCTATTTTCTCTGGTATCTTCCCTTTATTTAACATTTACCTATTATACTAGTAACTGCCATGTATGTCTTCCCCCCCCCCCCCAGCATGATCTATGCCATAGTAGTACTCAGCCACTATGGTGAAAACGTATTTTATCTATGAATGCACATGTGCACATGTAAAAGTGGTGAGGTGCTAAACCAGTATAAAGTCACTGAGGTGAAATCAGTGGGCAATAATAGCTTCTCATCAGGGCTTGGAAGTAATACCATATATTATAAGTAATATGTTGCAACATTCCTTTTCCTGTAGTAACATAACATCTGGTAGCATAAAATAACAAGTAACAGTGTTAATGTGTGTGTGTAATGTGCAACATTTACTTACGTTAACTGGGGGGGGGAGGGATTCCCTACATTTTAGACAAATAACTTGAAGGCACACAACAACAAAAGGCCATCTGGACCAGTTTGGGCCAAGCAGAGGTCTTATGCCTTTGAGGGGTCATGTCCTATTAGTAAAAAGGGACCCTAAAATGTGGCAGAACTGCAACTGTACTCCTTGGGGGCATTTGTTAAAAATTGGGATGGTCTAGGGGCCACAAAAAATGGCCTTGGGGGACAGCATGAGGCTTGGAAGCTGCACTTTCCTTGCCCCTTCACTACTGTTTTATTTTATATGTAAAAATGGGACTCTGACTTTAGGACCCTAAAATGTAAATGTAGTAACAGCTGGAGAGAAGAAGGGAACAGTGCACATTTACAAGGGATGAAAGGGAGTATGTACAATTCCATCACATGGTGTCTTGCAGTAGCCCTTCTCACCTCCATTCACCCTATATAAAGGGCTTCCTGCAGAACCTGCCAGTTCCTTTTTGTCCATTGCCACAGCAGCATCAAGAGCAATCACATTCACCTTCATCCAGCTTTCTATGGACTTCAATATAATGAATGTGGAAATAATAGTAAATTTTAAACTTGTGTTTTTATTGACTTTTAAACTTTTGTACTAATAACTATTTTTTACTAGCAGTTTGTTTTAATTTGTTGTAAATCACCTTGGGTCCTGTGCTAGGAACAAAGTGGAATATAATTGAATGTACAAGTAAATAAGTAAGTCTCTTATAGTATGCACTGAAAGCCATATAGTGAAGTGGTTTGAGTACTGGACAAGAACGCTAGGAAACTATTCCCAGCTCAGCCATAGAAACCCATTGTGTGACCCATGAGGTTTGGAGGCTGCACTTTTCTTGCCCCTTCACTACTGTTTCATTTTATACATAAAAATGGGCCTCTGACCTGAGGACTCTAAAATGTAAATGTAATGCAGCTGGAGAGAAGCTGAAGAAACTCACAGTCTCTGAGCCTGGGAGAGAAGGCAGTGGCAAACTTCATATGAATAAATCTTGGCAAGAAAAACCCTTAGTGGTTGCCATAAGTCAGAAATGACTTGAATGCACTTAACAGCATCATAATGTATGCCATGTATGGGTAAATTCCCAGACTTGCAAGGAACATGCTGTACCCTTCTACAGAATCCACTGGAGATTGGACCATCAGTGAATGCACTACTGCAGAAATTTGACACTCAGTGTTGATACTGCAGTCTCAGCTCTTTATTGAGCCCCAGCAGCCTTCCTTAACATAGAATAGGGCTGGTCAAGGTGGGGCCTGTGAACCACCCATGGCACCAATGCCATTTATTTGCCTCTACCCCCCCCCCCCAAGGGTCTAAAAATTTCAGGAAGGCTAAAACTGCAGTAGAATCTCCCAGGGGGGATGGACCATTAAAAAATAAATAAATAGAGGAGGCTGCGGATGTGGCCCTTCAACAGGCCAATGTGACTCCCAATAATTGTTGTCATCCAACTTTTCATAGACGTAGCAGGAAGAGCGTGATAGACACAAAGAGCAATATAAATAAAGTTTTCCTGACCAGAGGACAGGCTATGGTGGGACCATTTTCAGAAGAAGATAACAAACAGTGCAGTCATGTTAGCAGCAACAGGGCTTCACAGTACAGGCTGCAAAATTGCTTTAGAGGGCTATTATCCATAAAACATTTCCTGCCCCTCCTGATACATACAGATGGACTGCTGTACCCCTTGCCTGCCAATCTTGCTAAGATTTGCTTTTTTAAAAAAAAGACAGAGAGAAAGCCCCACTTTACCAGATCATATTATTTAATTGACTGAATAATGAGTATCTCATTTGGGGTATCTCACAGATTGTTCTGGCTGGAGCCACAGGATATCCAGAATGTAATTTTTAATAGTGCGCATGACAGTATTCTTTGCATTGTTTTTAATGGCTTGTGTTGCTGTTTGCTTTGCAAAACTGCTATCTGTTTTCTTGGGTAAGCCTTTTCAAGGATTTGCATGTGTTAATTACTGATGCGCCTATGCATCACATGTTGATATGTAATCTAAATTTCCTGTCTGAAAATCCTGCATATTGTAATTAATATTTGCTCAAATGTTCTTGGTTTATCAGTATAAGCAAGAGATCAAGAAAAAACAATCTTCTATGAGCTTAGAGTTTCTACATGTAAATCCATAAAGGTTAGGATGGAAGGAAGCATTAAAGAACATCCCCCATAGAACTATTTTAGGCTGCTTTATATGTTTTTGGTCAGATTCTTATTTGTAAGTATCTCAGATCTTATTCCCATTTATTGTTCTCAGATTAAAATATCTTTTAAATTTTTAGTGTTTAAAAGCAGAATTGGAATAATTATGGGGTTTTTTTTTTTGGTTTTTTTAGAATTAGATCAATGGTTTTGATGTTATTTGATCTGGATTACACGATACAGTTTTCTGATTTCTCCCATGTAGAATATTGGTGATCCAAAGAGTGACAGTTGGTGCCTTCCACATCATATTGATGTAGCACCATGGACAGCCACCAGGGTGGAAGCCCACAAATTTTGGATCTGTGTGATATCAATTAATAGTGTATTGAACATTATCAGATATTCATTTAGACTTCAACCATGGCTGGATTTGTTTTGATTTCAACAGAACTGCCAAAACAATGTATTGAGCCATGTCACAGATGCAAAGTGCACCTTTACTGTGCTTGTGATCAGTATTCTGTAGTAATTCGCTACACAATAAGCATGGTCTTGCACTAAAAGCTCAGTAACACTTGGGAACAT
Source organism: Urosaurus nigricauda (assembly GCA_034509955.1). Lineage (NCBI taxonomy): Eukaryota > Metazoa > Chordata > Lepidosauria > Squamata > Phrynosomatidae > Urosaurus > Urosaurus nigricauda. The sequence continues at coordinate 68,198,627 of JAOEGL010000004.1, forward strand.
GTCACCTATAAAACATCAATGGAGCTTTCTAGATTGGCAAGAAGAAGTGTGTTCATGGCTGCATGAAACTGTAGCCTTTAGATGAGAAAAAGGGAAAGTGTGCCATGAAAACGCTTTTTTTTTTTTTTTTTTTTTTTGCGTTTTAGGGGAGAAGAAGCACCTTTAAAAAGGTGCTGGTTTTCCCAGCTTCTTTTTTAAAAACTGCAGAACAGCACAGCTCCATCTAAAGGTTGTAGTGCAGCTGCTAAGCATTAAGGAAAAGGCAACTTCATGTCACACTTTCCTGCCAATCTAGAAAGCCCCTGTGTTCCCCCCACTCAAAGGGGCACCCTTTGTCTTGAAGTGGCAGAGCTGTCTTGCTTCCATTTGCAATAGGAAGGGAGTAGATCTCAGTCTTGAAAAGCATTTAGACCTGAGGGAGGATGTGGAGGCTAAAATGGTTGCTATAATCATCATCATCATCATCATCATCATCATCATCATCATCATAATTGATACCCTACTCTTCAGCCCCAAAGGCTATCAGAGCGGCTTACAATTATTATTTTAATTAGGTACCTGCCCTCGGGCTTACAATCTAAGAAGAGACAACACAAAAGGAGAAGGGAATGGTGGTGGGGAAAGGGATCGGGTCCAGCAGTTCTTCTCTCCCTCTGAGGCCTGGACCAAGGCAGATGGCATGGAGGGGGGGCTCTGCTTCATAATCTAGGACAGGCCTGATGGAGTTTGGCCTGTCCTTTCACTTCCTCCTAGGCCATGGAGAAAGGGCTCTTCAACTTGAGGCCAGGCCCAATGGTGTTGCTAGGCCTAGTTGCTAGGATGGTGTTGCTTGAAGAGCTGAGCCAAAAGCAGAGCACCTGGGAGGAAAAGCAAAGTGGAGTGACTGGATGATATTGATGGCATAACCAATGATTACTAGATTTTTTTGGTGATATCGGTACCCAGAATGAAAAAATGGGTTGTCAGAATAAGACAACTTGCACATCTCACATACAGATGTAAAAGTCTGATCCAGTTAAATAGCCCCTTGGAATATCTGAATAATAGCAGCACAATTGTGAAGCCTCTCAAGATCACTCTTTGTTTTTAGAGAGTTGGTCCTCCTTCTGCAAATGGTGCTCCCACTTGGTTGCAGATAGTTACAATATGATGAGCATGATTGCAGGTATATTCATAGAACATCTGTGTTACTAAAGCCCAGCTCAATTTATAGCTCTTCACTAATGAAAAAGTAAATTTCTTTTTCTGTGAAGTCCCTTGGGAAACTACAGTCCATGACTTTTGAGCAAAATTAGTATAAATGCGAACTGTGTATTAAGAGCAAACATTGGGATTTTGCATTAATAACTTCACTGTGAAAGTAGGCAATATGATATTTAAATCATTTTCCATAAATTTTATGCCCTGAAGATGTGAGAAAAGCAAGGTACAAGTTAAATTAATAAAACAACTTTGTTGAAAAATGTGGAATTGCTGCCGGTAAGGATTATATGAGCATATTAAATGCTGCTGACGTTCTGACTATCATACCTACCATCAGAGACTACATAGCAAACTGATCTTTAACCCCTCCCCCACCAACATGATCATACCTGTTTTGTCACTTGCCAATATTGATAAGTGTAGTAATTAATTATCATGCTTCACCCTGAAGTTTTCCAAAATATTGAAATATGGCTTTTCAGTTCCAGATGGTATTTCACAGTCTGTGTTTCCCATTTTTAGTGGTATTAATTAGGATGACATTGGCTTTGTTCACACACAGAAGAGTAAGCCAGAATTCTGGAGAATCCTGGCTTACTGTGAACAGGCTGTGTGGTGGGGCATGCATCCTGTTCACTCCAGCTAACTGTTCCTGTTAACGCAAGCAGAGATAATTTGGTAACCATCCAAACTCAGGACTATCCCTTGTACATCCCTTTCAAAATAAGGATAATAAGTCAGGTTTTGTTTTTGGCTTTGGAAGCAGCAAACCAGGACTCTGTATTTAAATAACTTACTAAAGAAACAAGAAATGGTTTGATCATTCAATTGCATTAGTGCAGGAGCTACTTAATGACTGTGTGCCCCAGTATGTAACTTGTTGGGAATAGCCAGGGGTCTCTACAATCCATTAAATATGACCATTCCTATTACCTTTCACTTCCATTATAATCAGCAGGGATTAAGTGGGAGAAGTTCTGGGGAGCAAATTTGTTTGTTGTTAACTGCCCTTGAGTCGATCTCAATTCATAGTGACCCTATGGATGAGACATCTCCAAGACCCTCTGTCCTCCACTGCTCTGCTTAATTCCTGCAACCCCATACCCATGATTTTCCTTAATACAGTCCATCCATCTGGCACGTGGCCTTCCTCTCTTACTATTTCCCTCCATCTTTCCCAGTATTATTGTCTTTTCCAACAAGTCATTCCTTCTCATTATGTGTCCAGTACGACAGCCTCAGTTTGCTCACCTTGGCCTCTAGGTGGATTTCTGGCTTGATCTTGCTTGTTTATCCTTTTGGCTATCCACGGGATCCTCAACCCTCTTCTCCAGCACCACATCTCAAATTCACTGATTTTCTTCCTATCATCTTTCTTAACTGTCCAGTTCTCACATCCATACATGGTAATAGGGAATAGAATAGCTTGTATGATTCCAACTTTTATGCTCAGTTATATATCTTTGCATTTTAGAATCTTTTCTAGTTCTTTCATAGCCACCCTCCCCATTCTTAATCATCTAATTTCCTGAGTGGGGACCATTTATATCAATGTTGGATCTCAGGTATGGGAATTCTTTTATTATTTCTATTTCTTCATTGTCTAGGTTGAACCTGTGAAGGTCCTCGGTTGTCATTATTTTGGTTTTCTTTATGTTCAACATTAAGCCTACCTTTGCACTTTCTTCTTTGATTTTCCTTATTAGGTGTTCCAGGTCTGTGAGGTTTTTCTGCTACTACTATGGTGTCATCTGTATATCTTAGATTGTTAATATTGCTTCCTCCTATTTTCATTTCTCCTTCTGTGTCCAAGCCTGCTTTTCTTATAATATCTTTTGCATACAAGTTGAACAGATAGGGTGAAAGGATACAGCCTTGTCTGACCCCTTTGCCAGTTGGGAACCATTCTGTTTCTCTGTGTTCTGTTCTGACAGTAGCCTCTTGTCCTGAATACAGAGTCCTCATCAGGACTATCAGATGTATTGGCACTCCCATGTCTTTAGGGGCATTCCATAGCCTTTCATGATCTATGGAGTCAAAGGCTTTGCTATAGTCTATAAAGCACATGCCGATTTTCTTTTGGAATTCCCTGGTGAGCTCCATCAGCCATCATATGTTTGCAGTGTGGTCCCTAGTGCCTCTTCCTTTCCTCAGTCCCACTTGAACCTCTGGGATTTCTCTCTCCATGTATGGTTGGAGTGTGTGTTGCAGAATTTTGATTTTGCTTACATGGGAGATCAGTGCTATGGTCCTATAGTTGCTACAGTCTCTTGTGTCTCCGTTTTTGAGGATGGGGATGTATATTGATTGCGTCCAATCTGTTGGCCATCATTTTGTTTTCCATATCTGTTGACATTGGTTAGCACTTGAGTTGATTCTGTCAGTGTGGATTGCAGCAGTTCAATTGGAATATCATCTGTTCCTGGTGATTTCTTTTTCGCTATTTCTCTTATTGCAGTTTCCACCTCACTTTTTAGAATTTGGGGTTCATCTTCATATGTCACTTTGTTCCATTTGTCCTTCATTTTGTCATGTCTTTTGTATAATTCTTCTGTTTATTGCATCCAACGTCTTTTTATTCCCCCCGGTCTTGAATTATGTTATTTTTATTGTTATAGAGCCTCCCAGTCCTTGGTTTGAATTTCCTTTGATTTCCGGGATCTTGTGAAATAGATGTCTTGTTCTTCCCTTTTTGTTGTTGTCTTCTATTTCTCTGCATTGGTCATTGTAGTAATCTCTCTCTCTCTCTTGTTTTGTTTTGTTTATTGAAAGTGTCTGTCTACATTCTTATTTTATTATGTCCCTGGCTTCAGACCATAGTTCCTTTGGTTCTTGGTCTATTATGTTTAGTAGTGCAAATCTATTTCTTATGTTGTCAGTAAATTTCACTTGTAAAAAGAGAACCCCACACAAACAGAGTCTGAAGTTGTAGTTATATTTGCACCTATTGGAAACGAATCACAAATTGAGCATAGTAGGATGTAATCTGGGTAAATACATATAGGATTACATGCTAGACTCTGCCCAGCAAGCCTAAAACTTCAAGATCAGGATATGAACTTAAGAGGATATGCATGTCATCAAGCATAATAATCTACAATATTCAGCCTGATATCTGTTACCTAATCAGTGCAACAAATCTGTTTCTTTCCAGTGTTTCGTTCCAGTATTCGCATAAACAGTCTGTATCTGTAGAGACTAACTGGGAATTATAGGATATTTAGTCAAATTCTCTCCTTCATACTAGAAACAGTAAATCTTTTTTCCTATCGGACTAACATTTGGTTTTGAAATCAATGAGACTTCAGTTTCTAATTTAAACCAGTGGCATCACTAGGATTGGTGTCATTCCAATGTGGTAACTCGTGGTGCCAACCCCAGGCAAGCAAACAACCAGGCAACCCATGGCACCAGAGAGTGGGAGCTTCCAACAGATTTATTTCTTTACTTACTTACTTAATTTATATGCTGCCTTTCTCCTGAAGTTGCTTCTATTGTCCCCAGAGCAAAGATGGGCAAGAGAGGCCCCAGCCCTACAAAAAGGGAAAGAGAGGGGCACAGAAGAAGAGTAGAAGGAGGAGGATGCCACCCTTGCAGCAGCTCCACCCAACTTGATATCCTGATCCTCCTTCTAGTAGGCAGTGCCAGGTGCTGAACCTTCCCTCTCAGTTGGGATGTGCAACCCTGGGGCAAAGCAGGAGGGAGGGGGTAGAAAGAGAAGTGGCATCCGCATCAGGGAGGGAGGGCTGTTTGCTGTCTGCCCTTGCCCTCCTGCCCACATGTCTGGCACCCCTACTGCCAAACTTATTGCCCCTTTGCCTGGCATTCCACTGCCCCCATTGGCCTCCCTTCCCTTCTCTCTGCTGCCCTACCGTTTGCTTCCTTCTAGGGAAGGGTAGAAGCCTGTGGCCACCACTGCCACTGTGGTGCCCTGGTCCTTCCACTTTAGTCAGGATGTACAACCCTGGGGAGGGGGCAAAAAGAGAAGTTGGATTGATAGCTGGCAAGGAGGGGTGCCCTCACCATGCTACCCACCTCACTGCCCCCCCGCCCCATCCTGACTTTGCTGCGTGGCTGCCTGGCACACCACCCCCTGCCCTGCCCTGCCCCGCCCTTCCTTCTGGGGAAGGATAAGAGTCCGCAGGTACCACTAGTGCTGCTTCCACTGTTGCCTCCTCTCTTTCCTGACCCAGACAGCAACCTTGCCAGAGCCAGAAGGGGCTATTGGGTTGCAGCAGCTTACCACTTCTTACCAGTGATTGCAATAGCTAGCCATCAGAGGCGGGGATGGGGGAGTGACAGCCAGGGAGATCTTGAGCCGAGTGGTGAGTGACCACCCTGCCAGATGTCATCCCCCTCTGATGATGTCACCTGTACAGTCTACTGACACCACATGGCAAACTCCCTCTGAACAAATCTTGCCAAGAAAATCCTCTGTTTGGTTTGCCTTAGGGTCACCATAAGTTAGAAGCAACTTGAACGCACACAACAATAACAACAGCAACACCATAATATATTTTATATCTTGCCAGTATAATATATTAGTAGTTACAAAACCAGTATGTGCTGCTGGTTTGTCCTTTAGAAAACTGTTCACAAAGTGCCTCTGGTTGTTTGTATAGCATTTCTGCATTTTCTCCAAACAAACAAACTTGACAGAACAGTACACTTTCTATGTGCCTCACTTTCCAGAATAGGAGCAGAAATGTTCCTTAAACATCTGCTTGGCATACAGGTGGGCATTCTTGAAGTTCAGGTGGTGTTTTCACCATTTTTCTAAGAATGTTCTACATAAAACTATGGGGTTTGCTCTGAAATCCCCTAGGACTCTCAACTATGAAGCTAGTACACAGAAATGTGTGTTCTTTAAAAAAGAATCAAGCAAACAGTCAGTTTCTTTGGCAGTGTAAGTTCTCAAAACATGGAAATTGTTTCAGCTGTCAAGGAATATTTCAGATGCTTTCACTTTAAACGGCATTTTAAAGAAATAGAGTGAAAACATCTTCACAATTGTCATTTGGTCTGAGTATCAAAAAGGACTTGGACATCTTTGAAAATATTCAGCTTAGAAGACGGAAGACTGAAAAGTAAAAAAGCTTTAATATTTATTTTTACCTAAGGAAATACAGTTTGGAGAAGATAAAAAGTAGATACAGTTTGAGTCTCCCTTAACTATAATGTTTGGTACCAGAATTGTTTTGGATTTTTAGATTTTTATTTTATTTTGGAATACTATATTTGCATTTATGTACATAATGAGATATTTTAGGACATGGGACTCAGTTCTAAACACAAATTTATTTATTTATTTTGAGTATTTATACCTCATTCTTCAGCCACAAAGGCTCTCAGAGTGGCTTACATTTTTAAAGACAATTCCCTGTCCTTATGCTTACAATCTAAAAGACATGACAGATGGGCAGGAGGGAGGGCTCTTCAACTTAGTTGGGCTAGGCCTGATGGAGCTGGCCTTTCATTTCTTTTATTTACTGTGTTTCATATACATCTTATACACATAGCCTGAAGGCAGTTTGATACATTTTAAAATTAATTTTGTACATGAAATGAAGTTTGTGTACATTGAACAATCAGAAAGTAAAGATATCACTATCTCAGCCAACTATGAAAAAGATTTTGTTTTTGGAGCATTTTGGATTTTGGAATTCCGAATAAAGGAGACTCAGTATGTATTGGATAGACTTTTATTTAGAGCATGAGTAGAATTCACAGTCCTGGTGAAATCCCTTTGGCCAATGGTTCTCAAGCTTTTCTCCTGGCCTCTCTTTTACATCCAAATGTGGATGTGGCAACCACCTCTCCCCACCACTGGATCTAATACAGGAATAAATATATTTTGCACTTTTCATTTATTTGCACTTTTATGTATATTTCATTTCATTTGCACTTTTATGTATATTTATATTTTAATGTTTGATAAGGAAATAACATACCATATATTCTCGTCTATAAGTCAAAAGTTTATACTACAAAATTGACCCAAAAAACATGAGTCGACTTATCCATGAGTCAATATGGTAATAAGATGGTGGGATGAGGGAGCATTCACTCCCTAAGTCTCTTCCCAGCCCAGTTGCTTTTGGAGGGGGCATTTGGGCTGGGAAGACACAAGAAGAGTGAACCCTCCCTCCCCCAGCCTCTTTCCAGCCCAGTTGCCTCTGGAGAGGGTATGGCCTGGGAAAATGCAAGGAAAGTGAATGCTCCTTCCTTTAGCATCTTCCCAGCCCAGTTGCCTCCAGCGGGGGCAGCTGGGCTGGGAAGATTCAAGGAAAGCAAGCAGGACACCCTTTATATCCTTTGTTACATGTCCTTTAGTTTTACTCTCAATTTCTCCATGAGTCATATTAAAATCCAGATTTTGGGCCCCCAAACCTACCCTTGACTTATACACGAGGTCAACCTATATATAAATATATACGATAGTTCAAATTAGGAAAGTTTTATTTCAGTATATTCAGTACCCACTGTAACACAATTTTCATACTTGATGTGATGTGATGTTGTTTCTGAGGATAAACTTTACTAAAAACAAAAAAAAAACATCTTCATTTATATACCGCTTCATACCCTTAAGGAGTGTCTAAGTGTCATTGCTACTAAAAATGAAGAGTAATATTAGAAAGGGAAAATGAAAGCACTCCCAGAGTGAACATAGGCTCTTGCAAAGAGAAGAGAAAGTCAGAGTACTCACACACTCACAGAGTGAACACAGTTCCACCTACTATCTCCTCACTTCAGTCCCAAGTGTTTGCTTCAGGTGGAGCACCTCCACTTGGAGCACCTAAAGGTGAGCTAATCAGTGAGATCCAATGAGGTGGTGAGGAGGTAGGTTGTCAATTAAAACCATTCTCTCTCAGTGTGTAGGTGACTTCAAGTTGTCTGCGCTCCCCTTGAACAACTCTCATGTCCCCCAGGGGGTCACGTCCTACCATTTGAGAACTTAGGCCATTGCCTAAGGGCAGTATGTTCTCTCCATAAGTTGAGGAGACCAACTAAATGAATAAGGTCCTACGCACCAGATTCCATCCGATCTTGTAAGCTGAGCTGGGTCAGCCCTTATTAGTACTTGGATGGGAGACTGCCAATGAACACCAGGTGCTGTAAGCAATATTTCAGAAATCTGCGTATTCCTTGCTTAATAAAACCCTGTGGAATCCATAGGGTTGCCATAAGTTAACAGGCCCTTGAAGACTAAGACTAATAATAATAATAATAATAATAATTTATTTATTTATATCCCGCACCTCTGGGTAAGCAATCGGGGCGGGGTACAACATTTAAAAGCAATTACAATTAAAATATAACAATTCAATTTCCCCTCCTACCCCTTAAAAATAAATTAAACTACAATAAGATTTAAAAATACTAAAACAGGGCCATTACAATTATAATATTAAAACATTAGAAAACTCTAATTAAAAATGATGGGTGGCCTCAACAATATCAGATATCCCAGTGGAAGAGACAAGAGGGACAGTAGATAGCAGAAAGGTTAATCATTGTCTGGGAAGGCCTGCCAGAAGAGATGCATCTTGGCGGCCTTCTTGAACATGTGCACACACCTCTAGAGGTGGTCTCCAGTATTCTTGATTCTTCTGAGCAAATGCAGCCTTCCTGCCCTATATCCTTTCATCATCTTGTCATGTGGCTCAGAAAGAGACTTCTTCATAATAATAATAATAATAATAATAATAATATTTATTTCTAGTCCGCCCCTCTGAACAAGCAATTGGGGTGGAGTACAACAAAATTAAAACAATAACAAGTTAAAATACCCCTTCCTTATCCTTACCACCCTCCGTTAAAAAGAGAATTAAATCGTGATAGAGTTAAAAAACATGAATGATTAAAATAACAATACACAATAATAGGGAGCGGACCCAGCTTAGGTTGTATGGAGAAAAATACAGGGAAAAGGTTTAAAAGGCCCTTAAGACCTAGGTGTGGAGCTGGGGATATTCACATTCTCTGGGAAGGCCTGCCGGAAGAGATGTGTCTTTAGGGCTTTTTAAAAGCCTTCTAAAAGCCCTCTGGGAGGTCTGCACCAGCTTGGTCTTCATAGGTTGTAGCAGGTTCCTCCCAGAGGACCTAAGTGTGTGGAGCGGTTCGTATGGGAGGAGGCGGTCCCTTAGATAAGATGGACCCAAGCCATGAAGGGCTTTAAAGGTTAAAACCAACACCTTGTACTGTGCCCGGAAACTGATTGGAAGCCAGTGGAGGGCTTCTAGCACAGGAGTAATATGCTCTCTCCTGGATGTTCCAGCCAGAAGCCTGGCTGCCATATTTTGGACCAATTGTAGTTTCCGGGTTAGGCACAAGGGTAGCCCCATGTAGAGTGCATTGCAGTAGTCCAAATGTGAGGTTACCAGTGCGTGTATCACAGTTTCCAGATCCCTCCTCTCCAGGAAAGGGCGCAGCTGGTGTATCAGCCGAAGCTGGTAGCAAGCGCTCCTGACCGTCGCATTCACCTGACTTGTCATGTGAAGCAACGGATCAAGGAGTACTCCCAAGCTGCGAACACAGTCCTTCGAGAAGTGTGTGACTCCATCGAGGACTGGAAGTTGTATTCCCAAACCTGGTTTCGGGCCTGTGACTGTGAGCACCTCCGTTTTGTCTGGATTAAGCTTCAATCGGTTTTTCCTCATCCAATCCATTACCGCTGCAAGACAGTCATTGAGAGGGGAGACGCCATCAGAGGTCTGAGCAGATGATCTGGTCACGGAGAAATAGATCTGAGTGTCATCAGTGTACTGATGACACTGAGCTCCATGCCTCCGAATGATCTCACCTAACGGCTTCATATAAATATTGAATAACATTGGGGACAGAATGGCGCCCTGTGGAATGCCACAGCTGAGCTCAATTTTAGAAGAGCAGCTGTCCCCGAGTCTCATCCTTTGAGATCTGCCGGAGAGGAAGGAACGGAACTACCGGAGCGCGGTGCCACCGATCCCCAACTCTCTCAGCCGATCTAAAGGGATGGAGTGGTCAATTGTATCAAAAGCCGCAGAGAGATCCAAGAGCACCAACAGGGTCACACTACCCATGTCGATGCTCAAGTGGAGGTCGTCAGTCAGAGCAACCATGGCTGTCTCCACTCCATATCCTGCCCTGAAGCCGGTTTGGAATGGATCGAGATAATCAGTTTCATCCAAGACAGCTTGGAGTTGGGAGGCGACAGCTTTCTCGACCACCTTGCTAGGAAAAGGCAGCAAGGAAACTGGTCTGTAGTTGTTCCTGTCCAGGGGATCAAGGGAAGGCTTTTTCAGGAGGGGCTTGACAGCCACCTCCTTCAGACTAGATGGACCGTTGCTTTCTCTGAGAGACGCATTGATCACATCCCGAAGGAATGTTCTCAGTGCGCCCCCTCCCTGGACGACCAGCCAGGATGGACCTGGGTCGAGAGAGCAGGTTGTCTTCCTCATTCATCCAAGGAGCTTGTCCACGTCATCGGTACTCACTGATTGAAACTCATTCAGTAAACTAACAGCAACGGAGTTGCTGGATACCTCACTCATGGACTCTGAATGAAGGTTGGCGTCCAAGTCAGCTCTTATCCGAGAGATTTTATTTGCAAAGTGGATGTTAAACGCCTCACAGCAGGCTGTTGTAGGATCCAGCAAGGGATTTGGTGCAGGGGGGACCTACGTCAACTCCCCCACCACCCTGAACAGCTCTGCCAGGCGGGACTCTGCAGACGCAATGCGTGCAGACCAGTGAGATCTCCGCGCTGCACGCAAAGCCTCTCCGTAGATGCGAAGATGCAATCTATAGAGAGTTCTATCAGATGAGAGTCGAGTCTTCTGCATTAGAACCAAGCAAAAAGAAAGACCAGCTTATAAAAAGGAAGAGTGTTCTTGGAAACCCTTTTTAGTTCATCACAGTCTGATACATGCAGACATTCTGGGTTGCGTTTATTCAGCACCCCCGTGACAACAAGAGATTAGCCCTCATGATAAAGTAATTAATTGCAGCATTTGGGGCATCTTAAATAGTATGAATCTTTGCCATCAGACTGCTGGCCCCAGTGTTAGTTAGGTCATTTCTGACAATAGTAGTACAGTTTGCACTGGCTGTAGACATTTAACACCTACAAGCCATTTGTTAGTCTTTGGCTTTCTCTGAGATACACATTGAGTTTTTGGCAAATGTAGAATAATCACCACTAGGAGGGCTGGAAGAATCTCAAATGGGATTAATGATTTATAGTTACAGCTGCTGCTACATTCTAAACCCTTCATTAGTTAGCCTGGAATCTGACATCAAATAGTTTTACATGGGTATGCCAGTTTGTTTGGTTTATTTAAAAATATTTTAATTACTTTTTAAAAACGTCATTATAGTAGGTAAAAGAACAGTTTTTATAAAAAGGTAGACTTCTGTTTCTTGACTTTTGAACTCTTGCTGTCTCTCAGTCTTCCATATGAATAGCTCAGGAGCAAAGTGTGATAATATTGCACCTTTTTTTTCCTTTTTGGGAAAATCCTACCTCCTTGACTTTCAGTAATGTAACAATAAATACCCTTGTAGAGCCTCAACAGAATGGTTCCAAAACATTAAGATGGAATCCTAGAGCTGACTTGTTATCTAATGAGATTTTTTGCTTCAAAATGTTGTCTTATGTTTTTCTAAAAGCTACTATTCTATTAGCCATTAACAGTGTTAGAGAGTTCCACATGCCACTAAGTCACAGGAAGAAGACTTTATTTAAAATCTGCTGTGTAATAACTTTTTAAACCTTTTTTTTCTAATGAGATAATGATTCTCTTGACTGTCGTTGCATCCTTTTCTTCTGAACTGAGAGCCAAAATCTATTTATATTTTTAACTGATAATGTTTTGGGCCATCTTTGCACATCATCCAGTTCTGTCATTAACACACACCACATTGTTAACAGTTACTAAGGTGAAAAAAGTGCTGGGAAAAGAGAATTAACAGAGGTTGCAAACCATACTTCGGGAATTAGCTGTGCCCAGGGTGTGTGATTGTCTATCATCACTATACAGTATACTCAGTGCTGGTGTCCCTGTTGCCAAACACATGGTTCACCAAGCTGATGGGACCAGTGATTATTTTTAAAGAAACATGTTCATTAAATAGATTGGAGTGATGAGTAAAGTACAAGAACATCCAATTATAAGATAACTGAAACAAAAAGGGGATAGTAAAATAATTTAAAGTAATCTTTACAAACTTGAGAAATAGGCATTACAATGGCAAGTATGATTCGCTGTAAGCAAATGTAAAATGAAGCAATATTGGGGCAAACATACTAACATAACATGTATGCTGATAGGATATCCAGAAGTGATGACTGACAAAATCTTGGGATTGTGGTGGATGGCTCAGTCAAGGGATTGACCCAGCATGTAACTGCTGTTAAAAGAAAAATTAAGAAAGAAATTGAAAGTGTAACTCCAGGTGTCATCATGCCTTTATACAAACCTAAGGTGTGATCACACTTGGAATACTGATAGAGAATGCAGAGGCAGCTAGTTCATAGTTCTGATTGCTGTATCTCAAAGATGGAAAAGGTATTGAAGAAAGATTACACCATTTGCTTAGGGAAAAAAGAGCACACAAGGGGAGATGTGATAGAGGCGCATAGATCTCTGTGTGGTGTGAACAGAGCAGTTAGAGAGTTTTTTTCCCCCTGTTTCATAAAGGTGGGATTTGAACAGAAGGTAGGTTGGAGTATCGTGATGTATTTTTTAAAAAAGATGTCAATCCAAGAAATAGCCCAAGGTTTTAAGGCTATGTCTTGGAATAAAGCCATTTTAAAATATATCCTGACTTTCTATCTTGTCTTTGGTTCTAGCTTCATTGGTTGTTTCCTTTTTCTTCTGAAACCTGAGCCCATCCAGTGAATCTGAATGTTGAGATTCTAGGTAGAAAAATAAAAATGCTTTTTCACCAAGGGCATAGTCAGTCTATGATTTGTGCTACTATAAGGTGTATACATGATCACAAATTTGAACTGCTTTTAAAAGGAGATTAGATAATTTCATGGAGAATAAAACTGTCAATGGCTACTAATCATGTTGGCATCAAATTACCTCTAGCAGTAGAAGCAGTATGCTTTTCACTACCTGTTACTATCTGGGCAACATGAGCTTGATTGAGACTGTTGTTCTGTTTCTGGGCTTTCTAAAAGCATCTGCATGGGTACGTGGAGACAGAGGCCTATATCCAGTTGTTAGTCCCAAACTAGCAAACCCATTATGTCAAGGTAATCATCACCATTGGAAGTTCCTTTGATGCTGTGAATGTAGTTGAGATTAACAGTTGGATCTAAACCCTGAACTAGTTAAGCATTTGGCATGATCCATCAGCTGCTACTTATGCGTTACTAATCCTGAGATTCTGCTGGACAAAGAGTCAAGTGTGCAACTCTTTTCTGGATGCCATCCTAGCTTGGGACAGGTATCTGCAGAAAGAAGAACTTTGTGACAGTACTGTACAACGTGTGTGACAGTGAATGGAAGTGTTTGGTATCATCATGGAAGCCCTTGAATAATTACAGTGGGTCCTTGGTATCTTCTGGGGTTTGGGTTCAGGATCTTCCATGGATACCAAAGTCTGTGAATACTCATCTCATAAAATACAATGGCATAGTAAAGTGGTAAAGGTTTGATTTTTGAAATTTTAAGTATTTTAAAAAATATTTTCAAACCATGGATACTTGTATCCATGGAAAAAAAATCCATGGCTATGGAGAGCTGACTGTATTATCAGAACTGCACCACTCTAGAACTTTAAAAACATGGACATTTTTTTTAAAATTGCTGTTCTTAGTATGTATTCTCAAATAGATAGAATATACTTACCACTGAAATACGTATTTGGGGTTTGAATAATGCAAGTGTTTTGGGATTAAGCCAATGGAAATATTCTAATAAAATTAGTTAGATTAGAAAATTAATTAGAGGTATGGCTTACTGAAAAATGTACCATTACAATTCAGTAAATTTTATGCTAAATTTTCCAGCTTAACACCTTCTAAGCAAATTAGAGGAAAGCTGTGTTGAAGTATGGCTAACTTAGCAATTATAAGGAAACAGTTTATGTCGAACAGTAAAAGTCTGTTCACAGGAACAAGACTGTAAATACATTGTATATGATTAGTCTACTGCTGAGATGAATTAAGTCTACATACAACTTACTCTCACAGTAATTTAACATTTATTTAGTAATGTCTGTTGTTTACAGAGAATTTAAATGTTGCTTCAGCTTACCCCAGAACATATCCTGTAGTTGCAGATACAATGATCTTTTTAAATCCCTGAACTAGGTAAGCATTTGGCATGATCCATCAGCTGCTTAATTCAGAGAATTAAGGTTATAGCAGATTCTTGTGGGTGAATATGTCACCACACAGAGTTTCTCCTTTTCCCATTTCTCTGTGTTATTTGCTTATTAAGTTCTACTTCAAAGCAAGGATATTTTGACCATGTGTTTTGAGGGTGAAAATGCTGAAGGGTGGATGATGTTGTAGTGATATAAAATTTTAGAAACACTATGAACTAAGCATCTTTGTTGTTTGAGTAGCATCAGTTTTATATATTGCAATGGAAAGCCATAGTAACATCACACTGACCTTGGCCTGGATGGCTTAACAGAGATGGTCAAAAGAAAACATTTACTTCCTGCAACTGTGTTCTGCAGAATTATGTGATCTGCGTTACAAGATAAGGTAAAATGTAATGCTGCAAAGTTAAAAAGGAAGCTTTCACTGTGGTGCTGAGGATGCTCTCGTGTGGCATATGGATTTAAATCACCAGTATATAGGAATAAGAATAGAATACAGCAGCCTGTTATGAATAATAGAATATGGTAATATTACTGCAGCACATAACAGCATCATAGACTGACAGCACAGCTGCTGAGAATTAGGATTTTAAAATATGTACAACCCTTTGTCAACATGGTTAAGATCAGCAACATTACATGACTGATTTCTGCAGGGGGGTATTTTGTAAGAAAATTTGATGACAAATTGTTCTGCATTTTGACCTTTTATAAATATTCTGAGCTTTTGCATCTTCCAGTGAATTGTTGAGGTTCTCAAATTAAGATATGAAGAATCTTAATGGCTATTCTGACATTTTGCTAGACCTGGCTGGCTGAGTACCTGAACTTGATTAGTTTTCTAATGTGCTTGCTCTGCCAAGCCTGAGACACCAGTGTTCAGGGTAGTTTAGTTTCCTGTAAAGTGATTGCACTGCAAACCTTTTTCCAATTAAAAGGTGATGCTGTTCGGGTAATGGAAAGTTGTTTTATTGTTCTTGTCCCTTGATATACATGAAGGCAGCAAGGTTTTAGGAAAGTGATATAGCTTGTGTTTTTGTAGCTCTTTATTTCTATTGCAGATGCTTATCTTCAGACGTGTAGGAAATCTTCCAAGACCCTAGCTGGCTAGATGGCAGAAAATACAGGTCAGCAAGACACTCCCTGCAATAGAAAGTGTGTGTGTGTGTGTGTGAGAGAGAGAGAGAGAGAGAGACAGACAGACAGACAGAGACAGAGAGACCTCAAGTTGCCGGTCAACTTATGGAGAGCCCACAAATTTCATAGGTTTTTCTTAGATTTCATAGGTTTTTCATAGGCTTTTCTTAGGTAGAGATGGTATTGCCAGTTTTTTTCCTCTGAAATCTAGGGAGGAATAAATTTTTTACTTCACAAATAGGACAGAAATACTAATTATTTTCAAATACTAAAGAAAGCTGAGAAAATGCTGGCCAGGGTGACAACCCTGATAATTGTTTGACACTAAATGGAGGAAAATAGTAAATCTTGGCAAACTGATGATCTCTTTTTGCCTCTATTAATTCACTGTAGAATTAGGACAACCAATTCAGATCTTATCACAGATGACATAGTGAGCCAAGGAAGATAACAATGTAGAAATTTAATTCTAAAATTGTAGAGGAGGTAGATTCTCCAACTTCTTTAAGGGCAAATGTAAAATACACACATGCACACACACATCCCACCATTGTAGAATACATTCCTTGGGATTTTCGAAATAATTTAAGAGCCTAACTAGAAATGCCAAATTTGGAATCTGGGATGCAGTGTTCTCTCAATGGATGCTGAGGAACTTGCTTGCTGGTTCCCATTTGTAAGTAAAAAGCCTAGCTGGAAGCATTTCACTGAATATGTCTCCACATTTGGTGGTGGATCCTAGATCTGATTTATAGCATTTGTTTGGCTTTCAGCAAGCAGTAAATGCATTGCTTAATTATTCATGGCAGATGTACTATTGAGGAAATTAAGACATAAAGAAACAAGTAAAAACTGTTACTGAAAAAAGTAATAAACAAAGCTGAAAGTGGAAGGAGTTGTGGGTGGTGCTCATGGAGCATCAGGGGCTGGCCCTCCAAAAGAGATGTTTCACGCCTTCTGAAAATAATTGGTTAAGCTTTCCCACTCCTTAAACTTCTCACTCACTGTATCACACATAATTAATAGTGCTATATTAACTTGTAAGTTAGATTTAATTTGTTTAATGTGTAATTTAAATTAACACATCTGCAGATGTGAGAACCCTTCCCCCCTTGTCACCTTCAGTAGAGAAATGTGTATAAACAAACTCACATTTCCTACTTATTAACATCTTTAGTTATTGTGAGAACCCTAGCTTTTGGCTTGTAGAATCTCTAATGGTTATGAGATCAGGTGTTCGTGTGAAGGTTGTCCTTAATACGGCACTGTTTTCCCAATGCATAATATTATTATTTCCATCTCCTCTAAATATTTTATTTATTTATTTATTTATTGCCTTGCCTTTCTCACAGAACATGATCCAAGGCATCTTACAATGTGACTTAAAACAAAATACACTCATCCCTCCATAATTGCAGCTTTGATATTTGCAGATTTGATTATTCACTGATTTGATTAATATCTTCTCTCTAGGAATATCTAGGTCCTCCAGTGAAACTCTATGGTCAACTTTAACTAAAAGTCACACTGAAAGACCCAGAGATTTTTAAAGTATTATAGCGCCCTCAACCCCACAATGGAAACAAGGAAAGAGGCCTTGGAGTGAATGAATCGATGTTAAGAATACAGGAGGCAGTTGTGCAAGAATAGTTAGCAAGTTTAAGAACAATTTACTAGACTTTATTAAGAACAATGATTGTTATAAGATTAAAAAATGTCCATTTGTAACAATACAAGTTGAGTTTGCCATATGGGAGGTGTGGGCAATTTTTCTGGGTCTGGAAGCCAGTTTTCTGTCCCTGAGATCCTCTGGGTATTGTACAGTCTTCCAGAAACACCAAAAATGTGGGGGAAATGTCTGGGTGTTCAGTTCAGTTTATGAAAAACAGATTTTTAAGATGTTGAGCAGTTGCTAAGGAACCTTGTGATCAATTCAAAAAATTAATCAGAACCTCTGGAGGTTTCCAGAAGAAGAATGTCCTCCACTTCTTCTCTCCCCCATCCCTTGCTGGTAAAAGGCTGGTAATGGGAAGTAGGAGGTTTGGAGCCATAAGAGAAGCCTTGGAGGATCCTATTCAGCCCTGTGGCTGTACTTAGCCCACTCTGGTATATGGCATAGACCAGGCCTGCATAACATACGGTCTGGGTGCTGCATGTGGCCCGCCAAAGGATTTTGAGTAGCCCACAAGGAGGCGGAATGGTGTCAGGGCTCTTCCATTGCTCAGCCTTTCCCTGAAGAGAAGGCCAGGTAGTAGAGGAGAAGGCTGGGCAAATGCTTGCCAAGCAAGACTCCTCCACCATCTGGCTGTCTCCTGAGGAAAAGGCCAGGAAGCAGAGGAGGAGGAGGAGGAGGAGGAGGAGGAGGAGGGGCTTACAAGGCTCCTCTGCGGCTTGGCTTTCTCGTGAGGAGAAGGCTGGTTGGAGGATGGGGATAGGTGAACATTCGCAATGCTTCTCTGCTGCTCAGTTTTCTCTTGAAAAAAGGCCAGGCAGTGGAGATGGATGGAATTAATATTAATAACATTAATTAATAATAAGAATAATAACTGTTATTAATTAATTAATATTTAATTAAAAGCTATATGCAGCCGGAAGAAGTTAACCTATTTTAATTTTGGCTCCTTCCTACTGCCAAGTTGTGCTGGTCTGGCATAGACTATAAATACTGTGAAACATTGATACAAATTGGGAAAGATGGCTGTGATGTCATTTGGTATTACAGCGTAGACTGGCATTTATTTATTTATTTATTTATTATATTTATTTGTATCCTGCTCTTTTGCCAGGAGTGGGACTCAGAGCGGCTTCACAACATTAAAAACAGTACAATTAAAACATTAAAAAATTATTCAACATCCCCGCCTGTCCGCATAACAATTCCTTAAACACCTATGTGAAAAGGTAGGTCTCAACCTGCTGATGGGAAGCCATTAAGGAAGGTGCCATTCTGATCTCCCTGGGCAGGGAGTTCCAAAGTCTAGGGGCAGCCACCAAGAAGGCTCTCTCTCACCAACCGTGTTTGTGATGATGTTGGGATGGAGAGAAGAGCTTCTCCAGAGGATCTCAGACTCCAGGCCGATTCATACCAGGAGAAATAGTCTGTCAAATAGTGTGGACCTGAACCATGTAGGGCTTTATTGGTGACAATTAGCACCTTGAATTGTACCCAGAAACAAACTGGCAGCCAATGAAGCTGTTTCAACAGGGGCGTTGTATGGTGTCTTTAATCTGCCGCTGTTAACAGCCTGGCAGCAGCTCTTTGAACCAGCTGAATTTTCTGAACACTTTTCATAGGCAGCCCCATGTACAGCCCATTACAGTAGTCCAGACGGGATGTAACCAAGGCATGTATCACTGTGGCCAAACCTGGCTTCTCAAGGAATGGACGCAGCTGGCGCACAAGTTTTAAATGTGCGAAAGCACTCCTGGTCACAACAGAGACCTGGGGCTCCAAGTTCAAAGCTGAGTCCAAGAGTACTCCCAAATTGCGAACCTGTGTCTTCAGGGGGAGTTAACACAGGCTGGATCCCTATTCCCTGATCTGGTCAGCCTTCTGACTGTCCAGGAGCACCTTTTATTTCATAGAGATGAAGAAGCAGATTGAGATATCAGTGTTTTGGGTAGATTTTGTGTGTCCGTCCCTATGGTGCCAGATCCATTTAGAAATATGGCTCGATTTGGGTTTTTTAAGAGTTCCAGTGGCTGTGTGGATCTGCGAAGAAAATTGACAAATAGAGCTGATCCCCAAGAGCACATCTGTCAAATTTAACAACGGGCATTCTAACAGCTTACTTTAAGTTCTGACAGAGTGTATGTTTTGACATTGAATTCCTGAAATACTTTTTGCCACTGGTTTTATTCATAGAACAATCCTTGTCTTCTGTGCTATGTGCAGCTGCACCTATTGGCACTGGGCACATGCATTAGTCTGGCATAGCATCATACCTTTTGAGGAAATGCAGGAGGAAATGCAGAGAATACCATTTGTTATAAACATAAAATAGCACTAGCAGCTTCATTTATATGCTGCTTCATACTGCACTAAGCAGTCTCTAAGCAGTTTACAACTGTAAAATCTTCTTTACTGTAGGAACAATCTTCCCCTCCACCCCTAGTTCAGTTTTGTTTACTGGAGCAGTCTGCTTGGCTCTGCTTCACTTGCAATACATAGGATGCTTCATGAATCGTTGCCATGGAAACATGTGAGGTTGTAACATTTAATAAAATCTGACTGAACTGTGAAAACAACAATTGGGCGGAAAGGACAGAGGCAAGACCAACCTTCCCATGAGGCAGACAATTGAGAAGGCAAATCAGGAAGAACAGAAGAATTACATCTCCATCCTGCCTGCTGCAGCTTCTTCTTTGCTCCATTTGCTTGCTCTGCTTCTGCTGGGTGTTGCCTCTGTTGTGGTGTTGACAGTGCTCACCTGTTCACTGTAGCTGAGCATGTGCTGATGTACTTCCCTGCCCCATCACAGATGCCATCACCAGCAGCGCTGTGCCTCCTTTCCAGTCACATTTGGTTATTTCCCTCCTGCCCACAGCTGCATCCTTTTCCCAAGCAGTTGGTGCTACTGCCCTTCCTATGACTGTGGTTGACCAGGTAAGTTGAAACCTGGGTTCTACCTAATCACCTTGTGCCTACTTATTGTTGTGGCACTGCTAGCCTGTGTGCTTTTTTATATACACATTTGTTAAGCTCTTCAGAGCTAGAGTATTCACACACAAAAAAGATATGGAGATAAGGACTGCTTAATGGCTCTCCTTAGGAATCACTTTCTCTGCTGCAGGACAATGAGAAGCTCATCCTAAAGCCAAACTTTGGCTGCAGTCCCAGGCACCTCAGAGGACTAAAAACCACTGAACACAGCAGGGTTTACTTCTGAGTAAACATCCCAAGGATTATGTTCTTAAGTCACTAATGCTCTGCTGTGCTTTGGAGTACTGTGAAAACAGGTGCTGGGAAGCTAAGATCAATTCTAGAGAAATTAAGTCCGCTTCTCTGCTATACTCCTCTAGGCATGAAGTCCATATTGCCCAGATGTCCTCCTTCTCCTCATCAAGGGTCACTTCTTGACAACTGTACCATCCACCCAGCTGAAGGGAAAATAGATAGACAGGAGCTATAGAGGGTCTTAGAAATGTCTCATCCATAGGGCCTCCATGAGTCGAGATCGACTCAAAGGCAGGTAACAACTAAATAGAGCAAGGTAGTGGCATCAAGCAGCACCTTTTAGCCGGTTCTCATTACTATCACTAATTAAGATGATGGAGGTATCCATCAAAACAATGGAGAAGCTGATGGGCTTGAGAAAGCTGGTGGCCTTATGCCTTGTCTACAGTGCCATCTAGTACATCTAAGGAGGAAGTGTTAGTAATTTATTAATTGTTGCTAGGCTTGGGGAATATAAAGGGTCTTTCACCCTCTTATCAGAAGGGAGCTTTGATGGGAAAGAACATAAGGTGTTTTAGTGGCCTTCTGGGTCCTCTCTTATGCTTTAACTTTAACTGAGGAAAGCAGCTTTCCTTCATTCACTACTGAGACCAGGCGGGAACTGTAAGCTGCCAATGCTCTGGATTCTGTTCTGCTCTTCTACAATAATATATAAAAGCTGCAGCCCAAGTGGACGAGTTGTCTAAGGGACTGTAGGATTTAGAAGAATTCCCTTTCAGCCAGAGGTGGAGGGGGCTGCCACCACAAATCACTCTATTGTGCGCACAGAACCCTCTGATGCCCTTGGCACTCCACTATTGGTTCCCCAATAGCAGTAGAAACCAGAGGGGCATGTACTGAGTATACTTGGGTCAGCCAGAGAGAGAGAGAGAGAGAGAGACAGACAGACAGACAGACAGACAGACAGACACACACACACATATATATTTCTTATCCCCTTGTTATAACTTCTGAATGGCTCTTGTACACCACTTCCAGGGAAGAGAAGATCTGAGAAACAAACATGGCTGCAGAACTAGAAAAGAAACAAAAAGAACATCACCTGCTCACACACACCTTCTCCTTTTGGTAGGGCTTTCTGGTGATTTCTCTAACTTGGATTCCTCTTCCTCTGCTACCATTGAATTGCTTTGTAATTTGTATATTTTAGTCCTTATAAGGGGATTTATTCAGTCATAGTTGACTCTGCCAATACTCAAACATGCAGTTCCTGGGCAGGAGCAATCACATGTAGGGATTAAAGACAGTCTTCTTAAAATCACAAAGTCTATACTGTTAAGGTGGATTACGCTGCCAAATATTTTGTAAAGCTCATGCTTAGCTGGCCTGTGTGTGGTGTTTTAGAAAAACATTACTGTTGAGGTTTGACACAAAGAATTCTCTGAGAAAATGCTTAAGCATTTCAGTTGAATCTTTAATCCTAAATATCATGTCAGAATAGAAGTGATTCTGTTATGAACGGCATAAATTTCTCCCAGATTGCTTGCAGATGAATCCTAACACTATTGGAAAAAACAATACTGGTAAAACTCTTTTGGGGGGTTTTTATTTCGCTCTCTCTTTCTGCCTGCTTCTGCCCTGACTGAATTGCTAGTTATAGGTACAAATTTGGGCTGGGGGAGATGTCCTGAGAGGTGTTATCTATAAATGGGAGCTTTTAGAAAGCAATTTCCTAGTAGGTATAGAAAAAGACATAGCAGCAAGAAAGCATATATTCCACAGTAGAATTAAAGATGAATTAATGTGAGGTTTGGTTTGGTTTTGTTTGTGTTGGGGGAGCCATGCTTTCATTTTCTTAATATGTCTTACTAAATATTTAATGACATACTGCTTTTCTTCTTTTTTGAACAGTGATAAAGCCTCCCAAAATTCTTGTTTATTTATTTTGGTTTTAAATAGAAATCCATTGGTTTTGGAATATTTGTATGTTTTATGATAGGATGTAATGAATTTTATCTCTCAAGATTATAAACAAATAGAGACATGATTTGTACAAAACCATTTAAGAGCTGTTGTTCTTTGCCTAAACTATGGATTGAATTTTTAGTTTGAACTCAGCTTTGCATTGGAACATGGAAGGTGTGGTTTTATGAAGAGGTCACTGATTATCTGGAAGGGGACACAAAAGTTCACTTTACATTTCACTTTAAAATGACAA
The DNA here is from genome assembly GCA_034509955.1 of Urosaurus nigricauda. NCBI lineage: Eukaryota > Metazoa > Chordata > Lepidosauria > Squamata > Phrynosomatidae > Urosaurus > Urosaurus nigricauda. The sequence goes on from JAOEGL010000004.1 coordinate 68,221,408, forward strand.
TTCTGGTGTCTGTTTATTCAGAAAGCCATGGAGGCTTTTAAACCAAAAAAAATGTTCCATATTTTAAAAGATGCAAACAAAACAAACTTTCTAAGTTGTGTTCTGTGTTGAAGCTTATATTCTTCTGACGTTGCCCTGATATTTTCCATAAAAACAGTTCCAGTGAGTAAAATCTGACAGATGGCTTTAAAAGAGCAATATCAACAAGGCTTCCTTTGCAAAACAAATGCTGTCGTTGTGACTCTAGGTTGAGATGATTAATAAAAGTTTTTACAATGTGGGCAAAACTTGTTTTTCCAATCAGATTCCCAGAAGAGCCAGCAATGACAGACGGTGTCTGGCAGAAGCAGCTGACTTTGCTGAATGTAGAATGGATTAGAGCAATGTATGACCACCAAATTCCTCAGTTCTAAAAAGGACGTTTGAGTGGCTGGGCTGTCTAGGGTACTATGCCTATGTAGCAGATATCACTAAAGTACCAGCAGAAACAGCAGTCTTATCTTGGTGGTAGAGTAATAACATTTATTTTTGACACACCACTGTTATTCTAACCTTGCTTTAAACTTTTCCCATCGGGTAGTGCTCTTAATGCTACAACAAGAAGGTGACTTCATAAGCAGAAAAATATTCCATATATGATTTGTTTTATTTAATTTATATAATGTCTAAATGTAGAGCTAAATCTCTTCACATCCCCCTTGCAGTCTTTTACAGCTTTGGAAGGTTTCCCAGCTGCTCAGATTCTTTGATGTGTCACTGGTCATGCTGGGGTATTCGGGGAGTTGCAGTTCAATCCCCCTTCCCAAGCTCTGGGGTAGGATTGCCTCTCTTTTATAGGTTGAATCAGCTTCCAAGGGTGTTGATGGATACCAAGCATAGTTAAGAATATGTTTCTATTTTATTTTTCCTTTTTAAAAATACTCTTTGATGACTCTTGTATATCAGTTTATAGCAAAACAAATATAGTTATTTCTAATTTGTAGGCGTTCTAGACTGCTTTCCTAAACATAACTCCTTACTTCCTGAAGCTACTGCATCAGTGTTTTCATGAATATCATGCACTTGTTGGCACCATGGAAGCTTTGTGCATTTCACTGAGGGGGCTATCATCCACAAAAGCTTTGAGAACTTTCTGGGATTGGTAGTTTGTGGGGGTTGGTATGTAGACTCCTCAGCCAGAGTACTCTGGTGCCTCAACAAATTCTGACATCCCACAGGATTTTGCCATGGCAGTTAATGGAGTATAGTGTGATGATTGTGTAGTGTAAAAGGAACCATTGTGTCATAATAAATCTATTAGTCTTCGAGGGCCACACCATTTTTTCAGTTGATCCTGCAATAAACCAAGGTTGCTTAATCCCTGGAATCCATGGCTACAGCCTATTATTTTTCAGTCTGTATGCTTTGTAGCAGAATTAGGTGAAGCTTGGCCCTAGGACCATATGCAGCCCCTGTGGTGCTTTTATGATCACCATCTTTCTTGAGAGCCAGCATAGTGTAGTGGTTTGAGTGTTGCATTAGGAATCGGGAAGACTATGGTTCAAATCCCTACTAAGCAGTGGAAGCCCATTGGGTGACCTTGGGCAAGTCACAATTTCTCAGCCTTAGAACGAGGCAGTGGCAAACCTCCTGTAAACAAATTTAGCTAAGGAAACCCTGTGATAAGTTTGCCTACGGTCACCATAAATTTGAATTGATATGAAAGAACAAAGGAAGAAGAAGGAGAACAATGCCCTACTGGATCAAGGTGTGGTGACTCATCATAAATGGGTTTTACTTCTTTTAAAATTAGGTTTTCAAAACCAGAAGTGGACTTTCAGACATTTCTAGGGTTTGTTTTTTATTTTGCATTTTTGGTAGTTTATGTGGCCCTCATAGAGTTCTAGAGGCATCAAATTGGCCCCTAGACCATCAAATGTTCCCCACCCTACCTTATGGGCTGGGCAGGCAGATACGAAAAAACTGGATAAATTCTAAAGAGCAAAGATTTAATTCTGAACACTAAAGTGTGGATTGTCCAAGCCATTCCCCATCATCATGTACAGATATGAGAGCTGGACAGTGAAGGAGGTGGATAGGAAGAAAATAAATTCATTTGAGATTTGGTACTTGAGAAGAGTACCGAGGCCAAGAAGACAAACAAACAGATTGAAAACAGATCAAACCACAACTTCCCTTGGAGACCAGGATGACTAAATTGAGGATATCATATTTTGGCCAGGTCATGAGAAAGCAATAATGCTAGGAAAGGTAGAAGGTAGCAAAAAGAAAGGGAGACCATATGTCAAATGGATAGACTCAATCAAAGACACCACATATCTGAGTCTGCAGCACAGTAGTGGAGGACAGGGTTTTTTGGAGAAGTCTCATCCACAGAGTTGCCATGAGTTAGAGCTGACTTGAGGGTAGTTAACAACAAAGGCAGTATATACATTGGAAGTGAAGTTGGGACTGCATGTGCTGTTCTTTTCTCCTGTTTCTTGGAATATGGATTGACAAGAAATAATCAAGTTCAAAAAATGTAAGGCTGCCTTAGGCAAGACTCCAATGTTCCTGCATCACAAGAGCAGTAGCTTCCTTTAAATGAGATTTAAGCTAACTGTCCCATCTTCCATGACCTTCTTTCCATCTCTAACTCTTAAATATGAATAAAATGAATTTCGTTACAAGGGAAACCTCGTTTTTGTCCACAGCGGCACCTTATTTTTCTCTGGTACATGTCACTTTGTAGTGCTGACTCTGAGGGAAACTAATCTTTTTAAAAAGATTAGGACAATCGTAGCTTATTTAATGATGCATAAGGAAGACACTTCTGCTGAAATGCATTTTAGAGAAATCCTCAAAATGTTTCTGGCAGTTGCCCCATATCAAATGCTATGACACCAGATTCTCTCTGTGTCAGTATGACCTCCACATAGGATTTCAAACCCCACATCATTTCAGTTTGACTGGCGATGCTCTGGCTTAAAGCTTACAAACGAAGCAAGATCAAAGCACTTCCTGGGAATGCTTGTGTTTAAATATATTGATGTTTTAAATCGAGTGCCACAGATGTTTTCTCTATCCCCCAAAAACATCCTTGTAGAAATAAAACAACTTGCATGTGTAAACATCTGTAGAAGAAAAGGAAAAAGGGAAATAAAATCCCTCTCCTTCAGATGATTTTTTGCAAGTCCAAGACGTATGGTATTTTAGAATTCATTTTTCTCACGCATCTCTTGCATGTATTTTAGTTTCCAGAAAACAACTTGGTCCTCTTGTCTTTGGGGAAGAAAATTGTACAGTGAAAAAAATTAAACTTGTAAAATGGTAATTCATTAAATTTCAGAATCTACAAAACCAAGACCACCTGAGTAGTGTTTACATGTGTCCTCTCCAGACTTATGTATGAACTCACAAATGACTCAGAATGCACATGCGTAAGTTCTTGCTGAACTACTCTCAGTCACTCTCACTCATGCAGAGCTAAGGTGAAGGTTATGGTGATCTTATTGAACATACAAGAATCAAAAGTATACCCAAAGTAAACACAATAACTGGCACTGTAGAGCTTCTAATAGGAAAGCAATTTGCTCATAAGAACAAACAGCCCAGGACATACAGTGGGCCTTTGGTATCTGCTGAGGTTTGGTTCAGGGACCCCTATACATACTTCAAGGCCATGGGTGGATGAATCCCTTGATGCAGAATCCATCAATACAGAGCGCCAACTGTATTAAGCAAATAAAACAGATAACCAGATATATTAAATGCATTTGCATGAATCAGGCATTTTGAAAGATGAAATAAATTAAGGAGCGCACCTACTTTTAAGTGCTGAGGTTGTGAAGATTTTAAGGATCAGACTGCATGCAGCTGTGGGACCCAGGCAGGTTATAGTGGGCTGGATTGCAAATCCAGAAAGTTGTATTGGCTCCAGGCTGAGCAACTGTGGAGTTCTGGTGTTCCTGGAAAAGGAAAGAGGAAGAGCCTGATAAAGACTCAAAGGAGACACCCAAGGAAGAGCAAAACAAGTCAGCAAGTTGTTTTTCACAGTAAAAGGCTAATACACTAGGCAGCAGTGAGGGAAGACAGGATAATTATAAAGGATGTTTCTAACACAATTTCAAATACACATACCCACACCCATATTCAGGGGTGTATGTCTTGTACGTATTTTCCAGGTTCTCCTTCCAAACATTTGCTGTGATCTTCTCCATTATTTCTGTGTTGCCCATTTCCTCTAGAAGAGCATAGCAAGTGGATATGGTGCAGATCCTGGTGAAAACATAAACACAAGGTTCCTGGCTGCAGTCCTACTCACTGAATCACCAGAGAGGAAGCTGAATCAGTGGCAGTGCTCCTAACCACAAAGTTGTCTGAAGGAAGAACTAATCTCCCTTTTCTCCCTTTCTCTTTTTTTCTCCCTACTCCCTCTCCTTATAAAGAAGGTCCAGAGAAGGAGGCTATGAAGGAAACTTCAAAAATAAATTTCCATGGATTTTGTGAGATATTCCTTGAGGAAGACTTGGCAAGCAACAAGACTTGCTGTGAGAAGGATGAAATAGTTGAATCTCTGGATATCAGAACTGGAACATTTACAAGGATAGGCTAATGAGGGCCTCTGGCAACTACCCTGGGTTTTGGAGTTGAGCATGATTAGTAAGTGATATAACTTAACCAAGACCAGTCAAGAGTTGTAATGACACAGGAAGCTAAGAAACATCAAGAAATATAAAACATCAGTAACAGAAGAACAGGAGAGCATCCAGGAACATGAGAATACTGGACATTAAAGCCCAGGGCCTTTTATACAGTTTCTTGGAGTGAAAAGTTGCTATGATGCCAAAGACATTTTTCTTATAAATTCTGACAGAGGCATTCAGGCAAACAAAATGGGCAATGCAAGGACAAATTCCTTTGCTAAAATCTAATCAAGAATAGGGTGTCATGCCCTAGCAATATGAGTGCCATAACCAGCTGTATGTATCTCTTTTGGCTGAGTACATTCACATGTATGGACTGAGTAATAGTCCTAAAGAACTGTAGAGGGGATATTACTGATATTAGAGGCTAATTGGAGATAACATTTTCTGACCCGTATCCTATGCACATGCCCAGTTGCTGCATTGACTCCTTATGCCTTTTTCTAAGTTCTTGGTTCTATTGAATTGGGTTTGTCATGACCTACATACCTGGGCCATACACATAAGTACATTCACATAAATGAACCTAAGGTGACACACTGTCCATGAGCACTGCAAACTGCCAACAATAATCACCCACTACCCCATAACACAACATTGAAACCCTTTGACCATGAGAACAGGTTGTACGAGATTTCCTTCTAATTACATTTTAATATGCCGATTTCACTTCACTCTATTCTAGTTGGGCTGTTTATCTTGAACTCTAGATCAAAAGTGAGGCTCTTTTATATAAAGCAAAAAAGTTTTGTTTTGTTCTTGTTACAGTAAGTAGATTAATGCTTTTTGGAGAGCTATTAATAACGACTAAAATACCCACAGATTTGGATTCGTAATTCCAATCAATATTTGACAGTCAAACATTTCAGAAACAGTATCACATTATTCCATGCTTCCCTTTTGCCTAACTCCAAAAGATACTTTACTTGATAATTCTCTTCCTGATACCACAGTTCCTAGTTCTTCTTGGCAGTTTCTCCATTCGGGGGGTTTCCCTAAATCAGGAAGCTTCCAAAGCTAGATAAAAGTTTTAATGGAGACCCCCTCCTTTGATTGCACATTCAGGGAACCATAGATCCTAGTTTCCCACTCATTTTCTTTCTAAGCACTTGAGTAGGAATATCTAGGAACACTTTTCACTGGAGAGAGGTAAAGGCTAGTTTCTTTCTTGATTTTTTTCTTTTCTCGTTTTCTATTACTTCTGCCATTTTGCATTAATTTCCTTTTCCTCAGTCCCTGTGTAGATTTCTGTTGCCCAGATGATTGCCTGCTTCTGCAAGTGTGCATCTTTTAAGTATGTTACTCCTCTTGAACAATTACAATTGGCCCTCTGTATCCATGGATTTCTTATCCACAGATTCAACCATCGAAGCTTCTCAATTTGCCAAGCAGCAGATTTAATATGTCTTAGCTTATACAGTATACAGTAGTTGATTGCAGTTCACCATCCAGGACAGAAGCCATAACACTGACAAAGTCTGTTTGGCTGAAGCTAAACATTGAGGCTTTACAGACTGCCCAAAAAGGGCAGACTGAAGCCTCCTTTGTTTGCTGCAGACCTTTGCCGCAGCAGCTAGATGCTGCAATGAAGGTGCGCAGCAAAAAAGGAGTAGGGAAACCCCACTCCTTTTTAGCATCGCAGTTGCGACGCAATAAACTGAAAAGGCACCATTAGGCACCTTTACACCACCACAGCTGCGCAGCTCCTTATGCACGCCTTCTAAACAGTGTTACATAGTGACGCAGGCATCATTATGTGCTAGGGCTTGGGAGCGTGCAAATGCTGTGCTCTCCCTAGCCCTAATCACGGCACGGGGACAGCCCTTTTGGGCTGTCTGTATCACACTGTTGTTTTCTAAACCTGCAATTTGACATGATATTCTGATGACCCCTGCGAGCAAAAGCAATATTTGACAAATGGATGTTTCAAGCCACTGAGCAAGCTGTGAGCAATTTCATCCCTGGGAAAGTTCCTCCCTCAAACAAACACTATCAAGGTCACCTTTGTGAGAAGGAACCTATCAGAGAGGTTTGTAGGGAAGAAAGAGATCTTGAAACCATCTATACCTGGAGAGTAGGGAGCTTCCCTCAGTGACTGTACTCTGGCAAAAGATTACCATAGACCAGTGGGTACTCACCACTGTCTAGGTTGTGTATGCAATAAGGGCTTGTTTTATTGTCAGTTTATTGCCAGGTGGTGACTTATCTTGTTGCCCATGTGTTTTTGAGCATTTAGCTTCTGCTGCAGTCAGTTCTTGCTGCTATTTTATTGTTTATTGACTGTTTTATTGTGTATTGCTTTTATAATGCTTATTTATTTCATTTCGTTGTTTTATGGTTGCTTCAATGTAGTTGTTAACCTGCCCAGGGATTCTTAGGAAGGATCAGATATAAGTAGGATGAATGAATGAATAAACTGAGTGGTCATTGGTGTCGTCTCACAGTCTCCTGTCCTGCTGTATTTCCATGTCTCATTTCTTTGTCATAGATACTTCACTATGCAGAGGTTTGAATGGAACAAGAAGGCTAAATCTTTGCCCGCTTTCTGCTAGGTTACCCACTAAATTTTTTTAGCTTAATTAACTCTCCAAATTAGACTCTTTTCAGGCACGAGATCCATATATATGTGACTACATAGATGACCGCTGGAAGGTTTACAACTGCAATTTGCCTTTTATCCCAGATCTTCTACATGCTCTTCCCACCCACCAAAGATCTGTTCATAATTCCATGTCTTCAGTCTAATATTTGCTTTCCAGACCTCATCCACTATACTGGGCCATCCATTCACATGAATAGCATGTACTTCTTCCTCTCTCTTTGCTCCATAGGAAGTCTTTACTTTGCCAAACTGGCACATAAGTCTCATCACAGTCCTCACTATCAACTTTCTTTTTATTGATATGTTCATGCTGGAAAGGCTGCAACATTTGTGAGCTTTGTCAGCTTTTCCCTTTGAATTATTACAGCTACAAAATGTTTAAAAGTAATCCTATTCTAAATATAATACAATTGGCTCTTCATATCCACGGATTCTTTATTCACAGATTCAACCATCCATAGCTTGAAAATCTTCCCCCCAAATTATAAATTCCAATAAGATAATCTTGATTTTGTCATTTTATACAAAGGACAAAATTTGATTATGCCATTGTATGTAATGGGACTTGAGCATCCATGGATTTTGTTATCCATAGGGGGTTCCAGGACCAAACCCCAGCAGATACCAAGGGCCCACTGTATTAGCAATGTGATGATTTGGGATGTGAGAGGACTAGCTGAACCAAACAAGCAATAAATCTTGAGTATCAAGCTAGACAGAAGAGTGTGAATTTGCCGAATTTGACATGATTGTCAAAAGGCTTTAGAGAAATGCCAGACATACAGGAGAAAGCTCAGCAAACTTTTTAAAAACGTAGTGAAGAAATTGCTGATTAAACAATTATTTAAGGAAGGTTTTCTTTCCTGTAAAACTTTTGATAGTCATTCTATCTTTTCTTTACAGTTACAGAATATTGAAAAATGTTTAAATGCAGTATAGAATCTCTATAATTGTAGGATTGTCAGCTAATAATCTAGGTACTGTACAAAGGAACCTCTACCAACTTGACCCTTTAAAACTTTTAATATATTAAAGAATAAAAAATTTAAATTTTGCTATTCTGCCCATTATTAATTTTCCCCATATGCTCAAGATTTTATAAATGCTTTAGGCCATGAAGAGGTAAAAATATTCAGTTCTTACAAAATAGGAAATAAAAGAGATCTTCTAATTGCAATGCAAGCTTGACCATTTAAGGAAATGAGAATCACGAAGCAATTGGCCTAAAGTTCCTGGTTTCATTGTCAAATTTATATGTACCTGACTTATAAAAGTTGCAATTATGATCCAACTATTCTGTGTCAAAATTTCCCCACTTTACTCATGCGTGATAGTGGAATGCATATGTGCAAATGCAGCATTTAATTATGACAAATAATGTAATCTCAGGCCTAAATTTGAGTGAAGAAGAAGCATGTATATCCTAGCATGCTGATGCCCAAAATGAAATGAGGGGAGGCCTGATTCCCACTTAATGCTCCACTTTTGCAGAGGAAGCAGTTTAGTGCTAATCAGATTCCTAATAGGATAGTAGTCCCTTTTGGCAGCTTGTGAGGCAATTTGGAATTTTGTGGAGTGTCATGAACACTATCACAAAGGATCATAGTGACACGCCTATTGCCAGAACATGCCAAAACAATGAGATTTGGATGTGACTTGACGAAGAAACTGTGCAAAATGTACAGTCAAGGGAGGCTTAGCCTTAAATGCAGCATATTTTTTATTGTGCCCCAAGCACAACAAAATAACCATTTAACAAAAGACAGATACCTCTACATTGCCTACAGACCTAGGCAAAACAACACATACACACGCGTGCTATCTTTACCCCCTCAAAAAACAACAGGTAACACACCACATACAAACACATAAATACCACACAGAAAACCCAGAGGCAGTGGCATCATTAGGGTTTATGTCACCCAGTGCAGTAACTCACAGTGTCACCCTTGCATTGAATTCCACCCATACCATACCGCATAGAATTCTTAGTAATGTTTTTTGTACCAATTATACTAATAAATCATATTTCCAGTATATCACTTAATGTAACGGCAATAGTTGTGACATAAACAACTAACAAAATTAAAATCATACTTTTAAACTACAATACCATATGCAAAGCCTAAAAGTGTTTAGCTGTAAATAGTTTCATGTGGTTAGTGTGAAAATTTGGTAAGATGTGATGTTTTTAAATAACAATTAAAAAAAATAAAATTAAAGGAGGTCAGGATGGCTCCATCCCTGCTATCCTTCCGGCAGCAGGTAAAGACATTCTTGTGTGGGCAAGCCTTTGCAAATCTATAAGGTCTAGTGACACCCCTGCCCAGATGTACTTGGGCACGTGACAGAAATGAACAGTCACGGCTACTTCTTGGTGAAAAAGTCCTTTCAGGGACTTAAAACAGGGTGGGAAGGCTCCCAAAACAAATAGAATGGCTCATCACAGCCTGTGCAAGGCCTATAAGCCATTTTAGATTTTTTATAAAATATTTAAAATCTAAAAAGTAGCAATATTAAAAATCTGAGGATGTGACATTGCAAAGGGAGGGTTGCAGTCCTCTGAGGTTCAGTGGAGGGATGGATTCCCTCCCTCTACAGGTCCTTGCAGTTGCTTCCTCAGTATCATGTTCCAATTTTTTAGTTCTCTACCTTGGCTGTGTTATTTTTACGTTGTTGCTGTTTTTGTTGGAGGTGTTGGCTGTGTTAAGAGGATCTTCAGACCGAATGGAAAATAAAAATGTTTTTGCAAAAAAATGAATCATAGCACATCCTATCGTAATAACATATTATTTTTGTATCTGCATTCTGTAGAGTAGATTATGAGAGCAGGATAAAAGGAAGCATTTTCTTGTCAAAGTAAAAAGAACAAATGCTAATCTAATTTTTAAAAAAGAAATGGTAAGGATCAATAGAAGAATTTTAGATGATGTAGTTGTACTTTTAAAATGAAATTACAAAATGATCGTAAGTGCAGTGGCTGTAGCTAAGGAATTGCTAATAGTGTGAGAAATGGCCAGTATTAAAATAAATGTTTGTTAGATTTAACATTTATCAGAAAAGTGACTGTCTGAGAGTTTTCTAATTCACCGTTTCTGTAGTGATGTAGCTTGGTTACCAGGAAACCAGATATGCTTCTAAGACAGGGCCACAGGAATCCTTTTCCTCTAAAACAGTGGTCCCCAAACTGCTCTTTAAGGGATTTTGGACTTCAACTCCCAGAATCCCAGACGACTGGCAAACATGGCTGAGGCTCCAGGGAAATGAAGCCCAAAATCTCTTAAAGGGCACAGTTTGGGAATCACTCCTCTAATACAAGTGCTATCCCCACCTGCATATTGGGAGTAACTAGGGTCTGACCCAAAAGTGGTGAGGTCTCTTGTACTATCTGCCACCCCCCCTTTTTTTTGTCATATCTATCTAGTGGGCTTCTGGATTGAAACTCTGAACTGATCATTGCTGAGATCCATATGGAATTAGTCTGGGGACCCATTAGAATACAAATGCATATTTGTCTTCTCTGTTTTAAGGCAAGCTGACTTCCCAGGCATGTCTCATTGTGTAGTGGCTTGTACAAATTGCTGCCAAAATAATGTAAAATGTGATTTGGAGCACAGCTTTGATTGCTAAAATGTTGCAGATAAATGTCCTTTCCATTTCTGCCCACCTCCACTACCAGTTTATTACAGTCATTGGTTCAAACAATAGCATCTTTGCAATTAGATGGCTGAGTCATTTATTATGTGCACATAGACAACAATATGAAACACTCTTTCTATGGAAGCATTCATCTACTGTCAATCCACTCACTTTTCCTGATGCTGTTTGGGAAAATATGTATGCCCTGTAGACAAATCTGCAGCAAAGCAAGAGACTACAGTGGAGTAGGAAAGATAAAAAGGTTTTTGTTTTTTTTAAAGACAAGAACATCTCTAATGTTTCCAGTCATACTGATGTTGTATTAAAAATAGGTATAGGTCATATTTTAAGGCAATAGTGGACAAAATGCAGACCTCCACATATTCTTGGACTGAAACACCCACCAATACTAGTCAGCACAGCCCGTGATAAGGAATGCTCCCAGTTGGAATCCAGCATTTGGAGAGCTGCACTTCATCCAGCCTTGTTCTTAGGGAGTGCTGTAAAAATGGCTTTCAGGGAGATTTTTTTTCTTTTTGGTGAATTTTCTGTGGGTGCTTTTACCCTTTTTTGAAGAGAGGGACAGTGTTTGCTCTTTCTGAATCAGCTGGAACCTCACCCATTCTCCAAGATTTCTAAAAAAATGATGGTATGTGGTTCAACGAATAGATCAGCAAGTTTCTGCAGTACTTGGGATGCTGTTATCTCACCTTACAGATTTCAACTCATTTAGATGAACTGAGGGGGGATACAGACTGGTAGAAAGGGGCGGCAAGACGCCGCCCTTTTCTGCCCCAGAAAGAGGCCACAGCAGACAAATGCCGCAGCCTCCAGGAGCCCTAAAAAGAGCCTGCTCCCAGCTGGTTCTTTTTATGCTGTGCACTGGGTGCCATTGGTGCACTCACATTCGATCATGATGTCTGTGCGGTGCTGTGCCACACGGACGTCATCATAGTGTGCCCTTTATGGACAGGCTCATGCAATGATGATGACTCCCGGGTGCCAATAGTAGGGCTGGCCATGAGTAGGACCCCCCCCCATGTAACCCTAAGTTTGGCCCCAGACCGGCTCCAAGTGCCAGTCTGTACAGGGCCTAAGTAATTCTTGTCTCCTTATCAATCTTGATCATTTTCTTGGTCATTCTATGATATATTCTAGATCTACAATGGTATATAATGAAATAATCTAAAAGACTAAGAGATCCTGTCATTTCCACCTATTAATAACCTGAGATTCCAGTGCTTAAGACTCCGTTTGGATTGTATCGTTGTTTATGAGCTGGGAACCCATGCAACCAGATAGTGATGAAAAGGACCTATGAATACATACACATTAGCTGTCAGCCAGCAAAGAACCTATAACCCCTCAGTCTAAAGAGGTATGGGTGAGAAATATTCCTGTTCAGAAAGACTCATTTAACTCAATAGGGCATACGTTTGAGCATGCAGATATAAAGGCTATAGTAAGACTAAGAGTCTGGCTTTTGTTGCACAGCAGCTTCCGGCTTTCCTCATCATTGGCTATGCTGACTAGTATTGTTGGGGTTCCCTGAATTACAGTATACCATGAGCTCCATGCTAGGTAACAATTGGAACCCTCTTTTAAGCAACTGTATTTGGTTCCTGCCTAAGTTGATTTGGTGGTTTATGATCTGGCGACTATATTACAAACCTGAGCATGCTTGGTTTTTGGTGGGTTTTTCAGGCAATGTGGCCATGTTCTAGAAGAGTTTATAAATTTACAGCGCTATATAAATAAAGCCTATCTATGTATTGTTCCATTGTTGAATGGTGAGGCCTCAAGGTGGGAGGATATGCAAAGAGGATTAGTGTCTGTTTAATTAGTAATCATTGTCTACTGGGAAAACCCCTGACCTTGGGCAGTTTTCCTTTGTATTTTGATGGGCTTTGATTTTAGTGTTTTTCAGGACTGGTAGTCAAACTTTGCAAACTTTAAGGGGTTCTTCTTTCCTGTTGAAGTTGTCTTGGTGTTTGTGGATTTCAGTGGCTTCCCGGCACATTCTGACCTGATAGCTGTTGGCATGATCCTGAATTTCAGTGTTTTCAAATAGCATTTTATGCCCAGGATGGTTTATAACATGTTCGGCTACTGCTGATTTTTCTGGCTGACCCAGTCTGCTGTGTTTCTCATGTTCCTTGATTCGTATTTGAACACTGTGTTTAGTGGTCCCTATATAGACTTGTCCACAGCTGCATGGTATGCGGTAAACTCCTGCAGCTGTGAGGGGGTCTCTCCTGTCCTTCACTGAGCGCAACATTTGCTGGATTTTCATGGTTGGTTTGTAAACAATTTGGAAGTTGTATTTCCTCACCAGTTTTCCTATTCTGCCTGTAACCCCTTTGATGTATGGTAAAAATACCTTCTCTTTGGGTGATTGTTTGTCTGCACCTTGGTGGTGCCGTGGTTAAATGCCTGTACTGCAGCCACTCACTCAAAACCATAAGATTGCAAGTTCAAGACCAGCAAAAGCGCTCAAGCTCTACTCAGGCTTGCATCCTTCCGAGGTTGCTAAAATGAGTACCCAGATTGTTGGGAGCAAGTAGCTTACAGTTGTAAACCGCTTAGACACTCCTTAGGCAGTATGAAGCGGTATATAAATGAATCTGTTTGTTTTGTTTTTGTTTGTACTCCTCTGAGTTTCTCTGGGTCTGGCATCCCTTCTGATGTCTGAGCTGGAGTAACCATTAGTCTGTAGAGCCCAGACTAGGTGCTTCAATTCATCTTCCACAAAGTTGGGTTCACAGATTCGTTTTGCCTGATCTACCAGTGTTTTTATTTTGCTTCTTTTTTGTCTTGGATGGTTGTTGACATTCTTGTGTATACTGTGTATTCTGTATACTGTGTGGCCCAAACATTGGTTCAGTTTGCAGATGACCAGGACATCCAAGAATGGCAGTGCTCTTTCCTTTTCTTTTTCCATCATGAATTGAATTTTGGGTGGATATTATTCAGATGTTTCAGAAAAACAACCAGATCTTCTTCTCCATGGCTCCAAATGGTAAAAGTGTCACCCACATATCGGAACCTTGTTGTGGGCTTTTTGGTGCTGTTTCCAGGGCTTGCTTTCTCAAAGTGTTCCATTTAAAAGTTTGCTGTCACAAGGCTCAGAGGGCTTCCCATGACTACCCCATCACTCTGCTAAGTATGCTTGCTCAGAAAGAAGTCCCACTAGGCTTAATGGGTCTCAATCCCCAAGAAGCAGATTTAGGGCTGTAGCCTTTTAAAAAGTAACCACCTTAAAATTATGAATACATTTCTTCCAAGACTGAGAATTCACAGAATCATAGAGTTGGATGGGCCCTCAGTTCTAACCCCCTACAGGATCTCCAGCTAACATCCCTATCTATCTAGCCTTTTTCTGAAGACCTCCAGAGAAGGAGACCTCACCACATCTCTAGGCAATTTGTTATTTTTGTGTCCTCTCTAATTGCTTTTCAGCTGAAAGATCATGTCTTATTAACTGCTTGGTTTTTAAACAAAATCTGTGAAAGAAATAGCTTTTCTTCTATAGATGATCTAAAAATTACCAAGGGAGGGGAGATGAGTTGCCTATTCTATTCGCTTCAACCTGTCTGGGTCCTTTTGGCTTATAAAAACATAACACAGAAAAAAGGAGGAAATTGAACAATCTTACATGTAATTTGAACTAAAATGACTCAGTTTCTCATAAGGTTAGATCTGTGTTTTTTGCCATTGTTGGAAGCTGCTATCCCTGTTCTCCATTCCATAATCAGTCTGCACTGTGTCTAGTGCTGAAACTTCATATCTGCATAGTAAATTGGTATAATCATAGTGTCAGTGTGATTGTCTCCACAGTAACAAAAATGTCAGCATGGGAGTATGTGCAATATCATATCTGTTTGGAAGGATTTGAAGCACTCCTGCCTCATCTTATTTATTCAGAACAGCAGCATGAAAACTCACAGGATGCATACTTGTAGATATAGAAGTCAGGCTGTCATCAGACAGCAAGTCTTTGACCTCACATCTAATATTTTAATTCATTCTGGAATTAAACTGTGCTGGAGTTCATGATTTCTCTTTGACCCGCATCATGCATTTGGGCAATAGACTCAGTGTCCTTAGCAGAGAGCTCTTGTCTGCCCTGCTCAGCCATCACCTTGGCAGTGTTTACCAACATCAATCCCTTCTAACTGAGACTGAGGTAAATCCATTTAAGGTAAACAGATTAACACATTTTCCCATGTCTAACGTGAGAACTGAGAGTCTGTCATTTCCCTAAAAGCATTGCATGTGACAGGCCCCAGATGCTGAGCTACTCAAGGCAGCTGCCTGATTTACTTGACTGGAATGGGTTTACAGCTGGTGTCCGGCTGTTCTTTGTTATGTTTATCAGCAGTCTCTTGGGTTAATCAGATTAGGTGATAGTATTATCTTGCTAAAGATCCAGTTTCCCCTGAGTCCAGTCAGTGGGGTCTTTACAGGGCTTTATGGTTGCTGAAGTGGGTCTCTGTCCTGGAATATCAGGGAATTCCTCAAAGAGAGGCAGCTGTCTCTGTGTTAGCACAACCTGTGTGCAGTGCTCTGAAACAGAAATTAATCACTCCCTTGGAAATCAGTCACTATATTGCTCTGGTGCTGGTTAATTTAACATGAATTGCTGCCAGTATGTTGGCAGGGATTTTAATGTAAGGCCACACAGCATCCTTTAACATGAACAAGACGTGTGAGTGCTTGTGTCTTGCCAATTGTTCAATACTAATTGCCAGCATTAAAACAAAAACAAAGGCCTGTTTTGGTTGTAACTATAACAATGTTTTCATTTTTTGATTATGAAATAAATGAATGATCTTGTACCTTGCAGGTGGATAGTCATGTTGCTTTTTTTTACAACGAAACTAAGACAGCTTTGTGACATATTATTTCATTTGTGTGTGTGTGTATATGTGTGGCCAAAATAGTTGTGAGCATAGCAGTTCAAATCTGGTGGCAAGTCTCTTTGAAGTTTGTACTTGGAATCTGTTACTATGTCAAATCAAGTACAGTAATGTCAGCTGATAATAAAACATGCACAGTAGGGGTGGTAGAGGCAAAAGATTTGCAAGAGTCATCCAGGCAAGAGATTTTAAATAGTTCCCCCACCCATCAATCAATCAATCATAGAAAGAAGTAGAAAGGAAGGAAATGAACTGCAAAATCTAGCCCCCTCCCCCATTTTGATCCGGGGAACCCTTTAGCCCCAGCCAGTCAAGAAGCATCCTCGCTGCCTGTTATTTAAAATGTGTGATGTTGGGCTTGTATAGTAAAACCACTCTTCTTGCTGTGAAAAGTATAGCAGAGTATCTGGACAGACATGTAACCTGTTAAAACCTGGGGCGTGGGCCCAAACAAATGGGCAGATCTGCCAGTCTCTTACAGCAGGCTGAGCTGCAGCCTTTAATTGCAGTATTTAAAATGTGTATAGTGCTTGTAGTAAATCACAACTTCTGTCTCCAGTATGTAAGGAAATTATACAATTCCTGCCTAGGTATTTATTGTAATCATTAGTAATGGCCAAGATATATATGAAAGGGAAAAAACTGAGAAGTTTTAAGCAGCATTGTATCAGAGGAAAGGTAAAGACAGAGTAGTCAGAAAAAATGTTTTGCTTGAGAAATCTGAATTTGGTAAGGGATCTGCACATCATAGCCAACATATAGTAGGAACATGTAAGAAGATACAAAATAGTTGACAGTGGTGAAACTTGCATGGAGCAGAGAGCAGGATGAGAGAGGAGATGGTGAGGTTATTACCACACTTATTACCACACTTCTGCATTTGCAGAAATAACTCCAGTGTAGTTCTCAGTTGGAAATATACACTGTATCATCTGCCTAACATACATGAATTAATTTATGGCCTTTGTACAATCCCACACAGTTCTTTTTGGAGGAAATCCCAGCTAAATTCACCTTCCTTTTCTTTTTCTGAAGCAGGATTTTCTGCAAGCATACTAATTATATCTAGATTCATTCCTTTTTCAGTTGGAATGTTGAATAAAATTTCATAACACTTGGAGACTTCACCACCAGGAAATCCTGTTGTGTATGAATATTATTTATTATGTCCCATCTTCCCTCCAATGAGATCAAGGTAGCATACATTGCACACTTTCCCCATTATCTTTGCAGCAGTCCTGTGAGGTAGCCAGGATGAGAGACAGTGACTGTCCCAGGATCACCTAGTGAGTTTCTTTGCTGAGTAGGGACTTGAATCTCCAAAGTCCCTGACTAGCATTCTAACCACTGTCCCATCCTGGTTTCGATTAAGTTATACCGTAGATTACCTTTCAGATAACAGTTGCACTATAAATAGTAATCACAAGTGTACTTATTTGTTGATTTGAAGGGGTTTTAAGTTTTCTGTATTTTAAAGCTTAATGAATTGATTTAAATACAGGTTGAGCCTGTCTTCTGCAAAATGTTGGGACTAGAAGTGTTTTGGATTTTGGATTTTTTTAAAAAAAAATTTGGAACATTTACATATACATAATCAGTATCTTGGATATGTTTCATATATAGCTTGCACACTTAGCCTCAAGGTAATTTTATACATAATATGTTTAATAATTTTGTTCCTGAAACAAAATTTCAGTACACTGAACCACTGGAAAGCAAAGATGTCACTATCTCAGCCACTCATGCAGACAATTTTGAATTTTGGAGTATTTTGGATTTGAACAGTCCTCTCAAGTGTGGGAAGTGGGATACAGAGTTACAATTAAGGCTGAGCTCTCATGTCCTCCCTCGCCCTGGCAGCCCCCCCCCCCCCAAGAAGGACAGAAAGGAGAGTACAGTCCATCTGGGAGCACACCTGTTGGGTCTACTTTATTTGGGATTAATGTATTTATGCCCAAGTGTTCTATGATGCATAGTTTGGTTTTCTTTTGGTGAAACAGACTTCATTTCATTCGTTGGGTGCACTCTTTTGTTGGATATTCCAACCTTGTGTATGTTGAATAATTACATCTAGATGGCTGGAATACTGGATGTTTTGCCAGTGTTAGCTTTTACCTTAGTAATGTTTTCATTCAAACTGACAGGTCCAAGATCTGCTGTTTCAAAGCTATCATTTTAAGGAAATGATTTTTAGTATGCTCCTATCCTGTTTTGCAGCCCCATATTGCAACAGCACTGCTGAGATTATAGGATTAGTCAGGGTGGACTACAGCACAAGTATTTTATGCTACATGCTGAAACCCTAGGCATCACAAGTCCAACAAACCTCAAGTTCAATCATCTTTTATAATTTTCTTCCTGATCCCAAATCATTGCAAGGGACTGATGAGTCCAAGTATTAAGTATATTTTGCCAGAATCCTATGTTTATGTCATTTATTTGTGTTTCTAGCCTGCCCTTTCCCAAGGTTTGGAACACATTACAACATGAAACAATACACACAATTACACAAAAAAAGTGAGTCAACAGTGTGATGCAGCAGCCAAGAAAAAAAGAAAAATAGGTTTATTTATTTTTTGCATCAACAGAAGTACAGTAATGAGATCAAAGAGAATAATAATAGCACCTGTTCTCCTTGATCAGACTTTGCTTGGAGTACTTTGTCCAGTTCTCAACATCATAGAAGGATATTAGAAAGCTGGAACATGTTCAGAAGAGGGCAACAAACACAATACACAATGCAGCAAAGGGTGTGAAACCAAGTTATACAAGGAATGGTTGAGGAAGATAGGTATGTTTTCAAATACTTGATGGGCTATCACATGGAAGATGTAGCAGAAGCGTGTTATCTGCTGCTCCAGAAAATAGGACCTGAATGGTGCAAAATATTGCATCTAAATTTAAAAGTAATTTTCTTCCCAAAACTAAGTTTGTTTGGCAATGGAAGAGGCTACTTTAAGAGATGTTTTTTCTTTATTGGGCATCTGTCAGGGATACTTTAGTTATGGATTTCCTGCGTTGGCAGTGAGTTGGACTAGGTAATCCTTGGGCTTCCTCTCAGTCCCACAGTTGTCACAAGCCTTGTCTGATGAGGCCACTTGAGAAGGCCTTCTCAGTGACTGTTCTCAATCTGTGGAATTCTGTTCAACATGAGGCTGGGGGAAATCCTCCTTTTGTTTCTTCCATCAACAGATAAAGACCTTTATATTATATGCAGGTATTTGATGATTAACCAGTTTCACATGGGTGCACTTTACTTTTATTCTTATAGTTGTGCTTTAAAAAAAATTATACAATTCTAAGTAGTGATATTTTAGTTGGATTATTTATTTGTCTTCTAACAATTTTTTAAAAAAGTATAGCTCTTAGCTGTATTTAGTTTTAACCTATGTTATAAACTGCCAAGGATCTCGTGTTGGGAGATAGGCTTTACAGTGGACACTTCACATCAGCAGGCTGATGATCCACAGATTTGACCACTTGCGGATCCCCACACACCATATTATTCAGTGGTAACGTGTGCACGCAGATGTGCTTTTACATTGATGCTGTTGAATAATATGGGGTGCAACATGCTTCTTTTGCCATTTCTGGGGGACCCCTGGAACCAAACCCCTGCAGATGGGAAGAATCCACTGCATATAAAATAAATAAATAAATACATACATACATAAATGCCATTGCAACCCTCTAGACAAAGAGCACTGGTATTCTGTACTGATTGACAAGATAAGGTACAGAAAAGTCAAGGGCAGAATAGAGTTTATTTACTTCTTTTTTTGTCTGTTTATTTCATTTATATGGTGCCTTTCTCCCAGAGTGGGATCCACAGCAGCCCCAAGAGAATGTCAGCACAGTAAAATTTAAAAACAATTAAACTTGCCACGTAAAACAATCTAAAATCATTTTAAAAACAAACATAAGGTTTAATAGATAAATAAAACATCCAAATGTGAAGATCCCTTACTTACACATCAAAGACCTGCTTATAACAAGTGCTCCTGTTTTTCCTTCCATGTCACATGTTTCCTTCATGTGGAATAGAAAGCTATTGTCAAATTTGCACATATACTGAAATTGAGTATCTGCACATATACTGAAATGTTGATTCCCAGTCACCCTTATTTGATAATGGCACTTGGAAGTAACTGTTCTGTAGTTTTATTCACTACAGTAGAATGGGATCAAGCATCTTAATTAATACTATCACTGCAACTTTGAAAGCTTATCTTCACTGTAAAATATCCCATCTTGGTAGTGTTTCCATTGTCAGTTCTGCTGGATTCAGGAGCAAAAACAAATTAATTGTTGTTATTAACTTAATTTTACACTGCCTTTCTCCTGAAATTGGCACTCAACATGGCTTACAAGTTAAAATGAATACAGTACCGTTAAGACATATGAAAGATCAATATTAAACTTAAATTAAATTATTGATAATATGAATACAATTTAAAACATACTCTTAAAGAGAATAAATATTCACTTTCCAGTGGAAGGACAACAAGGAGAGAGTCGTTCTAGTTTCTCTAGGGAGCAAGTTCCAAAATCCTAAGCACAGTCGCCAAGAAGGCTCTATTTTGTATCACCATCAGGTGGTGAAACCAAAAGAAAGACCTCTTAACCTTCTCTTTGCCAGGCTAAACATCCCCAGCTCCCTAAGTCATTCCTCATAGGGCATGGTTTCTAGACCCTTCACCATTTTAGTCACCCTCCTTTGGACATAATTGTTTCTCCACATCCTTTTTGAACTGTGGTGCACAGAACTGGACACAGTATTCCAGGTAGGGCCTGACCAAAGCAGAATAGAGTGGCACTATTACTTCCCTTGATCTACACACTATACTTCTATTGATTCAGCCTAAGATTGCATTGGCCTTTTTAGCTGCTGCATTGCACTGTTGACTCATGTTCAACTTGTGGTCTACTTGGACTCCTAGATCCCTTTCACATGTGGTCTCATTCAGCCAGATGTCCCCCATCCTATATCTGTGCATTTCATTTTTCTGCCTTAAGTGTAGAACCTTACATTTCTCCGTATTGAATTTCATTTTGTTAGCTTTGGCCCAGTTTTCTAGCCTATTCTGGTCATTTTGAATTTGATCCTGTCCTCTGGGGTATTAGCTACTCCTCCTAATTTGGTGTCATCTACAAATTTGATAACTAGGCCCCCAATGTTGTCATCCAATCCATTAATAAAGACATTGAATAGCATTGGGCCCAGGACAGAACCCTGTGGCACCCCACTGGTCACTTCTCACCAGGATGAAAAGGAACCATTGTTGGACACTCTTTGGGTGTGGCCAGTCAACCAGTTACAAATCCATGTAATGGTTACCTTGTCTAGCCCACATTTTACAAGCTTGTTTGTCATGGGGAACTTTGTCAGAGTCCTTACTGAAATCAAGATATACTGTATCCACAGCATTCCCTTCATCTACCAAGCTGGTAATTTTATCAAAAAAGCTATGGGTGGGGAGAGATGTTGTTGCAGCCCACTATCTAGAGGGACACACTTTTCCACCACTACCATAGAGATTTCCTCTTTCTCCCAGAAGATGCTGCTCTCCACTGCCTAGCATTATTCTTGAAATTCCAGGAAATGTGAGGGTCTTCTGTAGGGAAAAGAGGGGGGAAACTGATGTGCACATAAGTTTTTGTTTATGCCTAAAGGGATTCTTTGCATCCTAATCTTTGAATTAGGCAATCTACTGTTGCTGCAATTTAATTAATCTAAACTTTAAGTAGATTTGCTTGGAAGGCAGGCATCTAAACATCTCCTGTTTGTGTCACATAGGCTTTCTGTGTCTTAAGGAGCTGGGTACCCAAAGAATAAGTAGCAGATGGAGGTTAACATTTAAAGCACACTGCCATTTTCCTTTTGACATTTACCTGTCAGTCCTGTTGCTGCTAATACTGAAGGACAAAAACTTGGGACGCAGTGGCTCAGTGCTGCATGACATATGGAAATGTTACTATCTTTGCTCTTGATTAATATGTCTCAGAAGTGCTAGATTTCCCTGGAGGTATTTACATGCTGTGTAGTCTCCTGCTCTTTTCAAGCCCCTGGAGGAGCACAGTCAGGACTTTCTACAAATCATCAAATAAAAAGGACATTATATGTTTTGGTTTTTTTTGTATTAGTATGAATGTTCTTAAACAAAACTTGAGAAAAATGTATTGTTAAATAATACCCACATCATTTAATCAACTTCTCCACCACCTCCAATTGTTGGTTGGATAATCAGCTCTCCTAGGGAGATTTGTTCTTCATCCAAGACACTTAACAGTAAGAAAGCAGATAGATGTGTGCTGTGTTTTTGTTCAGTCCCTGACAAGGAAATCGTTCTTTATACAACTCATGGCTCCACAGAGACCTGCTAAAGCAGGGTGACCAGATATAACAACCACAAACAGGACAAGGCACTACAAAATGTAAGACATCAAAGAAAAATGTAGGATGTTACTAATAAAAGCTGAAAACACTAATATAATTATAATTTCATTTCATATGGTTTATTTATTCTGTACCCAACAGCTGTATTTGTCTGGTGAAAATATCTTCATTAAAATGCCTTGTTGGCTTGCAGTATACTTATAGAACTCTGAGCAAGTGAGATACTTAAAATTGTATTTTATTAGCAACGTACTCTTGACTGAATCTACATTTAGTTCATCCTATCCCCCTATTTGCAGCGATGACAGGCTGCCAACTGGATGAATTTCATAAAGAGGAACAGCAAATGTTGTGTTACTTGGTGGACTTCTTTGTCATGCACAAAATAAAGGACTTTTTGGAATTCCTCCTGGTCAGACGGTTGAAATGTAGGAGATGTCTTGGAAAACAAAGACATCTAATCACCCTGTACTGAAGTGAGTATACACAAATGGGCTTAGGTTTAGAACTGTGTATAAATGAAAGAGCATTTGTCTCCACTTTGAATAAAAACCATGACTCTGGGTGCAAAAACCTTTAGGTGAAAAGGGAATCTTAATCTTTTGGAAGCAGCAGATGGGTAGTGGGTTAAAACAAATTTGGGAGATGTATGGATAGAGTCAGTAAGGTAGACCATGATCCTGAACCTACAGGACATGAGCAGAGAAATCGATAATAGGAGAACTTGGAGACATCTCATTCACAGGGTCACCATGAGCTGGGGTTAACTCAGAGGCAGCTAACAACAACAAATCATACAGGACTTTGTAGGCCATAATCAGCACTTTGAAATTTGCCTAGAAACAAACTGGCTGCCATACATTCAATACTTGTTTATAAGTCCAGTCAGCCCTCGGTATCCATGGGGGGATCCATTCTATGTCAAAATCCATGGATGCTCAAGTCCCATTGTCCTCAATGGTGACATGGGAGTTGGCTGCGCCACCATTGGGGACAAAGGGACTTTGCTGCCCTGGCTGCCTGAAGCCCATTTCACCATGGCAGGTGGTAGGGCCTGCCTTCTGTTCTTCCTCCCTCCGCTGTGTTTCTCTTCACTTCCTCCTCCTCCTTTTCCCTTCTCTTCCTTCTCCTCTTCCCTCCACTGCCTCTTCCTCCTCCCACAGCCTCTTCCCCCTCTGTCTCTTTCCGCCACCACAGATCCCAGCATCTGCAGATGGCAAGCCCACATGTAGGGGGCAACAGAGGAGGAGGGGGGAGAGGTGGAGGGAGGAGGAAGAATAGGAGGTGGACGGAAAGGTGCTGGAGGGAAAAGGAGGGGGGAGAAGGAGGAGGAGGCCTCTTCCTCCTCTGCTTTCCCCCCTCCCCCCCCCAAATGTGGGCTTGCTGTCTGCGGATGCTGGGGTCTGAGGATGGCAAGTCTGCAGATATGGAGGGCCTACTGTATTGCCCATTTCATTTGATTTGGAGTTCCTGCATGGCAGGAGGTTGGACTGAATGGCCCTTGTGGTTTCTTCCAACTCTATGATTCTATGATTCTATGGTTACATTCCATTAAAAGCTGATTTGCATGTTAACTTTCAAATACATTTTTTTTCCAAAAAGTATTAAGCTGATTCACTGAGGTTCACTGCAGCTTGTTTGTGTTTGTCTAAACTAAGTGACTGAAGAAGGTATATTGGGGTTTTTGGTAAATGTCAGTATGATTTAGTATATCTCCTAGAATTTCTCCTAGAATTTCTGAATCCCTGTAGTCTAATAATAGCAAGCAAAGCTTAAACAACAAACTTTTGTCCCTTTCCTTTTTTTTTACATGGGTATTTATTAATGGGCTTTAGTCCGATCCCCCCCCCCAACACACACACACAGTTTAAGAATTTCATTTTAACGTCTTTGATCTTTGATAACTCCGATGCAAATTTTTATTTGTACAGTGGGCCCTTGGTATACATTGGGGTATGGTTCCAGGACACCTATGGATGTTCAAATCCCATTATATATGTTGAGCAATAAAATGATGCTCCTTGTATAAAATGGCAAAATCAAGGTTTGCTTTTTGGATGGGGGGGATATTTCAAGCTGTGGATGGTTGAATCCATGGAAACAGAATCTGTGGATACGGAGGGTGCTATTGGGCAAGTGCGAAAGTCAATCATGTTTCATTCTTGCAATTGGGGACATTTACCCACAATGCATTTCACCAGCGGCAGTTCCTTCTCAACACTGATTGGTGTTGCAGTGGATTTCGATCTTATTTGCAAGCTATGGGGCACAAATTTGTTTGCACTGGATGAAAGTTATTTATCTTATTATGTGGGAGGGAAACATTTGGTGTAAGACATGTGCTGTTGTGCTGAAACGGTGCATGCACAAAACAACCAAAGGCAATGTAATAATGCTTTATTAATGGAGATGTGCAAAACGCAGTCACAAGATTATTTGGCTTGTATGTTGCCATTATAGCGCCATTGCTCTCATGTGTGAAAATTATCGACCCTTAATACAGTACTGTCATGTTCTCTTCCAATGCTGTGATTGTTGCTGAATTAGCTCTGGTATGATAATTTCCATTGACTGTACTAGTTTCTCCCCTGTGTACCCACCTGATAATTTGTACTTGTTTTTACTAGTGGACCTTGTCCTCATAATTTAAAAGAAATGAATTCATTTACACCAACAGCAACCACATAAACGATGGCTTTAGTGATTGTTAAGTGAATTAGGCCACTGTGTTATTTTACTGAAGATGGTAATGGTATACCTACCACATGCCCTTATTTTAAAAAAAGAAGTGAAATATTATACTGCCTGTAATTTGTCTATATGTGAATAGAGATTACTGTTACTAGAGGCATCATATATATTGTATATTTACTATTTAAGGAGCAACAATATGAGAGCACTCCAGATGGCCGCACTCCAGATATAAAAGAGTTAAAACTAATTCTGTTCTGAAAGTGAAGGTAAATGTTTTAGAAGTTAAATTCTGATTGAAGTATTAAATTAGCCCTTTTTGCTTGACATTTTATTATAATTTCCAAGGAGCTAACATGTGGCTTTCTGTAATAAAGATTAATTTTGTTTTCTTCTGGAAAAATAGCTCCTCTTGGATTTTTTAAACTTAAATAGTTCACAGATTTACACAGTCTGTATCTCTGTATTAACAGTAATAAATCTGAACTTGTTTGGGGCAATGACTAATATATACAGCTCTTTCACTTTTGTTTCTGCCTGATAATTCAGTTCTTTACTGCTGTTTCTTTGCCTATTTATTCAAAAATTTATATCCTGCCTCCTCCACAGTACTCGGAACGTCTTCCAAAATATAAAACATTTTACAGTAAAATCTCTGCTTCCAAAGGTATATTTAGATAAAGTCATCACCAGAGTTACTAAAAACAGATAAAGTGGCAATAAAGGTAAATGGCCAAAACAGCCCAATTAGTCTCTGATGCAGAAAAAGTTTTAGTTTTCTTAGATTAATACTAGGTAAGGAGCTTAATACCATAAAAGCACTATATCCAATCTTCTCTTGGTACCTAAGCAGGGTCAGCTGTGATTTGTACTTGGATGGGAGATTGCCAGTTAATACCATTGAATACAATGAATGCTGTAGGTTATATTTCAGAGGATGAACCCCTAAAGAAGTGGGAGCAAAGGGACTGGGACTTAATTCTTTGAGATTTCTACCTCCAGCAAAAGTAAAACCTTTTCATTGGTATTTTACCTCTACAACACCTAACAGATTTTTCTAGATTAAATAGCAGAGATTTATTGAGAAATTCAGTGGTCTCTGTCTAAGAAAGGGTGGGTAGGCTCACTCAGGACAGAAGCAGCCTAGATCTCTAGGGAAGTAACTTTTTCTGATGGAGTTGAATTTTTGTTCCCTGTAATGGAGTTGAATTTTTGTTCCCTGGATTTTAGGACTCTTTGTCTCCCCAAAGAGGGGAGTGGCCTCTGCCTGCATTGATATCCCTCTATATCAGTTTAACTGACAACAACAAAAGCAACATCTTGACAGAATATAGGTCTGTAACTCTTAATAGTGTTATTTTTTACTCTTGTATGTTTTTTTACACCTTTGCCTGATCAGGAAGCCAGTGCAATTTTGAAAGCTTGTTTCATGTATTTTGTGCATTTTTTGTGATCCAATAAAGGTATCACTGTTTTGTGAAATTTTTGAATGTTGTTGTATTTTGCTGTATGGTCAACACAGCTAACCCTGGATATGTTTTCTGGATTTGAGGACACATTCCTAGAATGTTTTCAATGGCTTTTCCAGGCCTCTGTTCTAAAGATGCTACATTATCCCATAGCTGTTCTTCTAACCTTTATTACAAATAGATCTTAGTCTATATAGAGAAGGATATTCTCCAAATTCTGCAAAGCAGGACTCCATCCATGTGTTGCAGCTGAATATAGAAATGATCGCAACACACTGTGCTTTCCCACTGTGTATTTGTGTCTGCGCATATATGTAAAGTTTACCTTGCCTAGAAGGTGTTCACTTTCATTATCCTTCACAGGATATAACATGTCTGCATGTTAAAACAGATGTATAATATGAACAATCTTTTATTTAGTACTGCACAGTTTTATTTTTATTTATTTATTTATTAAATCCAAGGGGAAGACATTCCATAAGGGGGGCATCATAGAGAGGAGTGTGATGTATTGTTCCCACTACTGAGATATGGAGCAAGGCCTCACCAGCAAACCTTAGTTCTCAGGCTTGTATATATAGGCAGAGATGTTCCTTCGAGTAGCGGAGCCCATTTAAGGATTTGAATGACATCACCAGCACCTTGAATTCAGACGAGAAGGGAGCCCACACAGCGAACTGAGCAGCCCACCATACAGCTATAGAATTTTTGTTGTCTTTAGACCTATATAGACAGGTGTCAAACAGCTTCATTTATATACAAACAGCTTCATTTATTTACCGCTTCATACTGCCTAAAGAGTGTCTAAGCAGTTTACAACTGTAAGCTACTTGCCCCCAACAATCTGGGTACTCTTTTTAGCGACCTCGGAAAGATGCACACCTGAGTTGAGCTTGAGTCCTTTTGTTGGTCTTGAACTTGTAACCTTATGGGTTTGAGTGAGTGGCTGCAGTACAGGCAGCCACCAGGGCTCCTATGGCTGCAGTGTTCACATAAGTAAACACCAAAACTGTTTAAGATCTCACTGCTGGGATATGGCTATCATATTGGTCAATGGGTTTGTACTGTTGGGGATGCTTCTCTGTTCCACTAATAATGTGGAGAAATATTGCATTTTGGGTTTCCTGGGGAAAATTAATTTCTTTGCTTGTATGCATGCATTTGTCCAATTTATGATTATATGATCAACCCATTTGATGGGTAAAATGGGAAACTCCAAAGGAATTTTCTCATAAATTATCAATTTGTTCATATTTTGCATATTTTTTGTGATATTGCAAATATTGCAGTATTTGATTGACATCCTCCCTTCCCAGAACTGGCTCTAAGGCCAATTTACAAGATCAAAGCACTACACTTTGGCCTCAGACAATAGAGATTCTCTTTCCTAACCTCAGGAGTCAAGTATGTAACATACACTGTATATGAGAAACCTAAGGCCAAACAATGACTCCACTGTCCTGTTCTTCTTTGTTGCCATATGTGTTAGTAACGGGTCAGTACATCAAGTCCATGAATTATTGAACATTCAAATAGATATGGAATTGTGAACATTTGTAGTGATTGAAGCAGTGAATTTTAACAGATCATTCAATGGAGAAAGCCTGCAGAACATTATATGCATTCCCCTTTATCGTCATTTCTCTGCAAAAGTTCTTGCAGTTGCGGCTGTGACAAAATAGTAATTGTGGCTTGAGTTCTCACAGGCACAGTTAGTGTAATTATGAAGAGAGAAAAGGAGTGTCTCATCCTATTCTCTTCTGTCAGTAGAACATCTTCTAATTTAAAATTTATAGTCTCTCAAATTATTTGAGCCTGTGGTTATCAGTGTCACACTTCAAATTCAGAACTTTGCCTGTTTTTCTCCTCTACTGCTGCACGGCTGTTAAATTAGCAGCCAATCAAAAGAGGTAAAAAGAAGAAGAGCATGTCATTCTGTAGCTGTATGGTGGGCTGCTGCTCAATTTGCTGTGTCAGAACAGATGGTACTTAACACTTGCATTTGCTCTTCATTGCATGCCTGTGCCTTTCTTTAAAGCATTATGGGAGGCTTTTGGGTCAAAGCCATCTCTTCCTGAGAGGAGAGGGCACAGCTATTGAACAGTTAAAGACCTTTGTGTGTAGCACTGCAGATACGGAATACCTACTGAGTATAGACAGTACAATGTGATTTATCCAGTTAACCTGCAACTTAAAAGTACTTTCAGAATGACGTAAACTGACCAGCAGATACTTTTTCTATCCTGTGTAGATATTCTTAGCTGTATACAGTCTGCCAGGGGGATCAATGTGCTACTAGGGGCATAACTGGCACAGCAAAGGAATAACATGTTTGCCTGATGGTAAAGAGGCAAATGTTCAGTAAAAGTAAATACTATCGGAAACCAAGCATTATGGCATATGGTTACACAATGTTGGAGTATCCCATAAAATAAATAAAACAGTGAACTTATAAGAGCCTTGAGTGCTAGCAGATTCCGTGTTGTAATAATGACAATGTTGATTTTAAATATATGGTGAGATGATAGTGATTTGTGGTGCTCAAAAGAATGTATAAAGTGTGCAGGCAATTTCAGGGAAATACTGGAAGAAGCTGTTTTTTCTTAAACTGTAGCTATTGGCTGTGGAATATCTATTAGTATTTTCTGGAAGAGCTGCATTCATTCCTAAGAATTGTAGATGTACCATATTTAGGTGCTGTTCCTGCTCTAAGTTTGCAGGAACAAACAGCACAGAAGAGTATCTTTGCTTTTCACTGACTCCTCCTCCTTTCATTCTGCCTGTGACCCTATTGGCGTCTTACCAGAGATGGACTCCATCTCATTACCACCACCATCTCCATCACATAAAGACATCCAGTAGTATCCTCTCCATCTCTAGCATAGCCATTAGTGATTGGTCATCCATAATTTAAAGCATTAAAGATGTTGCTTGACTACTCCTCCTATACTCTGTCACTGTTAGCTATACTGGCTTCCAATCCAACAACAACTGAACATGTTCCCTTTTCTAGAGTATTCTAGTGTATCCTGAGATCAGTACTCTAATGCAATGGTTTCTAAATCTAGATCTGGAGCATTTGTTCTCTAGCTCAGGGTTCTAATGTCAGTAGCTAGAGTTGAAAAAGCATGAGGCTAAAGTGCAGCAAGAAGGCAGTGCTCTATTCAGTTGACAAAACCTAGGTTCTTCATGTTTATGCCTGGCTTGTCCAAACAAAAGGATTTACATCTTCTTGTCAGTTGCAGAGGCTAATGCTGTTAGGAGGGCATTAGAGTTTTGTCCTCTTAGATTTCAATCCACTTTCAATTGCTACAGATCCTCAGACATCCCTGTCCTCTGATTTTGCTATCTATAAATGGCCAGTGAAATGAGGAAAGAGCATTTTGATTTTTTCCCCTTAGATTAGGACAAAATTAAAAGAAAATAATAATGCTCCTTTCTCTGTGGCCTAAGGCAAACAGACTTACAAAGTTTTTCAGAGAGCTTCCAAATAGGATAAGGGATAAATTACTGATATCCTGTATGCTTTCAGAAACTTGTGTAAAGGAACCATTGCTAGAAGGTGAGCTATTGGTAAAAGCAATGGGACTTATTGGTAAAGTCTTCCATGAATATACAGCTGAGCAGAACCTTAGAAGTCATTATCCTCCCCGCCTCCCTTGGCCACACACTGTGAAGGACTCCTGCCAACCTTCACCCTAATACTGCTCTTTGAGAAGGCACGGCACCTCTGGGTCACTAATAATTTGGTAGCGTGGTTTGAATCAATAGAGACCAGGTAGTTAGTTAAACACTAACAAAAGTTTATTGAAGAAAATATAAAAATAAGCTATAAATTAGACTTGAAGTTGTTATATTTGTCTTGTTACTTAGTTACTAGATGTTTTGACAAAAAATCTTAATAATAATACAGCCGCACAGGCAATCCTATCTCAAGTACAAAGACCAAAATCTTTCTTTGAACAACTGGCTTGTTCTGAGCCTCTCCCTACTTGACTCCCCAAGCCTACACAGTCCCTCTTTGGACTCTTAAGACCCTTTTGTGGTCTCCAAACAAAACTAAAATGTTCCCTCAGGAACTCTAAGAGCACACCCTCCCTTCTATGTAATTCTTTTTTCCCAAAACTAACCCCCCTCTGCAAGACCCTTTTATAGTCCTGCCCAGCTGGCTTCCTATTATCTGGTCCCATGCTGCTTCATGATTGGCTGATAGATCGGCCTTTTCACTACACATACACACACACACTTTCCCATAACTATTCAGGTATAATTAAAGTATATTATTGTAACATAACAGAGAATAAAAACTTCCGTTCCTTTGCAATATATTTGTAATTAGTTTTAATTATTTTTCTGTTACAGGATGCATATAGCCTTACTACTTATTGTATATACTCAAATGTACATTAACCTCATATATAAGTCAAGGGCATGTTTGGGGGCAAAATTATGGATTTTGATATGACCCATGAAAGGATGTAAAGGACAAAAGAAAAGGGAAACAATGTCACAGAACTTACAAAATTGCAGCAGGCATAACTGTTTGTGCTCACCCTAAAGGCTGGATGGGTGAGGAGGAATGAACTATGATAAATTGTGACTGTGTGAAGGAGGCAGCCAGGCACAAGTGGGGATATGATAAATCACACAAGTCAGAAAGGATGAAAAAGGAAAGCAAAGAAAATGGCAACTACATTAGCAGTGCTTTTAGTTTTTAACTTTATCGTGATAACTTTATCTGATTTTAACTCAGAAAAGCTGACAAACATACACAGATTCAGATCTTTCAAAGCCTGATTCCACTCAACCTTTCTTTGAGGTGAAGTGTGAAAGAGCTTCCACTGCCGCCATTTTCCTGCCCAGACATTCAAAATTACAGAAGCGGCACGTTAGCAGAGAGAGAATGGAGGGGGTCAGTGCTTCTTTTATTGCTTCCAGACTAAGACCTCACCTTTCGCCATTCTATTTACTGTATATACTCGACTATAAGTCAACCTCATGTATAAGTCGCGGGCAAGTTTTGGGGACAGAATTATGGCTTTTGACATGACCTGTGGATAACTTGGAGGCTCCTTCAGTGTGTGTATGCGAGCAGCAAGAGGGAGGCAGCAATCAATACGGGGCTTCAGTGTTTCAGCCTTCACTCCCAAGACAGCTAAGCAAGCGGGTGAGAGAGAAACTGTTAAACAAACAACAATCAGTCAGTCACCAAGGACTCTCTCTGCTTGGCTCAGGACAGAAAGAAACTGCATGGGAAAAATCTGTAAGAGCTGCTATCACATTACCATACTGACCAGTAAATAAGTTGACCTAGGATTTTGGTGTCAATTTTGGGCATAAATTTTTAGACTTAAAGAAAACTGGGTCAACTATATACAGTATATACAGTAGAGAAAGTGGTGGTTCCTTTTTTCATAAGGGTTAAAGTAAAGTACTTACACTGCCCCATCGATGGTTGACCCAGGTTTTTTTGTGTCAATTTTTGACTAAAACTTACAGACTTACACATGAATATATGCAGTAAGTCATTTTGTACTGCAGGCCAGCTGCTTGTAATAGTCTGATTTTAAAATAAATAAATAGAAGTAATTGTTTAGTTACTATAGAATAAGATAAAGATTTTTGTTTTTTCTAAGTGGCAGTTATAATTGTTGCATACTACTTTGGGAGCCTTAGAGCTATAACAAATTTATTTTGTTATGCAAATAACTTTCCAAGCTATGTGGGTTGTCAATCATAGATATCTTTGTTATAGTGCCGAGGGGATATTAATGAAGCCACCCTGTCTTAAACAGGTACAGCTCAAAAACAGTGTTTTCTAGCTCCTGCTATTGTTTTAGTGTTAGAAAAACAGATGGAGGCTTCAACTGGAGTAACAGTAGTTGAGAAGTTAAATCATGCTATTTTTAGGGTTTTGTATTGAAGGTTGAAAAGATGAGGAAGTAGATTCTAAGAAGAAAATGCAGCCATTGCTACATTGCTGAATCTTGCTGTAGCAGACAGTGACCCTTTTAATACACCCAATGCCATTTCCCCTGTTGTTTGCCTCACCTGCAGACTCACTCTTCTGACGTCAAAGCACACATAGTCTTGCGTGAGAAAATGGAAGCAAGGTTGCTCAATCTCTTGGGTGCTGTCCTTTTAAATTTTGTCCAAGAGATAGTGAGCCTGGGTTTTAACAGACTGCAAGGTGAATCCA
This sequence comes from Urosaurus nigricauda, assembly GCA_034509955.1. Lineage (NCBI taxonomy): Eukaryota > Metazoa > Chordata > Lepidosauria > Squamata > Phrynosomatidae > Urosaurus > Urosaurus nigricauda. The sequence goes on from JAOEGL010000004.1 coordinate 68,254,009, forward strand.
ATTACCAGGCAAGCAAACAAAACACACCCAAACCAATTTCACAGTGAAGTCTTGAACAGAATACATGCAGGCTGCAGGTGAAAACTCTCCCTACATACACACTACCACCTAACGGTTCCTGAGAGTGTAGATTATATTCCTGTCAGAACCAATGAACTCACTGACTCTGTGAATTCATCAGGGAAGCTATTCTTGTTTTCTACTAGTCTTTTATTTGAGCAATCTTTGGTCCCATTTTTGTATACTTGAGGTGACATCAGATCTCCAGTATTATTCAGTATTTCTGAAATGATGACCACATTCTGGTTGTGATATTTTTGTATATGAATAAATAACAATGAGTTCAAATATAGCAGAATGAGCAATCTTAGCTTTCCAGATGATGTTGGACTGCAACTCCCATAGTCTCTCACCAATCACTCCAATTCTTTTAAACATACCAGGGAGATGTGAAGCTTTTTATTTAAATTACTTATTATCAAACTGGAACTCTCATCTAACCTATAAAGTGACGCAATTCTCTGCATCGGCAATGACTTGTAGGAAATCCATAACTGATCAAAGTTAATACATAACACCGTGATATGTCTGGTAAAAATTTGATGTAGCTAATCTATTTTTACTATTTTTATTTTACGTGAAGTTTTTTAAATGAAACTGTCTAGTTGACAGATGTTTATCTTCAAAGCAATTTGTTTATGTGCACTATTTTATTCTTATGTTATATTTTATACTGATGCTGGTCTTTGACTATAATAAAGAATTTCATTTCATTTCATTTTTCACCATAGGAGTGATGGGAATTGTAGTCCAACAGCCTCTGGAAGGCTAGAGTTGCTTATTCAAAAATACATTCTCCACCCTGTGCAAGAGTTACATTTCCACATGTTTCTTGTCCAGCAAGTAACTGCTGTAGAACACAGCTATCACACATGGATAACTCCTAAGAATTATGTATAGAATCTTACTTGTATGAGTTCAATTCAGATGCCATTTTCAGCTACCTTGTTTTTAAAAAGCAATATTGTTACTGAAATGTTAATTTGTAAAAATCATCAGTTTTCATCCTGTCTATTTTGATGTCAAGAGCAATTTAGGATGGATTGTACAAGCATGAATTCAGCTGCACAGAGTAGACTACGGGAATTACTTTAATATTTTAGTGGTTCTATAGTCCTGTTCCATTTTCATAAACCTGTTTTGCTTTGTTTGTCAATTAAAAGATGTTATGTGCTCTCTCCCCACCCCCCACCCCACTTTTTTCATTTGCCATTTTTTGTCCTATCTATCTGGGTGCATTCAATTCACCTGACTTCCCAAAGGAATCTGTTAAGTGTGCTTGGTTGAATGCCAGCCCATCATTGCCTAATGGAGTTAAGTGCAATGTGGATATACTCAGAAACCACACTGGATGAATTATATACATGGGTGCCTGTTAATATAATCAGAACAGCACTTACATTGTGTGTATAATTTACTCTATGAAGTTCACTTATTCATAGGTGAAGCACCAAATTACCAAACAAAAGTGGCTGGTAATATTGTTAATAATGATCACAGGAGACTGCAAGATAAATCCTGAGCTTTGACTGATGCAGTGCTATTGAATTCTGAGTGTATTGGTTTGGGGGCAGTTTATACCACTAAGATTTTAGTATCTGCTGGAACTGATTGAGGGCCACTCTGTTCAAGTAAATGAAGCTTCTAAATTTTTGTAATTTTGGAAAACCTGTCTGCTTGTAGGAAAGGGCAGCCTACCACATTTCAGGTTGCTAGTGCCTGGCAATCTGGTTCCCAGATCACACAAATAAACTAGCAGCAAACACAAATACATCAAAACTAGAAGTAGTATGGAATCAATGATAGTGTTTTTTCTATAACCTCAAAGACATGAACAGCAAATAATGTGAGAATGTTCTGCTGACTAAGTTCTGAGGTAAATCAAGGCCTAGAACTGTGAATGGTTCAATGGGCAAATGCTGGAACATCACAAATCACTTAAGGGACCATCACTTTCATTTGTGTGCAATGGATGTTGAGGAGGCAGCTGCTTTGCTAACAGTGAAGTCTGTTTTCACAGATTCATCTTTATATGTGTGTTTTTCCTTCCAGTCACTTAAAGACACAGGAAAAACACATGCTGTAGAGCCAGTTAAAGTGCTTGCTCATACATTAATGGTATCTCTTTCTAACATGATGCCAAAAACTGTACTTTTGCTTTGAGACTTCTGTGAGGTGGGTAAACAAATGCTGTGGTCACAGAGCAAATGAAGGCAGGAAACTCATGGAAGCTTCAGCCACACAAGTGGTGCCAAGTCTCAGAAGTCTGTTTCTAACAACATGCTGCTGAGAGTGCTATAGTAGTTCTAGAAATGTCAAACAAGTCAGTGAAGTAATTATTTAATTTCAGAAATATGTATGCATTTTTCCTCTTATAGAGAATACTGACTTGTCTTGTTCTATCTTTATATAACATATAGCGTATATATCTTTTAGTGGAATTGCTGTGTGTTCAAGTTGTTTCCAGATTATGGTAAGGTGAACCTATCATGGGGTTTTCTTGGCAGGATTTGTTCAGAAGGGGTTTGCCATTGCCTTCCCCTGAGGCGGAGAGAGTGTGACTTTCCCAAGGTCACCCAGTGGGTTTTCATGGCTGAGCTAGGAATTGAACTCTGATCTTCAGAGACGTAGTCCAACACACTACACCATGCTGGCTTTTGTGCAATTGATAAAAATATAAAACTTGGTGTAGAACCCCTGGGCAAAATATTCTAAAATGTATACATTTTTTTACAGCAAAGCATTTAAAAAATAAGGCATCAGCAGCATCAAGCATAGGAAAATTACACATTAGCAGCAGTAGTTCAATTTCAGCAGCTTTCAGAACCCTTGAGGTCAAAAATGTAAAGGTTCAAAAACTCGTATGAGCAAACATAGTGGCTCAACAGACCGCCCGAAAACGGCAGGCTGGAGGTGCCTGTTTTAACTCCGGAGGGATGCTGCAGCAGCCAAACCATGTGTCCCAAAAAGAACCCAGAAAAATCAGATTCCTTTTAAGGCACCCAGAGCACGTCATGAGTGCATCATTGGCGCACTCATGATGTAAGTGATGCACACCGACATCTGTATGCTGCGTGTTGCTTACATCATCATGGCAGCGCCTGTGTGAACTGGATGCTGCCATGATGCCGCTGCCATTACATGTTAGGGTTCAGGAACATGCGGTTATTGCGCACTCCTGAACCCTAGTATTGGTGGTGGCACACTGCTTTTGGCCTGCTTATCCTGGGCCATAGTTTGGTTTAGCATTATGGCTTAGCATTAATGATGTTTGTGAAAGCCAAGGTATGAGTTTTAACTCTCTGGTTGTAAATACACCTACTTAAGAGTGAGTGCCTTTAGGTACTGTGTGTTTTATTTTTTATTTTTTATTTCAGCTTGTACTTCTTTATTAATTTTTTTCCAGAACATTTAATCTGAGAAGACATGCACAGATTTGCATTGCAAGTTACCATGCTCCAAAACTTTATTTCAGCAGGATTCAGTATGTCTCAGCAAAAGCAAGCCAATTCCTGCTATAGTTCTGAGAAAGCAGTGTAGATGCATTTTGTATGAAGATGTGGTTCCTACCCTTTTGGATAATGTTCTGCCTATAAAGTAATATATGTGGAAATTCACAACTTCAACATTATATTGCTCTGATGTGTAGCAGTATCACCTTATTCTGCTTTAGTTGTACTCTGTATTATGTACCATTGATATAACATCTAATAGCTGTGAAGTCTTTGTATCTATGCAGTACTTTTTAATAGAGAATATATTAGGGGTTCTCACCATTTAGTGTGTTTGTAGATGAGGCTTTGTTGTATAGACATCCTCCTTCATCCACAGCATTATACAGGGGATCCAGATGTCATTATTTTTCATTTGTAACCCTTGTATGTTTTGCCACTCCCCCTTATCTTTTTTTTAACGAGAGAAAAGTTGTTAAGGAAGAAACACAGGATGTCTTCTGGTTGATTGTATCAAGAGCTGTCCATTTGAAAGCACTCTTGATGCTAAATAGGGTGAAATACCCTATATATAGAGAGAGAATCTAGTAACCAAATACACCTGCTTTGAAGAGGATATGCATCTTTTATCACTGAAGTTCTGTATCATCCATTGAGCTGCAATATTCATTTCTTCTTCTTCTTTTAAAAATAACACAGTAAAAAGGAGGGTGGGGACAGTTGTGTGCCTTTTGTGGTTGATTTCTACTATCTCACAATTACCACTTGGCAATCAAAGAAAGCTACCCCTTAATAGCTAATTCACCACATCTTTCTAAAGCTATTAATAATCCTCCTATCGTTGCTTTCCATCAGCCACCTACTCTAATAAAGCTGTTTGTGACAGATGAAATAAAAAATACTAGCTAAAAATCTTGGATCATACCACTGTGGATCGAAGCATTGCATCACTTGTGTATTAATTTCTGCATGAATGACTTTTAAAAAATAGAGGACCTGGAAAAATCTAGCACAGTGAACAAAATTTGACTTGCACTTCCACCATTTTCATATATGCAGTTGAATGCCCAACCCAGAGGCCACATGCAGTATGTGCGGAAAAACCATCACCAATCTTCATACAAGATTCAGGAACCATAAATCAGCAATCACTAAAAAAAATTGGAGCAACTTGCTAGAAATCATTTTAATTCAGAGGCCACAGCCTTTCCAACATGCCTATATTCGCAATAGGGAAACCCTGTGAACCAACCATGCCTGAGACAAGAGAAAGTTTTTTTATCTGTAGACTTGACACCTTGGTGATGCAAGGCCTTAATTTAGAGGACAATATCACTATTCCCTCCAGCACCTTCCTCTTATTTCCACATTTTAACACTTTTGAAATTCTGTAGCAGCCACTAGATGATGTGATTATTTCCGTTCCAAGAGATATCACAGAAGATGGTAGAAGTTGAAATGTCCAGTGTTGTTCTGTAAACATCTGTTTTTAATCATTTAATTAAATTTACTTCAAATATACTTTTCTTCTCAGATTCAGCTGTCTTGTCTGTCTGTCTGTGTGGTTGTCTAACCACAGAACAAAAAAAAAAAAAAAAGAAAGAAAGAAAAGAAAAGAAAAGAAGCAAGGATCAGATGATGATACTTCATTTGAAAGAAAACATTTTCCTCATGAGGAACTAATGGAGGGGAATAAATCACAGCAGTAACTTTTGCCTGTTGCTGGGGACTGGAAGAGCTGTTGGTCCACAAATCTCCAGGAGAAAAAAGGCAGTTTTGGTAGGACTAGGACAGAGACCCAGTTTCCTGTTCAGGGATCCTTTTGGGCTGCATGGACTGTCATTTTTTTAAAAGTCTCAGAAAAAAAAAGCAAACTAAAACTTCAGTTTTAAGTGACTGGAATTGGCTACTACTGTCTTGGAGAAATTGCTTATTTTTCATGTTAAATAGTTTGCGTAGCCCTGCTACCTATTAAAATGTTGAATTACCAAAACCAGAAGAAGTAATTAACTTTTTATTCCCCCCCACTCCCCAAAGATAATCCTTGGAAGTCTTGGGAAAGAGTCAGGATTATAAAAATGGGATTGTATGTTTTAAGACTCCATCTTTGCTCAACTTCACTCCTCTATATCTCCTTTTTCCTCCTTTCCCTGAGTTAGAGCAACGGCCACAAAGAGGAAGCCTTGGTGGAGTTATCTCCCTTTGAGCATCGACTTCTTTCTCCGCCATTAGAAGAGGGATTCCTCTATATCCTTTAGTTCCCAAAATATTATTTTAGGTATCATAGGATTACTCCCTTAATATATTTCCCGATAATAGTACAGATCTGTCTGTTAAACTATTTTAAACACAATTGTTTTGTTCTTATAGCTACCATGTGTCTATTAGTTTGTCTGTTTCTCTTCTTTTTTACAAATTTTCCTTTTATCTATATGGGACATGCTTTTTAAACATTCCCTTTTGGTTCTTTACTGAAGCCAACACACTATATAGTTTGTACAATTAAGCGTGAAAATACTGGAAATTGTAGACTGGCCTTCATTTCAGTTTTGTTCTTTCCTGCTGCTTTTTGGTTCAGTTTCATTTGCCCAAGACAAAATAGCAAACAAAATGAAATGCCCATAAATGATAGATGGAAAGAAGTTCTTATTGCTACTTGGCATGTTGCACCATTTTATTTTAATGATGCAAAATGAAAACTTTCTATTAAGCAGACATACTATAAATATACATATTTAAAAAAACAATCAAATTTGTTTTACATAGAAAAGTCTCTGGTAAAGGTTAGATATTAATAGTAGCCATAACATGTTTATATCCTGGTTAATATTAACCTATACATATCCTGTCAAGTGTTTTTTTTTAACCTTCTGCAAGATTTATCTCCAGTCCAAAAATGAGACAGTGTTTTCTTTCCTGTCAGGGTTTCTGCAGAGTGCACAAAATGTCTGTGCAAAACTGGAGTAAAGCACAGAGGAAGCACAAATAACTAGCTGATTGATCAAAAACATGCAAACAACACATCTGATGCTTCTGATTTTTAAAGTTCATGCAACATGGCAGCACCTGTCATAGTTCAGATATGCAATTTGCATAATTTATGCAATTTATGAAAAAAAGCTTCCTGGCAAATGCAAAACCTTTCAACAGAAAATATCTCACCATCTCACAGGTGAGAAGATTTGTGAGTGTTGTAAGCAAGCATAATTTGTGACATTGCACTGCAGCATTACTGATCGTAGAGGCCACGTCTGTTAGCATTGACTTCCAGTTCCCTGACTTTCTGGGACTGAAACCAAGAAGAAGTACCCTTGACCATGATCTTAAACCAGCATGTCCCCCCCCCCCCACCCTTAATCATTGAGTGTGCAGCTAAAATGCCTTTATTCTCCTTCTACATAAATGCAAGTGTACCATGAAGCCTTCTAAATCAGTAATTATTGAATTGTCAAGTATTATTATTCCATTTCACATGTTATGTCTGAAATAAATTTGCTACTGGAGTGTGAATTTGGTATTAAATTTTGTGTGGATGTGTCTCTTTAGCACATATCATAATACACCAGTAGAGATTTTCTTCCACTACCATCCCACACACAAAGTTAAGTTTAAGTCATACTTTTCTGGAAGGTGTTTCCAGCTCATGCTGTGTTCTACTTGTATAAAACAACATTGTGATAATGTGGAGTGACATGTCTTGCTTCTTGCATAGTTAATCCTCCATTGTGGACTTGTCCATAGTTCTTCCTCCATTGTGATGATTGGTTTAGAGTATTTAAACATTAAAAAATATTATTATTATTATTATTATTATTATTATTATTATTATTATTATTTACCAGTATCTCCTAGACATTAAGGTCCAAACTCCCTCAGATTTTCCATGCCATTTAATAAAATTGCTTTGTTTTGAAATGTTATCACAATGCAACAACAAAGGTTGTTGTTGTTGTCCTGACAATAAGGGCTGTTCGACAGTCGAATGCACTTCCTCGGAATGTGGTGGAGTCTCCTTCTTTGGAAGTTTTTGAACAGAGGCTGTACAGCCATTTGTCGGAGATGCTTTGATCGTGTATTCCTGCATGTCAGAGGGTTCGACTGAAAGGCCTTTGTGGTCTCATCTAGCTCTATGATTTTTTTATTCTATCCTCTGAGGCTGAGAGCTTGTGACTTGCCCAAGGTCACTCGTTGGGTTTCATGGCTGAACTGAGAATTGAACCCTGGTCCCAGAGTCCTAGTCCAACATTCAAACCACTATACCATGGTGATATGCCTGCACCACTGAAAACTGCTTCCTATTCCATTCAACTGATGCTTTTAATCCCTGTTTTTCAGACCAGAGGGGTTTGGTCCATAATATTTAATATTCCATAGAATTTTCCTTTGTTGGAATATACAGATCATAGAAAGTTCTTTTTAAGTATAAATACATGTGATATCAAAAATAAATAAATACTGAGGTAGCCTTGTTGGCCATGTAGCAAAGTACAGGAACATCCAAAATCTAGAAAACATTGATACCTTTATTGGGGCCAACCAAAATGCACAAAATACATGTTGCAAGTTTCCCAAAAATTGCCTCTGTCCCTGGATCCCAGGAGGAGCATCTCTTTGTCTTGCTAATGGAACTTGTTTCCTGGAGTACCCACATGGCCAGAAGCTGGAGGGACCTGCCTGCAGCAATACCACCTCCAATACCACCTGAACTAAAAACAGGAAAATCTTGACAAAATGCAGGCTTGTGACTAACATCATCATAATTTTTCCCCTCCTATAAGACTTTTAACATCTTTGCCTGATGAAGATACCAATGGTTGTTTTGAATTTACAATAGAATGGTATTTTGTGCATTTTGTTTGGTCCAATAATGATATCACTATTTTCTGGATTTTGGATGTTATTGTAATATGATATAAAGAATGCCTTAATATCAGTTCTAGCTTTTAAATTAGCCACATGTTTTCATTTCCACTGCTTAATGTGTTTGTGAGCACTATGATTTTTTTTTTTACTTCTACTAGCTCTTCAGAGACGTTTTGAAACAAACATTTTCCTCAACAAGGTGACTAGATTGACTTTTTAAAATATTTATAAAATGTGTTGTTTGGGGAGCCCATTCTGACATTGCTCCAGTTTCCCTAATCCCCCCTGCCATATAGTTATTAGAACTGTACATTCCACTATCTTCTCAACCTTGGTGAGCCGAAAATACTTCTTTCATCTGTAAGATATTTCACTTTAACCTTGTCATCTTTTACAGACCTTCAAAATATTCAATTATGACATGTTGGCTATGTGCCCTGTGTGTATACATTATTGCCTTTTGTTTGCTTAAGATGTGCTGTCAGTTTCACTAGGCGTTTCTCAGATCTTGTGTAATTCAATAAAAACCATGTCCCTTGCCATTTTTTCTACATGATACATAATAATGCCAACACATCTATCACAGCTGTTCTCGCCATCACTGTGCCTTGATGTATACATTTATAAGTTAGCCAATCCTTTTCGTTGTCCCTTGTTTCCGCAAAATTCCATGTTTAACAAATAAGTGCAGGGTAGTGTATAAATACCCTAAAGGTACTGGATCATCTATGACCTTGGAAATTAAGCAAGGTCAGCCCTAGTTAGTACTTGAATGGGAGACCACCAATGAATACCAGGTGCTTTAAGCTATATTCAGACAAAAGAATTGGGAAAACCACCTCTGAGTATTCCTTGTCTAAGGAAACCCTATGAAATTCATGAAGTCACCATAAATCGACAGATTATTTGAAAGCGCATACAATGTATAATTAGGCCATGAAGCCCCAGTTTTGGAAAGCTATTCCTCCCCCCCCCCCCAAGTCATAATTCCATAATTCTGTTATTGCTATCCCTTTCCAGACTGATTCTATCCATGGAAATTGGCTTTCTGCCTCACCTTAGGACATCTCCCCCTAGTTACGAACCATAATTTAGGAAGCACTTAATTGGAGGTTTGGGAGTGAGGGTTTTTTTGCATATATTCTTAAAGTATGCACAGCTGTTGACACTGCAAGGTCAACTATCCTAGGTGTGTTAGGGACAAATCCAAAATTATCATGTGTCTAGACATTATGACTTGAAGTAAGCATTCTATTTCATTTAAAAGATTAGGAGACATCTTATTCAGAGTAATTTAATAAAATACATAGAGAGATGAGTTTTGAAGAAAAAGTGCATTTTTATAAGGATCACTTCTTTAATAACCCAATTTTGACTTCTTAGCTGCCTTAAGATTAAGTTACTTTTTTGTTTGTCAGAGGACTTGCTCTACTGTCATATATAGATAGGCATAACCAAGGCATCCTTGAAGAAAAATCATCCTGTCTGAATAGTGTCTGAAATTTCTTAGTAGCAAAAAGGGACCCTCCTACTTTTCTTTCTCCTTCTTTGAATTGACTTGCTCTTTTCAAGTGTTGGGAAAGCTTGTGATTGTTGTTGTTGTTGTTGTCATGTGTCTTCAAATCATTTCCAACTTACAGTAACCCAAAGGCATTTTCTTGGCAAGTTTTTTTCAGAGGGGTTTGTCATTGCTATATGCTGACAAATATTGCTGCAGTCACATAGTGACTACTCTGGCAGCAGTCTCTCAGCCTGTGTTGGTATGTTGTGGTCTCCATGCAGTCAGATCTGTGACTACCTGGAAAGTGTGGGAAACACTGAGATCTTTGGCTCTGCCTGCTAGAATCGAGAGGGGCTTATACCCAAAAGGGTGAGCCAAATGCCTCTCTGGGCAGTTCTCTTCTGCTGCATCAGTAACACTTCTGCATAGTAGCTGTCCAACTCCCATGGACAACAGGTGGCTACCTTTTCACTCCTAGTCTTACAGAATGCCTCCTGTTAAGTGGCTACTTTGAGTCTCAATTGGAGTGGGTGGGAAGGGGAGGGGATAATTACAATAATGATGTGGCTGCAGTAGAAAAGTGTTTGTTGGTTAGCTGAGAAAGTCTCAGGGCAAGTGACAACAACATGTGGCGGTTGCAGGACACCAGCATGGTTGTACTGGCAAGATGTTGCACAATAAATACAATCTGATCTAATGGGAAGAGAGTGACAAAAGCTATTCAGTGCTATCACTCTTTGTCATCATGTATGGTTGTGCTCATCTTTGTAACTTCTTCACAGATTGGCATAGATAAAGACATCCCTAGACATTAAAGGTGGGTTTGTTTGTTTTTAAATGAACGAGAGATTGTGACAGCCTCATTTTAGTCATCTTTGCCTCCAGGGAAATTTCAGATTTGATTTGGTCTAGGACCCCCACTTATTTATTCTTTTTGCTGCCCATGGTATCAGCACTCTTCTCCAGCACCTAATCTCAATTCATTTTATTTTTGTCCATTTTCTTAATTGTCCAGCTCTCCATTCATACATGGTAACAGGGAATATAATTGCTTCTTTAATTCTAACTTTCATGCTTAGTTGTATATCTTTGCTCTTTAGGACCTTTTCTAGTTCTTCCATAGCTGCCCTCACCATTCACAATACACTGAAAAGCTATACAAATATATGAAAAAATGAAGGACAAATGGAATCAAGAGTATGAAGATGGAACCACAATTTTTAAAAAGCAAGGTAGAAGCTTAATAAGAGAAATGGGGGAAAACAAATCACCAGGAACAGATGAAATTCCAATCAAATTCCTACAACTCACACTGACGGAATCAAAGACTGGAGCAACTATAGGACCATAGTGCTAATCTCCCACACAAGCAAAACCATGCTCAGAATTCTGCAACATAGACTCCATCCATACATGGACAGAGAAATCCCAGAGGTCCAAGTAGGGTTCAGAAGAGAAAGAGTCACTAGGGACCAGTTTGTAAACATATGATGGCTAATGGAGCACACGAAAGAATTACAAAAGAAAATCCACATGTGCTTTATAAACTAAACATAGATCATGAAAGGCTATGGAATAGCCTTAAAAACATGGGAGTGCCAACACATCTAATAATCTTGACGAGGAATCTGTACTGAGGACAAGAGGCAACGGTTATGGTTCCCAGTTGGCAAAGGAGTTAGACAAGGCTACATTCTTTCACCCTATCTTTTCATCTTGTATGCAGAACACATTATACAAAGAGGAGCCTTGGATACAGAAGAAGGAGGAATGAAAATAGGAGGAAGGAACATCAACAATATAAGTTATATATTATATATATATAAGTTATATCCCCGACACCATCTGTCGGGGATGCTTTGACTGTGATTTCCTGCATGGCAGAGGGTTGGACTGGATGGTCCTTGTGGTCTCTTCCAACTCTACAGTTCTAGGATTCTATGATTCTAGTAGCTGAACATATTGGAATAGAATCATAGAATCATAGAGTTGGAAGAGACCACAAGGGCCATCCAGTCCAACCCCCTGCCATGCAGGAACTCCCAATCAAAGCATCCCCGACAGATGGTCATCCAGCCTCTGCTTAAAGACCTCCAAGCAACTACTGAGAAAGTTCAAGGAAGAAAGTGCAAAGGCAGGCTTACTCCTGAACATAAGAAAACAAAAATAATGACCACAGAGAATCTTCACAAGTTCAATCTTGACAATGAGGAAACAAAAATAGTCAAAGAGTTCCTATACCTGGGATCAAACATAGATCAGAACAGGGATTGCAGTCAAGAAATCACACACACATACCTGTTCTCAAAATTTATTGGCAGATGAAATTCCAGTCGAATTCCTACAACTCACATATTGGAACAGCACATATTAGAAATACCTTTTGCATTCAGTTAGTAAAGATATTTAGCTTTCTCAGTCTCTTTAATGAAAAGACTCTGATGAAAGTTCAAATGGTGGATTTTCCAAAAAGTTCTAGTCATATTGCAAAGGTGCTGCAGGAAGTAGGTGGTACTCTGCGTGATCTGTTTTTAAGCAGGAAGTCAGATGGCCAAAATGACTTTTAGTCTGTAACGATTAGCTTGAGAAAGGGTTTAATTTTCTGTATCTTGATGGACTAGAAGCTGTCTTTCCAGTTTCACTATTGCCTTTGAAAATGGAGCAGAAATTATTACATCTGAGCATAGCTTTAAATCCTTTTGCTGGGGATATTTTTTTTAAAACGGCTTAATTCTGTAGTGTCTTTTTAGAATGTTTCTTAGATTCTTTGCCAGGAATTGAAACTGGACAACTTGGCAATATGAGAAGGGTCTTTTGTTTGTCTGCAGATGCTCAATTCTGAACTCCATGCATGAGGAAGTAGTTTATAAGAAATAAGAAAAAACAGCTTGTTTAATAGGAATGTGAGACAGCTCTCATTATTATTAGTCAGAATGCTCTTCTCTTCACCAGGTAGATGAAGCCAAGATCCAATTCAGAGCACAATATACACTGTCATTAAAATGAAATGTTCTTTTATCTACATCACAATTTCTGAGTCAAGAAAAGCTGTTTGTTACCACAACAGGTATCCTAATGAGATTGTTTACAGTGGTGTTTGTTGGGGTTAGGAGGCTAAGTAATAGTGTGCTTTGTATTTATCTGTAAAAGAAGGGTGAGTTCCCTGTAAATTCTTTAAACTACAGGGGGAGGGATTAGGCTGCTGAGGCCTTTGAACTTACTTCATCAAGAACCAGCTGCTTGCAAAGGGGGATTAAAACCTTTTAATCCTTTTGTGCAAAATAATATGGTGTTTAATGTGGCAAGCATGCTATCAAAATTAATTTTCATGTTTCCTTTTCCAGGCAAGAGCATTGAGCTCTGTCTTTATTCAAGCAGGAGAATTTTTTGCCCAGTCTCTTTCCTGGCTGTATATATTCTGGACATTTTTGCCCATTATGGTGCATTTAATAATTTTGACATTTTCAAGGAAGCTGTAAATTAGGGATTGTAGGACTTGCATGTTAACCCATCTGCAAGAATTGGTTAGATTCAGGGCCAGACACTGATGAGAAGGCTGCGTCACACAGTACAGTACTAATCAAGTTTATTAATCCACAAAAGTTATTCGCCACTTCCACCCCCAGACTTTCTAGTGATGTACACTACCGGTATATATTAAAACCACTTTTGGGGGAAAGATATGGTCCCTATATCATAGATAATATTATTTAACCTTCACCCCAGTCAGATATTCTGGGTATACAAAACAGGAGACAAAAATACTGGGGGATGTTAATATTTTATGTTGTTGTAACTTTAATGCAGGAGGAACATATTTGAAAATTTCAGCTGCAGTTGAATTGGAGCATATCAAACCTGGTTGCCTGATAGGGTTTCCCTGTTCCATTTCCTGAAAACACAAACAGATGTATTTGCATACTAGGGAAGCTGTTTGCTAAATATAAAAACAGAGTTGATCTCTTATTCCAAGCAGACATTTTAGTATTTATCCATTTCATCCTTGCATTCCAGGACAACTATTTGCACAATTTTCTCTTCAGTGTCATTCTGCGATCATATAGTATTCATCTAAAATTCACACATCCCAAAATGTTTCAGGAAAGTATTCTGTGCAGATATACAGGGTGGGAGTGGGGATTGCTTTGTATTAAAACCGGACAAAAATCATGCCTTTTGCAAGAAAAGCCATTTTGCACAAAAAACATGGATTTCTGGAAACAGTGTTTTTGTATGGAAATTAATGTCTTTTTTTCCTGCAAAAATGACACAAAAGCTCCCCACTATTTCCAGAAACTAATAGGGAATGGTGTTTTTTGTTTTGATTTATTCAGGTGGGTTTCTGAAAACTAGGTCTCCCTCCCTCCCTCTGTGTGCACTAAGAGGCAATATTGACTTCCCGAGTTGGAAGTTGCTCAAACTGTGAGCCTACTGGTATGTGATACAGAAATCATGTTCTTGTTGCATTTTGGTCAATTCCAGATGAAAACTTTATCGACAATCCTGTGTATTGGATTCTATGGAAGATAGGATATAAACATAATAAAGAAATAGGCCCACAATAAGTATGTGCCATAACATAGAGACTTATATGTAGATTTAATTTTGATATTTTGATGTAGATTTGAAACAGGACTGGAATTTTATTGCTCAGGACTCCTAGCTCCCCAAGTCAGTATTTTCACAATTGGAGAAATTCTTCCCCATTTTGCAAGTGGTGTAAAAGTTATCCAATAAAGAGTTTTTTTACTGATAAAGTGTAGGACTAGGTATGGTAGAGGAGCTCCTGATCTAGTCTCGCCTCTTTAAACATTAGTAGTTACATGTGCACTGTATCTGAATGGCATTTGCTTTAGTTGCAGCATCATATGTAATTAATTGATAGTTCCTTATGGATATGAGGCAAGTGTTTCAACTACATTTTGTAGGCCTTGACCATTCAGTGAAATAGAAGAGATTCTCTTGCTCAGTCATGTGTGCACATATTGTTTAGCATGTGCCATGGAGTGCACAAGTCACTTTTCTCTCAAAGATAGCTGTGATGGCTATTGTTGGCAAGTGAAATACAGTTGTTAAAAGTCATGATGAAACACAGTTTTGCTTTCTATGCTGGCTGGACACATTTTAAACTTGCAGAATGTTTATGTAGAAAAGAGAGCTGCTCCATGTGAGAAGGCCAGTTTGATTTCTTTTTATGTCCTCCTCAGGATTAGTGCCCATGAACCACGAAGAACATTTCTTTAGGCCATTTGTTTTGCATTTTTCTTGCTTGTTCCCGTGCCCCTGCTGTACTTAAATCACCCCTCTGCACTTTCCTACCTGGTAATTGGCCTAATTGTACACAAAATCATACATTAGACAAAAGTTATTCTAGCAGTAGATCTTGGTTACTGCAGCCTAAGACATTTCTTATCCTACCATTCAAAGTATGTTCTGCCATCTATGAATTATTGTATTTCATAGCTGCAATACATATAATTAGAAACTAAATCTTAAAGTAATGCCTAGGGAGGATTCTGTATTGCAGGAAGCCTTGAGTCCATGAAGGTGGCCCTCTGGTGCAGTCAATTAGCTTGATTGGCAGCATTGTTGTGAAGGAAGAAAGGGCAAGATTTAGCAACAGCATCAGTTTGGATGAGTCAGATTGTAGAAGGTTGTTGGCCTGAGGCACTAACCATATCTTGTAACATTATGTATTGTGTATGATCAGCATTTATTCCACACCCTATGATGAAGTAAAGATTCTAGTTGTTGAGCACCTTAGTTTAGCATTTTACCTGTCTTGGCACCATCTGCTGGAAGACAGGTAGGCCTGACTTCTTCCCTCTACTAAATTAAAAGCAGTACACGCTCTACTTAACGGCATGTGAATTCCCCCCCCCCCCCAAAACAGGGGAAAGTATAATATAAGGAGCAGGGGAGCTGTAAACTTTGTTTTAGAGGTTCTCGTTTAAATCTTTTTCTTTTTAAAAGTACCTTTGAGGGGTTCCCCTCCACCTCAGAGGAAGTGAGTACAAGTTAGCAACCAGGAAATCTCTATAAATTTATATTCCCAATAGATCTGGTGACAGAGATTTGGTGAAATAGGCCAGGCCATCAGGGGCCTTTGACATTGGTGTTTACCAGGGGATATTCTTTGAGGAGGAAGCCCACAGTCCTGTTTTAGTGATTACTTAACATTTCTCAGTATGGACACTGAGGGAATGGCTGCAGTCACCTGCAACATTTATGGGATGTTTGTCTTCTTGCCTACAGAAGTGGAGAACTTCATATGCCCCAAGTGGAAGTTGGTAGCCCTCTTGGAGGAGAAAGTACAGCGGCTGGAAACCAGGGTAGCTACACTTCAGCATATCAGGGAGCAAGAGGTTTTCCTGGACAGAACGGAAGGAATGATCTTGGAAGGGGACCACACAGAGGAAGTCACTGGGGATGAGAAGGTCCCTTCATGTACACAGGAGGCAGACAGCTGGAGGAATGTCATACAGAGAAGCAGGGAAATCAGGGATAGCTATGGGAGCTTGCAGCTACAGAATCATTTTGGAGCCCTTTCACTTATCAAGAAGGATGAGGAAGTCCAGCATAGACAGACTTCAGGGAAACAGCAGGGGAGCCTGGGAGTTCCATCGCAGGGAACAGCTGCTGCTAAGCCTCGGAAAAGACGCATGGTCGTGGTGGGGGACTCCTTGCTGAGGGGTACAGAAGCAGTGATTTGTGGCCCGACAAGATGTCTCGGGAGGTGTGTTGTCTCCCTGGGGCAAAGATCAGTGATGTGACAGAGAAGCTGACAACACTGGTCAGTCCTACTGACCAATACACAGCAAGACACAGCCTTCAGAATAACAGAAGGGATTACGAGGCTCTGGGTAAGACGTTGAAGGAAATAGTTGCACAGATTGTCATCTCTTCTCTTCTGCCAGTAGAAGGACATGGTCTAGGAAGAGAGAGGAAAATAGCAGATGTCAACAAGTGGCTCTGCAGATGGTGTCGCCGAGAACAATTTGGATTCTTGGATCATGGACTGCGGTTCCATGAGGAGGGAATTCTGGCAAAGGATGGGCTACATCTCACGCCAGTTGGCAAAAATGTTTTTGCCAATAGTCTCAAGAATCTGATCAGGACGACTTTAAACTGAGTTATGTAGGGAAGGGAGACAGCATTCTGGAAGACAAAAGGGCTTGAAACAATAGTCAAAGTGACATAGAGGGAACAAGGCAAACAGGCCAAGGACCCAACAATAGGAAGCAAAAAAAAAAACCGTGCACAGGCATCAAGCAAAGGGGACACATGGTCTTCGATGTCTCTACACTAATGCACAGAGCATGGGAAATAAGCAAGATGAACTTGAACTCCTAGCACAACCAGGGAAATATGATATAATAGGCATTACTGAAACCTGGTGGGATGAGTCTCATGATTGGATTGTAGAAATAGAGGGGTATAACCTTTTTAAGAAAAACAGGCCAAACAAGAAAGGAGGAGGAATAGCATTATACGTCAAGGATATTTACACCAGTGAAGAGATCCAGGACATCAATACTGGAAGCCAGGTGGAGAGCATCTGGATAAATATTAAAGGAGAGGGAAACAACAGGGATATTACTGTGGCAGGGACTCAGGCAGAGGAATTGGATGATGTCTTTCTAGGACAGATGACCACACACTCAGAAAGGAGAGATGTAGTAGTGATGGGGGACTTCAACTATCCTGATATTTGCTGGAATTCAGATTCTGCCCAATTATCAAGGTCTAGCAAATTCTTCACTTGCTTGGAAGACAATTTAATTGTCCAAAAGATGGAAGAGGCAACAAGGGAGTCAGCTATTTTGGATCTTAACCAACAGGGAAGACCTAGTTGATGGGTTGCAAGTGGTGGGATCGTTAGGTGGGAGTGACCATGTTCTCCTGGAGTTTGTTATACAGTGGAAAGGTGAAGCCAGGCATAGTCAGACACACATTTAGGGGAGCTGATTTCAATAAACTTAGAGAAATACTGGGGGTGATCCCATGGTCACGAATACTAAAAGAATTCAAGACGGATGGATGGGAGTCCTCAAAAGGGAGATACTGTAGGCGCAATTTCAAACAGTTCCAATGAGGAAGAAAAATGGGAGATGTCTCAAGAAACCAGTATGAATGACTAAGGAACTTACAACTGAGCTAAGTTTTAAACTGAACATGTATAAGAAATGGGAAAACGGGGAAATCACTAAAGAGGAATTCAAACAAATAGCCATCATGTGTAGGGATAAAGTCAGAAAAGCTAAAGCGCAAAATGAAATCAGGCTTGCTAAGAGGTTAAGAACAATCAAAAGGGCTTTTTTGGATATGTCTGCAGCAAAAGGAAGAAGAAGAAAATGGTAGGGGCATTGTGTGGTGAAGATGGCAAAATGCTAACAGGGGACAGAGAAAAGGCAGAATTACTCAATACCTTCTTTGCTTCAGTCTTCTCAGAAAAGGCAAAGGGTGCTCAAGCTAAGGAAAATGGAGCAGAGGACAGAACAGGGGAATTTCAGCACAGAATAAGTGAACAGATAGTACAGGAATACCTGGTTAACCCAAATGGGTATTAAAAGAACTGGCAAATGTAATATTGGAACCATTGGCAATAATCTTTGAGAACTCCTGGAGAACAGGAGAAGTCCCAGCAGACTGGAGGAGGGCAAAAGTTGTCCCCATCTTCAAAAAAGGGGAAAAAAGAGGATCCCAACAATTATTGTCCAGTTAGTCTGACATCAATTCCAGGAAAGATTCTAGAGCAGATCATTAAGCAGAGTCTGTGAATATCTAAAAGATAATTCCATAATCACAAAAAGTCAACATAGGTTTCAGAGAAGCAAGTCATGCCAGACAAATCTGATCTCTCTCTCTCTCTCTCTCTCTCTCTCTCTCTCTCCCTCTCTCCCTTTGATAAAATTACGAGCTTGGTAGATGAAGGGAACGCTGTGGATATAGTATATCTTGATTTTAGTAAGGCCTTTGTCAAGGTTCCCCATGAAATTCTTGCAAACAAGCTTGCAAAATGTGGACTAGAAAAGGTAATTGATACATGGATTTGTAACTGGTTGACTGGCCGCACCCAAAGGGTGCTCAGCAATGGTTCCTTTTCATCCTGGAGAGAAGTGACAAGTGGGGTCCCACAGGGTTCTGTCCTGAGCCCAGTGCTATTCAATATCTTTATTAATGACTTGGATGACAGTATTGAGGGCCTAGTTATCAAATTTGCAGACGACACCAAATTAGGAGGAGTAGCTAATACCCCAGAAGACAGGATCAAAATTCAAGACCTGAATAGACTAGAAAGATGCCCAAAGCTAACAAAATGAAATTCAACACAGAGAAATGTAAGGTCCTGCACTTAGGGAGAAAAAATGAAATGCACAGATATAGGATGGGAGACACCTGGCTGAATGAGATCACATGTGAAAGGGATCTAGGAGTCCAAGTAGACCAGAAGTTGAACATGAGTCAACAGTGCGATGCAGCAGCTAAAAAGGCCAATGCAATCTTAGGCTGCATCAATAGAAGTATAGTGTCTAGATCAAGGGAAGTAATATATCAGCCCTGGTGGCGCAGTGGTTAAATGCCTGTACTGCAGCCACTCACTCAAAACCAGAAGGTGGCGAGTTCAAGACCAGCAAAGGGCTGAAGCTTGACTCAGGCTTGCATCCTTCCGAGGTCGCTAAAATGAGTACCCAGATTGTTGGGGGCAAATAGCTTACAATTGTAAATGAAGCTGTTTGTTTAACAAATTGTAAGCCGCTCTGATAGTCTTGGCTGAAGAGCGGGGTATAAATAAAAACATCATCATCATCATCATCATCATCATTATTATTATTATTATTATAGTGCCACTCTATTCTGCTTTGGTCAGGCCCCACCTGGAATACTGTGTCCAGTTCTGGGCACCACAATTAAAAAAGGATGTGGAGAAACTGGAGCGTATCCAAAGGAGGGCATGGTGAAGGGTCTAGAAATCATGCCCTATGAGGACTGCCTTAGAGAACTGGGGAAGTTTAGCCTGGAGAAGAGAAGGTTAATAGGTGATATGATAGCCCTGTTTAAATATTTGAAGCGATGTCATATTGAGGAGGGAGCAAGCTTGTTTTCTGCTGCTCCAGAGAACAGGACCCGGAACAATGGATGAAAGCTCCAGGAAAAGAGATTCCACCTCAACATTAGGAGGAACTTCCTGACAGTAAGGGCTGTTCAACAGTGGAATACACTCCCTCGGAAAGTGGTGGAGTCTCCTTTCTTGGAGGTCTTTAAACAGAGGCTGGTTGGCCATCTGTCGGGTATGCTTTGATTGAGAGTTCCTGCATGGCAGGGGGGTTGGCCCTTGTGGTCTCTTCCAACTCTATGATTCTACCAAGTTTGGGACACTTGTGTTTAAACTGCAGCCATAGATCCCCAGCCTTCCCCCCCAAAGAAAAGTGGGGGGAGAAATTAAAAAAGAAACGGAAAGAAATGTTTTAATATAAATTGTGTTAGGATATATGAATCTTTAAGTCTCATTCCCATGGACTGAGAAATTGACTATGTTAATCCAGTGTACCATACAAATAAAACACATGTGCAATTATTAAGATTATGGCATTCACAGTTTTAAAAGTCATATGGGGCAATAATTCACCACCTGGAATTCACCACCCGCGCAGAAGTGGGATCACTGCATTGCAGGGCCCACTCAGGCTGCTTATCTAGGACAGCCATGATTGGTGGTACCAAAAAGAGTACCCAAAAGGCCACCTAAAAGAGTGATGAAGGCAATTCCTGTTCCAAAACTGATTTTTGAGAAGAGCAGTTGTATCCAAGAATTTACTCATATATCTTGATGGGGAAGAATTACTGGAAACTGCCCTATAGTTGTTTTCATTTTCTGGATCCAGTTTTTATTTTATTTTTTTCAAGAGAATGATATCATCCCATCTCTCAGGAAAGAATTTACTGTCTCCTGAATCTAGTCAGGTATCTCCTCCTTGTTAAATATAATAAGCCAGGAGGAATGAAGATCAGGCATATAAGTAGGCAGGTGAACCTGGCAATGCCCCTGAGTTCATCTTTAGGCCTCAATAATAAAGAACAAATCAAGGGCAAAAATGAGGTGAAAGAGATCACTTGCTCAGACTGCATTGCAAAATGATCAGTTACAATGCTAATCAACAGCAGCATGAACTTTTTCAATGTTTTTTCTTCCCTGTGGCAGATGATAAGAGGGGAAGAAATACAGATATATGTAAATAGAACTAAGTAGAAATAGATGTGAATCTAGGTAAGTAAATATATTAAATCAATGTAAGTTAAACAATCGCAGCTAGTAATTGATTGATTTTTATCTCAAGGAACTGTCTGTGACACTGAGGTTATACATAGTGAGCTGTCGATTTCCTATATCTGAGAAATATTTTCTCTGGTTTTACCCTGTGCTTTCCCACAGCTAAGTCCACACTTAAAGGGCTCTTAATAATTTCAAACCATTTAGGAAATTTCATAGAACTAATAGCATACATGAATACTTTACAAACTGAGAATATGATGGTAAATTTGAGTGAATTCCATACACTAATCTGGAAAATTGTCTTTGGTGCTAAAAGATAGAATAGCACACATGATATCAAAATAATTACTATATATATTTGCGTATAAGTCGAGAAATTTAGGTCAAAACATTGACCCCCAAAACCTGGGCTGACTTATACATGGGTCAGTATGGTACTTGGCCCGAGCCTCTCCCCAGCCAGGTTGTCTCCCTAGCTGGGCTGTCTCCTGAGGTCTGACCCTCAGCCCATCCATGGGTCATACCAATATTCATAATTTTGACTGCAAACGTTTACCTCGACTTATACATCAGGTCAACTTATAGTCAAGTATATACATACCAGTAGGTGATTTTCCCCTCCAAATTCTTAAAATTGTCTTCAAAGAGAATAAAGGTAGATAGTCTCATCTTCTCTGATTGTCCACAATTTTATTCTGTAATTAGCATTCTCATAACTTATAAGTTTGATGTATTTATCAAATATTTTATCTTGCTCATTTATTTGAGATATCAGGGCAACAAACAGGTAAAATAACATAAATAATTTAAACAGTTCCAGATTAAAATCAATGAATAATTTAAACAAGGAAAAACATGTCAAGCAACTCAACAGGTTAACACACCTTTAATGGGCTAAAAAATATAGTAATTTAAAAACCCATGTACATGCTTAAATTAAATTAGACTCCCAAGGTGTTAAGTAAAAGCCATATCTTGACCAGGAACCAGAAAGAAGCCAACATTGGCGCCAGGCCTCCAAGAAGAGAGCATTTCACAAATGGGGCGGCATAGCCAAGAAGGCCCTACCCTGTGTGTTCCCCCATCATACTGTCCCACAGAAGAAAGCCCCTCTGGCAGATTTCAGTCTTTGGGCAGAAAAGTGTTCTTTCAAGGACTGAGGTTCCAGGCCTTTGCATGTCATCACCAGGACCTTGAATTCAAACCAGAAGCACACTGGCATGGTGCAATGTGTTATCTGTATGTTCACCTAGTCAGTAGTAACGTTCTAGCAAGTAGGAATGACAATAATTGTCTGTGTATGTTCATTTAAATTGTTTTGTCTTGTTTATCTTTGTCTTCTTCATTAAATGCCAAGTTCATTTGGGTTTCATATTTTCAACACAGCATGTATCTCATAAAAAAAATCTTGTGTTCACCTTGTCTATCCAATTGGTATTTCTTTTCATTTTTTTCCTTCTCTAACCTCAGGAGAGACTGAAGAGTCAGCAACAATGGATAATGATGCCCACATTTCTCCTTAACCCTTTCCTGAAAAGGGCAGCCCCGCTCCATGATTTTTAGCTAGCATGTAATTATTGGGGATTGGCATCACCAGGAGTTCATTTGGTTTTTAACATCTCAGTGTGCATTTTTTATAATATGAACAGCAGGTAGACACTGAGCTCTTTCATAGACCAGCAAAGCAGAGTAAGCCTTCCAGAAATCCCTGCATGCTTCATTGTGAGATACATTGTAAGGCCGTGCAAGCACTTTCAGTGATTATGCTGCATTATAGATTAAGTTTCTGTCCTATCCAGTAGCTGATTAACTCCATCTGCACATATTTGTCCAGAAATCAGAGTCCTACATAGGAGAATTGCTAGGTATTTAAAAGATCCAAGACACAGGTCCATTAGCCCTCCCTGGAGTAAAAATAGGCATGTAAGCATTTTGCAGAAGGCCTCAAGGTAGAGATGAGAGGTTCACACGGAACATTATAAAAGCTCCATGGAATCACCCAAAATAGAACGTTACCCTTATTCCCCAGTCCTAAAAACTGATCAGAGAGAGAAAGAACATAAAGAATACACACCCAGATCTTGCCAATATCTTATTGCTTGGAACAGATGTAAGCCTGCATTAACTTTACTTTAAATGCCATGTATGTCTTGCCTCCATCTCACTATGCGGTTTATTTTCTTGTAGACAAGCCAAACTTCATGAAAACTCCTGAGGATCAGATTGGGATTTCTGGAGGTGTGGCCTCCTTTGTATGCCAAGCAACAGGAGATCCAAAGCCACGCATCACATGGATGAAAAAGGGAAAGAAGGTCAGCTCTCAACGATTTGAAGTAAGTGGCAAATGAATATGCTCTGGTGATTTTGGGTGCCATATTTGGGTGCCAAACCAATATTCTGGAAAGGAAAATATCCACTGAGTATGTTTTGAGCTAAGACAAAGTACTATTTCATACAGATAAAATGTAGAATTCTCTACCACAAGATATAGTGATGGCCGCCAGCTGTAGAAAGCTGTAGAAAGATTGATGATTTCTAAGGCTACTAAGTCATGTTCATTATAGTCTTCAGTACAGGAGCTGATATGCCACTTTCTGGGAGTAGGTAGGTAGCATTGTGCTCATGGACTTCCCATTGCTGTCTAGTTAGTCACTATGAGAATAGAACTAGTTTTTGTTCTGATCTCATAGGCCTGTATGTTGTTATAACATATCAAATTTACCATAATCTAGGCTTGAACTATTGTGGGGACAAACATATTATCTTCCTTGTAGGAAAGTCAAATTTCTTCTAAGAGCTAAAGCAGTAAGATTCCTCAAATTTTAGTACAGCTACCTTTTGGAATTTTTATATAATCTGGGTGATATTATTTCTTTTCTTTTTCTTTTATAAACTGAGATTAGATGAGTGTGAAGTTAATTAAGTCTGTGTCTGTTAACTTGCAGCCCTTGCTATTAAGGAATAATTTATAGATGATTTCATGGTAATCTAACAAGTTCTCTCTTTGCTATGTGAAAAGGTTGAAAATTTGTCTACCATTTAGGGGAAAGAAATATAATGCACCAGTTTATCACCACCAAAACATGACTTGCTTCTCTTTGACACTGTTTAGATTCACACACTTCCTCTTTGCCCTCTTTTTCCTGTTTACTCACTTCCCAGTTCAAGTAGGTAACTCGTTAAAGCTAAGCTAAAACAAAAATCTTCAATTTTTATTGCACTTGGCTGAAATTTGCAAATACCTAACCAATTAGATATAATGGTAAACTATGGTATGTTCAAATTAGAAGGAGGCGTGGAAGTGGAAGGAGGAGAAAAGGAAATGAGATAGCCTGCAAACCTCAGGCATGGTGCCAAGGATCAAACCTTCCCTCGTGGCAAAACCTGATATTTACAAGCATGCCAGTTCCTTCAGTGTTGTATTTGTGTTGATCTTTTCTTATATAAACAGACTTATCCTGAGAGATGGTTTAATCTTCAGCCAAAGCAATGTGATCTTTAACTTAGCACAACCACAGTAAATGACATATCTTCTGCCCTTCAAATGCTACACATCCAGTTTTCATCTAATTTTTAAAAAGTTCTAAATAGATACTGTTTCAGTTACCAGGTGCTGAGTTGCTTTTAATCTTAGTTTATTAACCATGCTTAATACGAACAATGGTTCTCTGTTAATCACGGTGAGAAGCAAAGCTCTGAGGCCTAGTTTCTCAATGGAGAAGGGAGGAACATCCTGTAGTGGCTTGTTCCTCTGTTTTTCCTCAATAGGCAGGAATGCATCAGCCTTTTGAGAGTGCTTTTTAGGGGGAGCAACCATCTCCTCTAAGGCCACTTGTGTGACAGCTGTCATCAGAGTCCTCAAATTTCCATCTGGGACCGACACACAATATTGAAGGTTCTCTTCGTGTCCCCATTTGAGCCTATCATGCAAATCTCATTGAAGCACCTAACTGGGAAGGTTGTCCTGCCAACTTCACTTACCTCAGTATGCTGGGTCCCCAAACTGGGGTCCCTATCTGCACAAAAGGAGCATCTACATCATAAGACTCAGTCCTTCTGCCACTTGACATTAACTTTATACCAAAGATAAATTCTGCATTCCATAAGAATCAGGAGATTATTTTACCATCATTCTGTCCCAAGCCTCCAAGTCCTTAGAGAACATTTGGCGCATGCTGAATGAGCATCAAACCATTAAGTTTACCTGAAGAGATCCAGCAGACAGATACCCTTTTTGTTTCCTTCAGCCAGCACTCTTTAGGAAAAAAAGGACTCCACATCCATCCAGGTGTGTAAGGGAAGGCATCACTGCCTGCTACGAGTCCATAGGAGTACCTCTACTGGGACCTGTTCTAGCACATGCCACAGCTTCAACTGCATTGGCTACAAACACACCATTAGCAGAGGTCTTCTGGGTGACTACAGTAGAGTCTCAGTTATCCAACATAAACAGGTGATATAATCGAGACTCTACTGTACTTGGAAATCTTCCTCTATCTTTGCCAGACACTACAATATTTGGAAGTATTTGCTTCAGCAAAGAGAACTTTTGGGACGTGGGTGCTTCATCCATCCCACCCAATTAGGGGAGCTTTGGTATATCCCACTACAGAATGTTCCTCCCCTCTCGAGTGGGAAAAGAACTGTTTGTCTTACCTGTGAGATGATCATTTCCAGTGGAAGAGGGGATGAACAGCCTCCCCATCTAGATCAGGGCTGGTCCTTGGATATATGGGTGTACATATTTTTCAGTTAAGGGTCAGGTGTAGGGCTCCTACTCTCCTACATGTGTTGAGTTTTCCATTTGTACTTTTGCTCTTGTCTGCCTGTTCTTCAGGTTGTTCTGGCAGTGTTTTCCTTTTCCAGTTCTTCACCTGTAAATAAAAGAGGGAGGGGGAGGAATCAAGGGGCAGAGTAATTTTTTTCCCTAGAAAGTAGAGACAATAACAGAGCATCAAGCTGTCACACAACTGGCCTTAGAGTGGAGGGTTGCTCCTCCTAGGAAGCACTCTCAAAAGGCTGATGCATTCCTGCCAGTTGGAGAAAAGTAGGGGGACAAAATACTACAACATGTTACACTGGATTTAGCATCTCACAGGTAAGACAAACAGTTCTTTTCCAAAGGCTGCATGAGGATGAAACCTTGTTAGTATTAATTATTATTATTATTATTATTATTATTATTAACCTTTATTTATATAGCGCTGTAAATTTACACAGTGCTGTACATACAATCATAAATTAGACGGATCCCTGCCCTCAGGCTTACAGTCTAAAAGAGACAACACAAAAGGAAGAGGGGAAGGTGATGGGAAAGGGGGTGAGGTCCAGTGGTTCTTCTCTCCCTCTGGGGCCAGGACCAAGGCAGATGGACAGGAGGGAGGGCATGGCTTCTTAATACAAAGTTAAAAGGAGGCATCCTGGGGCGGATGGCACAGTCCTGGGAAAGCTTCCCTAAATAATATAGTCTTTAACTCAGTTTTGAACCTGGTTAGGGAAGTGATGAGGCGTGCATGTGGGGGAAGAAGGTTCCAGGAGTGAGGGGCAGCAAGTGAGAAGGGACGAATCCGGGATGGGGCAGTGGAAATCCTCGGCTGGGACAGGAGACCTAGACTACCAGAACGGAGGGTACGAGAAGGAGTGTGAGGAGAAAGAAGTTCAGACAAGTAAGGAGGGGCCAGTCCGTGGAGGGCTTTGAAAGTCAACAGCAAAAGCTTGTACTGGATGCGGAAGGGGAAGGGGAGCCAGTGAAGGGAGGATAAAAGAGGAGAAACATGGTCAAAGCGGCGAGCAGATGTGATAATACGTGCAGCTGAGTTCTGGACAGAGATTAAAGGATGGAGATGAGAGAGAGGAAGCCCTGTCAGAAGGAGGTTACAATAATCTAGTCGTGATACCACTAGGGCATGGACCAGAGTCTTGGCGGTGGAGGCTGAGAGGAAAGGACGGATTTTAGCAATGTTGTAAAGAAAGAATCTACAGGTCTTGGCGGTGGCCTGAATCTGGGGAGTAAATGACAGCGAGGAATCAAAAATGAAGCCAAGACTGCGGGCTTGCTGAACCGGCTGAATAGAAATGCCGTCAACAGAAACAGAAAAGGAGTATTGAAGGGTGGGCTTAGGTGGGAAGATGAGAAGCTCTGTCTTAGACATGTTGAGCTTCAAGCGCCGATGCCGCATCCACTGAGAGATGGCAGCCAGACAAGAGGAGACTTGCTGTTCGAGCCCCGGCGAAAGGTCAGGGGTTGAAAGATACAGCTGAGTGTCATCGGCATACAGATGATAGGAGAAGCCAAAAGAACTGATGAGTTTACCAAGGGACAGTGTGTAAAGAGAGAACAGAAGGGGACCTAAGACAGAGCCCTGAGGAACTCCAACAGATAAGGGGACAGAGGAGGAAGTCTGACCACCTGTGACCACGGCAAAGGATCGGTCTGACAAGTAAGATTTGAACCAGTTGAGAACAGAATCTTGGTTAAAGTTAATGGCTATATTCATTTATCCTTAATTTTGGTTAACAAGATTGGGGAGATTTCCATAGGACAATAGAGAGACTGGCCACTTTACCAGTTTCTCTGTCATGGTTAATAAAGTGGGAACACTGCATGTTCTACATGTCCATAGTGCTTTTTAAAATAATTTCTGTTGAAAGATTGGTAACTCATGTTCCTTTCTTTTGCAATCAAAAGGTTATTGAATTTGATGATGGCTCTGGATCAGTTCTGCGTATTCAGCCTCTGCGTGTCCTTCGGGATGAAGCAATCTATGAATGCATGGCCACAAACAGTGTTGGGGAAATAAACACCAGTGCCAAACTGACAGTGTTAGAAGGTAGGTGGGAGCCTCTTTAATTGCTGTGTTATAGTTAGACACCAACGAGTATGTAGTCAGTTGGGCATGTTGGAAAAACCAGATTTGTGTACAGTAGTTATGTTGTTCCTGTTTCTACACATCTTCCATTAAAGGATTAATATTTGCTTTGCATGTTCTTTTCATATCAAATCTTTTAAAGTTTCTGATCTTATTATTATGTTACTGATTTTATTATTATTAACGTATGTTGAGATGCCTGGAAAGGTTAAAAAAAGTATACATTTTGCTTAGAATATCAGTTAATTTGGAGTAATGCACATGTTTACAGAGAGTATTGGGGAAAGTCGCTATTAGTGTTCTAATCTTGTGGCTCATTCCCCTTAGGATTTCTCCTTTAATTGTGTTGGGCACAAAGTGTGTGTGGAGAAGAATGGGGGGAGGGGAGATTGAAGAAATAGAAATGTCTTCTTTGGATTGCCCCTTCCTTCCTTCATGCTTTCCTTTCCTTCCTTTCTCTTCCGTTCCCTTCCCTTCTTTTCTAGTCTCTACTAGTTTGATAGTATTTTGTGGTCTGATGACTTCATAAATGGTCTAGAGATGTCTGAATGTGCTCTTTTCTCTGAATCAATTTGTTTGTCCTAATTGTTTAAAGGGGTGGGGGGAGAATCTGGTTTCAGATAAAAGATTAAATAGATATCTTGGTGAACATAAATTATTTACTAATGCAGTCTTCCACCAATGAGGAAAGGTTATGTTGCATTACATCTGGGATGAGCCACTGTAGTCTTCCAAAAGTTTTTAGACTGCAGTTCCATTAAGATTAGCCAGTGGTGAGAAATTATAGGAGTTGCCCATAATATGGACAGGGAGAGTTACCTACTCTTCCACTACACTGAAAAGAAAAGATTGTTGTACATTTTGAAAAAAAGGTTTTTCCTCCAGTTTGTTCCTCAAACAAAGCATATGTGTTGACAATTAGGAGAGATGAGTCTCTAGTATTTAATGCTTTTTATCTGTATTAATAGGAGCTGCTGTACATCTATGAGTTAAAGAGTAATTGGCTGTTTCCAAGTACTTTAAAGTCTTTATATAGCTATTATTCTTTAATATATTTTGTTGACTACCAGGCAACCTCTCAGGTACTTCTAAATATAGTACAATCCAATATTACACAAGTTCATATTACACTGTTTCAATTATATGTGAAGACCTGTGGGTCCCTTGTTAGTCACATTTGCACACTGTTCCAGAATAAACATACCATAGAATGGCACCGGAGGACCTAGAAAATGCCTAGAGATAATTTTCTAGGCATTTCTAAGTCCTCCATTGCAACTTTATGGTCATCTTCTGGTAGAAGCATGCCATAGAATCACATTGGAGGACCTAGAAAATTCCTAGAGAGAATACTTTGTTGTTCATTTCAGGCAAGAGCAATTGTTGTCCAGATTATACACAAAATCCATTATATACAAAGCATCCCAAAATTGATTCCTCACATAATATGGGGTCCTGTTTCAAGGATTTGAAAAGGCTTTCTGTGAAAAGCAGTGATTTTGGTCTACAAATCCCAGAATCCCACAGCTAGAGACCATGATAGCTAGGGATTTGTGGGTGTTCTAGTCCAAAAATAACTCATAGTCTGTTCTAAATGTTTCAGATCCAAAACTAGCATGAATTTGTGAAAAACAAGGATCTACTTACTTGGAAATTTTATAGTCGGGACCAAGATTGACCAAGGTTACATGTCAGAATTTTGTGCAGGTTCACTTACTCATCTGCAAGTGTATTTCTTTGTGATTGCCAAATTCTTTGGGACATATTCTAAAAGGCTTTTCTGGCTTTGGATTGTTCCCACAGTACTGTTTACCTTGTAAATATGTTTGGGAGTGGTATGTGATTTGCTCCTATAAGAACCTTGTAAGTATAAGCAATTACATGTGCTTGAGGTGGAGGAGGAGGTGGAGGAGGTTTAAGAAATGTAATGGATTTTAAAGCCATTTCAGCTGCTGTACCTGGTGTAGTGAGATTTGCTTTGGCAGTCCCCTTGGAAGATTAGTACAGAAGTTATTGTATGGGTCTTCCTACAGTATTTAAAAATGTGTTCTGGTTCCAGGAATTGGAAGCAAGGATGCACAACCAGCTACAGTGTAGGTCCTTGTCTTACTTCTCCAGGGTTGAATGTCAAGGGACTCTTTTCTTCTTCTTTCAGATTTGGAACTTAAAATCTTTGAATGGTAGAAATTATTCAGGTTTGTATTTGCTTTGAAAAAATGTCTAGCTTTTGGCAGCGTCCAATCTTTTGTGCGTACTGTCATAAATGTGTGCTTCAAGTATATTCTCAAAAGCCCCCACAGGGTTTTGGACTGAAGTCAGAAGGTCACAGCCAATCAGGGTGTAGTTGGCATTAGTGATGTCATTTCAGTGGCTAACAATGGGCCCTTGATTTAGATTTCTGCTGTGGGTTGTGATGATGCTTCTGCTTGCTAACCCATTCCATTTGGGACATATTTAAGAAGCAATCGAGCCAAGAATCCAAACACTCAGATGTTCTGTAGCGGTTGCTTCCTTGTGCTGTCCTTCATCCTCCGCTTCCATCTCTCTGACTCCAGATTCTGTTGGTGAACAGAGCTGCGTACACTTAGTGTAATTGAAAATTATTTCTTCTGTTGATAGCGGGAGAGGTAGACATGCAAACACCTCTTCTTTTCTTTTTCTCTTGGGCAGCTGATAAGTTGAATAATGTATGAGTCATATCGAGCATTTCTGTCTTTTTCAATTATGACCTGCAGCAGCACAGAAATACTCTTGCATGCCTAGCAGAAGAAGGGTTTGAGAAAAGCAGGCAGGAAGGGACCAGAATCAATAAACTGACACACACACACATTCAGAAGGAAAGCTTCAGGGACAGTTAGTGGGCACTTGGTGTCACAAATTAATAAATATGTGATTGAGCTGTAGAATTGGGGATTACACCATGCATTACAGAACCTTTTAAATAGGGAGGATTATACAGAATGGAAAGAGGAAGGATGCTG
The DNA here is from genome assembly GCA_034509955.1 of Urosaurus nigricauda. Classification (NCBI taxonomy): domain Eukaryota; kingdom Metazoa; phylum Chordata; class Lepidosauria; order Squamata; family Phrynosomatidae; genus Urosaurus; species Urosaurus nigricauda. Next base: position 68,285,010 of record JAOEGL010000004.1, read on the forward strand.
CAGCATTTTTCTACACTGCACCAACCTGAATGAGTCGCCATATCCTCCTCCTTAGCAAAGCACAGCAGCTCTGATGGGTATAACAGAGGACAGATTGGCTTGCTGTCCAGTGCCCTTCTGTGTATAATCTGCGTTTTCTCTGTGCCCATCTCCTGCTGGGACCAGGTCCAACAGCAACACTGCCAAGAAAAGAGAGCTAGCTGGCTTTGGAGTTTACACGTTTCTTTTACAATCTTGATTTCTTATATTAGTGATGATGAACAAAGACTTTGGAAATCTGAACTTCAATGCAGTGTGTGTAGCCTTTGCTCCCTCAATAGCCCCAAGCATACTGTGCCAGGTCAAGGAAATGCAGAGCTGATATACATATAACTTAATTTTCCTTGTTTTAAGATATCTTAATGAGAATTAAAATATTGCTTCATTTTTTCATCTGTGCTATATTTGCATAGCTGCCTCAAGCCTTGGCTCCATAGTTCTGCACCAGCTGAGCAGTAGTTCCCCCAGTGTTTTGCTAAAATGTCTTTAGGAAAGCCAGCTCCTTTGTTAAAATGCAAAGCACTATGGTCCTAAAGCTGGACTTGGAATAGCTTAAATACCAGCTAGCTCTGCCAGTTGACTTTGCCTAGGAGGATATGCAGACTGAATGCAGGAAGGGTGTGCTTATGATGTTAGCCCTGGAATCTAGCAAGGGTACAGTGTGGAGGCAAAGAAGGGAAAGAGCACCTTGTGTCTTTCTAAGGCTCACTGATTACTGAACCATGTCATGAGTTTAATTTCTATCACCATCTGCTGGCTTCATCCCAGTTCCTGGAGTTACCCAGTTTGAAATGCAGTAAATGATAAACGTTTGACAGTTACAAATGATTTCTGCAGAGAGCTGGATCTCCCAAAGCCTGAGACAATATGTCCTTGGAAATACTCATATAACACTGGTTTCTGTATTTCAAGAGTAAACAAAAGTTAGCTGTGTTTAATCCTTATTTATGCTTAGTTAGTTGCAAAAGAATCAGCAAGAACAAGGGACTTTGGCTCATGTTTATCTCATTTTCTTTTATATGTTCCTGCCAAAGAAGGAGTCTTTGTTATAAAATCTGAGTAAGTAAGGAAAGTGAGGTTATATCCGAATGCTTCCTTGAGTAAATTGCCATTACAGATTATTTTAAAATGGAAAGAAATGCTATATTTCTATAGGGGAGACTAATGTTTTCAACTCTCCCTATATATTGTTGGACCAGTACTGTTAATGCATCCATAGATATAATAGAGGGAACCTGGAGATAAAATGAATAGAGCCCACAGCTGTTCTAAGTGAGCCTCTGCATTTTCATTTATATCATTTACAAAATTTCACATTACCTTTTCAATGTTGAAAGCGAATCCCTATGTCAGAAAAAAAGTAATGTGTAAAATGGCCCTTAGCTATAGTATATTCTGAACTGCAGTGATACCTAAGCACTTTCAAGGGAGTCTGAAGCTTTATATTTCACTTGTTTGACTTTAAGTAGCTACGGCGTATCTGTGATCTTGGTGTCTATGCCCGCTATGTATGTCAAATTGAGACATCAGCCTAGCATTATTTTGCTGTGTCTTTGTATTTAATGATAAAGAAGATTATAATTTTGGTAACTTTCTCAACCAAAGAAGGTTTAACATTATGAACCTCTCCTCAAAGAAAAAGTGTCAGCAGATTTATAGAACTTACCAACTCTAAATGTCATAATTTCCATCTCTTATCATTGTTTAAATGGCTGTCTAATGGCACATGACCATATAATATATCCACAATGACCAGTTCCATCAAGAGGATTGCTGTGCACTGGTGTTATCAACCAGGTTCATTCTACAAGGTTTATGAAGCAGGAAATATCATCTCTGTAAAGTTTTAAATAGCATCTTAAAAAATTAATAGTGAACCTTTTGATGTGAGAATTGTGGGGCAGAGGGGGGACCTCGGACTTTAAGACTTAAAATTGGGGGGTTTTGTACATACAGATTACTTCAGTTTGCCTTCAAATGAGATATTCTGATCTGCAGCAGATTTGGGGTTGGAAAAGTATCAGATTCGACTTGGCTTCAGAATGCCATTGGCTGCATGATGGATCTTAAGTTCAGAAAGGACTCAAAAATTAAATGGTATATTTAATGCTTTGGAGGAAGATGCTAATTTTAGCCAAATTCTCTAAAAAAAAGATTAGTGAGTGAGAGTATCTATGGGGAATAGTGACATGATGTAGCAGCCAACCTGATGTTGGCTGCGTGTCACACATTCTCCACTGATACATATTTTCTGGTAAAGGCAGGTTGATAGAAGGGTTTTGTGGCAGTTGGGTATGTATCACTTTCTTGGCCGTAGGCTTGAGTTGGCATTAAGTTCAAGTAGGATTGCTTTAGAGAGTGAAGTGGAGCTTGAATGTCACTCCCTCCATCACTTCTACTAGAGGAAGAGTCTCTTCAATACCAGACCCCAGGCTTGAAGGTACCTGGTAAAATGCAAATTGTTATTTTTTATGATTATATTCTCACAGAGCTCAAGATGGCACCTACCCAATATTTTATTTGCATAATCCTGTGAAATAGATCATGCTGAGACATAATGGCTGGCCCAATAAGCTTTATGACTAAGTGAGTTTGAACATTCTGGTCCTCCATTCTTATAGTTGCTCCACATTGGTTCCACAAATCTATGTACATCTGGACAACCTGTGATGAAAGGATTTGGAAGGACTATGGAACCTGGAAGTACATTGACTAATGACAGGCCAAACTTGTGGGCCTACAAAATAGACCTGGGTAGAGCAATCCTCATAGGACACAGTATTGTATGCATAAATGTTCACAAATAAAATAAAATTTTGAGAAATAAAGTTTTGGCCTCAGATCTAATATCTGCAACAGCCTGTTACTTGAAGCAACCTGCTTCAGATGCTGGTTGATTATGGATGCAATTCTTCCCTAATTTCCTTTTCTAAGGAAGCAATGAGCAATTGTGGCAGTTTCTTCCCACTGCAAGAAAATCTTCAAAACTACACATATTTGAGAATTATTATCACTTTGGGACTTAATTTGGACAAAATTTGCACTGTTTTCTGCACAACAAATGTGTAAATTTTGTGCTGAATAAATTCTAAACAATGAAGATTTTTTTTCAGACCAGGAATCTCCTCAAAAGGATTTCTGAAATCCTATCTGCAAGTTCTATATAAAGCATCCTCCCCCCTCCTCTTGCCAGGGTCAGGATGAGGCATGGTGCAAACCCCAGTTCTGATGCTAACAGACGAGTAACCAAAATATTGGGGGAGGACTGGGATTCCATTTTGCAGCACATTTACCCTATTTCTGCCAAAACAGTATGTTGTTGGAGGATAATTTTCTCATAGGATTTTGCTGTAATATATCTTTGTATAGGTAGAATGGGTCATGCTGTCTTTCTTCCTGATTCAAGTTAATAATGTTATCGTTTTTGCTTTGTTGTGTTCTGCAGCTGCTGCTGCATCATTACACTGTTGAATCATGTTTAGTTAGTGGTTTACCAAGACTCTTAAATGCTTTTCACACATACTACTTACTGCCTACCCATCTTGTATTTGCATATTTGTATTTTCTTCTTTAAATGTACAACCTTGTAGTTGAATGCTGTGAGACACAGGAAGCAAGACTTGTTGGGCCTTTGGTCTGATTGAGCAGAGCTTCTTCTTTGCTCTTGAGTTACTTATTCATCTAAAGATATACAGTCAACCCTCCGTTCTTGCAGACTTGAGATCTGTGGTCTTGAATATTCATGGAGAGGTGACCTCCATTAATTTCAATTGGACGCATGCCTGTGACCTACACCCCACGCGTGCTCACAGGCACACACCCCATTCAGGTCTATGGGGCTTGAATATCAGCAAGTCTCCATTTTCGCAGCGAGGGTCCAGAACAGATTGCCCACAAAAATGGAGGGCCAACTGTATAGACTAAACATGTAAACTAAGGCCCAGTACAGACAGGCACAAAGTGCTGGCCTGTGGGTGGAGTCACGGTTTGTGCTATGCAGCGTTCTAGGAGGTGTGCAGCATCATGATGCAGCGCCAGAGGGCGTCACAAAGCCACAACACCATGGCTGTGACTCCCATTAGAGGGCTCAAAAAGGAGCTGCATTTTGCAGCTCCTTTTTCCACCCTCCAGAGGCCAGATCAGGGCCACGGCATGTGGTGGCCGTGGCCCCGATCCAGCCAGTAAAGGGGCGGCTGCATGCTGTCCCTTAGGGGCTATTTGTACAGCCCCTAAAATATCAAAAAATGTGTTTTCAGATTATATTTCTGTTTCATTTACATACAACTGTGTGGGCATTCACCTACAGTCTGAGAGTATTTTTTCACACAGTGTCCAAATGATAGATGTTTTGATGGGCACACATTCAGATGCCCTTTAAAGGGGGATTAGACAAATTCTTGGAGAAGATACCGGAGAACTACTGGTAGTAGCTGAATGAAACACCATGTTCAGAGGCAGTTTACTTTGAATATCAGTTGTTGGAGGACAAAAGGCATGGGAACCAAGAGTTCTTTAATCTTGGTTCACAGTAAATTGCATTGAAGTCTATACTGCATATGCATGCACACAAATGTGTGTGTAAGAAAGAGGTGGGGAGATAAATGAACAAGATTTTCAAAAGAATTATTTAATACCCCACTCATTTCTAATAGTAGATCCCCCTCTCTCCTTCTCGCACTCTCTCTCTCTTATATGTACACACCATTCCAAAATTTTGGAGGGGAATTTAATTTATCTGAAAGTGGCTCTACCTACTTGTTGTAGTTTAAACCTAGAGGTGATTTAGTGATTATGATGAATGGGAACAATTAAGTGAAAGGGAATTTCATTTGGAAGAGGATCTGTGTAGCAAATAAACTGGAAAGGAAATACTAATTTGGAATGATCTGTGGGTGTGGTGCAAATTAATAGTAGAATTTGGGGTAATTTGGTTGAGAAATTAATTAGCTTGTCTTATGTTAAACAATTCTAGTTATTTCTAAATTTGCATACATACATATAAATTAATAAATTAGGATCCTTCAGTATTCTAAACTTTTTTGCACAAAGTTGACATAGGCTGCATCTGCACTGCAGAAATAATCCAGTTTGAGATCACTTTAACTGCCATGGCTTAATGATGTGGAATTCTGGGAATTGTAGTTTTGTGAGGCATTTAGCCTTCTCTGTCAGAGGGCTCTGATGCAAAACAAACTACAAATCCCAGAATTCCATAGCATTGAGCCATGGCAGTTAAAGTGGTGTCAAACTGGATTATTTCTGCAGTGTAGATGCAGCTGTATATAACTGATCTCAGAGTAGTTTTACAACCTGTGACTCAAATATTTCAATTACATATCAACACTTTTGCCTGTACCTATGCTTCCAAACAAGAAACATGAAGCTTGCAGCAGCCGCCCTACATTGCTCTTGGGCAGATAAGGGAGGGCAAGCAAGTACTAGTGACTTTTTAATATTACATCTATATGTTGAACCAGTGGCAGAGTTTTGTTTCTTTTTTTAAAAAAAAAATCAACTGGTGTTCTCTCCTTGGCCTGCTTTCCTGCTTTTTTATTAAAAATGTACAGTCTATTTATTTGAACTGGAATAAACCTAAAACTATGTTAATGGGAAACACAATTTTCTCAGACCTCAGTAGCAACATGGTTGCTACTTATTAGGCTCAGTTGTTTTGCATCAGTGGTTATTAAGAACTTGATTTTTTACACATTTGGTATAAATATTTTTAATAATAATAATAATAATAAGAAGAAGAAGAAGTATTTATTTGTATCCCACCTCTCCCTGTGATAGATCAAGGCAGGTAACAGCAAGTGGGGAACAGTTAAAAAAAATTCATAATAAGATTGGAAAACATCCGATGGGAGCAGTGAGATAGATGGACGGTTAAAAAAATCTGAGGAGGTCGGTTAGAGAAGGCCTGCCGGAAGAGATCTGTCTTTATTGCTTTCTTGAAGGCCTCCAACAATGTTATATGGCGGACCTCCTCTGGCAGGTCATTCCATATTTTTGGAGCAGCAGCTGAAAAGGTCCTCTGGGAAGTTGCCACCAGACTGGTTTTCTTTGGCTGGAGTAGGTTCCTCCCAAAGGACCTGAGTATGCAGGAAGGATTGTATGGGAGGAGGTGTTCCCTCAAGTATGCTGGACCCAAGCCATGTAGGGCTTTATAGGTAATGACCAACACCTTATATTGTGCCCAGAAGCTAATAGGTAGCCAGGGATTCTAAAATAGGTGTAATAGAATAAAATTTAGAACTCCCTGTAACTAATCTGGCTGCCATATTTTGAACCAATTGCAGCTTCCAAACATGGCATGAGGGTTGCCCCATGTAGAACGCATTGCAGAAATCGAGATGAGAGATTACCAGTGAATGTACAACTGTTTCTAGGTTCTCCTGTTCCAGGAAGGGTCGCAGCTGGCGCATCAGCCAAAGCTGATAGCAGGCACTCCTGGCTGTCGCATCCACCTGAGATGAGAGGCGAAGCGACGAGTGCAAGAGTACCCCCAGGCTACGAACACAGTCCTTTAGGGGAAGTGTGACCCCATCCAGGACTGGAGGACTTATCTCCCCACCCGGAATAGGATTGCCTATAGCAAGTACTGGATTCAGTTTAAGTCTATTATCCCTCATCCAATCCATTACTGACTTCAGACAGTCATTCAGAGGGGAAATGCCATCCTTGGTCACTGATGCAGTCCGAGACATGGAGAAACAAATTTGGGTGTCATCAGCGTACTGATAAACACCCTGCCCCATGTCTCCGGATGATCTCACCCAGTGGCTTCATGTATATGTTGAATAACATTGGCGACAGTATCGCGCCTTGAGGGACACCCGAGTTGAGTTCCCTCTTGACCGAACAACTGTCACCAAACGACACCATCTGGAGCTTGCCCAAGAGATAGGACTGGAACCACTGCAGGGCAGTGCCACTGATTTCCAAATTTCTCAGGCACTCTAGAAGGATACCATGGTCTATGGTATCAAAGGCCGCTGAGAGGTCCAAGGGCACCAACAGGGCCACACTTCCCCTGTCGATGCACAGACAGAGATCATCAACCAAGGCGACCATGGCAGTTTCCACTCCGTACCCTGATCTGAAGCCAGTTTGAAATGGATCGAGATAATCAGTGTCATCCAATACTGCTTGGAGTTGGTTGGCAATGGCCCTCTCGATCACCTTCCCCAAAAACGGAAGGAGAGATACCAGCCGATAGTTCGCTTTTTCCAGGCAATCAAGGGAAGGCTTTTTAAGGATAGGTTAAACTGGCTGGAAAGTGGCCTTCCCTGAGGGAGCATTAATTATTAATCTCAGCAAATTCATAGTTGCCTTTTAAGATGAGGATACAAATCTTCTGGGGTTATTAGTCATTGCTACAGGTTTGTTCAGCTTGAACTGTGTGCAGGAAAGACTATCCAGTACAGTAAAAGATTTGAAAACGAAGTCCTAGGTGGAATAGTTGAGAGCTGTCGGTATCTTTAGGATGTTAAAGACTGAGAGGTGATGTAGTTGTTGCAGTTGTTAACTACCCTCAAGTTGACCTAGACTCATGGCGACCTTGTGAATGAGACATCTCCAAGACTCCCTGTCTTTCACCGCTCTGCTTAAGTCTTGTGGATTCATGCCCATGACCTTCCAATTGAGTCTAGCCATCTATCATGCGGTTTTCCTCTCTTTATACTACCCTCTACCTTTCCTATCATTATTGTGTTTTCTGATGAGTTGTGCCTTCTCATAATAGGGCCAAAGTACAATAGCTTCAATTTGGTTATCTTGGCTTTTGCGGTATTTCTGGCTTGTACTGTGCAAGGACCCATTTGTTTATCTTTTTGGCCGCTCACAGTATTCTCAGCACTCTTCTCCAGCACCCTATCTCAGATGAGCTGATTTTCTTTTATATGCTTTCTTCACTGTCCAGCTCTCACATTCGTACATTGTGATGGGGAATACCATGGCTTTGATGATTCTATGTTTGGTGCTCAATTGTATATCTTTGCCCTTTAAGATCTTGTCTAGTTCCTTCATAGCTACCCTTCCCATTCCTAGTCTTCTTAGTTCTTTACCGCAATCTGTGTTCTGATCAATGTTTGATCCAAGGTATGAGAAATCTTTAATATATTTCTTCATTGTCTAGGTTGAATTTATGTGTGTTCTCTGTGATAATTATTTTTGTGTTTTTTTTCTGTTAAGCAGCAAGCCTGCCTTTGCACTTTCTTCCTTGACTTTCCTTATTAATTGTCCCAAGTTTATGATGTTTTCTACTACTAGTATGGTGTCATCTGCATATCTCAGATTGTTTCTGTTCTTTCCTCCTGTCTTCACTCTTCCTTCTCTTAAATCTAAACCTGCTCTTCATATGATGTCTTCTGCATACAAGTTGAACAAGTAGAGTGATAAGTGTTTGAGAGCATTCCATAGCTTTTCATGATCTGTGCAGTCAAAGGCTTTGCTATAGTCTAGCAAGCACATGCCAGTTTTCTTTCTTAATTCGTTAGTGTTCTCCATTAACCATCTTATGTTTGCACTGTGGTCCCTAGTGCATCTACCTTTCCTGAACCCTGCTTGTACCATTGGGATTTCTCTCTCCATATGTGATTGGAGTCTGTGTTTAAGCATAATTTTGTCTGCATGGAAAATTAATGCTGTGGTCGTGTAGTTGCATAAACCTTTTCTGTCTTCTTTTTTTGAGGATGGAGATGTATATTGAACATTTCCAGTCTGTTTGGCTTGCATTTTTGTTTCCTCTATTTGTTGGCATATTTTGGTTAACACTAGAGTTGATTCTGTGTGTGTTAGCTGTAACGATTCATTTGGAATGTGGAGGTGATGTGATAGCTGTCTTTAAATGTCTAAAGGACTGTCACATGAAGCATGGAACAAACCAATTTGTTGTTCCTTCTGTGAATAGACTTGGATCAATGAATTCAGATTACAAGAAAGTAGATTCTACTAAAATTCATGAAGACTTTCTGGATGATAACAGTTGTTCAGCACTGAAATAGGGTACTTCAGAAGGAGGATTCTAGGAGATTTTTAAACATAAGTTGGATGGCCGCCTCTCAGGATTGTTTTAGTTGTGGATTTCTGCACTGGCAGGGGACTAGACTACATGACTAACAGAACCCCTTCCAGTTCTTTGAATTTATATGCCTTTTTTAAAGTACAGTGCGCCCTTGCCTTACATAGGGATCCGTTCTGGACCCTGTCATGTAAGGCATGTTCCATGTGTGCTTGAGCCCCATTGAAATTAATGGGGCTCGTGCACGCCGTGCCACATGTGCACAACAGGTGCACAAGCCATTTCCTCTTTGTCACATGGCTTTCAGTGTAAGCTGAAAGCCATGTAAAGCGCATCCACATATGATGTGGGCACACTGTAGTGGCTTTCCAGTAGTACCGTAATGAATATAATTAGCCCCTCTGACTCATTTAAAAGCCCCAGCCTTCCAAGTTCCCATTTAAAAGCAAGAGAAAAATGTCAAGGATCTAGACTCTTTTGAACATATTTGTATGTGATTTGTGGTTGGCCCCACAGGAATGTTGCTCAGTTGCCACAAGCATTATAACTGAGGGTGCTTCCAAGTGGAGCGCTGGTTAATGGTCATTATTCAGCTATTTGTTAGAATATTCTCTTGAAAGGATAAAGATGGAAGAAGAGTTGAGAAAACAGTGGAAGACTTCAAACAAAAGGGTTTCCCACAGTGACCCATGAATGAGGCAGGAGGTTTCATAATAAAAGCTTTGTGTGGAAACAGCATAAAGGTCATACTGCAATAAGCTTTTGCCCATTGCTTCTGAGAGAGAGAGAAGATTTTTAGGTGGACAAAGAAATGGACTTGGTTGATAGGGACTGCCAAGGAAGACTAGTCAATAAGGACCACCAGAGGAACATATGAAAAAAGGGAGATTCTATTCATTCGCTCATTCTTTTCTTCAGGTTATAGCCTGCCTTTCTCCCAGTATGGGGCCTACAGTGGCTTACTGTGTACGTTAAAGCAAAATACAACTAAAATAATGTTTAGTACAAAAAATAAACAAACCTATTAAAAATTAATTTTAAAACATTTAAAAACACATTTAAAACATAATGAAGAGGAAAGGCAGCACACCCCATTTAAGAAACTGCTCTGACAGCCAATTAAACTGCCTATCTAATTAAAAAGGTCTCTACCCTTACATTTAACAGCAGTTTAGAAAAGAGAGTTCCTACAGATGTTGTTCATTGTGGAGACAGATGAGCAAAACTCTATGTTCCAGACTACGAGAAGCTGCACAACTGTATTTGCATGGTGGGGGAGGAGAGAAAGAGAAAGGCAGAGGTAATAAGATAATCTGATCCCAAGGAAGCTGTTACTCGACTAAACCAGTGTCTGCTGTCCGTAATTGACTGAATGAGGATGAACAGATTGAAACTTAATCCAGACAAGACGTTGGTGCTCTTAGTCAGTCAGAAGGCAAATCACAGAATAGGGATTCAGCCTGTGCTGGATGGGGTTACACTTCCCCTGTAATCTCCAGGTTGACAGTTTGAGTGTGATCCTGGATTTGGATCTGAGCCTAGATGCTCAGATTTCAGCTGTGGCCGGGAACGCATTTGCACGGTTAAAACGAGTGCACCAGTTGTGCCCATTCTTTGAAAAGTCAGATTTGGCTATAGTGACATATGTTTAATTACATCACATTTGGACTACTGTAATGCGCTCTACTTAGGGCTGCATTTGGAAACGGTTCAGAAACTTCAGAGGGTCCAAAATGCTGAGGCCAGGCTGTTACCCTGCTGAAACAGCTACATTGGCTACCAGTCCATTTCTGGGCAAAATTCAAAGTACCAGTATTGACCTTTAAAGTCCTAAATGGCTTGGGCCCATACTATTTGAAGGGCTGTATTTCCCTATACTAACCAGCCTGAGTGTTAAGACTGGCAGAAAAGGGCTTTTTCTCTCAGTCCCACCATCTTTGCAAGTGAGGATGATGAGGACTTGGGAGAGAGCCTTCTCTGTGGCTGTTCCCAGACTGTGTAACTCCCTTCCACTGGGGGTCAGGTTGGCCCTCCCACCACTCCGTTTTTCACCAGCAGCTAAAGACATACTTATTTAGACAAGCTTTTGGCATGTGAATTTTACTTATACTGTGTGTGTGTGTGTGTCTAATTAGTGTGCTGTTTTTAATGCTATAATATTTTTAATTTTTTAAAAATGGTTTTAATTATTCTGTTTTTGCTGTTATGTTTTAATTTCAGTATTATTTAATTATTGTTAAACTTTGTAATTAATGTTTTAATTATATCCTTTTAAAATTATTGTAAATCACCTTGAATCCCATTTTGGGGGAAAGGAGTGATAAAAATCCAATAAATAAACAAACAAACAAAATAAGAGAATGCCAGGAGAAAAAAGCCTGAGAATTATAAAAGGAGTAGATACCTTTGGGGAGTCCAGGCCTGAAGATAATCACCTTATTGTGGCTAATACTCTTTGATAGACCACTTCTTCATGATTGTATCTACTGCTTTTTAGCAGGGTGGGGGCAACATTGTGACCTGGGCTTTCACAACATCTTCTGGCAGGAAAAACCATACATTAATTATATAGAGAAGAAAAAATGATGTGGATGGGGCCCAGAATTTGAATTACAGTGGTCCCCCGCGTTACGAAAGGTAATCCGTTCCGGATTACCTTTCGTAACCCGGAAATGACCGTATCCCGGGGGACCGCTTTAGCGGACGGACCACGCGGCCGATTTAAAGGGGCCGCACGGTTTTTCCGCTTCGTTCCCTGGGGGATCCTTTGGATCCCGGGGGAATTTTTGTGGTCCCGCCGCTTTCGGACCCCGGGGAATTCGTTCCCCGGGGGATTCGGATCCCGGGGGACCACTGTATATCTAAGAAATTGGTTGCAGAAAGGAGTTTGTACTGTAGAAATTGAGAGTTGTAGAGGAAGGCAACTCTTCCTCCTCTGGGTTCCTCTCTCCCTTTGTTGGTGGCTGCTGGTTTGGTAGCTTGACAGACCATTAGACGCTCTTTCCACCCACCCAACAAAGAATATTCATATATCTTTTGTGAGCTGCTTTAGATTCCTTTCTGGGAGAAAGGCGGCATAAAAATGAAATAAGGGGAAAAAACCTAGAAACTGGCCAAGAATGGAGTTCAGGTTATGTTTGCTCAGCCTTGGAAATATTGATAGGTATAGGTCATGATGCCTTACATGTTGCCATCTTAAGTACTAGCTCAAGCCTTGCCTGTTGTCTTGCCTGCTTGCTGTCTAAATCCATAACTATGCATTACATACTTAGCTTATACCCAGCACTGCACACTTATCTCTCGCAGCAATTTTTATCACTTGTGGTCAGGCTGCACAATAACAAGAAGAGAAATCCTAATGAGTGTGTGTGTGTGTGTGTGTGTGTGTCTGGAATGTGATCAAAGCAAGAAGAGGCAGGAAGCTCTACAAACAAACTCGAAATGTACCATGAACACAAAGAAAGGGCCATCTTTTTCTCTCTCTCTCAGTAACATGGAAAAAATATATAAATGCCCTGCTCCTGTTTTGCTTGGTTTAGGTGGCAGTGTGCTGTACATCCAGCTCCTAATTGTCCAGTATAGTGTGTGTATGTCTGCCTACGTGCAGTATATGCATGTGTGCACAACCCCCCCTCCCCCCAATTTTTGAGCTACTCATTCAGCTTTTGAGCTACACACAGTTTTGAGCTACTCATACAGCATGCATGCAGGAAGAAAGGTGGTCATGTTTCCTAGGTTATGGTCCTTAAGTCCACCACCTCTGTCCTGTCTTGGGGACCAGCCAGGGGCAAGGTACTAAACAAAGTCCATTAGAGATTAATCATATACGGAAACTTACCAGCAGTAATGGTTCTTATAGTCAGGCAGTCCAAGTCAGTAGGGTACAGCAAGAAACCAAGGTGTCAGTCCAAAGGAGCATCTGGTAGCATGGTCAATTTACAATGCAAGATCCAAAGTTCTACAGAAAAATGAGCCAGGAGTGAAGAGACAAAATCATTGTTTCCTCCAGAATGGTCAGTTGTTGTTGTTGTTATTTATAAAGCACCGTAAATGTACATGGCGCTGTACAAAAACCAAATAAAATCTAGGATATGAAAAAACCCTGCCTATTGGCATACAGTCTAGAAGTTAAAACAACAAGTTAGAAACATCATAAGAAAACAAGTTAAAACAGCAGATATATTGAATCAAGTATCAAAACAAACAGATCACAATCACAAACTCCCTGGGAACCTTTCCCTAAACAATATGGTCTTTAACTTGGTTTTGAAACTGGTTAGAGTGAGCCGTGTTTGTAAGAGGAGGAGGTTCCAGGAGTGAGGGGCAGCAAGCAAGAAGGGACGAATCCAGGATGCTGCAGTGGAAATCCCGGGCTGGGACAGGAGACCTTGGCTACCAGAACGGAGGGAAGGAGTGGGAATGTAGGGAGAACGAAGTTCAGAGACATAGGGAGGGGCCAGCTTTGAAATTGAGCAGGAGAAGCTTATACTGAATGCAGAAGTGAAAGGGGAGCCAATAGAGGATGACAATGGGGGGGGGGGTGACATGGTCGTAGCGGCGAGCGAGTAAGATAATACAAGCAGCTGAGTGCTGAACAGAAATTAATGGGTGGAGGTGAGAGAGAGGAAGCCCTGTCAAGAGAAGGTTGCAGTAATCTAATCGTGAGACCACTAGGGCATGGACCAACATCTTTGCAGTAGAAGCTGATAGATACGGACAGATTGGGAGTTGTTGGATTATTTATGGGCTGGTAGGCTCTAGTAGCTATTGGCTGATTAATGAGCATTTCCTATGTAAATGCTCCAAGTGTCTCAAACCTTATCTCTCTTGGCTATGTTCCATCACAGTAGATATTACTGGGTCCATATCTCTGTGTTGTGGCTGCTGGGGAGTGTCACTGTCTTTCTCAAGCACTGGCATGGCCCCCTGTCCTTCTATTTCACTGTCTTTATCATAGTCTGAATCAGAGAAGTCCCCCTGTCCTTCTGCTTCACTGTCTGTGCCAGAGACCCTGGAAACCTGGCCTGACCACCACCCCCGTTCTCATCCTCCCCTTTGACCCTTTTCCCTACAGTTGTTTTGCGCAAAGAAGAAAAAGAGATGTTGAGAAACTCTGCAAGCCTTTGCAGTCTTTCAGTTTATAGTCCTTAATCCTAGGAGGCTGAGAAATTGGCACATTCAGCTGCTGTTCAGAAACCAGGTCAGAGTTAAAGGAAGCCCTCTCACTCGTAGCTCACCTACAATATGGGTGGAAGAGGGAATTTCACTCCAGCATTTCCTTCCTTCCCTTCTTCAAGACAAAACAAACCACACCATTATTATTGATTGACCGTTTCTTGATTCTTGCCTGCGGCACAGCCTGTACAAAATGAAAGGCTTGTTGCAATGTTTACCAGAAGTGATTATAGTATTCTAGCAGCTGGTATCAATACAATGAACCCCCATGCATGTCTCTGACTCTAATTCTTCTTGCTGCTCGTTTGGTTTCTAAAACAAATTACAGTGTAGTTCTGAAAGCTCATTTCCTCCCTATTTCTGGTTTTTAGTTTTTGTTGGGGTACATTGGGGTGGGTGGGGGGAAAATAGTGATTTGTTTAAAAATGAATATTGCAAAAGTGATAGGATTCTGAGTGCTTTGAATATGGATTGGTTCAGTTTGACCCAAAGAATGAAATTTGCCGAGACTGATGACTGTGTTGAGTTCAAGAAATAATTTTCCAGCTCCCTGAAGGACATGACCCCTGGGCATGTTTGTTTGCTTTGTGGGGTGTTGGTGGCAAGGAAAAAAGATAAACTTCTGCTTCTGAACCTCAGAGATAGGGAATCAAAGCAAGTGTTTCTGTTGTCTTTAACTGTATATGTAGTCTCTACAAATCTAGTAGCAGTTTTAAAGAAAATAAGCCTTTATAGTGATATATACAATGTGCGGGCCACACACATATATATTTTTTAAATGGCATACTTCGAGGTTGATTCTAAAAACAAGAATTAATATATAATACGTATACATATATGTATAAAATATGTATAAAATGGTCTCATGGTCTGGCCCAGTTTCTAGAAAAGGAAGCAATAGCTATAAAGCACTTGGCTGAGTTTCTCAATCAGTAAAATTAGTTGAGAGGAATTTAAATGGACAGTCAGACAGAACATTGGTGGCCTACCCTTTTGAAGTTTGATCCAATGAATAAATTCTGACACACATTCATTACAACAGTTGGAATACTTGTTTCATTTTTTTAATATGCAGCATGGTGTACTTTTTGGTATATGTTGAGCTGGCCTGGAGCCGTAATAAATTCATTCATTCATTCATTTTTGGTATACCGGTAACACCTAAATTGTTTGGTATACCGGTAACACCTAAATTGACTTTTCAACCTGGATGACTAAAGATGATTACTCCATCTACCTGTGCTGATAAACGAGACTACTAAAAAGGGGAAATACTGTACCTGTTTAGTCTCATATGATTTCAGATGCTGTGTATAAGACTGCTTTGCTATCAAAGAGAACTTTAGTTTTTCGAATAATTAACCATTTCTCCAAGAAGTATTACTCTAGACAGATAGTAGTCCTAAAGCAATTTGAAGTATTAGTTAATGCACATTAGCTTTCTCTGCCTGGGGTCTACAGATATAGTGACTAATTTAGTAATGTTGGGGTTCACTCAGGGACGAAACAGCTTCATGCTGCCCCCCACATGTGGCAATCCCAATCCAGCTATTTGCCAGCTCAAAAAGACTGGCAAAACTATATCTTATCTAAGAAACCCTATGAAATCCATGAGGTCACAATACATCAACAGATGACCTCAAGGCACATACATAAACAGATAGAACATACCTTTATTTTGTTTTTTATTATCTTTCAAACTTAGTTTTAATTGGTCACTGAACCACACACATGTTTATGTATCTTAGTAGCCCTCCCACATTATACTAGCTTCACTGTCCACAGGTAAATATTTTCTTCAAGTCTAAAAACATGCCAGCCTAGTGGAAAGGGTTAGTATTTGTCACTGTAGAGCAGAGATTTCTTTTTGAAATCTATTGAAACAATATATCCATTTCCCTCCCCACCCCCCCCCACCCCTTTTTTGTTGGTAATGGTAAATAAATAAATCTTTTCACCTCAGCCATTGTCTCCCATTAGCTCAATTGCCACTTACAGGGTTATTCCAGGGCAAATATATCCCTACATTTAGATGCTGGTGTTAGCAGAAATAAATCATTTACTAACCCTTGTAAATAAGAAATGCTGTCTTTGGAGTGTCTTTGCTTAAAAGAAACTTCTCTTCCAGTACAAAAAAAATCAATTCTTAAACTGCTTTTAAGCTTTTTGTGCAATAAACTATGGAATTTTCCAAGAAATCAGCATTTAAGTAACTGCATATGCTGACTGGTGGATGACACACCTCAGATATAAAAAGCATAGATGCATTATCTCATTTATCTGATTGAGTTCTGTGCTTGATTTTCAGAATTTAACAGACTTACTATTTTATTTATTTATTGAATTTATATTGAGTCTTTCAGCTAAGATGGGATTCAAGGCAGCTAGATGGAATTCAAGGCGGATCATGAGGAGTGTGGAAAGCCCATAATTTCGATAGCTAGGAATGGTCTATAATCAAAATTTAGATCAAGGATAGCAGCTGAATTATGTTTTACTACTTTAAATATATTCTATAAAATCAAGCATGCTTTAAAATCAAGTATTCTAGTTTCTGTGTTTATTGTTTACCCCAAGAGATTTTCCCTTGCTTCTACACCAAAGTGATGGCAAACTTTAGATAGCTCCCTGATGATCACCTGAGAATGTTATATTGCATAGTACTTGGTAGCTCTTATGGACATTTCTTGCCAGCTCAGTTTCTTTTTTGTTAGAAGACCAGAGTAGGTATTTAATCGTCCTTTGTCCTAGGGAATAGGATGGCTGTGTTAAGGAAACTAATGTGGCAGTATATGATCCACCCCTCCCTCCCCTCAATCTTCCAGCTCCTTGATGAGCTGGGTTAGCTTTTGCCATGGAAAAACTGCACTGTATTCATCTGTCATGCTAATCCTTTCCTCTGTGGTTTCAATCCCTTTATCACATTGGCCCAGCTGGACTGAAATCTCTCCAAGTTCTTGCTTAGCAAGCTCAGTGGAGAAGCCCCAGTTTTGATATCAAGGGGTAGCTGTACTCGTGCTTACTAGCATTGTAATTCTAACTGTGCTGCCACTCTGTGGATCAGCATACCAGTGCAGTTTGCGAAGCATTAAAAGCAGCATGCTGACTTTGGAAAACACTCAGTGTCTAATAAGTGGCAGAATGGCTGGTATGCTTGCCAGTTTATTGACTGCAGTTTTTTCCCCTCCTGGTGGGTTTTCTCCTTCACTTTAAATATGAGTCCTTGCATTTTATTTTAAAAGCAAAAATATCATGTTACCTTTACAAGTCTCACATGACATGAGATATAACTTACATATCATTTTTTGTTTTGTTTTGAGTATAGTCTTGAATCCCAAGGCAGAATGTGTTTAAACAACATTTTTTAAATGAAAAAAGGAACCATAGTCATTGCATAGAAAGTATGCAGTACTTAAAAAAAATCAAGCTATGCTGTAGCGTGTAGAGATTATAACTCACTCTGACACACATTAACATTTATTTATAGAATTAGCGAAGGTTGGCTGTCAATGTTGAAAAGTCCTGAGCCTTTTGACTGAGGAGACAAATCATACTGATAAAGCTGCAGTATGACACTTGCACCAATGTTCAATCTCTCTTCCCCAGTGTTGTGCAAGTCTCTGGAAAATTGCCGCCATGTGCTTGAAATTTTCCTTCCTGTTTGTAGTCTCTACAAAATCTTCAGAGCAAGCAGTAGGGATTAAATGCCTTCAGCCTGCTCACTTACAATGAGAAGTATTCCAGGAAGTGAAGAAGGCTGAATTATCATGACGCCTGAACATATTTTATGCTCCTTCTCCATGCTATATAAAATATGTGGGTCTTGTAGACTCTTCACTGACAGTTGCAGTCTATCTTTAATTAATTAGGGGAATGTTTAGGTTGGCTTTACAAGAAGGGGTAACATACACAGAAACTGAGCACCAACTACTTGGGTGATAATTGAAAGAGACTCCAGGCATAGGGAACAGCATGGACTTTTTATTGGGAGAAATATAGAAGAGCACACATACTAGAGTAACTTACCCTCTCGCAAAGTATACCGTGCTAACTAAATATAGAAAAGTGAAAGGGTATTGCAGAGTTTGAGAGCTGAATAAGGGGGTATATCTACTAGTCCTGAAGAGATGGTCCAAGGAAAGCAGGAAAGGAAGAGCAGCTTAAACCACGAGGCTTGAGTATGCAAGCTTAGGGAAGCAGACAGGAACGGACAAAAGAACAGCAACTCAGACTGAAGCTTCAGGGCAACAGTCACTGGACAAGCAGGAACTGGGCTGACTGTAGCAAAAAGGCTAAATTTTGGACTGCTGTTTATAACTTTAAATCCAGCCCCAATCCATAGAGGTTCCATGGGAAACCAAAACCTTAATTGCTTCTCAACAAAACCTGAGAAAGTTTCCAAAGCTTGTTTTGGTACTTGGGAAATAAGAGGCAGATGGTTTTGATTGATGATGCTTCATGGACTTTACAACACCTGTCCTAGACAAAATCTGGAGTTCCCATGAATGAAAGGGCAGGAAGGGGTGATTAGGAATGCACAAGAAATGAAAGAGGGATTCTGGTCTTGTTTGATCTGGCAGAACACATATTTTGGCTTTCAGTTTCTATCAGAAATGCAGAGTTGGGTGGGTGGGTGATGGTGCTCTTCCAACAAGCTCCTCCACCCCACATCTTCCCACATGGCTGAGTGTATATGTCACTTGCACTACCTATTCCAGTGCTGTGTGTGCCATTGCAGCTACATCCAATCATTCTGGCACCTAATGTTATATCAAACTGTAGTTGAATTAATAAATATATCTGGGGATGTTAGGAGGCTTACATCCTGCTTCCAGGAAATGTAGGGTCAGAGGTGGCTTTTAACAATGGCAGACACATTTCACATTTCTTCTTTTCATGTTGGTCAGAGTACACAAGTTCCTGCAACAGCATACCAGGTTCTCTTCACTCCCCCAGCTAGGTATCTTGCCTTGGAACTTGGCCTTTGCTCTGTGATCCTACATTCTATAGGGAGCATAGAGGGTGTACTGAGCCTGTTTAGTGAGGAGGACACTGACAGCCAACAATAAGATGAATCCTTTATAATATTATCACCCACCTGAAATGGAAGCTACTTGGAAGTCCTTGTGGAGTGCAGATAAAGTATTTGGTGCATTATCCTCTGCTATTAAATCTCCCATAGTTGTTTTCTAGCAAGTGTTGGGAATCTATGGCCCTCCAAACAATATTGAATTCCAGCTCCCATCATTCCTAACCATTTGCCTTGTTTGTGTGGCTGATAGGAGTGGGAATCAACAATGTCCAGAGAGCCACAGGTTTCTTACCTCTGTTATAAAGAGCATTCAATCTCCTGATAGCCTACTTACAGTCAAAAAGAACTCTTTAAATGGATAAAATGCTTTTGTCCAACCTTGGAGACAGGCAGCTGTTACAAGCAAACAGAACACGGATAACACAGTATATACAGAGAGCAAATTAAATAATTAGGGACAGGTTTCTGATAGGTAGCTGGATTCTGCAGTCTGTGCTTGAAGATGCAATATCTTGAGTAAAGCAGGGGGGAAAGAGAACAGGTGATAGGCCATGTAAGCTGGTAATGGGATGGCTGATTGAAAAGTTCTGAATTAGTGATTCACAACTCGTTCCAAACTGAAAATGCAGGCGCAAAGCTGTCTGTGCCCAAACTAGCTCAAACAGCAAAAGCCTACCAGATGGTGCTCTGTGCTTTCCAAGCAATGCAGTGAGGTCCCTGTCTCCTCCTGGCACTGTAGCAGGGGGATGAAGACAGCATTTCTTATCTAATACTCATTGGTACCAAAGACAAAGCCTATCAGTTCCACTGAATGTTTAAGCAGCATATATACACACTCTAACTTTCTAGAGCACAACATCTTAGCATGTGTTTTTTGATTACAACCTCTCATAAAGAAGGAGTACACTTCAATGTATGTATGGTAAGGGAATTGCATGGATTTTAATGTATAGTCTGTCACAGAAAAATGAAAGAACAATGGAAGCACCATTGTTAATATATTGTGATTAGTCATCAGAGGAAGTTTCTGCTTAGATAAGCACACTATCTTGCATATTAATCCCAGGAATCTTATGATACAGGTGGTATGATCATCTATATCATAGAATCACATCATAGAATATCATATCATAGAATATCATATCATATCATAGAATCTTATGATACAGGTGGTATGGTCGTCAATATGCCAGCCTTCACCACCTTACATACATTTTTGTGTACAACTTTTGTCAATCTGGGATAACATAGGAAATAATGAGAACTTGTGAGAGTCTTGTCCAAAACAGAAGGGAAGGAGATTCTCTTAAACACTATTTGTCGATGTTGTGTGCCTTCAAGTCATTTTTAATTTATGGCCTTGGTTTGTTCATAAGGGATTTGCCAGTGCCTTTTTCTGAAGCTGAGAGAATGTGACTTTGCCAAGGTCACCCAGTGGTTTTCCTTGGCTGAGTGGGGACTTGAACCCTGTTCTCCAGAGTCTTAGTCCAGTTCTCAAACCACTATGCCACACTGGCATATATGACATTGTATTATTACTACTGGCGAGAAGAATCACTGTGATAATTATTTCCAATAATTCATTGTACTTGGTTGCATATATACGTTTGAAAGCAATGTGAGCCCAAAGCTCCTTTGAACATTCAAGCAGATGGAGAACTGAGTACAGTCTTGTGAATCCCAAGACAAAATATATTTAAATAGTACTTGAAAAGGAAGAAGCAGTTTAGGCACTGCATGGAAAATAAAGAATGGATCAAACTAAATGCCTAATTTTTACAGCTAAACTTTTTTTTCTTTTTTCTTTTTTGCAGTAGTAAATCATAGATTTATGCACACTTTAATGGTGTTTATAACCACCATCAGAAAAGGGCTTTGAGTATGAAGACTGAGCGTGTATATATTTGTTATGCTACTGTAATGCTCAAAGCTTCACAGGCTTACTAACTGTATGACTCATCTGTTCTCACAACTTTATAAATGGAGTGAAGAACCCAGAACTACAAACCCAGTTCTGAATTTCAAATAGAAGATTTTAATGGAAAAAGCACAAAATAGTCAAAAGGAGATTAGGGAATAAAATGTTAAGTAGTTTCAGAATAATCTATAACTATACATTAATTAGAGGAAAAAAAACAGTACAGAACCATGCTATGTTAGACATACATGCCTTAGCAATGTGGAATAAAAGCGACCCAGAAATATGTTTGACTCTTAAACTAAAGAGTAGAAAATCCCCTGATATAGAAATCCTTATCAAATTCAGTGCTTTTCAAATTCACATGTTCTCACAGCCTCAAGCACTGAAGACTACTAGCACAAAAGAAAGGGCATTTTGGCTTTATTTTGAGAGATGATTCTATACGTAAGAGGTACCCATTTTGATTCGGTAAAAGAAGCCATAGCCCTGAGTCTACAAGAACTGCAAGAACAGAACTGTTAATAACAGGATTTTTTTAAAAAAAGGGTTTCCCATTTATAGGATTGAAGCTGATTTGACAACACATAATAAGATAAAGAATAACATCAATAAGGGATTGTTAATGAGAAATTTTAGAGTGCTTTAATTCTAGAAATATTTTAGGGACAAACTGGGGAGAACCTAAGATTATAATGTAAACTGGTCAAATGAACTGGTGCTGGAGAGAACGGTTCTGGGTCCTAAATCATGTAGAACTTTAAAAGTAAATATCATCACTGACTTGAACTGAGTTAGACATTTATTGGAAGCCAATGCATCTTTTTCAGAATAGGCAGTGTTTGAAGTTTAGGGAGAATGCAAACCACATCTGACACAGTGTTTTGCAGCATTTTGAACTCAGCTTAAAAGTAAGGTGTTGAATAATTCATCTTTCATGGTTTCACATATATAGGACTCTGTGAGTAAACTCTGATACCTAGTGCACAGAATTTGAATTCCTAAGTCTCTGAACTTTCATTCTATGCAATGTAGGTCTCTTCTTCTTCTTGTAATGTTACGGTATGTTGAAAAGCCTGAAAAATATGGTTCTCGCAAGTATACTAGAAGGAAAAGACACATTTAAAGTGAATATCCCAGTGAAGAATGTTCTAAAACAAGGAAGGGTAAAAACTGGAGTGAGAAGAGCACAAAGCCCTCCCCTCAGATCTGGATTATGTCAGGGGATGGCATCCATTAAATGATGTCATTGGGACCCTGGCCAAAGCTGGCTTCGTTTCCCCACATCCATGTGAGAAGAGGAGTGGAGCAGAGGTATTTGATATGTAATTGAATGACTCCTAGTCGTCCCAAACCCCAATTTATATGTATTTAACTGTTTCCATGTAGGGACCATGTAGGGACCAACCATACAGATCAGGGCTAGGGGTTAAACCATAAGTTATTTTGATGATCAAAGTAACTGTATGTTTTTACCCAGACTGATCTAATCCATCACAAATGTCCCTTGCATTAGTTCTGATCAATTTTGTGTTCGGGGAGGACACTTTTATGTCATGTCAAAATGATATGTGCAGCCTCTTTGAAAAGCATAGCAATGCTCCTGTTAAGTCCTTGAGGACTGACTCTGCCCTTCCTGAATTTTCAAATCCCCAGTGTATGGTCTCCGTGTATACAAGCTCCTTTAATATCCTGAGTGTGAATTCTGCTGACTGAAAATGTTTTATTATCTATATGTTCTTTGACCTGTTCCTTCTCTGTTGAGGAATAACCCAACAATATCTGAAAAAACAGCATTTTCTCAAAAGATACACTGGGCCATTACTATCCCTCTTAGCTGAGAGGAATTCATCTGGTTAGTATGGAATCTGCTTTCCATAATGCAGCCGGTATCCTTCGTGTGCTTGTCATGCTGCTGCAGACATTGTTACTGATCAAAGGACTAGTGTCAGGATTCGCATGCAGTAAAACCGAACAACCCCCTCCCTGTACCTTCACTCTGTGCCTCTCAAGAGGAAGCAAAAGGAGAAGGCGGCAGGAGGAGTCCTGTCTTTGCTAATTAGACACTAAAAGTGATGGAAGCTTTTTTAAAACAGTACTCTTGCCCTAGGCATGAATTTACTAACTTTAGTTTGTTGTTAGGTTTGGTTCATTGATCTTGTCACAATTGATGATTCATTAAGTTGTGACTCGTGTAGAAATTACAATGTGCAGATGAATCGGAAGGACACATCTGAGCATTCTCAAAGTGTTAATTATTTAGGAAGGGCTCTTGGTAGCAGCCATGTGCTGCACTCCAAGTGCCAAGTGCCGTTTTAGGTCCTCAGCGCATAGATGGTGTGTGGCAGAAACGCAGACCTTTTCTGCTCACGTTGGTCAGTTCTTAAATATATTCTTAATTAAACTAGTGTACTTACCAAAGAGCTAGTCTTTTCTTGCTCCAGTGCTTTTCTGTCCTAAAAGAGTTTACCTAAGCCCAGCAAATCACAAATATCTTAACAATTCTCATTGTGATTTTTCTTTTCTTTTTATGATTTCATTCTGAATCTAGACTCAGTGCTAGCTACAAGTTCAGTGCATCTGCTAGGAATTCTAACACAGAGATTTCTGATTTTTGCTGAAATACATTGGTCACATTCTGGGGGCACTAAACCAGAGATGCTGAATCTGTGTTTCTAACACATTTACTCAGTACACAGCAAATTTTTCTTTGTTTGTGTAAAGAACAAGCAGATTTATGGTAAGTTTAATGTTCCTCTGCTTTGTAACACTGAGCATCTGGTATAACTTTATAATTTTCAAGATGAATATTTTGCCATAGATATTTATGTTGTTTGCATTATTCTTTTATTTAGATCCCCCAAAACATAATGCTTTATTTAGGAAATTAATTTGATAGGACTCTCTCACCTCAATTTTATCACTCCAAAAGGCCAGACAGAAGGCAGAATTATTTTTCCATATCTTACTTTGTATTATAAGGTTGTTGGTTTTTGTTTTGTTTTGTCTTTGCTTGTTCAAACAAATAGCAAATGTCTCATCAGTTACAGTTTGATCTATATCATTATGCTAAATTAATGCAGATACAAAAATAGAGCAGAAGAGTTTTTTTTGTCTAAGCAGGGTGCTGAATGTGTGGGTGCATATGTAAAACAAGCTAACCTGTTTATATGAAGAATTTCTACTATTTTAGTATTGCAGCTCAAGTATTGGTTACTCATCTATGCTAAATAGCAATGTTTGAAGTTACAGCACCTTGGTGAGTCCACTTACAAGCCATCAGCAGTTTCCGTGAGGGAGGTTTACCCCCAAATTGCCAGAAAAACGTGAAAATTCTTCTCCTCACTGATACATCTACCAAATCTGCCAAAAATATTTAAAGAACTGTAAACTTATCATTATGGTTTATTAATGTTTGCTGGAATTTGGTCAATTAAATTTCATCAGGTTTGAATTCAGTGGAATAAAAAATTACAGTGTCCCATACAACATAATCAACAGTTAGCTACCTTTGTTTATTTTTCAAGATTTAAACTAAAGTTATTACAACAAAACTGATATTTTGATGACGTGGAACACTACAACACCTTTTTAGGAAGCTGCTGGCTAACGCAGCCAAGTACTGCTGAAGTTACACAGGTAATTCTACCCTTTGTTGTGTGTTCATTTGGTTTGGAAGTCAAGATTTTATTGGTTTAGGGAAACCTTTATAATAGAAGAAGTTAATGCACAGGTAATTTATATTCCCGTAATTTAAGTATAACAGGGGATTTTATTTATTTATTTAATTCCCCCATGGGACCAAAGTAGTTTAAAATACAAGTTAAAACAAAATAGCTTCAACAGTGTGTAGTACAAAAGTTTTTTAAAACATTAAAAAACAATCTGATTAAACCATTGCTTAATATGGGGAGACAGGACACTCAGTCTGGAGCTATGCCATATAGGGCTTTATAGGTCATAATAAGCCCTTTGAATTACACCCAGAAATAGACAGGTCTCTAGTGAAGGTGATTCCATAAGGAAGTTGTATACCCTTGTAACCAGCCCTGGTCAGCAGTCTGGCTGCTAGGATCGATGTAAATGTTTTCTCTGCGCCTTTAAACATACACTTATCAGTAAAGAGACTTGTACTTCCAGAGTGAAAACATAAATACCCACCATCTATTGCTCCATTGTCTAAAGATCTCTTTGCTCTATTGCCATTTGAATGTGTATCTGATAGTTCATCTTTCTGACGCTTCTTTGGACACTTTTTGGACATACAGACTGTTTCTGTTAGTCTACAGCTGTAGAATTAATGCAGTTTAACACCACTTTAACTGCCATGTCCCAGTGCTATGGAATTTTGAGATTTGTAGTTTTGTGAGTTATCTATCTATCTATCTATCTATGTGCCTCTCTATCATCTATCTATATATGTGCCGTAGTTTCTAACAGTGTTCATATTGAAGTGTCCCAATTGTGATATATTTTATTGGATATATGTATGTTTCAGGAAAATATGTATTTGTTATGCCAGATTCATAAACCTGTATGAGTGGTTGAACATCTTCATGCTATTGACTTTTCATGCCCTACATAACCAGTTTTCAGAGCTGATAGCAGAAACTAATTTTAATAATACAGTGTAGAGTATAATAATAATATAGGAGGTTATTGAAACAATGGCTGGAGCTCATCTGAGTTTTAATTTCTTTTGCTCATCTTTCATTAATTTCTATTTCTATGTCTTGTACACTGTTGGTTATTTTCTAAGGAGAGAGAAAGATTGGAATCAAAACAGGAACACACAGAGCTTTTAACAGTTGTGTCTGGAGCATTGGTTCTGCCACAAAACTTGACAGCTAATCTTCTCCATCTTCCTATTGTCTCTGTCACTAATGCTTATTGAATCACAGAACTGAAATATTTCTCTTACCCTTTCCTTTTATGGCACAGTTTTAAAAGAAAACACATTCATCAATAACTTACATTAGTTCTAAACTATTCAGGATCCATCTGGTTTTGCTTTGCTTGACCTGAACAATTAATTCAGAATATTTTAATGTTTTCTAGTAATTATCCACATTATAAAGTTAGATTTTAGTCAAATACTGCCCAGTTGGCTAGTACTATATGTGTGAGCCAGTCTGCTTTAGTGGTTTGAGCATTGGCCTGTGATTTGGGAGACCAGGATTTGAATCCTGTGAATCCTGGCTTGGCCATGTAAACCCACTGGGTAATCTTGACCATGTTGCACTCTCTCAGCCTCAGAGGAGGGCATTGGCAAACCCTGCATGAAGAGTCTTGCCAAAAAAAAAAAAAAGAAAGAAAGAAAGAAAAAAGAAAACCTGTGATAGGTTCATCTTAGCGCTGCCATAAGTTGGAAACAACTTGAAATCACACAACAACAAATATATGAGATATAGAACTATCTTAAATGCTGGAACTATTAATGTAGACTTGTTTATTCCAGATACTTCAGTAAACGTTTTTGGGAAGAAGCTGATTACCTTTCACTGCTAAGAAATGTGCGTATGTGAATAATCAACCCAAAGTGTTCTTAACTTTAATTTATAAATTACATTTATAAAGTTGAAAATGATTCCATACAAGTTAATGCGTTGTAGACATGGCTCAGTTTGGTAACACTGTCAGCCCAATTTAGATAATATCCCCTTGATCTCAGATACTGTAACATCATTTTAGTGGCTAGAGAGCCTAATGATAGAAAAGGTATTTCAGTTCCAGTATTTCCAATTTAGAATTCCCGGTGTTCAGTATGCTGGACTTTAACTTTTATTCGCACGTATTCAGATGGCAGTTTTAGTATACAGTTGCCCCTCCTAACTCACAGATCTAGGATCCACGCCCTTGAATATCCATGGAGGGGTGACTTCCACTATCTCCAATGGCATGCATGCCTGGCGGCATGCACAGAGGCACATCCCATTCAAGCCTATGAGGCATGAATATGTGCGAGCCTCCGTTTGTGCAGGGCAGTCTGGAACAGATCTCCCGTGAAAACGGAGGGCCATCTGTACAGTCCTCTCTTCCAATTCAACGGGGATCCATTCCAAACACACACACACACACACGGTGAATCAGAAAAATCACCAATATTGGGATCCCATTGATTTCAATTGTTGTGTGTTCTTGTTGGTGCATGCGCCATTTTGTTCTCTTCCCTCTTACCATCCATGAGTAATTAAGTCTGAAGATCCCAAGTCTGCAAGGGGAGGGACGAATGTATTTCTTTGTGCATAGAACCTTTCATCCAAATGAGAATTTATAGGTTAGTGAGAATGGAAGGAAAAAGAGGCTTATAGAAGCAATGTGAAATTTAGTAGAAATAGGTTTATGTTTAGTTAATCTTTAACAAACTTAAAATATCTAATTCAGTTAAATTCATTTTAAAGAGAGAAAAATTAACTGTTACAGGTATGATTAGTTACCATTTAAATTAAAAGCTTGTACTAGAATCTTTACCAGAATGAAACTGAAAAATGCAGCTGCAGATTTTGCTAAAACCCTCCTCCGGATCCCCATTTCAGCTTGGGAGAGAAGGGAATAGCTGCATGAATTTTTTTCGGGGGGGGGGGGGGAGGGGCGACCATTTTTTTATCTACCACTCCTAAAGTCCTTTTTCTGTCTTCCTTTTCTTCTTCCTTTATCATCTCATCTCCTTTACCTCCTTCTTTTCTTTAGTTTTTCTGATACCAGCATGGAACCCAGCAAAGGTATCAGGGATAAGATTTTCAGAATTCAGCATCCTGGGACAAATGAAGACTCTATCCAGTGCTTTGTCCACCAATACAACACAGGAAGATCACCTGTGCAAAAATGACCATCCCCTTTCATGCTACACCTGCTTGGTTTAATTGGAATTAAGTAAACTAGCGTATTCTTATAATGAGCAAAAATAGAGATTTCATTTTAATTTATTTATTAAAGAACCCTCTGGGGAATACAAAGTTAATTACCTCTTTAGTAGCCTTGCATTTAATTAATTAATTAATCATGCAATTAAGCTAACGTGGAAAGTTCAAGTCAATCAGTTAAGTTTAAAATATATTTAATTAAGTTATCCCTTTTTGTTAGAAAATGTCTAATGTAATTGATAACTTAATTGATTTTAATTGGTTAGTTCCTATTATTGGTGGCTTTTCAAACACTTTTTACATAGCTATCTCATGCCTAATGATGTAACATGTTGACAAAACTGGTGTTAGCCTGGATTTTTATGGATTGCAATGTCAGCTTCTAAATATTAACCCTCCCCAGCAGCCCAAGCAATTTTCTTCAAATGATACAGCACTGCAAATCTGCCTTCTGTCCAATGTAGTGATTATGCTAGTATGGCAGAGGGGTCTCACACTTTTTCAGTGGGGTTTGGAAAATGCAATACCAGGATCAATATGTATTTTTATTTTATTACTTTGGTGCTTCCCTTAGGGTAATCTACATATTTGAAGAAAGTACACTGTGCCATCCTCTTGGGACTATACAGTATCAAATGCAGTTATTTGAACCCTTCCTGATTGACCACTCATGCCGAATATAAACCCAATTGACAGTGTGAGCTAGGATATAAAGGAAACAAGATTCCTTTTTATGGACATAATAGGTTTCAAGTGGATGTGAGTTTTTGCCATTCATATATTTGAAGGGGGGAAAACCCACCTGTACAGGGGCTGAAGTATATATATTTTCTGACTGTGTAGGTCAGTAACATTGACTATTTATTACTTGGGTGAAATGAGAATTTTCTGTAAATGTGAATGATTATTTTATGTAGTTATTGAAGCTTAGTCCAAGTGCTTATATTGGTTAGTCGCACTCAAACATGCAAAATGCAGAGTGAATCACTTATGGGACTGTCTTTACAGTTGGCATTATATGACATTTTATTTCCAATTGTAAATACAGGAAAGGCTTGTGAAATGTGAAAAATATGATGTGTCATAAACGTTACACAGCCTCCTCATTAAATTTATTGCATGTTTCTGAGATACCCAGCAAATGAAATAAAACTGGAGCTTCATTTCCCCACAGCCATAGTTAAGACATTCTCTCAAAGATTTGCAAATAAGAGGTTGAAATGGAAACCATCTTTTTTGTTATCTGTAGATTTGAGATGGTCAAACATCAACATAATTATACAGTCCACCAGTTTTGCTTGAGTGCCCATTGCCTGCAATTGACTGTGCATCTGTTAGCTGTGAGCTGCTGGTTTCCACGGAAACTGCATGTACCACTACCTGTGAATAATTGAGAATGACAGCTGTAATGAGGGAATTTTGGGCAAATTGTGTAAATATTCGTAACCAGATTACCCTGATAAAATATTTTCACAGCAGATAAAGACATAACTTCCAGGCTTAAGGAGATCAAACTGAAGAGGAGCAGGAGAGGGTCCATCAATGTGAAATCCGGTGAACGAGTGCTTTAAAACCTGTAACAAATTCCCCATATTTGACAGTAGTGTTTGTGAAACTCTGATTCTATGCACTGCCACCTCAAGGGCCTGAAATCCTTTGTAGTTTCATTCCTAGGGGCAGGTAATTGGATTGTGTGTGCTCTGAATACGTAAGTGCGGTTGGGCCCAGAAGGGAATAGCCAAAGAAGCTGTTAAAGGGAGGCAGCTTTTGCTGTTTCAGAGCACACCCAAAGCACACCTGGTATGTGTTTGTGATAACAGAACAAAAGTACCACGGGTAAGCACTCGTTGGTACATTTTATATCTTTCACTTTTTAAAATAACTAATGGTCTTACACCATTTAATTAATATTCTATGCATTCCACTCCACTGCAGTACAATCTGCATAAGTCCAGGAAGCCCATCTACCAGTTAGAGAGAAAGAAAGTGTGTGTGTTTTGTATACACAAGGTGGGAAGGGAGAAGGGAGGGAGGGAGGTAATGCCAGATGCTTGTAACAGGATTTGGTGTGATTGCTGTTCATTTTCTGTTGGCTTTTGTTTGTGTCAGGTTGGAATGACCTGCAGAATTTCTGTTGCCCGTCTCTGCGCAGTGGTGACAGAAGAAACACTTGCAGTCATGTCAGGAAGAAAGAATCAAGCTCTGAATTATCAAAAAGAACAGAGAGAGAGAAAGAGATTCTATGGGAAGACGTGTACTCTGCAGTTACAGTCAGTCCTCCATATCCACAGATTCAACATCCATGGCTTGAAAAGATTCCCCCTCATCCAAAAAGCCCTAATTTTACCATTTTCTATAAGGGACACTATTTTACTATACCATTGTACATAATGGCCTTCAACATCCACAGATTTTGGTATATACTGATGGTCCTGGAACCAAATCCCAGGTTAGGGCCCACTATAATGATTAGAGCTTGGATATCATAACTAATGGCCCAACATTAAATATTTCTGGAATTCATTTATTTTCTTCTCAGTAGCTGCAGAAGCATTTTGCTTATCATTCTGGAAAAAGGCACCTGTCTGTTTGCAGATATGTGTTGACAGAGCACAAAATCAAAGGGCTGATGTGATGTAACCTTGTGCTAGACTTCAATAGCATACTACTGTTTACGTTTGCCTCCATCCCAGCTCTTCTTATTCTTCTCTGCATGAGCAGTCAGTGATGTGAGAGAGACAATAATGCTCCATTTTCATTTTTAAAATAAGAATTAATGCCAGAAATGCCCCCAAATGTGAGTTTAATTAGGTGGATTTAGAAGTGTATCTTCCATTCTATTCTGAAGATAATAAAGCTGCCCTTTAAAGGTCTGGAGAGGCACAAGGAGGTGGGTGGTACAATTGTAGGGCAGTGTAGGCGGGAGATGATTTTTCAGAAAAGACAGTCTGGCAGTCAGTTATTTTGACTAGATAAATTTTTAGAAACCTCATTTACTCTGATTAAATTAGGTAATTTAGGGACAAAAAACTGCAATACAATCCCTGGGCACTGGGTGAGCACATGTGTTTGAGTGATGGAAGACTTACCATATTTTCTTTGAGAATATCCTTAATTCTTCTTAACATGGAGGAGGGTTTTTTTTTAACTTTGTAGGGGGCTGGATAGTGTTAGGGTGTGGGTGTGGGTGTAAAAATTAAATTTAAAGTTTAAAGGAAGATTTGTTCAAACTTTAAAAGGGGTGAATTGAGTTTCTCTCTCTGTGTGTGTAATTAATTGTGCTTTGTTGCTGACTGACATCATGTTGTCAAAGTTAATAGTTAGGGGGGTTTAAGTGGAAATAAATATGCCCGTTGCAGTCTCACTCTGTTCAGGGTGCCAAAGCCTTGTCAGAGTGAAATATAGAATTGAATCTGAATGGCTGAGCAACTTCCATCTGCTTCAAAATCTCTCCAAGATAATGAAGAAAGATGAAAATTATTACTTGTAGTTTGTTTTTGACCTCCAGCCGACCTGCTAGCTTGGTGTCCATAAAACAAGGAAAGTCTTCTGACCTAACATAATTTCTAATGATTCTGTTGATGATACCTCTTCCATCAATATTTCTAGTGCAAAGAATTGGTACACTTGTGACTGCTCCTTATTCATAAAGAGAAATATTTTGATTTGATGAGAAAGTGAATAGACAGACAGACCTCTGTATATTCAATCACCAAATTAAGGTTGCAAATTCAATAGCTGCAGTTTGAGGAAGTCTTTTTGTTACAGGCAAAAAAGGCATATCATCCCTTGAGATAATCCACTTGAAAATTATTTCCTGGTTGTAATCTAATGGTTAACATGTTACCTATCAGGACAAGGGGCCAAATCTGGGCTGTAAACTAGGAAAACACTGGTTCAAAAGGACTTCTCACATGATGTTCAAAAACGGACCATTGGCTGATACAGGCCTGAGGATCAGCAACTACAGACATACATGGTCACACAAGTGCTTGAAAATGCAAACACACATATACACAACAATCATGCACTCATCTTTTTCCTGACTGTAGGGAATAGAGAGTCTCTAAGCCTTTCTGAGACAAATCACTCTTTCTCCAACAGTGGAAAAAGAGAGGTGGGTGTATTGGAAATCAGGAATGGAAGGGTTTTTTGAGGGAAGGTTCAGGACACTCATGATGGCCATATGCTGGAAGCCATTGGTTGTGCACTCCCTCTTTAAGCAAATCACTTAAAGGTGTTAACTGAGCTGTCAGTTTTCACAATTTTGTGAATGATTTTCACAACCCAGTAGAGTCTGAAAAATATTTTGTATTGGACAAGAAAATACGGTAGCCAGATATTGCAATGTTCTATAGTTTCTATTTTATCTTTGAATATTTTTTTTAGTCTCAATGGCCTTTACTTTTTTAAAAAAATAATTATTAATACCCTCTACAGCCCTGAATAATAGTGATAAAATATTGATTTTCTGTTTCAAGTTGAAATATGATTTTACTGTTTATTTATGTACTGTATTTTTCACTTGCCAGACAATTATTCCAGAGTGGTTGCCAATATTTTTACTTTCTTACTAAGATACAGTCATTACATTTTTAGTACAAATGTTGTCATCCTGGGCCTGGAAATGTAGGAAAGATTTCATACAGGTTCAAATGATAATTATCATGCTGAAAACTGTACTAGGATTTATTGATGCCCCATTTCCATTTTCCATCTTATTTTGTTGATGTTGTCTGAATGCTTGAAATCAGTTTGGTTGCCCAGTAAACTGAGCCTGCACTGTTAATTATGGCTGTGAATTATAGCTAAAAGTCAAGGCTACACTCAGCTTTTTGCTGCCTTTTTGCCTTCACACTTGGCATTTCTCTTCTCATTTGTTCTTGCACATGCTTTATTTTCTTCCTGCTTTGTGTCTTCCTGTCCTCAAGACCTCAAATGCTTTCTTGCCCACTTCTTTGGATTCTCATAAGTCTACCTTGTATTTGCCGTTCCTTCCCTGTTCTCAGACTCTCCAGCCCATGGCCATAAATGGCTAAATAATAACTGTTGTTCATTGTAACCTTTGCCCCTGTCTTTGTCTGCTTGTTTCTTCTGTTCTCACTGTATTGGGAATGCAGGCTCTGTGGGAAGGGGATGTTTCATTTTTAATCTCTATGAAAGGCTACAAAAGGTTAAAGTACTGTTCTGTTTAGAAAGGTACAATATAATGTTTCTTTA
The DNA here is from genome assembly GCA_034509955.1 of Urosaurus nigricauda. Taxonomy (NCBI): domain Eukaryota; kingdom Metazoa; phylum Chordata; class Lepidosauria; order Squamata; family Phrynosomatidae; genus Urosaurus; species Urosaurus nigricauda. Next base: position 68,318,279 of record JAOEGL010000004.1, read on the forward strand.
TGCAGAAACATGAGTCCACAACATAGCAGCGTGTGGGCTAAGTGAAAGCAAAACTGTTCAGTAGCGATCTATATGGTGGAATTGTTACAAACAGACAATGAACATTATAAAGCTCATATTACATTCAAAATAGTACATTCAGAAATAACACCACATTGTCTCTCGGAACTTGGATATGTTCCTAGCTGGTACAAATAACAAAAGTTTTCTCAGAATGTGACAAGTGAGACCTTGGAGCCCCACTTTTGAGTCAGATGCACAATGTAGACACTTAAATGAGCTTCACATATGGTAGCTAAACCCTATTATTCTTCAGATGTTTTAGACTTCAACTCCTATTAGTCACAGCCAGCATAGCCAGTGGTCAGAGATGTAGTCCAAAACATCTGAAAGGTTGAGGAGTTGTTCTGCTTTAGCTGAGCTAGATCCTGTGAGGTAGCTGAGATTTTGGGCTCATTTATACATAATACACCATTGCAATATTGCAACAAAAAGCTTATTCTCTATTGTGATCACAAAGGACAAATTCAGAAGCCTTTGTTTGATCAAACCATAGTTTATAAAACTAGCATCTTTTTTTACCAATCATGGTTAACTACAGAAGATTTTTTAAGCAACATGCTAAACTGTGATACAGCTGAACTGTTATGGGTCTTCCAGCTTCCTTTTAAATTGTGGCAGAGGAGAAATGATAGGATTGTTCTCATAATACTAAAACGTGGTTCAGCACTGTGCCAAATGGAGCCAGTGTGTGAGTCTACATCCAAGCTGTGTTTTGAAACTAGATTAGAATTCCCATCTCACTTATCACAGTCCAACTACATGATACAGTAGGGAATTTAAAAAAACAACAATGGGCCATGTGTGTTTCAGTGCATTCTTAGATCACTCACAGTTGTAAGTTACTCTGCAACTATTCCACTAGTTCTGTTTTAAAGGGACATCTCCGCCAGAATATATGTCACTCTTACATTTCCAGGGGCTCTCTAACTCTGAAAGTACAGGGTTTTGACAACAGTGTCTGTATTCAGGGCAATAAAGGAGGGTCACTGACGTCTGAACTTGGCTCCCTACTGGGAAAAGTTAAAGATTTAGTGACCTGCTGTGAACAGCCATTTACTTGGAATACAGTCAGAAGTCCTTAATAGCTGATGCAGGGTTGGCCTGTGGGAGAAAGAACACTGACTGTATTTAGCCAGTAGAGCCCCTGAACTCAGAATGCAATCGTTGCATTTGTGCTGTTAAGAAGTAGCCCTTTCAGTGTTCTCTCCCTTTCTCTTTTTCATCAGTCTGCTAAAATATTGCATCACCTGATAGAGCTTAATTTGAATCCATGCAGCCTTCTCCCATGTTCCATCTTAGGGCTTCAACGATGTTCTCTTTTTGTCTTTTTTTTTTTTTTTTGGTTTAACATCAGCCTCAGGGCACTTTCTAGAACACTTGCACACTATTTTGTAACTTTTGAGGTGGCCTGACAATGGTACTATTTTACTGTGGATTTTGACATTTTCCCTCTGGCTAGTATACTATGTTTTTCTACTTTTGAGTGGTCCATGTGACTGGATTTTGTGTCATGCAGCCACCATACTCATCCTTCCATAACATCCATGCAAATAAGAACATTTTAATATCTCCTGGTTCCAGCCAGTGCACAAATTGGTTGTGTCCAAAAAGGTATTGGATTAAAACAGTCTTCGATTCCAGTCTCCCAGCCATAATTCACTGGTTACTTCTTGTTTATGTAAACAGAATGGAAAGATCTGTAACTTCCTTATAAATTGCTTCTACTGAGAAGAGCTTTAGCCAAGTGAAACTGGACCCAGATGAAAAACTATACCTAAATCAAATAGGAGTTTAAACATATGTGGGAAAGCATTGATTGTGTGAAGAGCTGCTTGCAGCTTTCATATAGATAGCTATGGTGTGCATTCAGGAATCTTTCCAAAAGGGCTGGTTATCAGACCCCTTTGGTGCTGAAGCCTGATAAGAAGCAGAGTTCCAGGAGACTCACTTGAGGTTACTCCGAGTGTTGACAGTGCTCTCACTGGCAATCATAACAGGCATGGAAGTGGCAGGGTTTTGAAATCAGTCTGCAGATATTGCAGAAGCTGTTCTAACTCTTTGTAAATTCCTGCCACAACAAGACTTCATGATGTTCCAAAAGCATTTGAAGCCCTAGACTCCTAACTAGAGAAAGACAGGGATACCAGATGAAACCATGCCTACATAGTGGATGAGTACAGTAATACACCATAGACAGAGATCATAAAGAAAGGGGAGTGAACAGAGCTCTGAATGTTGCATGGTGTGCCTTGCACCCTATAAGCTGGCCTGCTTTCCTCTGGTGGAATGAAGGACACTGTCCCATCACACCGCTTATGGTGAAATCAGATTACCAGTCTAGTCAACATTCATAAATAGAGTAGGAGGGGGCACTGTATTGTTCTTTGCTTCAGGCAACAAAATGTCTTGGACTAAACGTGCTTGTGGCAATAACCAGGCTGAAACATCCCTTCACATACACTAGCAATTAAATGTTCCTTAATGGTAGAAGTTTGATGTCACTAATGCAGTGTTGCTATTCATCACCTATAATAATCCTTGGAGGCTTCACTTGTCATCCTTTCTGTCTCTGTTGTGTAATCTTTGCCTGTGCTTGTGGAGTAACCTTAAAATCAGTTAGACAAATGGAAAGTGAGGGGAAAATATTGCCTTGATTCATCATCACCATTACCATCATCATCCTACACTCTCACCCCACCTACCAACTCCATCTCTTCTCTCAACTAGAGAGACAGCTTTTGATGACATAGTAATTTTAGTTTGGTGATATATGGTGGTGAAATCATACTAATATTATTTTTCCATTAACACTGAGGTGTCTATCTCATTTGATACAATTATTGTGTGATGGTGATGGAGGGAGAGATATCACACCCATTTATAAAGAGCTGGGCTATGTAGTAGTTTCTTTCCAACAGCTGTAGCGGCTGGTATGTTCTAGTGTAGAATATAAGAGTTCCCATGCTTTCATCTGCAGTTGCATATCTGCCTTAAAAGGATTAGCAGAATGCTCTCACTTCAGAAGCGTATTGCTGTCATCTACTGACACCTGTACTTTGGCAGTTGCAAGTGAAGCCCATGCACTTAAACAAATAAGTAAGCTGTGTTCTACATGGGTAAAATTGTAGGATGCACCCTGCTTTAATTAGAGCTGGTGAATCTCCTCAACCCTCCTTCTGTTTGCTATCATAAACACATTACATATGCTTGCAGCACAATGTGAAAGCATGGAGAGGCAGGTGCTGCCTTTAAAGCAACAAATCAACCTGAAGGTAATTGAAAAAAGCCACAGTTATTTTCAGAACAGGTGCCTAATAGAGAAGGTTGGAAGTGTGAAAAATTGCCAGCTGCCTGGTATACATGTCTTAGAAATTCCAGAATAAAAGTAGGGAAAGCATGTGATGTTTGGTCTTTTGGAACAGTCCTTTGTTGAACATATTCATGCTTCCTAGCAATAACTTAAAATATACTTTCCAGACTGAGTGTATCTGTTCCAAACTGGTGCAGCTTGCCACAGTCCTGGAAGAATTCTAATCTTAACAAATTGATTTTTTAAAAAATTATTTAATGTGTAGAGTATTTTATTTTATTTTATTTTTGTGGAAATTTGTATTTTGGTTATAATATCAGTCATGAATCACTTCTGCAAATATGGAAAGAAGAGGCAAAAATTCCACAAAACATGGACCAATTCAAGAAAAGTGGATTTACTAAGATGATTTCTATTGAAGTAGTTCAGAATTGTTCAGCAGTGCTCCTCTTTCCTTTTTTTTTTTCCTTTTGGTTGAAAACTTTGATGAATTTTTGATATTTCAATAGGCTTATTCAGCATAACTGCTTCATCTTCACCTTGCCCACTTGAACAGTCATTGATTATAGTTTTTTGCCTTCATGTATGTTGGTTGCAGACAGTCAGCTGTACATTTCTTATATCTCTAATTGTGATACTTTGGTGGAAAGTGCCAATTTTGATGGGGCTGATTTTTCTGAGCCCTGATATTTAAATTACTAACCTTTCTCCCTTACCATAGAATGGTTAGGACATGAAAGATGAAAGTTATTTTGGTGAGTGCCAGATCATGTTTCAAATGAGCCAGCACAATACATTTCACTTTCTACTTTGTATCTGCCTGTTCACAGCTGCTTTGTTTGAATTCATCATGTCATTGCAAAGAAGAGGTATTATGCACATTAATATTTTTCTGCATTTATTCATTTCTACATTCATTTTGCTTTTTTGTTAATCAAGGTTCCTATTCTTTTTTTTGAAGTGAAAGCTAATTTGTTGAAGGCTATTTTTTTTTTTAAAAAAGCACCCTTACAATCTCACATGTTTAATTTCTCGTTAATATAATTCTTCTTATTTGTTTATAAGCCTACTTTCCCGCTTGTTACCCTTTCCTTGACACATGATCCTTTGTAAACAAACACATTATTAACTTACATTTGAAATAACTCAAGCACACTTTCTTTAAAAATTCAAATTTAAGAATCAAAGTGGCTTATATATTATAGTAACATTCATACTCCAAATTAGTATTGTTTCTGTGCTTGACTCCAGTCACACCAGTCATACACATAAGGCTGAAAATGGGATCAAGGAAAGGATTGAGGTTGGATCCTTCATTTTTGGTGTAAGCTGGTTCATACAAAAAAATGACACCTTATGAGAGAGGAAGCAGATCCATTCTAGATGTTCAAGGGCCAAGAAATATTCATAGAACCTGACTAAAACAGTAGCATGCTGCAGTAAGCCTTCATGTTCTCCAGTTGGGTTCAATAGATAATTGTAGCTCTGTTTGATTAGGACTACTCTAGAAAGACTTGCATCCTCAGGTGGGCCTTAAATACCTTAAATAAATGGGAGGATATCATGCTCCATAGCTTTTCTCTTCTTGGGATAATATGTCTCCTGTGTATTTTGGGGGGGGGGGGGGGGAGGGAGGGAGGGACTCGGTTCATATTGATGAAATCACTATAGATGTAAGCCTGTAGGAATCATACACATTTATAGCATTAACAGTGCTCTGAAATAGATATTGGAAACAGAAATATTCTTAAGAACGTCCTTTAGTTGACACAGTGTTAAAACTAACATGACAATCTTAGTAAATTTCACCCTCACAGACAAGAATGAATAATTTTAAAATATTTATCCTTGCTAAAAATCATTGACAGCTGCAGTTTTTGGAGAATGTTAACAGTTGTGAACCTATTAGATTTAAAAATGCAAAGTTTTATTCAGAAAACAGCATTTTCTATGTAGAAAGCAATATTTCTTCACAGAAATACACAAAATGTTATTTTATAAGCAAAAGAACCTATGTGAATTTGTGACATGATAAATACTCTCACACATTAATGATTCCTGTCATCTAAGTTTCCCAGCACTCTAGAAATTCAGGGTTTTTTAAACCATTTTTTAAAGTACTCTTAGTCGATTTTGCAACTGTGGGAGTCAGTGTAAGTACGATCATATATGTGCTAAATGCATAGAGGTATTTTGACTCCAGCATACATAGCAATCAAGATAAGGAAACACCAAGATACAATATGTGAGGCAGTTAACTACTGTATATCACAGCTGGTTACAGAAAATTATTTTTTTATTTAAAGTATGTGTACAATATCACATTGGTCTGTATGTATGTAAAAACAGTACTGGGCTATCTACTTTTGCTCCAGAATATTAATATGCCTGTCAGGTTGGCTTTCTCATTGAGGCATTGAAATATAAGAACCATCATACTGGATCAGAATCCATGTGATCATGTATGCAGCTTCCTATGGCAAACAGTTGTGCCCCTCTGATAAGCCACAAGTAGAACTTGAAAAGAGGCACTACTAGTACAACTGGAGGATCTATTGTGGCTGTCAAGGCAATCCCCAGTGAATTTAGCCTATTCTCCATGAAATTGCCCAAGTGCCATTTCAGTCATTGGCTATCATCATTTTGTGGAACAGCTCATATGTGAACTATATGTTGTATAAATAAGTACTTGCTGATGTCTGTTCTTTATGTGGAGTCGAAAGCTTTCATGGCCGGCATCCATAGTTTTTTGTGGAGCTTTCGAGCTATGTGGCCATGTTCTAGAAGAGTTCCTTTCTGACGTTTCGCCAGCATCTGTGGCTGGCATCTTCAGAGATCTTTCTCTGAAGATGCCAACCACAGATGCTGGCGAAACATCAGAAAGGAACTCTTCTAGAACATGGCCACATAGCCCAAAAGCTCCACAAAAAACTCTGTTCTTTATCTACATGAAGCCAATCTCATTAGATGACTTCAGTTTTACTGGGAGAATGCTTAATTTCTTTAACTAAACCCCCTGTCTTCCTAAACTAAAAATAGAAAACCCCAAATGCATTGGCCTTTTCTTGTAGGAAAGCTATTACAAGCCATGAATCATTTTGGTTCTTCTTTTCTGTACCTTTTCCACACCCACTTTGAGATGGTGCATTCATACATAAAAGTAAACCATAAATTGGGGTTACATCATGGAAGAAGAGGAGTGAGCACTGTACAGAGCGCTCCTATACTCCCACTTCCTCCATCCTTCCAAATTCACATCTCTTGCAGGAGGAATAAACTCAACTTCACTTTATTAGATTTTTAGTTTGTTTTTAAGCATGAACAATTCTGGTTTAAAATAAAAATCTTGCTTGCTAAGCAAACCACAAAAAACAACCCAGGGCTTGAAATAATTTGTTTTTGTTTAGTGATTTCTAGAGCAAGAGAAATTGCAATTTGTGGCTACTCACAACTCCCATCAGTCCCAGTCTGCAGAGCAAATAGTCAAGGATGGTGGTAATCAGAGTTCAACTGTATTTGGAAAGCTCCAGGTTTCCCACTCCTAGCCTAGAAGGTTTTCCTTCCCACACCTTCCAGGAAGAAGCAGAGGGCAAAGTGCCTGGCAGTTTGAACAGATACATACCTGAACATGCACGTAGCACTAAATTATGGTTTACTGTTACGTGGAAACTCACCAATATTTCAAATGTGTTTGCAACCATGGATTTGTATATGAGCATAATGGTACTGACAGTTTTATTTGCAGTTGCTTTTCTAATGATCCCTAGCATGAAATTTGCAATATTTCACAGCTGCTGCACACTGAGTTAACATTTTCATTGAGCTATCCACCATGACCCTCAAGATTTCTTCCCTGGTTAATCACCTCCAGGTCAGACTCCGTATATGTGAAACTAAGAAAAAATGCAGCACTCTATATAGATTGAACTTCACTTTACCTTGACTGAATCTCACCTGGTGTATGTATATATATGTATGTGCATGTTCAAGTTTGAGTTTATCCAGTCTGTAGAGATCCTGTCAGAGCTGCTAGCAGTCACTTGGATTTTTGACATCTTGAATAAGTTGTTGTCATATGTCCTACATAGTTTGTAGAAGGATTAAAAAGCACCAGTCCAAATGCAGATACCTAGGCGATTCAAAAAGAATGATGCAGATGTAAAGCTTTTTGTACTCAGTTTTGCATCATATTTTAAAAATCACCCTGTACTTGAGAGAAGGCTTTTCATTTCTCTGTTACACTATTGTAAACCTGATTCACCAGATGTTGCAGTCTAGCTCCCATAGTCAGTAACTGTTGGTCATGCTGGTTGGGGTTGATGAGAATTTAGTGACAGAAGAAAGGCTTTGTTGTAGGAACTCATTTCCTGTTGTTGTTTTTAATCCCATATTGCTTCAAGATGATTTGGTTGTTACATTTACTCAGGACTGATTGGTGAGGAACTTTGTCAAAAGCTTTTGTAAAGTCTAATACTGCCTATTGGATTAGCTCCAACAGCTAATGGAAAGATGATATATGGTTATTGTTTTTAAGGAACACTTTACTTTTTATATGTTTAATAATTCTACCTGAAACCTTGCTTTCTACCAGTTTGTGTGTAACAAACATCAAGCTAACAAGCTTATAATTTTTCCATCCTTTGCCCTGCCTTGGCCGTTCCTTTTTTTCTTTTCTTTTTTAATAGCCATTATTTTGCCTACTTTTAAGTCCTTTAGTATAGATGTCCGTTTTAGGAAACATTGCATTTTAAAGGGAATCTACAATTTCACCCTTGAATTCTTTAAGAACCCTTAGGCACATGCTGCCCAAACACTGCAACAGCAATTTTTAATTTGTTGGTAAGCCCTACAAGGTAATCTCTTGACACCTCTGTTTTAATACATGACGCTTTCCTGGGTGGGAGGTGGAGCAGAATCTATTAAAGTGTGGGTTTGTGTGCTACATCTTTCTCACTGAAGACTGATACAAAGAATTTGTTCAGCTTATCTGATATCTAACCTCTGTTAGCACTTTCTTTAGTCCTGTATCAGTTAACTGTTCAACTATTTCCTTTAGCTTAATAGATGGACACATGTTTTATGTGCAGAAAGTTTTCGACTCAATTCCTAGCAATTCCAGTTGCAACAACAGTGTAGGCGATGCTACAAAAGACTTCTGCCTGAGGTCTTTGAGATCTAGTGCTCTTCAGAATACATGGTACTGCTCATCATGAAGAAATAGTTTGATTTAGCAAGTCCTGTCTACATACTTCTCTGATCACTCAGTATTCTCAAGTAATAAGTGAAGCGCATACCCACAGTTTCTGCCAGTGTCCCAAAATGATGCAATATCCGTAGTATTATGGAGCAAACAATATGTCTACTGCCAGAATAATGCATTAATATCCATTCTTATCATTTCCTTTACAAGCAATAGCCTATCTATCCACCCAAATATATAAAACATTAGAAATGGGGTGGGGGGTGCTTTAAGGATTTCTAGTTATTCAAATTGGCCCCCATGATTTCTCCATGTAGGTGATTGTTGTTCTATGAACCAGAGACCTCCCAGATTTCTAGTTATCAACTGCCCTACTCAGGGCTTTGCAAACTCAGTGTGATGTCTTCCTTGACTGAATCAATCCACCTGTAGTGTGCTCTTCCTTTTTTCCTACTGCCATCCACTTTACCAAGCATTATTGGCTTTTTCAATGAGTCATACCATATCATGATACAGAGAAAGACTGCACCCCAGTGATCACGTTATAGCTTGGAAGACAGTCAAGCAAATAAACAGGGACCCTCAACTTGCATCTCTACCTGCTTCACATTTCTCCAAGATAGAGAGGAAAAACAGTCAGTCTCTTTGCAGCCATCATCTTACCATGAGACTGCACCACGGCAAACAAGCAGTTCAAAGTTATTCAAGACCAGTAACTATGCAATGAAGAGCACAGACAGTCTCAACCCACAGGAGGCTGGCAGCATGCTCTGGGATATCTGCTGGATATTTCCCAGTACGCACAGCTGTGAGAAAGCAGAGCTTCTAGGGATGGAATCAGCCAGCATGTGAGATTTAAAAAATGTATTATGGATACTGAAGACATCAAAGCATTCACTCACAAGGGGAGTTAAGGGGTTGCTGTGTTGGCCATATAAGAAAGTACAGTATCATCCAAATTACACAAAATAATGATACCCTTATTGGGTCAATCAAAATGTACATTTTACATGTTGCAAGCCGGCTTCTTCATCAGGCAAAGGTGTACAAAATTATACAGGAGAAAGAAAGAAATAGCCCTGCATTTGGTCAAGATGTGGTTGTCCTCAGTTCAGATGGTATGGAAGCATATTCATGCAGATAGACCCCTCCTCCTTCTAGCCATGTGGGTAATGGGAGATTCAGTCCAGAAAATAAACTTTACATTCCATTAGCAAGACAAAAAGCTACTGCCTTTGAGTTCCAGTTTGTCTCGAATCCTTTGTAAGGCTATAAGCCCCTTTGTTAGTAAATAACAATGAATCATTGTCCCTCTCTAAGAGATACTCCTCACCTTGATCACTTTGGACTCCTCCAAAGTGACAGCCTCCATACAGCATGCCTATATCCTTTATGCTTATTTTATGATCCTCTGTGTATTCTTTTCTGACTGTTTGGGAGACAACATGTTGAAGCAGAGCTTTCTGGATGAAAAGGAATTTGTCCATATCTAATTCTTTTGGCAGTAGAACTCAATTTGGACCTAGCTAACAGTCACACTTTCTAGTTTCTGGAAATATTGGGCTTTTAATTGTACAAAGAGCTACACAGTACTGTACCTCTGTAACATGTTCATATGATAATTAAACCTTCAAATTTGATTATCCTGGCCTTGCTATTAAAGAATATTGTTACGTTTGGTCGTAACAAAAGATGTATGCAGTGCTTGCAGGACTCTTCACTTTGGTTCTATAGATATCCTATAGGTTGTTGATGATAAAATTCCTGTCCATTTCAGTTGGCATGCTAACTGCCAGACATCTCAAGGGATTGTGTAAGGATATGGAACCTGTTAAAAAGAATGGCAACTGCTCTTTTTCACCTCTGTGTCTTGTTCTAGGAATGCCTCCACTCCTCCATGTCCTATTCCTTATCTGTTTGTCTGCCATTTTATATCACTGTCATTCCCTCATTAATCAAGCCTTCTGTCCCTATTAACACCCAGCATCTGTCTCTCTTCCCTTTGTTTTTGCTCTACATCTACTCCTTCGTTTTCTCTCCTTAGATCACATATCCTAGTCACATAGAGATTTTTTCCCATGAGTCAAACACAGTGCATTTTGTTAACTTGGGAACTTTGAAGGCTCGACATTATGAGTTAGAACTTTTTTTCTAACTAACTTCATATATCCCATGGCCCTGTACATTTACAATTAAAGCAAATTCTGGTGGTGTAAAACCTGCTTAGATTGTATTGCTGGCATTCATAATTTCTCCCACAGTGTTAGGTCAAGTGGACCCACTCCCCATGTATGCTGTTTGGAACAATTTATTAATTGAGCCTCCAATGGCCACAGCCTTGGCCATGTAGCACATATCTTTGCTCTGCTTATAGTGTGGAATCCCATTGGTGTGGGTGCTTTTTTTTATTTTGTACCCATGAGTAGCTTTGAGTGAGAGCACAGTGAGGAGCCAATGAGCAGATAGAAAATATTTTCTTCTCATGGCAGGATGGGCTGCCCCACATGTGATGTCCTCCAGTTCTTTGTTTGTACAAGGTGAGTCTCCCTTATCTGAAATGCTTGGGACCAGAGGTGTTTTATGGTTTGTATACAGCTTATACAGTGGGTCCTTGGTATCTCTTGTGGTCTGGTTCCAAGACACTCCATGGATACCAAAATCTGTGAATGTTCAAGTCCCATTAATACATTGGTGTATTAATAAAATGGTGTCCCTTATCTAAAATGGCAAAATCAAGTCTTGCTATTTGGAATTTATATATTTTCTGAATATTTTCAAGCGGTGGATGCTTGAATCCATGGATAAACAATCAATGGATATTTTATTTTATTTCATTTATATCCTGCCTTTCTCCTTGGAGGGACCCGAGGTGGCTCACAAATAAAACCTTTAAAATTGCAATAGAATTCAGACAATTAAAACGTCTCTATATAAAATTGCATAAAATATACACAATATAAAATATAATATAAAATCACATAAAATATACACAATATAAAACCGACTAAAAACCCACCTGTTCCATAAAACCACCCTGCTATGCATTATATACAGAAAGCCTACCAACATAAAAATATTTTTACTTGCCAGTGAAAGGCCAGCAGGGAGGGGGCCAGCCTACCCTCCCGCAGAAGGGCATTTCAGAGGGTGGGAGCAGTCTCTCTCTTGTGTCCTCATCAGGTGAGCCTGTGATCTTGATAGGACCAAGAGAAAGCCTTCTCCTGCAGATCTCAGGGCTCTTGCAGGTTCATATGGGGAGATAGTCTCTCAAATAGTCTGGACCCAAGCCATGTGGGGCTTTATAGGTCATGACCACCACTTTGAATTGTGTCCGGAAATGAACAGGATATGGAGGGCCAACTGCACACATACCCTGAAGGTAATTTTGTGCATGAATGGAGGTTTGTGTACATTGAACCATAAGAAAGCAAAGGTATCAGTATTTCAAATAATAAAGTCTATTATTTGTGGCCAAACCATTTTAGATGGAACACAGGCTAGTGAGTTCAAAATACAGGTAAAGAGATTTCACCTAAACATTAGGAAGAACATCTTTACTGGAAAAACTGACTGTAGAATATACTATCTTGACAGATGATAGACTCTCCTTCTTTGGAGATTTTAAAACAGAAGTTGGACGGGCATATTTCAGGAGTACTTTACTTGTATATTTCCTGAATGGCAGCATTTTGAACTAAATGGGGTTTGCAACCGCTTCCATCTCTAAGATTCTGTGATTCTATTGTTTTTCGAAAAGAGACACTGGTATCACTAGGAGGATAGGGTGTGTGGCCCACACCAGGTAACATCCCAGAAGAGGGATTACATCTCATCACTCCCCCCCCCCCAACACACACACATACCTCCTTGCTATGGCCTTGTTTTCTTCATGAGGAGAACAGGGGCGCAGCAATGAGTAGGACCAAATGTGCCCCCCTGCACCTTGTTGGTGCCTCTACCCCTAGAAGCCCCACCCACCCCACCCCCACTAAAAAGAAAAGTAACTTTAGGAGATAATGGGCCAAACTAGTCTGTTTCTCTGGTGTCTGCACCATGCAAGTTCTCAAGGGTATCTGCTAATTTGGTTTTCTTCTTCTGACTTGGCACGAGTCTGATTTTTTTGTAGGCAGTGTTAACAGGGGTGAAACTACATAGAACAAAAGCAAAGCATAACTAAGTAACAGTTCTTAAGAAAGTAGCCTGATTGTTAAGTGGGTCCTGTTCCCGATGGTGGAAGTCAATGAATTCCTAGCACTGGTAATTGTTTTCTCAAATAACTGTCCCACAGATTACCTTGATCCTGAAAGAGAGCAGAGATAAGAGGATGTTTCTTCCTTCTTTCATGTTCCTTTGTGTGCCCAGACAAAGTAGAATATAATATCCTCTTCTGTGCCTTTCTTTAGCTTTCCACTCAAGGTGGACTTGATTCTCTTTCATGAACATCAGTCTGGGTTATGTGTGTGTGTGTGTGTGTTAGAGAGAGGGGGGGAGAGATCATTACATGTGTACATTTCAGCATTAGTCATATGGCCCAAAGATAGGTTTCTCATCCTTGGTTTATAATCTAAACTCACTGAGCTGCCCTTTCAAGGCAAATCCAACTGACTAAAGGAAGTCAAGGGGAAAAACGCTGAGCCAGCGCATCTCATATCTCAGTGGCTTCAATACAAAAACCAGAAAAGGTGAAGTGAGTTCAAATCTGTCCCAGTTGTAGAAAACAGAATCACTTGGCTCACTGTTTAAATGTCACTGGATTTTATTTTGCAAAGACAAATACAACAGATAACAAGGCACTGGGGATACAAATGCACCTTTCCTTCAATAGCGCACATTTTTTTTATTTGTGTGCAAGAAACAAAAAGCAAAATCCACTTTGAGATGGTTGTTCTGTGCAACATAAAATAGGAAATAGCTTGGACAGAAGGAATTTCTATGATTTCTATGAATTCTTGGTGTGATCATTGTCTGATGTTCAGAGGATATTAAAGAGACATAAGTGAGAAACCTGGCTTATAAATGGTTTGGGTCAGTATTTATCAAGTGGAAGTTATTTGAAGTGCTACAAAGGCACAGAGAGGCCTCCAGCTTTTTGTTTTATTGTAGATATTATTTCTGTAAAAGATGACACTTTCAGAGAAGTGATCACATCATTTCCCTGGAAGAAATGGCATTAACTCCTAGCATAGAGTAGTAGTTGTCTGGTACATGAAACAAACATTGCCTCAAAACATACACAGTTGTTTCTTAATAGACATCCATGCATTTGTGGGGAGGGAACATTGTGGTTGGGTAGCAATGTATGCTTCATCATGGCAACAGAACCCACAAACTAGTTTTATTTCAAAATAGGTAAGATTTGATCTGTTGGGAAGTAGAGCCACTGTGTCCAAGCTTTAAAACCTACCATGATAAATATATTTGATTCTTCTGCTGATCTGACTGCCACAAAATCACAAGTTTTACCAGAGAAATACTTGTGCACTTTGGTGTTTACTGAAGACACATTTGTTTGCACTGGTCTCCCAGAGAAGCTATTCAAAGCAACTTGTATGAATTGCCTGCATTTTGGATTAGAAACAAGAAAATGAAGTCCTGTTTTATATTGGAATATGAATTTGCTGGGAAAGCAAATATGTTTCCACACCATTTACCAGGAATCTATTGTCACTGAGAGGCAACTAATGCATCTCCTAGGGTGCCTAATCTGAACTCGTAGATGGTACATTTGATATTTGATCGGATACACAGTGCTTGAAATACAGTTTTGTGTTCCATGGGGAGTCTGTGCCTCTGCTCAGCAGTCTTGGCATATTGCTCATTGCTATATGTGACATTTGGCAGAAAGATAATGGCCACATTCTTGGGACCTCTGACTCAGGCACAGAGAGACACTTAGCTAGATCTGATGCATCTTGTATGTTCTGACCATATATGATTTGCCCTGTCCCAGTTTAGAGCATCCATTGACAAGCAATCTTACTTAAGCTTTTTTTTTTTACCCTCCTCTCCCCCACCGCCCCATCTCAGATATTTTTCTTATTGACGATAAAGTGAAAATCAACAGATATTTGTAGGATTTTTTAAAACTGACATTTCCCACATAATCTCCCTTTCAACAAATTGAAGCCTTCTTAATTTCAAGGCTTAGTTTAGGTTGGTGAGCAATTTATTTGAAATTAACAAAATTAAAGGTGCCTGTAGATAATTTTTCAGTCACATTTCAGAAAAATGTGCAGAGATTTGGGAGTTATGGTGAATGAAAAACAGTATCATAGGAAGGGCTTTTTTTTGGGGGGGGGGGTGCACCAAAGTCACAGAAAGCACAAAGAGTTTAGGACAAAGGTGGATGTTAGTATGTGGTAGACAGGAGTTGGAATGCCAACAATTCTAGCCAAACCCCAGAGTTACAGTCTTGGTGCAATGACAGAGTGGGAAGAGAAAGGACTATGCCTGTGGGTATACATGATCAGCAGGCCCTGCCACCTGATGAAAGAGGCAGACAAAAAAGTATACAGATATTTCTGGAAACAATGAGGGGAGAGCAGGGACAGGACCAAAGCATGTGCTATACTATACTATACAGATACTATACTGAGAGCAAAGTATACAGGTAGGGACAGCAGAAGGAAAAGACAACTGTGAACATGAGTGAAAGATGGATCTACATCTTAGGGCCATGACTTGGCAAACCCATTGTAGCAATTGGCTACAGTTTCCCCACACCCTTGCATTGTAGGTACATATACAGTCATCCCTCCATATGCATTTGGTTTAGGGGCGAAGGACCCCTCACGAATATGGAAAAATCATGAATAACCCCTCCCCCAATGAGTCCCCTCCAGACCCCTGCCATGCCTGGATCACCCGATCCAGGCATGGCAGGGGTGGATAAAGCTCAGCGGGTGATCCAGGCATTGGAGGGGAGGTAGGAGGAGCCGCACATGTTCTCTCCTGACCTCTCCGATACCTGGATCAACTGTTCAAGGCATGGGAGGGGTAAGAAGATACCTAGCAAATAACCAAATTCATGAATTCCAATTTTGTAAATTAAGAGGGACGATTGTATTTATATGTTTATACTTCCCACTCAGAAAAAAATTATTTTGATTGTAGTGCATCTGAACTGAAATATGTGATTGGAAGAATGTTTCCACTGACATATTTCAGCTCAGTTGCAATGAAGTCCGCATTGTAGTTCTATCTGTCCTTGTCCTTTTCCAATGTTGCATCCTCAGGCAATTCAACCAAGTTTAGAAATAAAATGAACAACTTTACTGCATTGATTAAATAGGCACAATTGGTGAAAACATGGGAGAAGGACTTCTTGGTAGATCCTCCAAGGATGTTGAATTCTCCTTGAGAAGGCCAGAGAATTCCTAAAGTAGTTAGGGCTGTTCCTTCTATTCTATCCCTACAGGCTTTTAAGAACTGACTACAAGACGTTTCAACAGTGTGCTGTTTTAATGACTTCAGTCTTTTATAGATTTGTTTTAAAATCCATAATATTGTATAGATTAGTTTAATATTTTAATAGTAACATTTTATGCATTTACACTTATGTCTTATATGGTTCTATTTGTAAAGCTAAACAGACAGGCAAAAAGAGTTTCTTTCAGGCTGGCTTGAAGGTGTGGTATTTAGATGACACATGCCTTGAAGCCAGCAGGAAAGTGCCCTCTAGGTGCCTTATGCAGAGAAAAACTGTTTCAAAAAGAAGCAGCTTTTTTCCACTTCTTCCTGGCTTGAAACCATGTCATGCGCTCATGACATGAGCACTCCAGCTGCCTTGGGAGCTAGCGGTGTAGTTGGTGGGGTTTCAATGTAGCTTTAGAAAAGGCAGCTTTTTTAATGTTTTAATTTAATGAAAATTGCCTTGATCCAGACTTTGGAGAAAATCCAGAAAATGAAGGAAGGAAAGAAGGAAAAGGAGAAGAAGAAGTTGTTGTTATTGACTTACCCAGGTAATTTATGGTTGAGTGACTTCCTTGCTTTCCTGACATTTTTTTAGATACTAGGCATGTTGATGCCTATGGAACCCAGTCCTGATCATATATCTGTTGAAGAGGTTAAGTGGGGGAAACACTGGTTAAGTCCACATATATGTCCTGCAAAGAAAAGTAATGACAAAAGTTTGGCTGACAGAATGTGTAACCTAAAGTGAGTGGAGACCCCCCACCCACCGCCCGCCAGCTGTCCTGTTTGAAATGAATTTCAGACCTAGGACTTTATCATGCAGGCCTTTTAAACCACCATAATAGTTTGATAATAGCACCTTTGGCAATACCTATTTTACAGTGCCATCTCCCTCTCACTGCTGCTTTGTCTTCCAAAAGTGGTTAGCCTGCACCTTACCATAGAAAGGGAAAATCTGTCAATAAGTTTCCAGTGATGCTGGTATAGTGCTAGTGCTAGTCCACAAGTATGGTAAATATGTCATTGTTTTATTGATATTTAACTTTGCTTTGTTTTTATACTGTTTTATTTTTGTTTTTATTGGAATGTTTTAACCATCTATGTGTTGTGTATGTTGTGCACCGCCCTGATCGTTGGAAGGGCGGTATATAAATAAAGTATTATTATTATTATTATTATTATTAAATGATCCTGTGGCAATTCTAGGTTTGCTCAGTCAAGTGGTGTCAGTGTCTTCTCCTCCCCCACCTCCACCTTGCCAATCGCTATTACAAAAGAGCCCGGGGGGGGGGGGGCTTACTTGTTTCTTTTTTTAGGTTAAACCATATTAGCACAACTCAGGAATTGTGTTAAACATATATGCATGCAAGTGAAAGGCAATGCTGAGTAGGGCATAGGACAAAGAGGTGGGGTTAAGGACGAGGGCAGAAGAGAGCATAGAGGACCAGCTACAGCTTGGTCACACTAATGAAGGCATGCATGGCATAGAGTGCTCTCACTCTGATACATATGCCCTTCCCTTCATTAATGCAATTGCAGCAAAAACCTGGGTCATGTGAGAAAGTCCGAAGATTCTGGTAGGTGTGATTGGATGTACAATGCAAACTGGACATGAAAATAGGTGGATCAGATCATTTGTTCCTCCATTTGGCTTTTTACCAATTATTTTTTCTCAGCATGCTAAGGAGAAATATGCTCTCAATAGTTAGAGAGAAAAGAGGTTTTGTTCAAGTTTTTCAGAACCAGCTTTTCCTCAGAATGAGATTCAGTGAAGTCATTGGGAGATGTAGATTCATTGGCTCCATGCTCCCTTAAACTATTTCTCATCTTCACTAGCTTGAGATCTTCTCTGATTTTACAGCAGCTCATCTGCAGTTTCCTTTACTGCAATATATAAGCAAAGTGGACATTTAGTGCAAATGCTTCATTTCTTGATGGATGTTTCATTTCACTTCTAGTAACAATGCATGTTGCCTTCCATGAAGGGAATGGTGGCAGGCACTAGTCCAACAACCCTCATCTGCTTGTTACCTGTGTTATATAATACAAAGCCACATCCAATCCACCTCTCAGTACCAAAGGCTAATACTGTCTTCCTCTCAAAGAGGAGCTAGCAGTCTTCTGGGGAGGAAACTCACAAAATGGTTCCTTGCACAAGTTCAGCAAATAGAAATTTGAACCATAGAACAGATGCCTAAAAATGAGCGCAGGGGGAATCAATAAAACTGAAGGGCGATATAGTGTCTTCCTGAACATATTTACATCTGGAAATGTTGCTTGAAATGTCTGAAAACATTGCACCTTATTCTCTTTAAAAAGAAAGCAAAAAGAAAGGACAAGATTGTTTGACATGGAAAGACGATTTAATATAGTATTGTTGCAAAACACAGCAAGTACCAGAATATGGATGAATATGGGAAAGCAGAATACTGTGGTATAAGAGGAAGTCTACTGCTCTCTTGGGAGAAGTCTATGGATGATAATAAATCAAGAGGAGCATGACTCCTGGCTGTTCCTGAGGATTATTTTGTTCAGGCTCTAAGAAAGGAAGTTAAGACATGCAGAGAGGCAGACTGGCTGTTTTTCGGTTTATTTTTTTTTTCCTTCTGGAAAATGCTGACATGGTTACTAATTACACAATAAGCAAGAAGCTATGAGGAATATAAAACTTGACCATTTCTGTGTTTTGAGAGCAGGCAATAGTGAGGATGCATGAAAATGGGATAAGGGAGCAGTGCTCATTCCTGATTGATTTTATTTTAAAATTTAGCATTAACCCCTCTTGCTTGAATGTAACAGCAGTGCCTCAGAACCTTTTAGCTCAAGCAAATACATCAGCACGTCCCTGCTGTCTTATTTCATAAATAAAATATGCACTTTGTTAACTCTACGTTATTACAGGGTGTCTGCCCTTCAATATTTATGAACATGTCATCTTTTGTTTTGTGTTGGACTTGTCTCAGTTGCTGAAACAAGAAAGACAAGGGAGAAAAAGAACTGTGTGTGTCTCTGTGTGTGTAATATACACTTGCAACTCAAATTGTCTCTGAAGGTGTTCAATGGCCTTCTTCCCGCCTGCCCCCCTCGTCTGTGTATGTGAAAGAGAGCTGGTACTTTCAGAATCACTGTGCCGAAGAGATAAATGGAATTGCCAGAGGGTTACTAATATCTTTAAAAAGAGAAATATTCTCTTTCCCTAAAGGAGGTGGAGAAAAATTAGAGCAATTACATATGTATTGTGAACTTCTGTACCAAAGAAAGCACAAAAAAAAAAAAAAAAAAGGAACAGGACGGGAGGCTTTCCCATTCAGTGTTCTAACTGTATAATTGGCCACAAATTGCTCGAAGGGAGCAAAGGCAGTGTCTTCACTCAGAAGAGTTTTGTAAAAAGATGGCTTTCTTGCTCCTCCCGCCCCGCTGTGGGTGTGCGGAAGGGAGCATAGAAAGGAAAGGAAAACACAGCAGACATTGTTATAGCAGGCGAATGTGTCTGCACAGACGTTCCTGGTTGTCTGTTTTCCACGCTGGTGGCTTTCAAGCCCTAACAAACTATGCTACTGAATTGTCTGAAGCATTCCCTAATTTCTCTCCCCATACATCTGCTGTTCTTTACCTGGACAAGCTTGCTTACGCTGGCTATGAGCTCATTCTATTTTCCATCTGTAAATAAGGATTTGGTGTGCAAGGCCAATTTTTTTCCTGCTGCACTTTAAAAGGGTTGACCATGCTAAAACATTGGATGCTAGCCTAATAAACTCAAACCATTTGTAGATGTTGCTGATCTGGTTACAGGAACCATACAGGCCCCCTCATTCAACAGATCAGCTGACTGCTGGTCTGTTTCCAGCCACAATTCAACGTGGTGGTTATGAACTATAAGCTTTACACAACTTAGGTGTAGGCTGTCTCATACCTCCCCCTATCAGCTTGCCAAGACCCTGAGATCCATAGGAAGAGGCCTTTCTTTCGGTTCCAACATCATCTCAGATATGGTTGGTGGGAACACAAGGTAGGGCTTTCTCACTGGCTGCCCCTTATATGTTGGAATTTCCTCTGTAGGAAAACTAGACTATCCCCCTCTTTGCTGTTCTTCTGTTGGCAAGTGAAGACTTTATTCAAATGGACTTTTAGAACTGAAGACTTTTAAAGGCTTATAAGAGAGTGCTGTACTGTGTAAATCGTTTTAATTACTTCTTTTCCTTTTTAAGTTTATGTTTTGAATTGTTTTAACATTGTTAATAGTATTTTATTTCACTGTTGACATTTTGTCTTTTTTAACTATGCTGTAAATCATTTTAATTTGTTGGCTGCCCTGAATCCCAGGCTTGGGGGAAAGGAGCAGTATAAAACAAAGTGAATGACAACAACTGGCACAAGACACCATTGGAAAATGACATGATTTGGAAATAAATGATTTAATATAATCATATATAGCCATTTCTACCAAATTAAAGATTTGCACTACATTTAATATTAAAAACTCATCAGCACTTATCAAGTGACCTTTAGGTAGTAGTAAAATGTATTAATAGTATGCATAAATGTTCTTGAAATGAAATATCCTCTTTGGATTCACACTTGTGGGCCTTGGACCCTCTCTTGGCAGCATCAGAAGATAATAGGCTTATCTGGTAATGTTTTAGCAACAGCTTATTTGTCTGAAGGCTTTATGTCCCATTCTGCTCTCTAGAAAAGGCTTTTCCATTTCTCTTGGGTAGAGGGCTGTTCTCAGAGATTGCTCTGCTTTCTGTCAGGTTGTTAGTATGGCATATACATTCATTTCCATTCCTCATTTTGTGCTTTTAATTTAAATTACATGTGAGCATGTTGTCAATTGCTTATACATTGTTGTTGTGCTTGGTTGGATCCAGACAGTAGCTTCTTGCACTGGCAGTTTAGTGTCAGAAAAAAGAGACACAAATGTGCACAATGATTCCCTTGCCAATCCTTCATTTGGGCTACACCATTGTGGTGCCTTAGAGCTTTAGCCTGTTGCTTGGACTGGCAGGAATAAGTATGCAAATGGATCTTGTAGTATCTTTGAGACTACTCTCCTCTGAGTAAAGGCAGGGAGCTGAACATTTTCTTCTGAAATATTACTGGGGCCAGACTAGGCTGCTGAGCCCTAGACTCCACTGGGGCTGAGACAGCAGAGCTGGGTCCTGGCTGGGCCACCTCTACAGGAGCTGGCAGGGCAGAGCAAGGACCTGGCAGAGCTACGGCCTATCTCAATCTCAAGCGGCACCTCTACCTGAGGATCCAAGTCCTCCTCCTGTCGTCGTCCTCACAGCTGGCCATGACATTCAGTTTTAACCTCCACCATTCATATAGCTATCTACTCACCTAGGTTTTAGGCAGCATCTTTCAACAACCATAATTAAAACTTGGGGAAAGTGCCAATAGCACCCTTTTCATAGTATGCCCTGAGAGTTTTTGTGAATTTAATTGCAATACTTCAGCAAAAATGTTACAGAATGAATGCTTTTAATGCAAACTATTTAAAGAGGAATGTCTTGGAAATGTACTGTTATCCATATTTTCTTGTTAGATTTATTTTGCTGTCCCATTTCCTATTTAGGTGAGGGAGTGAGGACTGTCAAGTGTTTATGCAGCTGGGAGTGAGAAGCTCATGCAGGAACACTGAAGTGAAGGCAAATGAGGTGCAAGTGTTATACCTCATGAATTCAGGGTGGTAATGGAGGTGGTACAGATCTTCTCAAAGCTATGCAGATGGTGACCTCCTTGGCAAAGCTGTGGTTAGAAACTGGGCAGAATCAAAACAAGCAAATATTAAAATAAAAATTAGTTTTAAAAAGGATCTACTGAAAAGACTGAGGTTGCCATTTGTACCAAACAAGCAGGACTTGCGACAAGAGCCACTGCAAGAGCTGTTCAGCAGTAGAATGTGCTTCCTCAGAGGGTGGCCCTCTGTCAGGAGTGCTTTGATTGTGTAATTCCCGCATCACAGGGGATTGGACTGGATGGCCCTTGAGGTCTCTTCCAACTGTATGATTCTATGAAAATACGTGTATGGAATGCTCTTGGAAAGTGTTCCAGAGCACTTCATACACATATTTTCATAGAATCGTAGAAAGTGTTCCAACAAGCCAGCCAATCAAATGGCTTCCAGGCTACTCTTTTCCCATTCTTCTGACCAGGGGTAGGCAATACATTGGCTGTGTGCATCTCTAATTATTGTTTTTCTGGGCCCCACAGGGTCCCTTTAGTTAGATACCACCACTGCTGTCACAATACCAAAAATTGTAGTAGTAGTAGTAGTAGTAGTAGTAGTAGAATTATTATTATTATTATTATTATTGGTGGTAGTAGTAGTAACAACCACTTTTAAATATACAACCCTTCTTCCTTGGGAGTAAAATATAAATGCAGGAAGCATGCTAGAAGCACCAACAGTCTTAAAAAGTGTTTTTAAAGAGAGCCATGTTATTTTATTTCATTATAAAAAGGAAACAAGAAGGGGGGCATCTAATGTTACCCTTAACTAACTGATTTATTTTAACATGGGATTATGTGGATTTCAGACCATTTCTTCAAGTGTGGTGATGTCATGCAGTTTTCAAGGTACGCTTAAGTACTGTCACTATCATGGAGTGGTGTTGGGTGGGGTGGAATCAGTGTAATGTCATACAGAAAGATGGAAATTGTGACCTCAGCCATAAACCTGCAAGGATTTGTGTCAAATGGTACAGGCCTGCAAGTTGCTGGCCTGTTAGTCTTGAGGTATCAAAGCAATAGCATTCTGCTTATCCAAAAATCAACTGTATTGACATCAGAGACATATCCGAGCAAGATCATTTTGTGACATATATAATTGTGGTGAGAATTGGCCTATTAATATATGTGGGGTCCCAGGAAACCAGTAGCCCTGTTCATACCTCTGCCAATGGATTGGAATTTATGACTATGATGAATTTGGCTGTATCTCTTTCTAGTCTTCTTTTTACTTGTGTGTATATATGTGTGTGTGTGTGTGTGTGTGTGTCTAGAACAACTAGCTGAAAGTCGGTGGTTGTATGTCCAAAATAATTATAATGCTTTGCCACTGATTTTGATGTATTGCCATTTCTGATGATGATGATGATGATGATGATGATGATGATGATTTATAACCTGCTCCTCTAGCAAAGTAATCGGAGTGGGGTACAGCAAAGTTAAAAAGTACAGAGTAAAACAACAATCATACCCCTCCCCAACCGTCCCCCCTTAAAATTAAATTAAACTAGCAAGTATTAAAATCAACAACAGTTAAAATTAAAATCAGTAGCAATTAAAACAAAGTGCAATCTCATGAACAGTTCTTGTGCAAATACACAATAGAGGAAGTCACAGAAATTAAACAAAGGGGATAACTAAGGTTATCTACCCAGTTTCAGTTTCAGAGCTGGGAATTCAGGCCGACTATAATGTCAGACTTGTGTCTCCTGACAGTCCTGTGAATGCAAAGTGCAGAGGGGTCATCTCTGACAGAGAACATACATTACATTGGAAGATGATCGAGACAGTGTGCTGTAGTGTTTTGAGTGTTGGACTACAGCTCTGGAGACCAGGATTCAATTCCAATTTGGCTGTGAAATCCACTGGGTAACACTGGGGCAAATCACATGCTCTCAGCTTCAGGAGAAGGCAGTGGCAAACCTCCTCTGAACAAGTTTTGCCAAGAAAACCCCATGCTAGTTTGCCTTATGGTTGCCATAAGTCAGAAATTACTTGAAGGCATACAACAACAAGATGATCAAGTAAATGCACTCCTGACATGGTGGGTAGTATTTTAAAGACTGGGAATAATGCTGCCAGAGTAGATGGGGAAATGGAGTTGGCATCCGTGTTTGTAATGGATACTTGGCCCTGTGTTCCCTTCTATGTGTGTGACATGTTGAAGATGACTAGTTGTTTAAGTTTGGAGGCTGTTTGTAGGCAAGTAAAGGCTTGCCACCAGAGCTTGTGAGAGGGCAGTATTTTTCTCTAGAACTTGTTTTAGCTCGTTGATTATATGTTTCAGTGGTCTCACCGGGAGCTATAGGTGACAACTAGTAGTTTTCTTTCATTTTCTGTTTCTGGTGTGCCTTCTTGTACATTGTTCCTAAAAGTCTCTCTTTGTTAATTTGTTTTTTCACCTCGTTGGGTAGACATTACAGTTTTAGAAATGCCTACTATAAATTAATGGGGTTTTATTCCCTTTCTTGTGGGTCAGAGCAGATGCAGTTCTATTAGAGGCCCTTGCTGTCAAAAATAGTTTTTATTAGACTGTGTAGTGTGTTCTGGATGGAAGATTGAAGTCTCCACAATATGGAGTACAGTATGTACAGTATGGAGTACAATATGTATAGAATGATTCACATCCATAGTGGTTTGGTTGGTGTTCTCGGGGAGATATGGGATAAACTGGTTTTTATTCAGAAAATCAGCGGTATTCTTCACAAAGCTTGGAATATTGATTCCATCTGGTCTGCGGTTTGAGTCCAGATGCCAGATCCAGGTTCAAAGTTGTGTACATCCATGGTGAATCATCTTGGTAATTTATGTAGTTCGTTCCATTATTCATCTGTAGGACCTGGAAGTAGGGGCACGTAAAATTTGGTGTTGTCTCTCAACCTCCTATAATGTCTTTAATGATAATGTTGAGATTGTTTCTGAGACTGAGGACAACATCACATTCCATATGAATGGGACACTGATAAATTAAGTCTCTTCTTGATTATTGGGCACAATAACAAAAATGTTCTATGGAGAAATTCAATGCCATATCCCGATCTTCTGTGTTCTTCACATAGTGATAATAATTTTAATGTGTTTTGTTATCATGTCCAAAGTGTTCATTCCCTACTTGAATTTTTAAAATAAGGAAGATACTTTTTGTAAAGGGGGGAAAGGGCAATAGTAGAGGATATGTCCCTCACTATATGTTGGCGGCAGTTTCCTTTCTTTGTTTAGATTCCTATCTTTGTGTGTGTGTGTGTGTGTGCCTATTAGCTGCCTGTTGACTTATGGCAACCCAATGAATTTCATAGGGTTTCTTAGGCAAGGAATATTCAGAGTTGTTTTTGCCAGTTCCTTAATCTAAAATCCAATGGACCCTTGGTAGCCACTGGGGTTTGGTTGTAAGACCCCCTCATGCATACCAAAATCTGTGGATTCTCAAGTCCCATTATGTACACTGGCATAATAAAACGATCTCCCTTAAATAACATGGCGAAACCAATATTTGTTTTTTGGAATTTAAAAAAAAATGTTCAAACTGTGAATGATTGATTGCGGAATCCATGGATACGGAGGGCCGACTATATAGCCTACAGCACCTGGTATTCATTGGCAGTCTCCCATCTATGTATTAAGTAAAGCTAGCCTTCTTAGCTTTCATATCAGTTGGGATCATATGCTGTCAGTGTAGTATTTAGGCCAACTTCTATCTTTACAGTCACACAAATACTTTGTAGACTGGGCAGTTCCTGTCTTTGCAGTACCACAAATATGGGGGTGAGGTTGTTTTGTTTTGTTTTTAGGAGTTCCCCAAAATCCTGCGCCTTTCTTGTGTAAATAGTAATTGGCTAAAGTAGCATGCCCCCCCCCTCCCAGTAGTTCTGGTGTTTGTGTGTTGTTATGAGCAGCAATAATGGAGTAGATTTTTTTGACTTGACACAAACTTTTTATGAAATGAGATGCTCTCAGTCTCTTGGCCTGGAATCAGTAAAATTACCCACTTGGTGACAACCATGTGAGTCATTAACTCCATCATGAGCTTTTGATATTATGCCTTCATTAGGCAAAATTTAAGAAGCTTAGTAAGGTTTTAGTGACCAAATACTGAATTTTCCATTCTGCACTCTCCCTCAAAGAGTGAGCTTCCAGGAAATCTAAAACAACCATGTCTGGGAACTCAGAACACAGTATAATCATTTTAAAGATCATGTAGAAAATTGTTCCATTTTGAGAATGGTCTTCTGTAATTGCTTCAGGTGCCTTTTAGGTTCAAGCTCAGTGCTTTTGGGGAATTGTGGATAAGATCGACGCAAAAGAAATTTATTTTCTCCAATTCCTCTGAAGTTAGTAAGCAAAAGAGTTGCTGCTCTCCATCAAGCAGCAAGCCAGGCCCCTAATGGGGAGGGTTCTTATGCCTGTAATGCATGCACAGCCTGGCTCCCTCTAGATGTATAGGATTGCTACTACCATGAGTCCCAAATAGCATGGGCAAGAATTATAGGAGCTATAAACTAAAATACCTGGAGGGCATAAAGTTGCCTATTACTTGTTGTTGTTGTTGTTGTTGTTGTTGTGTGCCTTCAAATTGTTTCCAACTTATGGTGACACTAAGGCAATCCTATCATGGCGTTTTCTTGGCAATTTTTTTCAGAGGAGATCTTCCATAGCCATCCTCTGAGGCTGAGAGAATGTAACTTGCTCTCAAGGTCATCCAGTGGGTTTACATGGCCAAAAATGGATTTGAACCCTGGTCTCCAGAGTAGTAGTCCAGTATTGTAATAGTAGAATCATGCTAGCTCATTGTTGGCTTCACTATGTTGCTTAAAATCTTACTACACTGCCCCTCATCTGAAAATTTCTAAGGTGGCTTTCTCTTAACTCTTTACAAACACAAAACAGTCAAAGGTGCCAGAATCAATCACATTGGTAGCAGAGGCAGGAGAGGAGATCGAAATATAAATGCTAGAAAACGAACAAATTCTTTGCCTGGTGGCTGAAAGACTTCAGCATAGGTGCCAAATGAATCAAACCTGGGAAGAAAGTTTGAGAAATGGGGGTCCTCAGTGAAGAAGCTCTTCTCTCCTTTAGTCACTGACCCCATTTCAGATGCTGGGAAGTGAAATGCTGGTGAAAGACTTCTGAGGGGGATCTTTGGGGACATAAGGTTTGATGGGCAGAGTGGTCTATAGAAAGGAACTTTTAGGGCAATTCAGTTTCATAATGTAAGACAAACTGTTATGTGCCAAAATTCACCCTTCTGTTGTAAATATTAAACTTATATTATTGCATGCCCTTGCTGCACCTTGAATTAGGCAATTGTAACTGGTCTTGAGCATGCGGAGGGAGCAGTTTATGGTATCTTTAACTTCCTGGTACCTGAGGGGAAAATGCTGTCCTATGTGACCAGATTTCCATTTTGCTCTATCAACTGTTTTCAAAGCTAATACTGGGCAGTTTTTCATTACAGATCTGTCAAGCTTCCACAGTTGATGGCACCTGAAACTATATTGAAGCATTAAGTGAATGCATGCTTGCTTCTGCTGTGCCACAGCCAGGAGGTGAATGATATGGTGAAAGTCTTTTTAGGTGTGGTTCAGGTGATGTAATGTGCTTTTAAGCTCCAGAGCTTGTAACTTTGCACTCAAGCTTGCAACCGTTGCCATTGAGCCTTGTCTGTGGCAGCACTGTTATTTTTCATTTTGCTCTCATTACCTGACTGGTTCATGCAGAACTTCTGAAATTTACACAGCAGTATGTAACTCTTGTATTTATCTCCAGCTTGCCAATTTAAATTAATTATAACTTAAAAAGACAACTCATAGCACTGTCTCCTTCTGTGTAATATGTGGAAGGGTCTTTTATTTATTACATACTTAACAGAGCTGGTTTATCCAGAAGTACCACCACTACATTCTGTCCCATACCAAAAAACACACACAGCATATTCACATGTCTGCATCTTAAGTGTTGCTCTCCTTGTAGTTTTGAGTTAGAGGGTAGTTTCCTTCTTTTGTCAAGCTTGCAGTTCTCATTGCTTTATTTGGTTCAGACTGTTTTCAAAATGTTGTTTCTACCTGTCTTCCATACTAGGCTTAGGTGTGAGAATGCAAGCAAGCTTTGCTTTTCAATACAGTTGCATGTTCTACCTGGACCTGTTCTGCTATAGAAATAAAACCCTTATGCTGTTTTGAAGCTGAAGGTTGCTTTTTATATTATAATAACAGCTAACATTGGCTCCCTGATTGTGGGAGGATAGGCATTACGGAGAAACCTCTTACACTCTGAGGTATAATGTTTTTCAAATGCATGTACAAGCATGAGAATTTGAGTTTTCTCTATTGCGCGGTGGGGGGATTGCTTTCAGTTTCAGAGCAAAATATAAGACATGGGTCATATTACTCTCTGTTCAGGGCAAGGATGGTATTTTAGGATTTAATATATTTTACTGTACATCAGCCTTCAAAAGATTGTTTCATGGCAAAAGATATTGTTTTAAATGTGTAGTGACACCATTGTCCTTACAGGTCTCTTTTATAAGTATCTTCTCAGAGCCTTTCTTCGTTTTCCTTTCAGTTCCTCTTGCCTTGCAGTAATATTCTGCAGTTTCTCACTGTAAGGAAAATTCAGGAGCTTTACTGTCATTTTTGATTAACCCTTGTTTTGTCCAAAGCCAGCAAACTTTAGTTACCACAACTTGGTTTTGTTCACACATAACAATAAGCAAAATTATTCTAGTTTCCTTTGAATGGACAGAATGCTGATGCACACAGCTATTCCATCTCTTTATTCTTCACATTTGTACTAGCTTGCTCAGTTGAAAAAACTAGATGGGGATCTCAGATTTAGATATCATACGAACATAGTATATTTTTCCCACTTCTGCAAAATAAGGAAGAAAATGGGAACAAGCAAGCTTGCATGTTCTAGTGCAGTGGTCCCCAAACTGTGCCCTTTAAGAGATTTGGGACCTCAATTCCCAGAAGCCTCAGCCATGTTGGACAATAGTCTGGGATTCTGGGAGCTGAAGTCCAAAATCCTTTAAGGAGCATAGTTTGGGGACTGCTGTTCTAGCACATGGATTGTTTGTAATAATCTATGATAAGTAATAATTCTGGATTATTATGTACAAATGTTGCTGTTTTTAAAATGTAGAGTGTAAGCTCCTTAGGAAAGGGACTCCTCTTTGTTGTATGCTTCACCTTACATTAAAATCAGATATTCAGCAATAGTGCTCTATCACCTTCATTCTCATAATTGCATCCAAGAAAAATACAACATCGGGCTTTCCTATGGAACGTCTAACTTTTCCCTTAAAGAAGCAATTGTGATATTCTCAATGATTTGCTTCTGCTTGCACTTCAGAGGCTTCTGGATCCATTTTCCATCATCACTTGAGCTGCACCAGAACTGGGAATGTTTTTGCTAAAACCAAAAGAAGAACAGAATCATAGCAACAGGATGCTTCCGGAGGTATAATCCTCTGATTTCCCCTCAGTTTGGAGTGGGTGTGTATCTGATGCTGACAAAACTGGCCTTGAAGATCTGCATGCAGTTTGTGCACTGCATGATTCCCACTCTTTATTTAGGCTCTCAAACCTTTTGATTCTTTGCGAAGCAAGTACATCTTGGGTTCATCATAGCATCCAGGTTCAGTTTTTCAAGTTGCAAGCACTTCTAAAGTTTTGGAACAGAAGAATATTTATCTTCAACAGACTCTATGCATTAAAAGCTTGATTTAGCAAACCCTAAAACCAGAATCTGATGTCCAGTGTATAGCAAAATGCTCCAAAACCTTGTGCAATAATGGCTAGTCACAGGAATGAACCTGAAGATCTAGTCCTCTGTTGGATATAACTTATGCCATGTGATGATTCTGGCAGGGGTTTAGCAGATTTCAGGGTTATGCTAGAGTAAGTACTTTTTCTGCCACAACACAAAGAAATACCTCTATATGCAGTAGTTTTTCTCTTGAAATCTTGCCTTAGGCAAAGAACTGTAAATAGAGAGGATCCACCTGGGGAATAGATTACACCAGCATGTGTTGCTAGTGCTTCTGTTTTTTGTAATCAACATGTTAAAGAAGTGGCATGCTTTTTTACCTGGGAGTATTCCAGGGTTGCAGTTCATGAAAGCAAGACTTTGCATGCTAAAAGAATTTGGGGTTATCATACAAGAGGTTCTGGGACTAGGTGTCATTTAGTCAGGCAAACATAGCTTTCTGTGTTTTGAATTGCAATATAACATCAGGCAGACACTAGGCAACTTGAAGGCACCTACATGCACAGACACTAAGCTTTTTTCTTTTTACTTTTTGCAAATCTGATAAACAGAACAAACAAAACAGCTTCACTTATATACTGCTTCATATAGCCTAAGGAGTGTCTAAGCGGTTTACAACAGTAAGCTATTTGTCCCCCAACAATCTGGGTACTCATTTTAGCGACCTCGGAAGGATGCAAGCCTGAGTCGAGCTTCAGCCCTTATGCTGGTTTTGAACTCGCCACCTTATGGTTTTCAGTGAGTGGCTGCAGTACAGGCATTTAACCACTGCGCCACCAGGGCTGAAAGAGAACATGGGATACAAATGGAAGTTCAATTAAATATATTTCTAATAAATTATTTAAAAGTTAAATCACACTGTAAAAATGTTTTTACACTTGCACAGGTTGAATCACCCTTATCCAGAATTCCAAAATCCAAAATTGTACACATGGGTGGCTGAGCTAATGACACCTTTGTTTTCTGATTGGTTTAATGTACACAAACTTTGTTTCATGAACAAAGTTATTAAAACTATTGTGTATAAAATTATTTTTGGGCTATGTGTATAAAGTGTATATGAAACATACATGAATGTCATGTTTAGACTTGAGTCTTATCCCCAAGATACTGCATTGTATATATGCAAATATTTCAAAATTTGAAAAACTCCAAAATCCAAAACACCTCTGGTTCCAAGCATTTCAGACAAGGGAGATTCGGTCTTTATCATGAAAAGGAGTCTACAGGTTTTTGTTTTTTGTTTTGTTTTTTGCTGGTCTTTATCATTATCTCAGTAGAGATAAGCAAGCATAATTGTGGTGAGCATGATTATGGATGGCTGAAGAGGAGAATAGTGCTATTAGAAAATTTGTGGTGGAAGTACTAGTGGAGATTGCTAAGAGAAGACAAGCAAGGCAAACGACAGCACACTTGAGAATTACTGTCTCCGAAAGTTGGTGGTTATTGAGAATCTCAGAAATCAAAGACATGCTGAAAGCTAACCAGCTGTTCCATGTGCTGCTTTTCTAGGTGTAGACAATCCTGGATACTTTTGTTAAAGTATTTATGATTGCTTTGTTGTTGAGCTCAGTGCAGTTGTAGTAAATGAGACTACATTTCTAGTTAAAGGTTTACTGAATTAGCTGGTATTAACAGTCTTATATTAACAGTCTTCTACTATGTTGACATTATTCCTGTAAGATAATGCAGGAAGAGGGAGTCTGCTGTATCTCTTATGACTAAATCAGGATAGCAGAATACCATGAGCAAGAATATAATTGGGATTTATGCCTGCAGTCATGCAGTTAGTTGTAGCTATTTCTCTGTTTAAGTTAATATATGCTTTCTGCTGCCCCCACTGATCCTTTCAGAATTTTAGGATGGTCCAAAGGAGATGTGGCAGTGTTCCGTCCTTAGAAAAGATTGCTTATAAATAGTTCCCTTGCAGAAGCTTACAGTCATTAAAACTGCAGGGAAAAAACTGTACTCAGCAATAAAACCCAAAAATAATACAGCCAATTAGCAAGAAATGAAAATATTAAAAACAGTAGAATTGATAATAAAAACAACACATTACTTGTTGGCACACCACTGTGGGTGATGACATTCAGAAAAGAGTCTTCAAAGAGAGATAGGTAGGAACATGGGGAGAAGTACTCCATCAGGGAAATTGGTCCTAAACTCTTTAATGCTTTATAATGGTCAATGCTAGTAGTTTTAATTAGAACTTGAAACTGACTGGTGACCAGTGAGTTGATGGAGCACTGAAGAAGTATGTTTGAAATAACCACTCCTACTGACTTGCCTGAGAGCCACTTTGGTGTAATTGTATTGGACTATGATTCTGGAGATCAGAGTTCGAATCCCTATTCAGTCATGGATACCCACTGAGTGACCTTGTGCTAGTTACATTCTCTCAGCATCAGAGGAAGACAAAGGCAAAAGCCCACTGAACAAATCTTGTAAAAAAAATGGGATAAGGTCACCTTATGGTCACCATAAATCAGAAATAACTTGAAGGCACACAGTAGCAACAAAGTGAGTTGCCTTGCTGCTCTGTTCTGCAGTAACTGATGTTTCCATGTTGTGTTCAACATGGTAGTGCATAGACCTTGTTGCAGTTATCTAGGTGGGAGTTTGCTTGTTCTTCCTCTGTCGCTCTTGAATGGTCAAAGCTCTTCATAGATTACAACCATTGGTAATCACTGAATTATTATCCACAAAATGGAGATGGGAAGCTACGAAAATAGTCTAATGCTCCTTTGTAAATTCATGACAGAGACAGGATTCTGTACTCTTTCGGCAGGCCTATCCAGATGATTTTTAAATTGTAGTTTTAAATTATGAATTTTAAAAGTAGATTGTTTCAATATATGTGCATCTTGTTTGTTGTTTTAAATTGATGTGTGTTTTTAATGGCTGTTGGTTTTTTTTAACCAATGTTGCATATTTGTTGGTCTGTTGTTATTCTCTGCCTTGATCCATGGGGAGAGGCAGGTAAGAAATAATAATAATTCAAATGGAGGATTTTCCTGATTGACATTTATATTATGAGTTTGCAGAACAACTGCATTATCATATTGGCAGATCTTTGTAGGATTATGCAGTGAGTCAGAGAAGAACCACTATTTTTCTAGGGAGCAACAATAAAGTGTTTATGATGTCTGCTCTCAATAGAAACAAAATCTCGATGAACCACGTTTCCCTCATTCTCATTCTCTCTCTCTCTCTCTTTTTCACACACACACACATACACACATACATTCATTCTAAGGACCCTGTGTTATTGAAGCATCTTAACATAGATTACAATGTCTACGTTATCTGCAGTGAAAACATTTGATGATATTTTTCCATTAATTCTACCATTCATTACAGCCTTCTCATAGTTTTCTGTTTCTCTCTTTCATTAGGGGAGCTAATGTCAACTTTCTGTTGTTCCACCAAACTCTGTAATAATGGAGCAATGACACAGTGAGCTCTTTGTTTGGGAATTTATTAATCTGTGGAGAGGAAACACTTGATAAGAAGAAAGAGATGGGAGGGGGCAGCAACTTAAGTGCAGCCATTAAACTGTATTATGGAGACCATGGGCTTATTCTTAATAGAATAAAATTAGCAATGCAAATATTTCTACTCACCAATTATCCTAGATATAAATAGAAGGTCGGAGATCTGCACAGTTAATACCAGTCATGTTGAAACCTTTTCTCAGCAGTTCACCGGCAAAGTGGTTTTGTGTTTATCAATCTGTATTCATGGAGTTTGGAGGCACCTGGTGAGAGGAATGGAAAGGTGAAAACAGATATAATGTGTTGTGAGAAGTATTTTTTTTTCTTTGCTATTGTAAACAACAATCCAATGACATTTGTTTTTTTAAGAGTAAATATCCATTATGTTTCTAGCCTATCCGTTCTCTTCCCCCTCCCCAATTATTTTATATAGAATTTGAAAATATAAAATTGCATTTCTAAACAGAGGTCTAGATTTCATATAAGGTTAGTACGAAACTTGAAAGTGCTAATGAAGGATTGGTATGAGAGTAGGGCTGAACAGTGAAGAAAAGTAACAGGGAGAAAATAAGCTTATTTGAAATGTGCTCATTGAAAAAGATGATAATGTTCAATAAAGTGGAAGACAGTATAAGAAGAGGGAGACCACACCATAGGGGGATGATTCAATCAGGGAAGCCATAGTTGTGATTTTACAAAACCTGAGCAGGGCAGTTGGTAATTGAGGATCCTGGAAGTCTTAGTTCATTGGTCACCAAATTGAAGTTGACTTAATGGCAAAAATTAGAAACAAATTGGTAGAGCTGAGAGTATGGGGTCCTGATCAAGAATGTCTCCTTGTTTATAGTTGACCAGATGATTCCAGTCATCTGCTTCCATGTAGAATAAATAATAAAAGATTTGCCATTTTCTGCACAACTTTAAATGTTCCAAAAACATTAACAACAAGACATCTGCATTCACCAACTTTATCCCCTTGTTCTTGCTGAGAAGACAGAATATTTTTTATCCTCAGAGCAGTCCTTCATACTGCTATATTTGATGTGGAAGGGCATGTTTAGATTTCTTTGATTTTGAGTACCAGATGCACTTTTCTAGTTCACTGCACTTTTCTATTTCATTCTCTGTGGTACAGACAGGGTGGAGCTTCAGCAACTTTACTCCACACAGCTAACACTCAGTCGTGCATGCTTTGCAGGCTGTGTGGCTAATGAACTTAGGGTATGTCCCGGGGTAGGTACAGGGAAATAACATACTGATTTTTTCTTTCCAGTGGCCTTCAAGGGCAACTTTTGGAGGCATGTTTACAGTTTTGCAGAAAGGCTTCTTAACATTTGTTATGGAACAAGCAAATTGGATGTTCCTGAGTTTTAGCATCAGTACAGAGTAAACAGGAGTAGACTTGCTTAGTGTGATGCCTAGCAAGGTCAGTGGGCAATGTGTACTTCCTTTGATTTGGCTGATCCTCGTGACAAGTAAAACAAAGAAAGCTCTGGCACTTGGACAGTAAGCTTATTAATTTGGCATAGTTCTACAGCTACTCAATTCTGCCAATGACTGGTATCAGCCATAGTGATTCTACTAAGTGTAGCCTTTGTTACATACAAGGTAACTCCACAGCTTTGTATAATTGTAAAGAGTAGAATAACTAGGAAAAAGTCTGATTAGGAACAAAAGAGCTTTCTTATACAAGAAGCTTGTACTTGAAATTATTGGTTGTAAGCCCCAATTCTTCCACTACTTACAGATAAGATTCCACTGTAATTATTAGTTATGAGACAATGTGTTCAAGCAACTAACAGAGTTTGAAAACTCGATTATAAAGTCAAAATATAATAAGCTCAAGAATATATTTTTATATATTTAGCTTTATGGCAAGGTGAGTCTTGGAAATTTGTATTTAAATGGGAAAGGGGAAAGACACAGATGAATCTTCAAAAATGGAAAACAGTTTTTGCAAGAGGACTCATATTTTTAAACTGTTCGGAATTATCATCAATGTCATCAAACCTACTAATGGTCCAGTTTAGAAAACAAATGCGGCACAACCATAAAGTACACAAATATCCCAAATCTGTGTTTCTGCCATTTCTGTTGTAATCTGAGCTAGAAAACAATTTACCCCTTTGTACCCATTCATTTTGATGACTACAGCAACAACGATGAAAGTCGATATCTGTCACTTTTCACCTCCCTGCCTAGTGCTTGGACTACTGCTTTGGTTTGAAATTCCAGTTTATTTCAAAACTCAGTTTGGTAAATCTATTCTATCTCCCAAAATCACAAAATGCAACCCAAACCAGTGTGGTATAGTGGTTTGAGGGCTGGATTAGGAGTCATGAACACCAGGGTTCAAATCCTTCCTCAACCATGGAAACACACTGGATGACTTTAGGTAAGCAACACACTCAGCCTCAAAGGAGAGCAATGGCTACTTGTCACTGAATATACCTTGCCAAGAAACCCTTAGGATAAGAGTTGCCTTAAGGTCGCCATAAGTCTTGAAGGCACATAATAGCAGCAAATGCAACCCCAGTGCCATCAATGAGAGCATGATTGAAACATCTCTCTATAAACCAAAGAGACTCTTAATTGACTGCTGCTTTAGCAGCAATACCTATCTCTTCTCCTCTTATAGCAGTTCTCTGATCGCATAAATGCTGCCTTAAGTCCACTGGGGTGGAAAAGAGAGAGAAACAGCAATAGCACATAAGCAGCAATAGCAAGGTATGAGGATTTGAGGGCTGCACTATTTTTAAAAAATATTTTGTTTTGTTGTTCTTGTGTGGTTTATTGTACACAGTGAAAGGTGCTACTTTAGGGGGTGTGTGAGTGCAGTTAAGGTACAGATACAAAAAAGTAATTGCGATTGTGAGCAGGCACACAGCTGAACATACAGACCAAACTGAAATGCTGATTAAGTCCTGGTAGGTTATTCCTAAAACATAACAATAGAGAGTATTATTTAAAAAAAAGATTGGTTTAAATGATAAAAACAAACATACTTGCTTGGATATATAAGTTCCAAAGGAGATAGAAATCTTGCATTGAAAATAAGAATAAATAAAAAGAGCAAAACCACATGTCTTATCCTCATGGATGTCTGCCTTAAATATCCAGTCAAAGGTAATGGCCATGTTGAGTATATTTAGAGTTTCAGTACAAACACTTTGCAAAATCATGTTGTGATAAAAGTGGTAAACAGCACTGTAGGATTCTGAAAAACTGTTAGACTTTATCAACAAACAAGACCCTCCTGGTTTTCTGTGAAGTGACCATCCACATTTCTTTCAAGGACTCTTCCAGAGAGAGAGAGAATGGGCATGTGTAAATCTCACAGTGAGTCAGATTTCGAAGATTTCTGGTTCATTCTGAATAAACCAGCATGCTGGAATCACAGTGCTGGATTGCTCCCACTTCAGTTGTATTGCAGCCAGGAATAGTTATTAAAAATATCTTGGGTTGTGATTTGTTTTGTGTTATGTGTGAACCAGGAATTGGGGTTTGTATCTTCCCCAGCAAGCCAGAGTCATAAGGCACGGCTTGTCTTGGCTTCTGACTAGCTTTTCTTTTGTGGTCATTCTGGAAGTTAAAGTAGAAGAGAAAATCAGTATCCAGAGGATGTATGGTTCCAGTCTCTCTGCCAGCATTGTAATACCATTTCAGAAATTCAATATTTTCTTGAGGGGGTCTGTGAAGCTGCATCCTACATATGCCCTGCTATTTTAAAAAGTTAGTTGTGGAAATCACTGGGGCCTTATCACTCTTTAGTAATCACCTTCAATATTCACTCAGGAATAAAGTGACATGGAGAGAAAGGCAGTGCTCATTTCTTACTCTTTACTTTTTTAAATTAAGCTTAATTACATAATTAAATATATTAGAAAGTTGACAGGAACTTGTTATTTTCTAAAATGATAGGTGCTTTCAGGAACACCTCCCTGCTGTTCAAATCACAATCCCTAATTCCAGGTGTGTACAGACAAGTGAAGGTTACTTTATACCAGCACTCCTTTCTTTATGGTGTTTCATGTGTTCTGAGTTTCTAATAACATAAAATTAAGATCAAGATGCAAATCCTCACTAGCAGTTATTAGAGAGAGATTAGAATTGCAAAATTTTTAGGAGGTCAAGAGGGACAACATAGATCTTTGCTGAGGACTCAACATAACATTTAA
The DNA here is from genome assembly GCA_034509955.1 of Urosaurus nigricauda. Taxonomy (NCBI): domain Eukaryota; kingdom Metazoa; phylum Chordata; class Lepidosauria; order Squamata; family Phrynosomatidae; genus Urosaurus; species Urosaurus nigricauda. The sequence continues at coordinate 68,355,434 of JAOEGL010000004.1, forward strand.
ATTCTATTCAGAATTCACATCTGAGGAAAAAAAATCTCTTAATAGTAGTGATGATCAGCCAAGCATATTATAAGATGCTATTTTTAGCTAAGTTTAATTTTTTTAAAGGATTGGACTTAGATGAAGTGGCACTTCCTCTGAAGGACCAAGTTCACAGTTTCTCAATACACCTTCATAGAACTTTGCTAATTTAGTAGTATAGTTGCTTCTTACTGTATTAGATTAACAGGCCAGGTATAACCTATCCAGGACAAGGCAGTATAGTTACAGCAGTCATGCTATGGTGAACTCTCAGAACATGTGTAAGGCTGCTGTTGCCAAACATGCAGCACCACAGCTCACCTGGAAAATACCTCACTGAAGAGCTTTACTCAGTACTGGTTTCTTTCTGAGTCTAATTCACGATGCTGGCCTGGGACCTGCTGAATGTGAGACTTTATGTCATAAAGAATACTTTCATCCCACATAAGTCTACCCAAATTTTTACTCTGGCTCCTCTCTAGGTAACCCACCATCATGTTAAACAATGAACATTAAAAATATAAATACTCTTTAAGTATTTCAGGTTATGCAGTGCTGGCAGTCATCACACCTAAAGGGAGATCTATAGTCTAGATGGAGGGAAATAATGGTATCACTCTGTGCTGCTTTGGTTAAACCTCACCTGGAATACTGTACCCAATTCAAGAGAGACATTGGTAAGCTGGAGCGTATCCAGAGGAGTGTGACCAAAATGGTGAAAGATCCGGAAACTTATTCCCTGTGAGCAGCAGCCTAGGAAGCTGGGTATGTTTAGCCTGGAGAAGTGAAGGTTAAGAGGTGACATGATAGACATGTTTAAATATTTAAGGGAATGTTATACTGAAGATGGAGCATTCTTGGACTAGGAATAGGACATGGGACAGTGGATTCATACTACAGGAAAAGAGATTCCATTTAAACATTAGGAAGAACTTCTGACAGTAAGAGCTGTTCAGCAGTGAAATATGCTGCCTGGTGGTGGAGTCTCCTTCTTTGGAGGTTTTTAAACAGAGGCTGGATGGCCATATGTCAGGGGTACTTCGGTTGCATACTCCTGTATAGCAGGCAGTTGGACCGGATTGCCCTTGTGGTCTCTTCCAACTTGATGATTCTAGGACTACATTTTTGTTGCCGGTTGGACTATAATGATGCTTCAGTCAGAACCTTCAATGATTCCTTGGACGTAAAGACATCTGAGCCAATGGACATGAGGTCTTCAGTGACTAGTTGGGCTCTCATGAGACAATCATGGTTTCAGTTGGGATTCAAAGGAACATGTCCTCCAGGTGCTGTAGGCTATATTTTCAGAAGAAGGAACTGGCAACACAAGCTATGAGTATTCCTTGCCTAAGAAAACCCTGTGAAAGTCATCAGGTGGCCATAAGTTGAAGGTTCATGCATGCATACAATCATGGGGTGGTTGCCAAATATGTGAACTGGAATAAAGACAAAACAGGACATCAGAGAATTGCTGGTACATAGGAAGAAGAATTTGTAGAAAGAAATCTGATGTTTAAGGGGTCTGGGTTAAAATTTGTTTCCCCAAAAAATTAAACTGAGAACTGGTTCCTTTATGGCTCCATGTCTTAGTTCATTGGAGAATTTTGTATTCTTCATTCTGGAAGTGATTGTACTTGACCTCTCCCAGAGTTTATGAGATATATTTGTTTCTTTGTAACTGACTGTACTTATCTTTCTAGTTGTGTTAATTTCTCTGTATTATACCTCTCCTTAGAGGGACAGTTGATTGTCCTTTTGCATCTTACAACTCTGCTAGAGAGGTGTATCACAATAAGTCTAACCTAGACTCAGTTTGAATGTTTTATTACACTACAGAGGCACCATCTGGATTCTTATGATTAAAACAACCCTTCAGAACTACATGGAGCTTTCACATTGCGTCACCAAAAACACAGAACAAAGTAACACAAACCAGTATAAAACAATACCCCCAGATGGCCAGAACTGAGACAAGGTGCTTTGGAAACCTAGGGCAACCTGATTGCCAAAAGGATTTATCATTCAAGACAGAGATAATTCAGACATTACACATGCATAGTTCATTGGCTTGGCATCATCCTATCCTCCAAAGGAGAGCAGAAATAAATGAAGGGGAGGGAGACCCAAGACACAACAGGGAGGAGTGCAGAACAAATAGACTGAGGAGGAATGGTTGCAAAATCATGCATAGAATATAGATTAATAGCAGCATTCTCTCTTTGCATGCAAGCAAGGCTCCCAGCAGCTCCTTCTGCTGCAAGATTAACTTCTTGCTGTCTATGCAAACACCTTCATTTCTCTTGTCTAGGTCAACCCCTTATGGCTACGGTCCCCATGGTCACCATATAGTACAATGAGTATTGCACAATCATAGTTTGGCTTGTCCAAGGTTTGCAACATATTACTTAAATAGGTTGTACTTGGTACCCTTTTAATAAAGCCTATCGGTGTTAGAAGTTGATACTAACTGTTGTTGTACTTCAGCTGCATAGTGTATATTGCAGATATTTGTTTAAACTATGTATTGTTTTATTTTACAATAGACAGAATAGAAACTGTTACAGAGGCGCCTCCAAAGTTGCTAGGTCTGTTTTGCATATGAACATGTGGATCTTCAGATGTAGTCCTTATTGCATTCCCCAGACCACACTGCATATACAGCTGTCTAGCACTTGAAATTCAAACCACTGGTATACTGCATCCTGTATCAAGAGCATATTAATGGTCCTATCCCGATTCAGCTATTTTGTTGTACATTTACACTTAGAAGCTGCAATTTCACAACTGACCAAGACACTTTTTTCACTTTGCAAGCACATGGTCTCTTACTGTTTGATAAAGATAATAAAGCCCATGATCATATACTATATTTGATTGTGTAGCCCATCACACCTGATTTTGAGCTACTGAGTTTAAGGCATAGTATTAAAAGGTGTCAAAATAGTGTCTGGTTTTTGATAATGTTGTATAGTGCCAACAAGATACAACAGTATCTGATTGAGAAAGAGGACTAAGCAGAGTCATATCTGTCAACCATTATTGCATGGAAAATCATTGCTGGTACAATATAAGAGCAAAGGTTAGCAATCCTCAAATGAATTTTCACCATAATTATAAATATATTCTGCAAATACTATTAGGTGGGGAAAGGAGAAATGAACATTACTTGAAAGGATATACAGTGAGCCTGCTCCCATTGACTAATATGCACTTGAGCGCCTATGTTTTTTTCCATGGGTGGGGGCAGAACCAAACCACTACAGATGGGAAAGGTCCACTCTTTATAAATCCTTATACAAAGTATTTAGGAACTATTTCCAACAAACTAGAGTCAGTAGTAGAATAGGGCAACATCTCTGTATATGTGGGAGTAATAAGAAGAAACAAGGAATGTGAAATCAGAAGAATTTTGGTAATATGTCAACAGTTTACCATGCTGGCCTAATTTAAGCCTCTCCTGTTTTGTGGTTTTAACATTTCTTACTCAGCTTTCTTCTTAATGCTATATTTACACCTTTTGTATACAATCAACCCTCTATCTGCCAACTTAAGATCTACCTCCCTCACATATACATGAACGGGAAGTGGAGGGGGAAACAGTGGGCGCGCGCCTGCGGCCACCCTCAGGAGTGCCCCCCATTCAAGCCATTGGGGCTTGAATATACATGCATTTCCATTTTTGCAGAGGGGGTCCAGAATTGATCCCCCACAAAAACGGAGTGGCAATAGTAGTCTCATCTGTGTGCATAAACCACATCCCTTCCCTGTTATATGAAAATAAGGCTAAGAGTTCAGGTAATATAGTTTAGCAAAACAGAAAACTGAAACAGAACAAAAAAAAGGCTAAGAGTTCAGGTAATATAGTTTAGCAAATAGAAAACCAAAACAGAACAAAAAACACTTTGTGACCTCTACTTTGGTAGCATGGATAAGCCCTTTCTCTCTCAACCTGAAATCAGTGTCATGTAAAAATCGGGGGGAGGGGGGCTTTGTCCTGTGGAGTTTTAAATGTAAGCTATAGTCTTCTAGAAATGTTCTTCCTCTGTCATTTATCAGTGGTCTTGAAATAAAGTTGTGTGTTCTTACTCTTTCCCCCATCATTTCATCTGTACAAGTAAATCCATTACAGGTACTATTCATTACTCAGCAGTAACATAAGACACTTGGGAGTATGCTATGTGGGTACTTGGAAAACAGGTCACAGTGAAAGTACTAGCTTGATATATTTCAGCAATGTTTATTGTTTGCTGTAGAGTTTTGCTGGATTCAAGGCCAAGCTGGATTCTTTGGGGGCTGTATGCCATAGCTTCCCAGTGCAACTTAGATAGTCAGGCCAGCTGTTGTTCCTTCTGCAGAAAACAGAAATGATCCTCACCATAATCAGTGCCCCCCCCCCATTAGAAGGAATTAGCAGAATGTTAAATATCAGTTTATGCTGATTGGCAACAAACTTTTTTCCATGTATGCCTCTTACAGCAGGAGCCCATCTGGAGCCCTCTCTGCTAGCCGTACTTCATACTTTTCTACAGCACTGCTTGCCTTTGATCAGAAGCTGGTGGGTCTATTCATTACATCCTGTATAATGCAATTGACTACAGGCTCTTAAAGTAGGTGACAGTGTTATAAATCAACAAAAGCTGATCAGAATTGAAACTGAAATAGCACCATAAATACAGACTATGTAATCCATTATTGGAAATAGTTTTAACAGCCATCTTTAGCTAGTTTCCTCTAAAACAAGGCACCCAATAATCGGATGATAATAATGATAAGCAGCCCCAGGGACAGTATGGATCAAACCTGGCATTAGCTTTCACAAAGTATTTATTACACGGCTTTGCTGTGTGTGCCACATCCCCTGGGTACTATTATCCTGAGCTGCTGCTTTATATCAAAGTTATGCTTTGGGTCTTGGTAAGGTGTTACTTTTGTACACATTTTTTGATAAAGGATTTGAGGCAGAATTTCAGACCTAACTCCCTTGAGATCTCTGGGCAGGTCTTATACCTGTCTGCTAACTTAACATTCAATAAATTGCAATAAACACTTGCAAATTACCCCAAACAAATATCCAGCACCATTTAAATACAAAATTAGATAAACATGAGGTGGGGGTCATTGTTCACATACCAGAAATTTGTTTTATCTATTCCATAGTGTTCTTGAGATCATATATCTGATCCAGGGTAACTTTCACTCACTCTGGATCATAATCTTCAAATCATTGTTGAAACTGAGGCTGTTGAATTAAAGCCTGCAGTCTTCTCTACTGTCACAAATACACTGCAAAGATCAGTGGTTGATTAATGGAATGTTGACTTATTCTTGCCAATAAGAAATTTTCCAATCATGATTGATTCTTCAGTCTTTGCAACAGTGCCCTTCTTGTGGCCTCTATTAAAAGTGGAGGAGCCAATGAATGTTATCTTGTCTCATTGCAATATGTAGATTTACCATACTTTTCAATTCCTTCTAATCTTTTTCCTGTTGTAACAAAATGCCACTTAATCTTAGGTAGAGAAAACCTAGATTACTAAAAATAAAAGACATGGCAGCACTAGACTTAAGGACAATTGATCCCATAGTTTATATGGTAAATTTACATACTTAGTAAAAGAATGTCTGAATTGAAGCCTCCCTTCAGAAGAAGAAACCTTGGTCACGACTATTCCAGAACTCGCCCTACTCCCCCCCCCCCCCCGTCGAACTCTGTACAAAGAGAGACACTTTGTACAAACCACTCACATTCTTTTAATTACAATATCATGTATTATGCTATTTCCTGCATAATACTATTTCCTCAAAAGTAAGTGCATAGGGCTTTACCACACATAGTGAGAGGTTTAATCCTTTCCTTTGCAGCTTATTCCCTCCAAAAATCTCTCCCTCTGTAGTTGGTAAAGAGAGAACACCCCCAGTGCTGCCAGTTGAGATGTTCGGGGGGGGGCACACCCAAGATGTACAGTGGATAAATTTAGGAAGAAAGCAACTGATGGCAACTTCTCCACATACTGTTGTTCTGATCGAGAAATGAACCCTGAACACAGGAAGTTAATGCTTCCTAATTCATGCAGTCCTACACATTTTATTTTATGGTATTTGCCTCACACTGATTCAGTTGCCATTGGCAGTAGCACCCACCTTGATTGACTTACCCTTTCAACACCTTCTCTCATTTGAGCAATCAGCCAGGGATTGCATTCCAACAAGTGAAGGAGCTCTGGATGGAGTGAAGCTATGTGCCAGTTTCAGGATGCAAGACAATACCACCATTCTGACTTAAGATGCAGTGAGCTGAAGTTCTAGCAGGACATAACGTTATGTTCAGAGTCAGGTGCCAATTAAGCAGGGTCAAGCAAAGTAGAGGTCATGCTTTAGTGATGTAAATCAAACACAAGCAGAGTGTGGTGATCGGACAGATCACAAGCTGATCGGACAGATCAGAGGTCAGCATCTCATAAAGCAAAACAGGTAGCACCTTAGATAGTGCCAAGTAAGCTCCATGCAAGCTTATGACAACCTTGCCAAGTTTGAATACAGTATTGCTCTAGCCGATCTAGACCGAGCCTTAAATACAAATGCAGCTATCTTTGGGTAGCTAGTTTATAAAACAGCTGACTCTGGTATATAATGCTGATTGTCTTCCTCCTGGAGATCCTCTGTATCTAATCTTTTCCCTGAGGTTGAAGAGTCAGAGCCCTCAGATGTGAGCCAAGTTTATGTGAAGATCTGTGACCTCCATGGATTTCTCATCGTGGTTTCAGTAGTCACATCATTACCATTAGTTGGTGCTATCTGTTCTGATTCAGACAGCTTTGTCAAGAGGTTCCATGTTAGCTCAGAAAATAAAATGACAAATGGAGAGGATTTTTGGCCCTGATACTTCATATCGGTCTTGACCTGTGGTCAAAAGTGCTTTGTTTCTATGTAGTCAAACTGTGGTATTCACCACTTGTATATTATAATCTGAAGCATGCTTACTGAAGCAGACTTCATTGTCTAAAAGATTGTGAGAGGTGGGCAGTTGAGCACTGTGCTATGGAGAGTGATAACAGACTTGTTCGAGAGCTTAGCAGAACAAGAGCTGGGCATTTTAAAGTGCAAAATAAATGGTAGTGGTTGTTTTATTGTTATCCCCAAAACAATGAGTTAACAAACATGTCTAAATCCAGAAATGGAGTCACCATACTGGTACCATCAGGGTGAAAACAGATTGCTTTATTTTTATTATATGTCCAATTGCACTCCTTTACTCATAAACTGTTCACATAAATTCTACTGGAGCAGAACCTTTTCCATCCTCACCAGATGTTCTTGTTATGGAGCTACTATCTAATAAGCTAACACCATGATGGTGAACCTATGGCACGCATGTTAGAGATAGCACATTGTGCCATTTGACCTGGTACCCAGCAGAGGGAATGTGTAACAGCCATGCACCAGTCCCCCCCCCCCAATTCCCAGACCCTTCCCAATCTCTGGGAAACTTTTTGTTGGGTCACTCAGCCCTGAAAAGGTTGGCCATCACTGAGCTAACAGATAAGCTCTTCTATTCTCACTTGTTTTCTGTAAACCTAGTTGTCCATGTTTTATAAACTGGAAGTTTACTTTGTACAAATGATTGTGAAATGTATAAGTAAGGGAGGATCCCTGTATGTAAACTCAGTGTTATGTACCTTTTTTAATGCTTCCTTAAATCTCTCATTTCATTTTACATACAAAAGATGCTTAGAGACTGTTTTACCACCTTAGCAGAAATTGTGTGGTAGAGTAGCCTACTCCACCTGTGTGCACATTTCTATTCTCTTGAAACAAAGAATCAAAACTTTTACAGAAAACAAGAAACTCTTCTTGGGGATGGGGAATTTTTTGTGAGTGATTTACAAATAAAATAAAATACATTAATAAAAACATTCTAAGCAGTGTTAAAAATAACAACTGATAAGGATCTATCCATAAGACAGTTAATGATAGAACAGCCTTCTCCTTTGATAGTGATAGTTTGTCACTGCATTCATTCATTGGTTGGTTCATCAGTTGGTGTATTCCAGAGACAATAGCATTCTTCTCATTCTCATTCTGTATTTCATTCAACAGATTTACCAGTCCTCCTTATTCCAGTAAACATTCTTTGTTTGATTTGTGTTGCCTTATTTGTAAATTGGGGTATGCTAATTTAAGAGTTGTGTGTTTTTACTTTGGTATTTTTAGTTGGGCTTTAATATTTTTAACTGTTGAATACATTGATAAAAACAGGGATAGAAATAAGAAAGGAGAAAACAAAAACCATCTTGCTTATAGGTGACCAGCTCACTGATCACTGATCCATATGAAATTCCAGACAAATTATTTCCCTTTTTCCCGTAACTGTTTTGGAAAATGTGAAAGAACAATTTCTCATTTTCCAGCTTTGTAAAGATAACATGGGTAGAGAAATTGTCTGTGCATTTTAAGGTGATATCCAGAATGCTATCTGTTATGTCTATGCGAATAAATGGTAGCAGTGGTGAGTCTGGACTTCAGTTGGATAACAAGTATTCTGAGTAATTTGCATATTTCTAAATTAAACTATTACCAACAATATACAAATGGTAGCCAGAAATGAAATATGCTCCTGTACTGCCATGAGGATTGCCTTATTTGTTTATAGGCAACATTTATTATTAGGCTGTATGTGGGTAATATGAGGAATCAACAGTCAGTATTTTGAGAGGGGAACAGTAGTCACAGGGGTGACGTTGGATAGTGGATAGCAACAAATCAGGAGAATGGCTGTCCCTCCAGAAATTTTACTTCAACCCATATGGAGTATCAGCTGGATGCAATTTATGGTTAACTCCAATTACTAATTGTTCTAATTGTACTAATTGTACTAATAGCACATAGTTAAGGTATCAAGAAATTTAGTCGTAATTGAAATATGCATTTATGCAGAAAATATGAGAGGGTAGTCAAAATCAAATATTACCATAACAGATTCTCCTTCAGATGCCTCCATGATTTTATTCTCCATCTCAAGATTATCATGAACCTTTTGACCAAGAAGGTGATGCCATGTTCCCAGTATTAAGTTGATTTGGGGGCCTATTATTGTTTCCCACAGTGATTCTCTCACACAGTCTGCCTCTTTTCAGATTTGTTGTTTGCTTGACACTCTCTCTCTTAGGAGTGCTGTAGCAACACCACTCAAACATGCCCTTCCTCCAATATATAACTAACTTAACATTACAAATGAAAAATAAGATGTCTCAATATTTGCATTTCCCACATTGCAGAGGGGCGAAATTGGCTCCAAATGTGTTAGAAATGAATCCCTCCATGACATCTTGTGAAATTACATCATTGTCTTTTACATTTGTGTGATACCTGTTCCAGAAACAAAGGTCAGATCATTTGTGAATCCTTTTCACAAATGATCAAAAATTATTGTACTTTTTCAATTAAGTACTCATTGCATGTGAGTATATGCAGGATTTTAAATTACATCAGTGTGCCCCTCCAGTTATTGTTGGAATGCAGATAAAAGCTTTCTTTATCACTGAATGGGAGAATTGTAGTCCACTGTATCTGGAGTTTTGTTATAAAAGGAGGCCTGCTATAGGTATACAGTATATAAGCCTGTGTCTGTGAAGAAAACCATTCATATTAAGCTAGGGAGAGGGAGTAGCTATTCACATAGGTGGTTACCTTGATTTTAGAATCCAGAGTACAAACCAAAAATCATGAAGCAACCCTGAGGGTTTGAGCAAAAAGCATCTTCATTATTTTCAATATTGTTTGACGTCATGATGAATAAGCCATAGTTTTATACTAGTTGTGATTCACTCAGTAATAACTCCCTTTGTTTTACTCTTTTAAAAGTATTAGGAGATAAAATAGTAATTAACAAGTAGAATGGTAAGGTTTTCAATCTATTCTGTATATAATGATTCAAATCTTCTTTTTTCCTAGCAAAAGGAATAGTTGGGGCAGTGGGTTAATTTGGGAGGTTATTTTTTTTTCTTATGAACAGCCAAAATCTTAAGAGTAAGTAACATCTTGGCATAATATCTCAGGTGTACTAACAGGGAGAGAAGAGCATACCCTAATGCTATTGTTTTTACCCAGCCATATCTCAAAAACAATATTCACTTTTAGAAGAAAATTGTGCATGGCCTGTGGAATTGAGGCCCACTTTATAGTCTGGTTTCTATAAATAAAATATTCTGACACAGCTGTGAGATAAATTGCTGCAAGCTGTCTGTTTTGTATGTATTCTGTGTAATTATTATGCATCCTAAATGCAATTATGTGATTGACTATAATATGTAATGTTAAGGTTTTAAGGATATTCAGAACAATTAAATTTAACAAAGAATGTAAATATTTGAAAAACACATTTTCTAACAGGCCATTATGGTCAGAAGATCCATTTTGACAAAAGATAGATATTTGCCATATAGCTTAGTAGGGATCCCTGATAACCTGGATGTCTCAAAGCAAAGATGGCTCAGAGTGAGCATATTTCTTAAGGTTGTAGCAGGACTGTGTATTAGGAGATAAACTGTGTAGTATCCTTCAGTTGGTTTTGTATTTTCCTCAAGGTTCATTCCCAAACACTAATTAATCAGAAATCATTCCAAATCAACATGGATTGATGTAGATCAGTGATTCTTAACCTGTAGTCCATGGACACCCATGGGTCCCCAGTGTCCTCACAGGAGATCCGTGAAGGCTGCTCAACACACTTCAGCCGAGTGACCACATGACAAGGGGCAAGGCAGAGGCTAGGCCTGTACATTGCCGGTCAATCTAATCCAGTTGCAAACTAGCAGAAAGAAGCAGGAGAAAAGTCTTCCCTCCCCCTCTGACACCTTTAAGGGAACGTTTAACAGATGGTGTAATTGTTAGTGGTTCAGTATTCAGATGATGATGATTGTAAATCTTGAGTTAAGTCATCAGCAACAAGAGGTATTTAAAGGGAGGGGGGGTTGTAAAGAAAAGATTAAGCACCACTGATCTGTATGTTTATATACTGTCACCCATGTTAGTCAGATTTTTATTTGCTGTCACCCATGTACCCTGAGTATGAAAGAAAAATGTATCTAGCCAGCACCCTACAATTGGGCCAAAGGGTCAAACCATGACCTTTTAAGTGGTGGGGCTGGACCAAAGTAGTGGGTGTATTTTTTCAGTACCATTTTAAATATGATTGAAGAGTAAAAAGAGGTCGCATGCATGATAGGCTCTGTAGAAATAAGTTACATATGAGAGAACAATGTGAAATTAAGGAAGAAGAGCAGATAAATCTGTGGTGATCTTTTTAGAAATCAACCAGGTCCACCACAACCATGCTTGCATTACACTTCTTACAGAGATAGTGATTGTCCTATTACTCCACCGTTCTGTTTCCACTTAAATCCGAACCTGAAGTATACGTCCTAATCTTGAGAACCTGGCACCAGAGTAGTACATTATTTATAACGTGGCAGATAGCAATGCCTGAGTACCTGGGTCTGAAACAATGTCCATTCCACATTTACATATTTAAAGTCAGCACTATAACTTCATGATCTGATAAAAATATCTTATTATAATATGCAGCATAATTTTTAAACTCCAGAAGGGACAGTGGCAAGCTAAGAATAATCCCAGGGCACAATCTGGAATACTTAATTGAGAAGAATATTTATTAAAGGAAACAGAATGAGATAGACAGGACAAAACCAGGCATTCCAAAGATAAAAGGAAGGTAAAAACCATTCTAATTAAGCACTGAACCTGAATATAGATGGAAGGATTCAGGAGCAGGATAGAAATCCTCATCTTAATTATCAGGTTCTAGGGATTTTGAGTCTATTATCCAAGAGACATATTTAATCTTGTTCAAGAGAGCAAAATCAACTTCTCCTTCACTTTCAAATATATGGCATGAAATTCTGAATCGTGGTCATTCAGACCCAAGTCTGGGAACAGTAGATATTCTAGAGACATTTCTGTTGTAAGAAATTTATAAGTATCTTGAGGAAAATGATATACAAACCCAGGAAGATTGGCAGCCATTCTCTTTTTAAAATTAATATTTTATTAAGCTATTTATCAAAGATATTAAAGTGCCTCGGGGAAGAAATACTGAATATAAATTTAAATATATAATACATTTATTTAGACCAATCTTTGCTTGCTAAACTTGGACATAAACTTGATATATACCAGGCATAGACAAATGGTATAGAGACCTAATGCTGGCAAGCAGTAGATTCCACTATTTTCCTGTCTAGTTGTGCCCACAAGTGATCGTTGATTTGACCATTGATTAAGCAATATTAAACATTATGTTCAAAATTAATAATAGCCTATAGAAACTGCAGTTTGTGTGTAAATTTAATTGTCTGTGCTTTGATTCACAAGAAGTAGAGAGGGAATCTGAAGAAGCTTCATCCATACTCTTCACAACATTAAAACAAGAATGGGTTAATGGGCACTAGACAGAGTGAGGGGGAATGTATTCAATATTGGAAGACCAGTTGAGATCTCAAAGCAAAGTGTAGGGGCAGATCCTAAAGGAGAATAAAACAATTCTAGAAAGTGTGGCATTCATTCTTTACTCTCATTTTCTTTTTGGCCATCATCTGACCACGATACAATTGTTGCATTGCATTTTTTTTCATCATCATCACTGTTATTGTTGTTTCTGCATTTCTTTATTTTTATTCAGATTTATCAGCACAGTTCCTCTCGCTTGCATGGATGTAAATGAGTTAACAGTGACATTCATCAAACCACAATAAATAGCACTTTCTCCTTTGGCTTCTCCTCTACCACCCTTGATAAAAGAGACACTTTAAATAATTTTACCACCTTTACATTTTTTTCTTTCCTTCTGCATCAAGCAGCTCCAAGGATGCCCCTGCAGATGTCTGCTGGAGTTGTCTGCAAGAAGATGTTCTGGCTTCCACGCTTAGTGTTCTTTCTGTGGCAAGAATGTGGTGGTGTCTTCAACATCTGTGGTGAACCACATGTATTCACAGGGTGCCACCATATATACTAGAAGCCCTAGTTGTTGTATTATCCTTACACTCAGAATACAAGTGTGAGTTGAACATTGCATATATGCATTGCATTTGATTGTGCAAAATTGCTGTCTATGTCTTTATCTCCTGCAGCTGTTATGTTCTGTCTTTAACATACAATCACTGTGGATGTGCTGTTAAATGGTTCTTATGTGGGGGTAGTGCTGTTTGGTGGTTAGTGTGCTAAATGGAGACAGCACTATGGGGGAGTTCTTCCCTAATGCGTTTTTAAGGAGCTCAAAGGACCACGAATTTGCAGGCCACTAGTTTTTGCAGATACTTTTAAAGTAGATACAAGGTTGGCAGGCATTTGCTTGTAGCAGACTGACTGCTGTAGGAATATGAACTCCACCTGGCTTGGTATGAAACCTGAGGATGTGAATTGGAAACAGGAGGAGACTTTTGTCTTCAGTTGTGAAGAGCTATACTTACTGGATAGAGAGAGGCATCCAGATTAAGAAAGAACTACTGCCTTTGCCAAAGTAGGATGATGTAAATAGGAACCCTGCTACTGCTACACAGTCCTTGTTACTGATTCCTCCATTCACATTTATCAGTATAACTGAATGAAGAAACTCCAGGAACCTGGGCTACATCAACTGGTGATGACTGTGAAATGAGAGAAGTTGTCTTTTTCCAGACCAGGCTTTCCTGCTGGCTTTCCTGGAGAAACTAAGTAAGGAAAAAGATGGTGGAATCTTAAATTGTAGCTGATTGTTAAAGCCCTGAGTCCAAATTCTGTACTTGGGGGAGTACAGAATTCTTTTACTTTTAAAAGTGCTGTGAATTATTCTGTTGCTTTTTCTACCTCCCTCCTTTGCATGGTGGGAAGTGGATAGATTACCCGAGGTTTTGCCCTTCTGGTGAAGCCATAGACTTTTCTCAGAAAAAGAATAATCAACTTGCAACTTTATCCAGCCCATCATTGTCTGGTTTGCTGTGAGCTGAAGGAAAATGCTGTGAGAATTCAGAAAAGAAAAATGTTTTGTGCTTTAGGGAGAAGGTAGTGGAACTGGCAGTGGCAAAAAGTAAAAAGAAAATTTTCACAGCACTTTAACAAAAAATGTCTCCAAAGACCAGAAATCATAGACTTAAGGCTTTTACAGAGAGTTTGGATTTGAGAGTGAAACCACCTTTTGTCCAAACTGTAAGTGCTTTTACAGGTGACAAATATGCGCAGAACAGATTAATGCCAATGCAAGTTGATTAAATTGTGAGAGATGCAGAAGAATAATGCATTTGTCAATGCTGTATCCTAGGGCTTTGCATAGTTTCTGCATATAAGGAGAACATGTTGAGCCTTTCCATCTAGACTAGCCCCACAATTTTTTTTAATGTTGGTGTTTAATCTCAGATTCTGCTGTCACTGGTCTCTCTTTCTTTCTTGGTAAGTAGGGACACATCTTGAAAGGTTACTTTTAAAAGTAATACAGTTGGCCCTCCATTTTCTCAGGGGATCCATTCCAGACACACACACACCCCACATGTGAAAACAGAGGCTTGCACATATTCAAGCCCCATAGTTTTGAATGGGGCACGCACCTGGGTGCGCGCACCATTGGAAATAGCAGAGGGTGCCCCTCCGCAGATATTCAAGGACCTGCATCCCAGATCTGCAAGTTAGGAGGGGTGACTGCAATGGCCGTCATACTTTGATACCACCCACATTTTCATTAGTTAGCAAAATACACACAGATTTTAAGAAGTATAATTTTACTTTTATGTTTCACAAGAGTAACTAAAACCAATTATTTATTTGTTTGTTTTTAGAAAGCATGTGAATGTTAGACATTACTGGCCTAGGGTACAAAACACTCTCTCCTCCCACCCTTCTTGTCATCACCTCAACTGCTCCAGAGGCAGCACTTCATCTGTATGTTATTTCCAAGGGCTGGGCAAGGTGATACAGGTCTTTCAGAGCATTAAAGTGGTCAGTTACTGTTGCTGTGTGAATAAATCTGCTTACTGAAAGTTAGTTTCCCTGGTTTCAAAACTCTCTGAGAAGATTTGTTTTGTTATATGTGTGGTAGGGAAGACTCTTGTATTAATATATCTAGTGTGCCATGAAGCTATTGTCTTTGTTTATACCTTTGCTAATGGATTAGCATTTGTGAATATAGTTCTGTTCATTAGTCTTCTTACATAATTTCCTTGCTCAAGAACTACAGTCTGTAAATCACCTACTTTATGTCCCAAAAGTTTGAAATGTTCTGCAACTGGTTTTTGTGTAATGCCATTTCTGGTCTCAGATTTCTGTCCGCTATCCCTCCTGCATAATTTATGGAAGATCTTGAGTGTTTATGGAAGATCTTGAAAGCAAAAGTCCCTGAATTTATCTGATCAAGCTGGGGAAGCTAATGAAGCCAAATGAGATGAATGCTGGACTTCCACTTTTTTATATATTCTCTGCAAGAATCTTCTCCCTTGCCTACCGTTATTTAACAACCCCACCCTACCTCTTGGTGTAAACACTAATAAGAGGCCTGCCTTAATCTTTTTGCCCCCTGATCAAATTGATGTCATAGGGAAAAGGAAGCTTTTCCGAGACATCTTCTGTGAAAGTGCATCATTCCTAGGTTTGAGAACTTCCCTCATCTATGCTATATTGGCTGATAATTGATGGGCTGCATTGTTCCCTGAAATCTTAAAGGCAAGCTTTAGAAGAGGGTGTTGCATAGAGATCCCGAGTGGTGTAGTGGTTTTAGCATTGGACCATGACTCTGGAGAGCAGGGTTCAAATCTCAGCTCAGCCATTTAAATCCACTGCATGACTTTGGGCAAGTCAAACTCTCTCAGCCTCAGAGGGTGGAACTGGCAAAAAAAAAAAAAAAACCCTCTAAAGCAACTTGCCAAGAAAACCTCATGATAGGTTCGCCCTAGAGTCACCTTAAGTCAGAAATGACTTGAAGGCACACAACAACAACAACAACAACAACAATTAAAAGCAAGAAACGCTTTTAAAAAGATATTTAACTGTTGAGCAAAACGTTATATCATATTGAACATACTTTTGTACACATGTCTTGACTGCACATGTGCAGAACCTTATTTTACATTTCAGTTCCGAGACCTATTAAAAAAATGTTACTCATCTTATAATAGGAACTGGATGAATATGTATTCCTAACCAGAAAATTGTGCTCTTCACTACAACCTCACTAAGTACAATAGAAGATTATTCACTGAGGCTGCATTCACACTGTAGAAATAATCCAAGTTGACACCACTTTAACTGCCATGGCTCAGTGCTGTGGAATTCTGGGAATTGTTTTTTGTGGCACTTCCGCTCTCTGACAAAGAAGGCTAAATGCCTCACAAAACTACAGTTCCCAGAATTCCACAGAATTGAGCCACGGCAGTTAACATGGTGTCAACCTGGATTATTTCTTCAGTGCAGATGCAGTTTTAGTCTGCAGTGATATGTTTAATATCCTACTACTCTCCCCCACACCCTTTTCACCCTTTTTCTGTTGACACTTCATCATACATGTAGAATATGAGCCTTTGAATGAAAAGTTAACAAAAATATTTATAAATGCCTGATTTCAGGAAAATCAGGTCCATATTGATATAATAGGCATCACTGAAACCTGGTGGGATGAGTCTCATGATTGGAATGTGGAAATAGAGGGGTATAACCTTATTAAGAGAAATAGGCCAAACAGGAAAGGAGGAGGAATAGCACTATATGTCAGAGATATTTACACCAGTGAAGAGATCCTGGACATCAATCATGGAAGCCAGGTGGAGAGCATCTGGATAAGAATCAAAGGGGAGGGAAACAACAAGGGTGTTACGGTGGGAGTCTACTACAGACCCCCAAGTCAGACTGAGGAATTGGATGATATCTTTCTAGAACAGATGACCACACAGTCAGAAAAGAGAGATGTAGTAGTGATAGGCGACTTCAACTATCCTGATATTTGCTGGAAGTCAAACTCAGCAAAATCCTCAAGGTCTAGCAAATTCCTCACTTGCCTGGAAGACAATTTCATGGTCCAAAAGGTGGAAGAGGCAACAAGGGGGTCAGCTATTTTAGATCTGATCCTAACCAACAAGGATGACTTGGTTAATGGGGTGCAAGTGGTGGGATCATTAGGTGGAAGTGACCATGTTCTCCTGGAGTTTGTAATACAGTGGAAAGGAGAAGCCAGGCAGAGTCAGACACGCATCCTAGACTTTAGGAGAGCGGATTTCAGTAAACTTAGAGAAGTATTGAGGGCGATTCCATGGTCAGAAATACTAAAAGATAAAGGAGTTCAGGAAGGATGGGACTTTCTCAAAAGGGAGATACTGAAGGCACAATTTCAAACAGTTCCAGTGAGAAAGAAAAACGGGAGGTGTCTCAAAAAACCAGGATGGATGACTAAGGAACTTTCAACTGAGCTAAGTTTGAAACGGAACATGTATAAGAAATGGAAAAAGGGGGAAATCACGAAAAAGGAATTCAAAGAAATAGCAGGCATGTGTAGGGGTAAAGTCAGAAAAGCTAAAGCGCAGAATGAACTCAGGCTTGCTAGAGAGGTTAAGAACAATAAAAAGGGCTTTTTTGGATATGTCCGCAGCAAAAGGAAGAAGAAGGAAACAGTAGGGCCACTGCGTGGAGAAGATGGCAAAATGCTAACAGGAGATAGAGAAAAGGCAGAATTACTCAACACCTTCTTTGCCTCAGTCTTCTCAGAAAAGGCAAAGGGTGCTCAACCTGAGGATAATGGAGCAGAGAACAGAATAGGGGAATTTCAGCACAGAATAAGTAAAGAGATAGTAGAGGAACACCTTGTTAATCTAAATGAATTTAAGTCTCCGGGACCAGATGAACTCCATCCAAGGGTATTAAAAGAACTGGCAAAAGTAATATCGGAGCCATTGGCAATCATATTTGAAAACTCCTGGAGAACAGGAGAGATCCCAGCGGACTGGCGAAGGGCAAACGTTGTCCCCATCTTCAAAAAGGGGAAAAAAGAGGATCCCAACAATTATCGTCCAGTGAGTCTGACATCAGTTCTAGGAAAGATTCTGGAGCAGATCATTAAACAGAGAGTCTGTGAACATCTAGAAGGCAATGCCATAATCACAAAAACTCAACATGGGTTTCAGAGAAACAAGTCATGCCAGACAAATCTAATCTCTTTCTTTGATAAAATTACCAGTTTGGTAGATGAAGGGAATGCTGTGGATATAGTATATCTTGATTTCAGTAAGGCCTTTGACAAGGTTTCCCATGACATTCTTGCAAACAAGCTTGTAAAATGTGGGCTAGACAAAGGAACTGTTAAATGGATCTGTAATTGGTTGACTGGCCGAACCCAAAGGGTGCTCAACAATGGCTCCTTTTCATCCTGGAGAGAAGTGACCAGTGGGGTCCCACAGGGCTCTGTCCTGGGCCCAGTGCTATTCAACATCTTTATCAATGACCTGGATGACAGAATTGGGAGCATACTAATCAAATTTGCAGATGACACCAAATTAGGGGGAATAGCTAATACCCCAGAGGACAGGATCAAGATTCAAAATGACCTGAATAGACTAGAAAGCTGGGCCAAAGCTAACAAAATGAAATTCAACACAGAGAAATGTAAGGTATTGCACTTAGGGCGAAAAAATAAAATGCACAGATATAGGATGAGTGACACCTGGCTGAATGAAACTACATGTGAAAGGGATCTAGGAGTCCAAGTAGACCACAAGTTGAACATGAGTGAACAGTGTGATGCGGCAGCTAAAAAGGCCAATGCTATTTTGGGCTGCATTAATAGAAGTATAGTGTCTAGATCAAGAGAAGTAATAGTGCCACTGTATTCTGCTTTGGTCAGGCCCCACCTAGAATATTGTGTCCAGTTCTGGGCGCCACAATTCAGAAAGGACATTGAGAAACTGGAGCGTGTCCAAAGGAGGGCGACAAAAATGGTGAAGGGTCTGGAAACCATGCCCTATGAGGAACGACTTAGGGAGCTGGGGATGTTTAGCCTGGAGAAAAGAAGGTTAAGAGGTGATATGATAGCCCTGTTTAAATATTTGAAAGGATGTCATATTGAGGAGGGAGCAAGCTTGTTTTCTGCTGCTCCAGAGAACAGGACCCGGAACAATGGATGCAAGATACAGGAAAAGAGATTCCACCTGAACATTAGGAAGAACTTCCTGACAGTAAGGGCTGTTCGACAGTGGAACGCACTTCCTCGGAAGGTGATAGAGTCTCCTTCCTTGGAGGTCTTTAAGCAGAGGCTGGATGGCCATCTGTCGGGGATGCTTTGATTTGGATTTCCTGCATGGCAGGGGGTTGGACTGGATGGCCCTAGTGGTCTCTTCCAACTCTATGATTCTATGATTCTATGATTCTATGATTCTATTGTACCCATAATTAGTCCCTATGACACATGGTTCCTGATATACTGTGACCTTAATAAACCTATCCTTTTCTCCCTTAGCACTCCCCTTTTTCTGCAAACAGGCTCAAATTACTCTCATTTCTGAAAAACATCACTGTTGAAATCAATACAACATGAATGAAATTATTAGAGCACTATTTTCCTCTTTCCAGTAACAGTGCTGAAAAGAACTGAGTGAGCTCTGGTGTTGCATTGTAAGCAGTTAATCCATGGCAGTTTGTTCACATTTTCCCGTTTGATTTCTCCTTTTTCACATACTGAAACTGAAGATCCATTTATGATTAAGACATTCAAATTGCAATATCAAGTGTAGCTTGTGGTGTTTGCTAATGTGAGACCGCTCTTCCCAGCTATTATGTTAGCTGCATATTAATGGTAATAGCTACACTGGGGAACCAGTGATTATCTATTAACAATAGCACAGTACTTTTGCAGTTAACGCCATCTTTGTATATGTCCACTAAAGACAGCATAGAAATGTGGGGGGGTTCACCGTACTATGCAGTATGCATTGGACCGACCCACCAAAGTTAGAAAGAAAATATTTCCACACCTTTATGCAGAGCTAGTAAAGAGACTGTATCCCAGCTTACCATATAATAAATCTGTAAGGAGATAATAAATGCTTGGTTTCCATATAACATCCAGGGGTAGCTGTGCTGGCCATTTAGCAAACCCAATAAAAAATCCACTAAACAGTGATACCTTTATTGGCCAATCAAAATGAAGAGAAACAGCAAAATGCAGGCCTATGACTAACATCTTCAATCTTTTTCTTCTGTTTGGTTTGTAACATCTTATCTGATGAAGAAGACAGTGAAGCTTCGAAAGCTTTCAACATGTATATTGCACATTTTGGTTGGCCAAGAAAGGTATCACTGTTTGGTGGATTTTTTTATTAGTTTTCATAGTATGAATCATATGAACCCTGAACTGTAGATAGAAGAAATTTCATGCTTTCCCATTGTTTACAAGAAAGAAGTCAAAGCCTTTATTTAGATACTGTCCTTGATTCCAAGCATCCGTATACAAGACTCCATTAGTGTTATAGCTTTTGTTTGTCTGTATGACTCCTAAGTGTCACATGGATTGCTGTTGAATCTGTTGAGAGAGAATTTAATTGTCATTATGCAAAAGCTGTGTGTGCATTTCTGTCAAATATGAACATTTCCACCACATAGTCATAGAACAATACCATAAGATTAGCAGTCAATTGTTTCCATGCTTCCCCCCCCCCCCCCCCCATGCTGAATCTGCTGCCTGCTTAAGCTGTGTAATTAGCTTACCAATGCCAGGATGTCTGTGTTATCATCAACATTTGTTTTGTGAATGGTCACTGTAATGATTTAACATATATTTAAGCTTCACCATAATTGTCAGTCTAAACTCATTGGATTTACATTTTTTCTCAGATCTCACTGCTTTCCTTTCCATCCATATTCCCTACAATGGTCTTTATGTGTGTGTGTGAGAGAGAGAGAGAGAGAGAGCACGCACACACACATGTGTATGTTATATACACACTAAACACTTCATACGTTTGATGAAGTGGAACTAGTCCATGAAGCTTTCTGTCATGATAAAACTGTTAAATCTTTTAAGGTGCTACAAGATTCTTTTGCTGCAGCAACTCTTCTGGAAATTGAGGTGTATTGTTGTGCAATTTAGATCCTTGTGATGGTTTGGTGCCTGCTATGACTAGCCTATCAGTTCTGTGTGCCCATTTTGCTTGTCAGAGTCATTTTCAGCTTTTGATTCCTGGACCTTAGGTATCCACTTTTTGAAAGCAAGAGAAGAGCTTGTTCTCCACCCATCTGAAAGGCTAATAGCCTAGGATTGTTGAGATGCTCATGATTCTTCAGACTGAGTTATTTCTCAGACTGTGACCTGAGATTCCATAGAAGATAATCTGCCCTCTTCTTTCATGGTACTATTTGGAGAGAAATGATCTGTTTGCTACCTTAGTGTCATTTTCAACTAACATTTTGATTTGATTGCTGATTATGGTCAGATTACTTCAAAAATGTTCTGGAATTTGCTGAAATGAGATCCTAGTACAAGTAAAAGGTTACCTGTTATTTTCTTTGGTATTTCTGACCCCATCTGGGAATGTGCTGATTGGGTTCTCCCATTTCTCATTTTGGAAGCATGGCCATTCTTGCTGGCCTAGCTCCAGTTATGTTTTGAAGTCATGATAAGCGAGGAGCCTGAACAACAGATGATGGCCAGGCCATGATCACCATATGGATACAGTGATCTTGAAGGTTTAGGAGAGATTGGCTTGAGGATTGACTTGCAAAGGGAATCTGTTTAGTTAAGTATGATTTTTTTGATAGTTCAGGGAAATGAACGAGAAAACATATTTGTGTATAAATAAGGAACTGAAAGCACATAGCCAAGCAGCAAATAGAGAGGAGTCAAGCCCCACACACTCTAAGATGGTCAACTCAGTGTTTAAAAAGCCCAGTGTGTTTCAGCCATACTAGGCCCTCTTCAGGGGCTGAAAACAAATATAAATACACTTAAAATAAATATTTGAAAAGATTGGACACTAATCAAATTATGATGTAAATTTTTTCTTATAAATCTTACCAAAGTTATACATACCCTTGGAGAGAAATCACTGGAGTTGTAAACACTCTCCAGATTACAGGACCATAGGGATAAAGGGACCAGATATTGTAGCATTTCTGTATATATGCATAGAATAATAGAATTGTAGAGTTGGAAGAGACCACAAGGGCCATCCAGTCCAAACCCCTGCCATGCAGGAACTCTCAATCAAAGCATCCCCTACAGATGGCCATTAAGCCTCTGTTTAAAGACCTCCAAGGAAGGAGACAGCCCTTACTGTCAGGAAGTTCCTCCTAATGTTAGGGGTGAAATCTCTTTTCCGGTAGCTTGCATCCATTATTCTAAGTCCTGTTCTTTGGAGCAGCAGAAAACAAGCTTGCTCCCTCCTCAATATGACATCCTTTCAAGTATTTAAACAGGGCTATCATATTCCAGATGACCTTGGAAATGCAAAACTAATGGCCATAGAGACAAATGATGCAATCTCTCATTCTGTTCATGTCTTTATAAAATTATATTACAGATTTGTACCCAAATGTCTCCAGACCCCTGTAAGCCAAGTAAGAAGGTATAAACCTTGTTCTTTTAAGCATAGGGACTAAGGGAGAAATAGGAGGGTGTGAGGGTTAATTTTCATTGCAGTGTAATGCCTTTCATTAATTGTACTGCTGATTCAAAAATCCATTGTACAATTTGGTTTAGTATTGTAGCTGTTTATTGTATAATTCGTAATAAGTGGCTCGAGGCTTATTGTGGATTTAATTGAGAAGCTCAGGCCATTTTACTTGCCTCAGGTGTCAAACATCTGTTTTCCTGTTTGGTTCATAACTGTTTCTCTGAGACTTGCATGTGCTAATTACAGATGCATATTGAATCTTTTGTTGGAAATTTCTTTCTCATTTAAATAAGTCTGTTAAGACAACAAAGGTGTGAAAGGATTATTGAAGGAGGATAGGGAGATTGCAGAGAAGTAATTATTCACATGAGCCTTCACTTTGGAAGACACTGGACAAAACATTCTGTAAGAACAAATATTTTGAGGGGAGTATTTGAAGTAATAAGTAAAATAGCAACTTGTTGACAGATCAAAAAACAATGTGATTGGGTCTAAGTAACAGGCACATGAGAGTTCTTAATCCTCTAACAAAATATTGCAGTTTATCATTAATATCACATTTTATACCAAAGGATAGGAAGGTAGCCAAAATACAAGTGATTTTTAAAAATTGATCCAGAAATAGTAGTTGATTAAGCTTTCTGTTCCATGTAAAATACTATTAGTAAAATTGGGTACTGTTAGTAAAATTAAAATTATTGAACATAGCAAGCTTTGCAGAGGGAAGACCAGTATTCTTTACTGAGGGAGAGGCTGGATGTCTTCTGTGTAAAGTAGTCCTATCTCACCAACCAATAAAGTCAGTGTATGAAAGCCACCGGTATTTAATATACTTTTGACTTATCTATATCCAGGGATAGCCGTGTTGGCCATGTAGCAAAGCACAATAAAACCAAAAGTCAGCAAAACAGTGATACTTTTATTGGGCCAATCATATGCACAAGATACATATTGTAGGCTCTCAAAGCTCCACTGGCTTCTTCATCAGACAAAGATATCATAGAATCATAGAGTTGGAAGAGACCACAAGGGCCATCCAGTCCAGCCCCTGCCATGCAGGAACTCTCCATCAAAGCATCCCCAACAGATGGCCATCCAGCCTCTGCTTAAAGACCTCCAAAGAAGAAGACTCCACCACACTCCCTACACATTTTGGCTATGTTTATGAATGATGCTTGATAATTTGTGGATGTATATTGTTTTTGTCTTTATGTTTTAAAACAATAAAAACAATTTATAAAAAATCAAACAGGAGAAAAAAATGATGATGATGGAGTCATAGGCCTACTTTTTGTCAAGATGTGAATTACCTAAAGACAGGTGTGAATAAGGTTGCTATATTCCATACTCCAAATCTAGGCAGCCTGTTTTGCATTGTATTGAGATTGTGCATACACACCTTATTTGTGTATGTGCAGTTATGCATTATACACCTTAATGGTGGCATTGCTTGTCTGTTTCATAGATTCCACCACTATTTTCACCCTTGGAACTCATTATATAGTAAGCACTTTTATGAGAAGGCCTCTGTAGTGCAAAAGTTCAAGTGCATAATATGAAACAGGAAACCCCATTGCAAACCCTCTGTATCACAGACCTTATTTCATCACCTTTTGCCAGTTGCTACCTTTCAGCCAAGTCTACCTTGTCGGGTTGTTGTGGGGATAAATGGAGAGAGGAGAACTATGTAGAGTCACCATGCACCTTGCTGGTGCAATACATGAATAGGTTGATTTTGAATAAGACACTTAATTCTGAGAGCCTAAATTGGTGCTGTTAAAATTCCTCTTCCATTGGCTTGTCGTAAATTGATGTGAAAATATAATATAATATATAGGTGTGTACGATATACTATATGATTATATTGGAAAGGTGTTCTTTCATGTAAGGAAAAATATGTATTGCCAAACAAGTGCCAGTACATTGAGCAATAGTCATGATTTTGTCTTCTTGAGACCACCTTCACATATTTTGCCTCTAGTTCTTGATATAAATCTTTTCTATATCCACCATCACATTGCTATTGTTGTCATCTCATTCCCTACTGCCATGTAATACATAACATAGAATCAAATTACACTGTAGGAAGGAATATTATTCCTTACATAAATAAATATATATTCACATTGTGTGTGTAATGCTGGGTATTGAGAAAACTGTGGGTGGAATGATTAGGCACTTTAAATATGTAAGGGGCTGTAACAAAGAGCAAGGTGAAGTTTTTTTTTCTCAGATGCCCCAGAAGGCAAGACTAGGTTTAGTACTTTTATGTTACAGGAAGGTAGATTTGAATTGAACATAAGAAAGAACATCTTAACAATAAGAGTGATTAAACAAGGGAGCCCACTGCCAGCACAGGTGATGGGGTCTCCTTCTTCTCAACATCTTCAAAAAGGGGTCAGATGGCTACCTGCTGGGGATGCTTTAGCTGGGATTCCTGCATTGAGTGGCAGGTTGGATTTGATGGCCTATGGGGCCCCTTCCAACTCTGTAATTTTATTATTCTATTTGTGTACACACTTATATATACATAAATTTGCTACTCACATTAACTTAGATGTAACATCCATTTAACTTAGTAGGATTTATGTCTGAGAATGCCATTCCAACCACTATACCAGGGATGGGAATCAAGTGGCCCTCTTGATGTTGTTGGACTACAACTTTTTTCTTTCTTCATCACTAGGTTACACTGACAAGGGCCAATGGCAGATGCATGGTCCTTGCAGTTTTTTCACCTTTACTGTATACTCTGTGATAGCAAAACCAGGGGTGGGGGGAGTAGTGGGAGAGCCAAACCCCCTCGTAGCCTTGTGTCTGCTCCTGCCTTACTTCATGTGGTGGGTTATGAATGTGCACAAGATGACATCTGCAGTGCAATCTTAAGTATGTTTACTCAGAAATAAGGCCCATTGAGCTCAATAGGTCATAATCGCTGGTGAGCATATTTAAGATTGTTGCCTTTAAAAATCTAGCCATTTTAAAATTATTAATATTTTTGAAATTATTAATATAATTATTTGAAACTGGAGAATTGGTGTGTGTTCTCTACCTGCACAATAGTATTTTTTAGAAATGTTCCCTCAAATTGAGATTGGAATGGAGGAAAATGGTTGAAAATACAGAAGCTGATGGAACATGAGGGATGACATCAAATATTTCACCATATAGAAACACCTAAGTTTTGCATTTTTAGGCTTTTTATTAGGGTTGGTTTTATTTAATATGTTTACTACTGTATGGAGTAAGGAAACTGGAAATTTGCCAACCCCATTAATTCACAGACATCCATAAACACAATCTCTCTCTCTCTCTCAAACACACACACTGTCATTCACTCAAAATACTCTTCAAGGTCCAGTACCAACTTCAGCAGCTCCCAAATCTGCAACATTGCCATAGCCCACCTGCCTCTCAGCCACAATTACTTTGCAGGAGTGCTTCACTGCAAAAGAAATTGAGAAAGCCTGGAGTGCACACTTCTTGGGGTACTGTATTTCAAAGAAGAACTCTTCAAGAAAAGCCCTTTTGTGCTTATGCAGTCCCCCTCTACATGGGCCAAAAGGCCTGTGTTACCTATTGTTAATCCTATCTGAACTACGCAGGCCATTAGCTTCAAATGGAGAGCGGGCAAACCAAATGTGGATCCAGCATGATCCTGACCCAAAGGCCCTTAATTCAACTCAGAAAGACCAGCTGTTTACAGTGCAGTGAAACTGCTGCAACAGCTGGCAGACTGGACAGGCCCACCACACCACTTACCTGTCATCACCGTCGCATCTTCTCTGAAGGCCCTTGCTGGAGCCTGTGATGTTGGAAAGGGGTGCTTGGCCACGTGGGTGTAGCCAGGTACCCTTTTTTTGCCATAACAGACTGTAGCAAGGGTCTTCAGAAAGGATGTGATGGCAACGACAGATAAGGGGTGCATAACAGTGGTAGATCCACAGTGTGCCAGCAGGTGTGCATATGAACCCCTATCCATCGCCACACCATCCTGGGTACTGACCTGGGTACTATGGAGTTAGCTCGTTGGTTCAGGCACTGAAAGAAGCAAGTGGAGTCATGCAGGCTTTTGAAGCTGGGCAAAAATCTGACCAGCAGCACCTCTCCTCCTAGCATGGATGAACAGGCCGACCTGGCATGCTTTACTGAGACCTGGCTGGGAGATGCCAGCGCTGTAACTTGGGCGCAAGCTCTCCCAGCCAGTTACACGGTCAGTGAGCAGATAAGGGAAAGTGGGTGAGGGGGCGGTGTGGCTTTAGTCCATAAAACCAACCTGACCTTGATCAGAAAGCCTGTCTGGAAAACAACCCACATCGAGTGTGTGTACCTTAGCCTGAAGACCAGGGATAGCTTGGGGATTCTGTTGGTATACCGGCCACCCCGTTGCCTAACGGACTCCCTAACCGAGCTGACTCAGCTGGTCTCTGAGTTGTTGTTGGACTCACCCAGACTTTTGGTCTTGGGCGACTTCAACATCCCTCATCCAATCTATCTGGAGCAGCTCGGGAGTTCATGGAATCCATGACAAGCATGAACCTATCCCAATTGGTTGACGGGCCTACTCATTGTGCGGGTCATACACTCGATGGGATTTTTAGTACGGAACAGGAGTATCCGTGGGCGGAGGTAACCAAAACCTCCGCATTGTCATGGACGGACCACTTTCTGATCAAGATGGAACTTAAGGCCACTTTCCGCCCCCCCCGGGGGTGGCGGACCCATTAGAATGGTCCGCCCTCGAAGGCTGATGGAACCAACAGGCTTCCAGAATGCCTTAGAGGGTTTAATGGTTGGTAGCACTGGCGACTCTACCGAGACCTTGGTGAATACTTGGAACACTGTCCTTCCCAAGGCCCTCGATACTATCGCTCCTGAGCGTCCTCTCCAACCCGCTCCCAACAGTAAGCCCAGGTTCTCCCAGGAACTCCAGGAGATGAAGCAGGTTGGACGACGACTAGAGCGCAAATGGCGGAAGACTCGGCTCTTGTCCGACAGAACTCGCCATAGGCAGCATCTTTGCGCCTATCGGGAGGCTTTGCGTGCAGCACGGAGATCCTTCTACTCTGCACGCATTGCGTCTGCAGAGTCCCGTCCAGCGGAGCTGTTTAAGGTGGTTGGGGAGCTGACGCAGGTTCCCCCTGCGCCAAATCCCCTACTTAACCCTACAGTGGCCTGCTGTGACGCATTTAACATCTACTTTGCAGACAAAATCTCTCGGATAAGGGCTGACTTAGACGCCAATGTTTTAGCAGCATCTGTAAATGAGGCACCTAGCAACTCCGTTACTGTTACTTTATTGGATGAGTTTCAATCTGTAAGTACTGATGACGTGGACAAGCTCCTTGGAAGCGTGAGGAAAACAACCTGCCCTCTCGATCCATGTCCATCATGGCTGGTCGTCCAGGGAGGGGACGCATTGAAGACATTCCTTAGGGATGTAATCAATGCGTCCCTCAGGGAAGGCACTGTTACTTCTTGTCTGAAGGAGACGGCCGTAAAGCCCCTCCTGAAGAAACCTTCCCTTGATCCCCTGGACCGAAACAACTATAGACCAGTTTCCTTGCTGCCATTTTTAAGCAAGGTGATCAAGAGAGCAGTCGCCTCCCAACTCCAAGCTGTCTTGGATGAAACCGATTATCTCGATCCATTTCAAACCGGCTTCCGGGCAGGATATGGAGTTGAGACTGCCATGGTTGCTCTGACAGATGACCTCCGCTTGAGCATTGATAGGGGTAGTGTGACCCTGCTGGTGCTCTTGGATCTCTCAGCGGCCTTTGACACCATAGATCATGCCATCCTTTTGGACCGGCTGAGAGGGATGGGGATCGGAGGCACCGCCTTACAGTGGTTCCGTTCCTTTCTCTCCGGCAGGACCCAAAGGGTGAGGCTCGGGGACAGCTGCTCCTCCAAAATTGAGCTAAGCTGTGGCGTCCCGCAAGGCGCCATTCTGTCCCCGATGCTATTTAATATTTACATGAAGCCGCTGGGTGAGATCATTCGGACGCATGGAGCTCAGTGTCATCAGTACGCTGATGACACTCAGATATATTTCTCCATGACCAGATCATCTGCTCAGACCTCAGATGGTGTCTCCTCTCTCAATGACTGCCTGGCAGCGGTAATGGATTGGATGAGGGAAAACAGATTGAGACTGAATCCAGACAAAACGGAGGTACTGACAGTCACCGGCCCGAAACCAGGTCTGGGAATACAACTCCCGGTCCTAGATGGAATCACACTATCCTCGAAGGACCCTGTTCGCAGTCTGGGGGTACTCCTAGACTCGTCACTTCACATGACTAGTCAGGTGAATGCGACAGTCAGGAGTGCCTGTTACCAGCTTCGGCTGATACGCCACCTGCGCCCTTTCCTGGAGATGAGGGATTTGGAAACTGTGGTACACGCTTTGGTCACCTCATGATTAGACTACTGCAACGCGCTCTACATGGGGCTGCCCTTGTACCTAACCTGGAAACTTCAATTGGTTCAAAACATGGCAGCCAGATTAGTTACTGGGACATCTAGGAGAGAACATATAACTCCAGTGCTTAAATCTCTCCACTGGCTGCCAATTAGTTTCCGGGCACCGTACAAGGTGCTGGTTTTAACCTTTAAAGCCCTACATGGCTCGGGCCCATCTTATCTCAGGGACCGCCTCTCCCCGTACAATCCTCCCCGCACACTTCGATCCTCTGGGAGGAACCTACTACAGCCTATCAAGACCAGGCTGGCACAGACCTCCCAGAGGGCCTTTTCTGCGACCGCTCCCAAGCTCTGGAATGGTCTGCCGGATGAGATGCGTCTCATGACATCTCTAGATTGCTTCAAAAAAAGCCCTAAAGACGCATCTCTTCCGGCAGGCCTTCCCCTGAAATTCCTTATCCCCGGCTTCGGTTCCAGACTTTGATTTCCTGCCTACTCCCATGTTTCTGATCCCCACTTATGACGTGGCCGCATAAGGAAGGGTTAGGATGTAGTTATATGTTTTTAAATAACTGTTTTAATCATTGCTGTTTAATCTATTTTTAAGGGGTGGGAGGTTTGGAAACGGGTCATGGGATTGTTTTAATCTATGTTTTTTTTTACTTGTACCCCGCTCCGAGTGTATGTACAGAGGAGCGGGCTATAAATAAACTATTATTATTATTATTATTATTATTATTATTATTATTATATGACACGGAAAGGAAAGGCTCCATTCCCTACCAACAGACTAGAATTTTCCACCCCAGACTTTAACATTCATGTGGAAATGGATCAGATTACACCAATCTCATTGAGGCTATGAAACTTCACTATAAAGTAGTCTCAGACTCATATCTCACAAAGCAATGAAGTTGTATTTTTGTCAACTTATTTTGGCTACAAGAGAGGTAGATTTTTTTTAATGAAATAATCTAAAATCTTTTTTTAAAAGAGAGAATCTGAGCCATATAGTAGTCCGAACAGTTAATGGGTAGAATGTATTGAATATGGATAAAATTCAGCCAAACTTGGGGTACGTCAACCCTAGGTGTGAACAGCTAGTGAATGATGCACAATTTACTAGGACATTGGAAACCCCCAGGTGCTAAAAAGAATTCCAAGTAAGTCTCTCCAGAATTGATAAACTGGCAGCACAGTTGCAAATGGTATTTAATGGCCCAATTCAGACATAGCTACAGTACAGAATCTGTCTTTATTGGAAATAATCTATGTGAGCTTGGAATTGGGGTTCCTCCTTTCCTTCCCCTTTCTTAACTCTAACCTCCTCTTCTCATATACACAAACAATCAAAGGAAGGTTAAAAAAAAAAATACTACTGATTTTGGACCTGACCTCAGTTCTCTGATTGTCCCAATTCAAGCAACTGGTGGATTTTTCTAAAGTAGTTAAGTTAACAAATTGGGATATCAGACCAAAAGAAAGTTGTCTTTCTCCATAAAAGCAAAGATGGTGTGATGATAATTTCCTGCCCAGTTTCTTTTCATCTTCTAGTTATTAAATCTATGCAGAGTGCATTTATTCAAACATTTATACACGCACACATACACACAGACCTCTCACTTTCAAATTTTAGGAATGTGGGAATTTTATAACCAGCTTTTTCTCACCCTTGCTTAATAAATGACCTTTTGTTCTCTAATAGAGCTGTAGATTCCCCCTTCTTTAGCCCCATTTGGCAATGCTAATCAACTCTGCTTTGTAGATACCTTTATCTCTTTCCAGCAGCTGTGTTTTATGCTTTCAGTTCTCTTTGTCTCTTTTGCATTCTCCATTTCCAGACCAGCTATTTTTGTTCTTCCCTTAACATTTGAAGAAGCCACACTGATACACCTTCATGCTATGTGTTTCTGCTTTGTAGCATAGTGGGTTTATTATACTTTCACATCAACCCAAGAGATTTGTACAGTTGCCATATTGAGATGCATCGTGGTGTAGTGGTGAAAGTGTTGGTGTAAGGTTGGGGAGACCTCAGTTTACATCCCTGTTGGGGCATGAACCTTATTAAGTAACTTAGGCTCTAAACAGACTGGCACTTTGTGCCAGCCTGGGGTCGAAAGTAGGGTTAGGTAGGGCTGGTTGTCCACACTCACCCAGCCCTAATTTTGCCACCAATGCACCATTTTGGTATGTGCCCGTCCACACGGAGTGCACCATGATGATGCACAGCCGTCAGAGTGCCTAAATGGCGCTGGCCGAAAGGGGCATCGTCATGGTGCATGAGCGCCTTCATGGCGTCACTTCCAGGAAGCTGTTTTCAGCAATTTCATTTTGCTCTGAAGAGGGAGCGGATTGTTTTCGTGCTGTGTGGTTGCCGCAGCAATGATTAGGGGCAAATGGGTGGCGTTTTGCCACTCATCTGTTCAGCCCCGTCCTCATTATGCCTCAGCCTAACCTATGCCACAGGGCTGTTATGAGGGTAAAAGTGGGTTAGAGAGTAGTGGACAGCATCTCAATCTTCTTAGAGGAAAAACAGGATGTATGTGTGAGTAATAGATAAAAAGGAAAAAAATGACCAGAATCTTGTTGAGGACTGAATCTTTATAAATGGATTTATGTCTGTAGGAATTGGAATTGGGCAACTCTGTAAGTCCATATTCAGTAAGGAGCTGTTGTTATATTAACACATAGGGAAGCTGGCAAAGCGAGCAATGCGCATCTGTCCAGTTGTACATCAAGATATTGGCTAGGGAGTGCCAATGCACATTGGCAGAACCCAATATGCATCAGGACACTCTTGCTGGTGGCCCATTAAGCATCTTTACATTTTTCTAACAAGGTTTCTTAAGCTAATTATATTTAAACATAGACCATGATAGAGGATTCCAACCACCATTTCCTACACTTTAGAAACATGGTTCTCAAACTGTGCATCCAACTATGGCCCTTAGCTGTGAAAAGCTTGATTGTGAAGGATCTTAAAAGTCTGTTTTTTGAATGGCTGAGCATTTATTCAGATTGCAAACCAATCATTGTCTTGGACTTGTATATTATTTTAAAGAATTCTGGTCAAAAATCTCTGTAGTCCAGGACAAGAATATATCCATAGCAATCTAAAACACCAGAATATGCATTTATATCTGCCATGGAATAAGTTCCTTGCTGCTAAAGAGGGTTGTTGTTTATGAGAAGTAATTTCAAATACTTGGAGATAAAGGTGGGAAATATAAAATAGTATGTCCTGTAGAGCACCACCGTTGCAGGAAATAAATAAAATTTCCCATTCACATTTAGTGGGAAGAAAGAAAACCAACTCATTGGTAGAAGAAATTTTTTGTCTGACATCTCCAAGTAGGGCTCAGAACAGCTTTCTGCCTAAATTGTTAGAGGGTTGCTGCCAGTCAACATAGATAAAACTAAACAAGGTAGACCAATGAGCCGAATCCCTATATGGCAGCTTCATATGCTGTTCTGTGGGGCTTTCTAGATTGGCAGGAAAGTGTGACATGAAGTTGCCTTTTCCTTAATGCTTAGCAGCTGCACCACAGCCTTTAGATGGAGCTGCGCTGTTCCGCAGTTTTTAAAAAAGAAGCTGGGAAAACCAGCACCTTTTTAAAGGCGCTTCTTCTCCCCTAAAACGCAAAAAAAAGCGTTTTCATGGCACACTTTCCCTTTTTCTTATCTAAAGGCTAGAGTTTCATGCAGCCATGAACACACTTCTTTTTGCCAATCTAGAAAGCCCCAATGTTTTCTCACCCTCCCATTGCTGCCAGGCACACCAGTGACATATCTATTCTCAGGGGGAATGAAAATAAGTGGTCCAAAAGAAAGGAAAATCCAGAGAAGAATTCTGTAAAGCCCAGGCAACCATCAGGTGAATATTCTGGAATCTATACAATAATATGTCCTCCTCTAATTTCCCTTTTCTGCATGGTAATGCCAGTGGCATTTGCTCTTTTATTTAGGCATCATAATGGGTAATAATAGATCTCTTTTAAAATCATTTCCCCTCATCATTTCACATTACAGCAGCAAATACAGCCTTCGAAGGGCCTTTTTATGTGCTTCCATTTCTTATTCAGTGACACTAATGTAATGGGATCCTCCTAGAGTAGTGCTGAAGT
This sequence comes from Urosaurus nigricauda, assembly GCA_034509955.1. Lineage (NCBI taxonomy): Eukaryota > Metazoa > Chordata > Lepidosauria > Squamata > Phrynosomatidae > Urosaurus > Urosaurus nigricauda. The sequence continues at coordinate 68,388,633 of JAOEGL010000004.1, forward strand.
AGCCTAGAGATTATTAGAATCTGAATTTATATTCAGAAAATAATTTGTTAAAACCCTTTAGCACATTCCTACAGAAACCCAGGCAGGCATTTGGTCTGTTCTCAAAGCAGCATCAAAAGCCGTTGGGCACGTGTCTCATCCCTCTCATCTCTCCAAAAAAGCAACCAGTTTCCCACTGAAAGGCAGGGATTTCTTGAATCTTCAGGACCAGCCAGCTTTGATTGTAAAATGAGCTTTCACAGGCAACAGTTTTATTACTTGTAGTGGGTGACATCATAAAGATTACAGGCTTTGGTAGGAATTAGACATCCTTGTGAATTAGGCTGTTACCTGTGGATTTCATGCTGCAATACAGTAACTAGTCTATAAGATGCCAGAGATTTTCCCTTCCCCTTCCCAAATTCAGGAATCTGGTCATGCTGAAAATGATTGTTATTAACTCCTCCCATGAATCATCACATGCAGTTGGAAAGCAGTTTATGTAGCAAATGCCAAGCTGTTGAAGTTGAAACCAACAAGACATGTGCAAGGGAGAACAGAAACAAAAGAGGTTCTGTTATCACATTAACAAAGGTGATCAACAATGACAGTGGCATGTGAAACCGCAGAGCAGCTGCCAGAAGCTAGGTGGAGGACTAGTGACACTCCAGTCTGTGCAGTTAAGAGTTTAAAAGTTCTCTCAAATGCAGAATGCATTCACTCTGCCTGAATCAGTTGATAATGGCCTAATAAGTGCTATAGACAGTGAAAATGCAACAAAGGTACCAAAATGCTGGCTTCAAAATTCATGATGGGAGCAAAAGAAGCATTCATCTTAAAACAAATTCAAAACAGCACTGAGATTTTTTTAAAAAATAAAACAAAACAAGCTTTTAAAATGCCAAGTTTGATGTAGCCTAGGTAGAGAATAAGTGGTGGTATTTTTCAGCTGAAGAAATCAAGGATAATGGCTTCATTCTAAAAGAAAAAAACCCACCTTTATCTTTCTCAAATCAAGATGTACATTGAGACATTCAGTACTAGCACTCCTTTGTAGGGCAGACACTTCCCACAGTTATCATAGAACTCTCTGTTTTTAAAAAAGCTCCAGTGATCTGAATCTTTGAAGTTATTTGGATAAAAACACATATTGATTTAGAGGATTTTAAACTACGGTCATGCCCTCTAAGACAATGTATCACTTACAGAAACCTGGTGCTTTGTCCAAATATATGACATGGACAACTCTCTTTAGCCAGAGCAGCAGCAATATCTTCGTAAAAGCCACACCAAAGAAATCACAAATACAAATGGGCATTATGATTTAGTCACTCTGGGCAAGATCTTGAAGGTTCAGGTAAAGCCTGAGTCAGAGTAAATGTCTGTTCCTCATTTTTTAATGTGTAGATCTGTAAGCGTATGTCATAATTCAGCTGTGCCTCAAACTTCTTACTCATTTATTTATAGAGATGAAGGGGAGGGATGTACAGAAACTGGCTTCATAGCTAGACTGCTAGATAACTTAACTGGTTTATTTGCAACATGAAGTAGAATTGGACTACAGCTCCCATCATCCCCTACTTTTAGGGGATGGCCATCTATTGGGGGTGCTCTGATTGTGTTTTCCTGCATGGCAGCTGGTTGGATTGGATGGCCCTTGAGGTCTCTTCCAACTCTTTGATTCTATGATGATATTAAGTAAACTGACTGTGACTACTGTGGTTTGCAGTGTGATAACATCTGGAAGGCCACATGACTCCCACTACTAATAAATAACAATATATATCCATCCTACTGTAGTCAGTAGGGTGTAGGGTGACTTATGAAAAAAAAAACCCTGGAAAATAAATTATAAAATAATAGAATCATAGAGTTGGAAGAGACAACAAGAGCCATCCAGTCCAACCCCCTGCCATGCAGGAATACACAATCAACGCGTCCCCAACAGATGGCCATCCAGTCTCTGTTTAACAATATTATATAACAGTATACAATGCTATATAATATTATACAAAATAACAATATTATACAACAGTAAAGACAATAAAAATAGAAACAAGTATAGTATGTAAAAACAGTTTAAAAACAAATGGTCAATGTGTGAAAACTTCTCAACTCAAATGATCAAATGCTTGGCCCACTGTTGCAATCCACAGCAAAGCGTCATATACCAGCTTAAGCAGGGTGCTCTGGGAGGGGATAGTCCTGTGGGTATCCTGGTCCTAGGCTATTTAAGGCTTTAGAGTTAGTCACCATCACTTACCATTGTGCCAAGAAATAAGTTGAAAACTGGTGAAGATGTTATGAAATAAATATTGTATGCTTACAACACACAAATGCATGCTCACAGTGATCAGTGGCAAGGGAGTGGGATGTGTGGGCCATACCAGGTGACATCCCAGAGGAGGCCCTCCTCCCACTCAGTGACAAGATGTATGTGCCAGGTGCCAGCCCCTTTTCCATTGCCTGGCTTTCTTCCTGAGGAGGAAGTCAGGCAGCAGAGGAGGGGAGGGTGAGTGTGCCCCTTTCATCTCCTCTTTCTGCCTCATTTGCCTAGCCATCCCTCAGTCACCCTGGGTGGGCAGTCAGGCAGTCAGGCAAGCAAGAGCAAGTGAGGCAACAGGAGGGGAAGAGAAGCAAGGGTACTGCTGCCACCGCTGTCAGCAACCCTTACAAGGTCTGGCTGGGCAACAGGTGGCTGGGGAGGGGGGACATGTGGGCAAGGCACTGAGCAGGGCAGGGCAGGGCAGGTCACTGCTGCCCCCAACCCCCAGCAGCCCCACCACACCAGGTGACACCAAGGGCAGTGATGCCACTGATAGTGGTCAAGAATGGACATGCTTAATGCACTTGGTGTAAATAAGTTGAAAGTGCCTCTGGCCACAGTCACTCTTTGGACAGCCAAGAGCAAAGTGAGGTCCTGGACTATGCCCAAATGGTGAACCTCCTTTTTTTTCAAGGTTAACCATCTATTACAAGCTGAAATCCTGTTCCTGGAACAGTCCCTTCCTAAGCGTGATCTCCTCTGTTTTGTCTGTGTTAAACCTCCTCCAACTTTTCCCTTGCCCCGTACAACAAAATTTTGTTGGAAAGAGATGGGGAAACGATAGAATTAATAGGAGTGGTAGATAATACAGATGGCGCAAATGTCACCAAACCATTCAAGTAGGAGAATACACAGAAGTGACTCAAGTAAGGATCCTGTGCTATCACATTATCCTCATACAAACAAAAGAATTACTGTGCTTCCTCCACTATTATTTAAGGTCTATGTGGTGTAGTAGTAATTAAGATGCAATTGGTCAGTTTGACAGACTGAGGCTTTTTGTCTTTTATCCTTAGAGCAAACTTATTTCATGCTAGCTTTGTGTGTGTAGGTGTGCAGGCTTTCTCCCTTACATTAATCAGGTGATTCACCACTCTCATGATCAGCACCTTCATGTCATTAAGTATCTTTAGCTCCCAAGAGGGCAAAAACTTAGACAACTCTCTTTTTGGAAGATGATAGCTTGGTTTGAAAATTTCTTCAATAAACACAGCAAGTGGCTAAGCCCTGAAGAGCAAAGGTTTGGTTGACACAGATTCATAACACTTTTTGCATAATGCCAAGTGATATTTTTGATACAAGAATGACGATAAATACCCTTATTTCCAGGTTTTTAATTGAGAATTGAGAGCCAATAGTGGTTTGAGCATTGGACTATGACTCCAGAGATCAGGGTTCGAATTCCCCACTCAGCCATGACAGCCCACAGGGTGACTTTGAGTAAGCCACACACCCTCAACCTCAGAGGAAGGCAAAGGGGAAAAAAACCTTTGAATAAATTTTGTCAAAAAAAACCCATTGTAGGTTCATTTTAGGGCTGCCATAAGTCAAACACCAATTAAAGAATGTTGCTGTGTCCTGCTAAATAGGCACAAGTCAGACTAGAGATGATTCTCACCCCATGCAATATCCATTGTGTAGAGCAAATTAGTAAGCAAGGATGTGAGCTGTAATTGTTTTAATAAAATACATAGATATGTCTGGGTGCACACAGGGAATAGAGCCAGTGAATAAATATATGCAAGTTTTTATGTAGTCACTTTTCTTCCCGTAGCTCTTCTTTAAAAAGACAAAGGATTATTTATAGATCACTGAGAAATGTTAAATGAGTTCATTGAATATTCCGTTAATATGTGAGGATGGGAAAACAAAAGATGCCACTGTAAGAGTTCTTTTGTACCTTCTCTTTCTCATCAGAGTATCAAAGATAAATAACACACTTGAAAGACTGCTTGCAGGTTTGGATAAGAAGGGAACCAGGCCCTTGTTCAATGGGGAGCAAAGACGGCTTAGTGGAGACAGAAGAACAGTCTGTTCATACAGAAAGGGACATGGATCAACTATTCTCTTCAGGCAGTTAAGACAAAAATGAGAAGACAGGCCTGAGTAGCAATAGAAAAATTACTAGTTTAAAACTAAAACTGGGAAATCTTTTGTATACATTGTAGGCTATGAAACAACAAGACAAGGGAGGAAGGATGGGCCAGGCAGGGCAGAAGAGATAATGCCTCTTTCCCCAAAGAGAGGAAAATAATTTCTGTGTACAAGTGCTGAGCAAACCATGACATAGCCAACACATTGGAGAGCAGCCCTTTTAAAATGGCCTAATGATTTCCACTGGTTTACTGTCTCTGAGATTTGTTGCAGAATCTTTCTTATCCCTGACACTCACATCTGAATTCATTTTCTTCTTGATCAGTTTTAAAGCCGTGTAATCAGGCGAAATGCAGTCTCTTACCACACAGTTTTAATTCTTGATAGCCTCTTGACAGGCAACTGGTACAGCAGGAATAGAATGCACTGCCTCCTTAGTTTAATAAATTCACTGCTATTGCTGTTTCGTTAATTGCTTCATTTCTGAACACAGCATTGAAATGTTATCAAAATCTCTTCGGCAGATTCTTACTGTTAAGCACAATTGAAAGAGGTGGAGTGAACGTTACATCATCTGTTCTCCTTTGAGTGGGCATGGGCTGGGCATTGCAATCTCCATCCAGTTCTTTGATTCTGTCTAAGACATCCCAAGCTTAATACTGTACGGTACAAATGGAGAAGTAACAGAGGAACAGTACAGACTTAACTCTAGTAAACTGTTAGATTTGGATCAACTTAATGTTACGCCACCATTTCTGCTCATTTTCACTCTATTCAACTAAGTAAACAAAATAGTAAGGACTGCATATCCCCCAGATTTTTATCTTGGGGCATTTGTTTTACTGTCTTACTTCCAGCAAACCCTTTTTTAAAAAATGGCTTTGCATTCAAAATTATGAGTCTCCACTAGGGTGCATCCATATGCCCCATGCCAGTGGATAAATTTATACAGCACATTTCACTGAGGTGCAACTCTTTATCATTAGATTAATTAAAGCTTTGGTCAGTTAATCATAGGGTTAAGGACAAATATTAATAGCTGAGGCTCATATTGAAGGCCCATTTGTGTGTGAAGACTAGGTTCTAGTATGTTAGGTACTAGAAACAGTTAACTGAAATTAGGGCCTTTCAATAACATGTGTCAGCTTACAGTTTAAGAGGAAGAACACTTCCGTCTAAATATTGTTCAGTATTTCAAAAAGGACTGTATATTGAAGTTTTAAAAAACATGCACATTTATTTAACTGGTTATGAATGCTGTACTAACATTCTTTAAAAGGCTATCTAAATTAGTTTTATACACCTTATCTGCCATAGTTTCCCCTAAAGAATATAAGAAGTTTAGTTGTGTGCAAGTCAGTCCCATTCAAACAGACATACAGGGTTCCCCCGGGTTACGAAAGTAATCTGTTCCGGCTTACCTTTCGTAACTCGGAAGTCTTCATAACCTGGGGGACTGCTTTCTTTGTAGCGCTGCGCGGCAAATTTAAAGGGCCGGCGCTTCCCCCCCCCGTACCCCGTTTTTTTTTTCGCAAGCCGGGGCCGTTTTTCCGGCCCCGGCTCTTTCATACCCCGGGGGTTTCGTACCCCGGGGTATTCGTAACCCGGGGGACCACTGTATATAGAATTGTTCTGCAAAAGATTATTAGCTGTCTCATGAGAACCATGTCTACATGAGGAGAAGCTATGATAGTTACAACAGTTTATATTTGCACAATGGACATGCCCTCTAATAATATCCATTACTTAATTTTCCTTTCTGGCTGTGAGATTGGACAAAAAACACCACTTTGAGCTGGAACTTGAAAAGAGAAAGAAGGTGCAATTAGAAGACTAATCAGGATTGTCATGATAGCACTATCCAGCAATTAGGAGATGAAACGTTAATTATCACCCCTCTTCCCCCTCGCCATTTTAGTCCAGCTGTGCATATATTGATAACAGTAGAAACAAGCGCAAAGAGGAGGGCTGGGCTAGTTGGTATTCACACCATATCAAAGAAGCACATTTACATTCTTTGCCACAAGAATCTATTTACCTTGATTGATGACAGAACTTCAATAAGTCTTTTAATATTTTGGTCATTAGCAAGGGGGCTGGCACAATGTCACTAGAGTACTATTGCATTTCATATCAGGCCCTTTATTAGCTCTGCACCATAATATGTTTGAACTTTTAATTGGGGCCTTTTAAATAATGACGATCAACATATTTCAATGATGATTTATGGAAATAAGGGCCACCCGCTAAAGGGTTTTACACTTTATTCTTCGCTTTCCTTAATATTCAGGATGCCAAACGTTCAGTACTTTGAACTTCCACCTAAGTGCTATTCCCCCCCCCCCCCCCCGAATGACTTTTAGACAATGTTTACAGCTACAGCTTACTGATCAGTGCTTTCAAATGCCGAAGGGCAGTTTCTGTATTCCTAGTGGTGCTTTTGCAGTATTATCAACAGAATTTATTTTCACACAGGAATGTATACACACACACAGAGCTAAATTAGTAAAGCTTAAAGATATTGTGCCTTAAAACAGAGAAAATATGCTTGAAGCCCAGAGGATAAAAATATGGATTGTTATGGGCACATGAGTTTTGAAATGTGGACTTTAAAGCTTAAATTCTTAAATAAATAAATAAATAAATACCTTAAGGTGTGATAAACTGTTGGGGTTTTATTACATCCCTGATTAACATCCCCCATCTGCCCCACAGAAGGACTGTGCTTGAACAGGTTTCCCACTAGTAACCATAATTCCACAGCTTTTGAGAACTTCTTTACCAATACCTTTGACTTCTATAGAGAAGACACTTTTCTTCTTTTCCATATCAGATTGATCATACTGTCCTTAGTGTATCTCTGAAACTGCACTGTCACACCTCTACACTTTTTACATACAGTACAACATATATCCTATTAACATTACTCTGATTTCTGTCCACACTACCACCACCTCCTTAACATACATGACATTGCAAAAGTAAATATCTTAAATTTCAAGCATGACATTTAGTGAGTTAGTTAACAACAAATGTTGCATTAGGGCTAGGCTATCTTTCAGAGAAAGGAATGAGCAAACTCTAAGTATATCCGCATAACAAAACCCTATGAAATTCATGGGGTTGTCATAAGTCAGCAGGTGACCCACACCCACAGTGTTACTCTATCAGTAAAACAAACATCTCAGAAATGTTTTTAAAGTCATGTTAACTATATAAGCCTACATGGCCTCCTTGTGAGTTGCCCAGAAGCAACTAGCTGCCACCAAAAGAAAGTGAATGCTGGATTAGATGGACATTTGCTCTGAATCTATCACAGCTCTCCTGAACATTTCAGTCGTGAATCTTATTAAGCCAAATAAAATGCAATAAAACAACATAGATTCTTACTTTAACTTACACCTACCACATCTCAACATAAGATAATCTGCCTAAGAGAAAAATGCCTCAAATGCAGTCCTAAATAAATAATTAGACAAAAGAAAAGAACTGATTTAAATCAATCAGTTAAAGAAATTTACATATTACTTTGGGACTCCCACTATTTATCAGGCACTAGTTTGTGGTACTCCATGGACTGAATTTCCTTAGTTTATATAATAGATAAAAGGTCATTCTGCTATGTATAGGACTACACAATAGGGCCTTGCCAGATAGGGCATTCTCTGAATGGCTTTGTGGTTAAAAAAAAAGAGAGAGAGAGGTGTGTGTTGAGGATGAAGCATGGCTGAATCATAACTCCCCTAAAATCAGGAGAATAATTCCCTTGAAGCCTAGGATGGTGGAATCATACCCAGACTACTTCTAGCATAACCATGTGCCCCGTTAGTGCACATTATTCAGAACAAAGACCCTGTGGGGGACACAGTTGTTCGTTGCTTCATTGCTTTCAGCAGGTCTCATGTCTTCTATGGTTTGCCCCAGGCACTCCTGTACTAAGGGAGATTCTCTGAAAGGAGGCTGGAAGCATTCACTTTGCTGCTGTCTCTATGCATTGGAGGTAGGTAGGTACATATTGCAGGGACAGAGCTATCGCATCATGTTTTGCCCAAGGGCTAGTGCAATGATATGCAAGTATTTTCTCATTCTCACTGTAATTTCTTTCCATAAAATATTTAATAATCAGAGGGGGAAGCTTGGTGATTAAAGTCAAAGGTGGTTCAATGTATTTACTTATTTAAAGTGTGAGACTTTTTTTCCAAGTTGCCTTTGGGTACATGCCTATTTCTGTACTGATTTTCTCTAGCTTTTGAAATCAGAAAGCTAGATTCTCCCAGTGTCAGTCTTAGAGCTATATTTGTTACTGTAATATCTTGGGCAAGTATTTGCCCACAAAGTAAGTATGGAAGGTTAAGATCTGGGTGCCAATGAACATGTACAATTTTACTGAATAGGTATGATTGGCTAGAAATCTCTCCTCACCAGGGGAAAGAAAAGAAAACAAGGCTGACTAGTTCCTTTTCACACAATGCAAGGAGCCTTTACCAACTGATGAATGAAACCTTGCTAGATATGCATGTGCGTTCAGTCTGAGTTTAATGGGCAGCACTGCTAAGTGAAGAGATCTTTCACTCTGACTAAACATTCAGGAGTCCTCTTTTCCCCTTCCTCTTTGCTTTTGATATTATCCCAGTCTCCTTGAATTCAATTAATGTTGTTTTGTATGTTTTGTATGTTTTATTTAATTATGGTTATTCATTTTTATTGTGCTTTTGTTTATGTCATATATTGCTTTTTTAAAATAATGTTTGGTCCTATTTATATTTTCTCTTCAAAAGAAATTACGGTGTTCTGTAAAAATAACTGGGTTGTTGTTGAGTTGTTGATTTTTTGCTTTTTAAAGGTGGGTGGTATGCTATGGTTACCAGAGCAATTGACATCCCTGTGTTGACTTCCTCCTCAATCATGTTTAGTATAACTTTATGGTATGAAGAAATGGGAGCAATATGATGATGTGTTAAAATAAATTATATCCCAGCTTTCCACTACACTAAAGGCGGTCACTATATGACCTAAAGAGGCTGAAGTACACTCCCATCATCCACATTAATTACATATACTAGCTGGGGACAATGGGAGTTAAGAGTCTGGGGTATATGTTCCACTTTTCTCCAAAGTATTGTTCAAAGCAGTAATAGCATCCATAATGCAGTCAGTATAAACATATGGAACCATCTAGAGACCATGCATATTGAAAACGTTCTTCTGCACATGCAGATTTGTGGTGCTACAGATCTGCTTTCTCTGTCCCAACTCTCCTTGTAAGGACTTAATGTGCTAAGAGCTCAACTTAAAAAAACAAACCAATAATATCAGTCAGCTAATGTGGAAGTGTCAACTTAGTCCTTCCCTCCCTGTCACAAACTGCATATTAGTATGCTTCTTTTTTTCAAGGTTTTTTTTTTCATTCCCATCCCACCTGCTGCTTTGCCTGCACACTGTCAGTGCCTACTAGTGTGGTAGATAAAGGGCAAAGATGCTCATTTTATGTTGGGCCCAGTGCGTGTGGTGAGCACTTAAAAGCATCAAAAAGTGAAAATTCACCATGAAGATGAGCGTTCCCCATGACTGAATCCTGCAGCTGAACTCTAAAACTGAAGCTTTCAGGCTCCACCCCATCTTTTCCTTGGCTCTTTTCCTGCTACTGTTTTGTAGCATTATCATTGGGGTTGGCCTCACAATTCATCCCCTGTTCCTTTCTTTCTTTATATTTTCTGGCATGCAGCCCCATTCTGGTTCCCCAGCTGTCTGACTGCTCTTTGCACAGACCTCTCTTTATGAGGCCTGCAAGTGGAAGTATGTATCAATAAAAGCCAGACTAAGTTAGCAACATCCTCTTGGGGCTCCCAGAGCATTGTGTTGCCTGCCTGTTTAATTGGTAAGCTTCTAAGAGCTAGGCCTCCTCTTTTATTTGTGCCATGTATGGCAGTGTGAACAGTTTCAGCATTTAATAATCCTGTGCTCTTTGGAGAGTACAAGCAGTTTCTAATCCTATCGAATGATTTGAGTGCAGAGAGGCTTTCAACAGTAAATACAGTGTTTTGCATAAAGCTTCCCTCCCAGAACAGAAGCAGCTAGGAGTTGCTAAGCTGATACATGTCTGAAAACCACTGCTTGTGCATCTTCATCCTCTCTAGAGGAAAGCGACCTTTGGAAAAATATGCTGCTCCTATTGAGGTTTCGCTCAGAATTCTGTCCTCATGTATTGCCTTTCTATAGAGCGTTATTATTACACATCGATCTGAACCAACTAGTCTCTCCCAAATTCCTCTGATCTGTGCCCCAGGAGCACTTCCGCCTACATGAGGGGAGCTGTGGAAATACAATGGTCCCTAATGATAACCACCAATTACCTTTTAATGCTGCCTGTACAAATGTCAAATTAGGCTTTAATAAAGAAAAGAAAGGACAAACTATTCTTTACAGCAAGGGCTAAGAACTATAGATGGAGACTCTTCAGCTAGTGACTGCTTAGACTTTTTAAAAGACATAGCCATGTTAGTCTTGGAAATTAGTATGCAAAGGGATCTAGAAGCACCTTTGAGACCAACTGAAATAAAGACATTGGTAGCATGAGCTTTTGTAAACTTGAGCCTAATTCCTTAGCTGCATAGACTTTTTCAGTTACAGAGAAATTAATGTGGCTGCTTTGAGGAACTGAAAAGAATGAAGCTTTCCTTGAATAAGACAGGGGCCTAAAAGAACCTCTTGCCTAAAAGAACCCTGTGAAATTCATTGGGTTGCCATAAGTAGACAGGTGACTTGAAGGCAAATACACATGCAGCATTTAAGGAATATTTTGTTAGACAAGCCATGCTAAGGGAAGTTGCTCAGACCAAGCTAAAACAGTCATGTTCCCTCTGTTCCTGATGATATAGCTCCTGAAGTGTTGAGGTTTTGGACCATATGCTGTACCTGTAAGTCAAGTGGTAATGATTAACAACAATATCTGCATAAGATGGCAGGCTTCTATGATGCCCTGTTTGTCAACATTTGTACCTTTTTTAAAGGTAGTCGGAGAGAATTTGGCAGGTCTGACAGCAGAGATTACTTTGGCTAGTGCACCTGCCGACAGAAAGTGTTGTCACTTGTCTATAGTTGTCAGATGGAGAAGAAAATACAGCACCAAACTGCCAGCACATCTGGCACAAACTAAAAATAAGCATCTGTCCTCCAAACTGTCTGGCTACACCTTAGCCAAGAACAAACTTCAGAAATAACTGACAGGCACCAGATGGTGTGACTGAGCCTGCAACTTAGTTACACTGGAGTTGCTGTCAGTCAAATACCTGTAAACCAGGGACTTTATCCTCAGTTGTAAGAAGCTATTTGAGCCTTATTCTGTGTAATACATATATGTCTCCAAGTCCATCTGTGATATAGATGCAGCTGGCTCCGTGTTCACACCAGATTGACCAATGTTAGATCTCCCTGTGAGTAACACATATTAATCTCTTCTAAAATCAGTTCACTGTCCTTAGCAGCAAAACCCAATAATAAGCCCAAGGCAAGCTCACCAGAAAACTATAGAACAACTGCCCATTTGATAAAAGATGTAGTTGGATATAATTTATTCCAATTCTTCCCATTCTGCATAACTTTTGAGAGATACCAAGCAAACCTTTTTAAAATAGATGAAAGAATAAACAGCTTAATGTATAGCTGTAGAGCCAGTATGGTGTAGGGGTTTGAGCATTGGACTATGGAGATCAGTGTTTGAGGTCAGACCCAGCCATGTAAACACACTGGATAAGCTTGGGCAAGTCACACTCTCTTAGCCTCAGAGGATGGCAATAGCCCACCCCCTCTGAAGAAACTTGCCAAGAAAACCCTATGATAGGTTCTCGTTAGGGTCGCCGTAAGTTGGAAATGACTTCAAGGTGCACAAGAACAGATACAGTTACTGTAATCTACATATTGTCTTAAGAGGTTGGTACACTGTACAACAGATTGTACAAAAGGAACGCGAGCCAACACCTTCATTTGTGAATATCTGGTCTGCATTACAAAACTATGGAAGCACTTGTTAGGGTCGCCGTAAGTTGGAAATGACTTCAAGGTGCACAAGAACAGATACAGTTACTGTAATCTACATATTGTCTTAAGAGGTTGGTACACTGTACAACAGATTGTACAAAAGGAACGCGAGCCAACACCTTCATTTGTGAATATCTGGTCTGCATTACAAAACTATGGAAGCACTTGTTTTATTTTATTTTTTTCTTTCTCAGTTCTGTGTGGTTCAAGTGAAATATCCATGCACCAGGATTGTGGATTGTGGTCTCTTAACAACTAAAACAACACAAGATTCTATTATAATATAGGGGAGAGTATTCATTGTATAGGTACAAGGACCTAGTGTATATGTACACCAATAGGTAAGCAGTCTCCCAATTCAGCAAATATTTATTACCTAAAGAGCTGAGAAACCCCATTTTGATGTTTGGAACATTATTCTAAAGGTAGAATTGTCACAATGCATTGTCACAATGTAGTATAATGTGTGCAATGGAGTAACTGTTAACAATGGATTTTAAAGACCCTTCTGATGATTACCAAGCAAATTGTGCACTGGCTAGCCACAGAATTACCTCCACAGTGCAATAAATAGAATTGTAAAGCCACAAGATTATGGCTTTATATAAAGACATGGCATGCCTTCCTCTGCATTATGTATTTTCCCCTCCTGCATGCATCTCTCTTGCTGGGTTTTAGGTATGGAAAAGCTGGGTAATTACACTGGGAGCGATCATTGTTTGCAATCAGATGTCATTCCAAAAAAGGAAAGGCTCCTTAATTAGATGAGAGAGCAAAGTACTTAAGAGTTTTCTGTAGTGAATGTCCAAGACTTAAAGTGTACTTTGGGATAAATTCTTCTGGGACAACCGCATTGCAGCATCTGTCATGCTAGCTGTTGTTTCTTTTTCTCCCCCTCCTTTGCATTGGGGTCCAGTTTACACATCTGGCTATGCGTGAGTGCTTGTTATGAACAGCAAATGCCAACCTAAGGAAGCAACTCATATGAATGCCCTCGATTAGAATGGAGATTCCATCCCATTTTTCCAGTGCTCTTAGGGCTCTAGCAGGTGCTGTGCTGAGCAGCCACAGAGACATGTCACTACAGATACTTCTGTTTTTAGTATTTATTTAGCTTCAATCAGAAGAATGAACGCTTTGCAGAACGGAAGTGGACATGGTTCCTGGACAAAAGAGTTATGCCTCAAGTCAGAGTCCAGAAGAAGGGTAAAGATGAATGAGACAGAACTTCGATCTGAAGTTACAGGGTTAGGGCATGGTTGGTTGCTGAGCCAGTGGTGGCTGACGTCCATTTTTATTTTTATTTATATGCCACTTTTCTTCCAGAAAGGGACCTAAGTAGACTCACAAGATTAAAAAAAATTAAAAACTTTACAACAAAAATTTAAAAACAATTAAAATAAGCCTGTTAAAACTGTATAAAATTTAACATTAAAACATTAAAAACATTAAAAAGGTAAAAACATAACTTCATAAAAGTGGTAAAGTTGTTTGTTTGAATGTCCCATATTTTTCCCACTGCAGAATTGAAAGTAGTTTACAACAGATTAAAACAGAACACAGCTAGAATCAATTATAATATAAACCATTGGATTAAATCAACACTGTATGAATAATAATTTGAAAGCATTTAAAACACAACAGCATCTTCCATTGAAAATCCTTCTGCAACAAGCAGTTGATGGTCAATAGTCTGTCTAATTAAAAAAATAACTATTGGTTGGCAAAAGGAGAGCAGAGATCTGACCAGCTTAACCTTCTATGGGAGAGAGTTCCACAGCCTAATGTTAGAATGCTTTGCCTTTGTTGATAATGAATATTTTGAACTTTGTTCATAATCAACAAAGGATCATTATTATTATTAACTTTTATTTATATAGTGCTGTAAATTTACACAACACTGTACATACAATCATTTAATTAGATGGTTCCCTGCCCTTCATGCTTACAATCTAAAGGATAAATTCTAAGTATTTCTTATAAAGAATGCGTCACCTTTAAGTGTTATTCTCTTGACATGTACAGTTCTTTTGCTGTGTACAGTTCACTGAGAACCAAGAAGAAAGTATTGTACCATTGCATGGAGGATCTGAAATCCCACAATCCTCCTTATGGGGAAAGTTAGTTATGTTCCCTGAACTGAAAAACATAAGAGTAGTTTCAGCCTTAATGATGCAGACTCTGGATCCAGAGTCAAAAGTATGTGTGACTCCCTCCAACAGCTCCTCCTCTCTTCTCACACCCCACCCTCCCCTTCCAGTGGAGAGATAATTTTGATAAAAGTCTCAGTTCATCACTTGCAGATGACTTCTTCTCTGTTCCTTTCTTCAATTCATGTATTTCAGCTTCCCCTCTCACTGTCCCCCCCGCCTTGTCAGACTGCATGTACCAATCACTTGCAGAGAGCTTCCCCACCTTCTTCTTTTGCTTAATCCATTTCAATTTTGTCCTCACCCCTTCTACTTCTCCCTCGCTTCCTCAGCTCCCCACCCAACCCCATAAAAAATAAAATTACACATGAAATTAAACTTGCAGCCATAGGTTGCTCACCCCATTGCAAAATAACATTTGGGATTACTGTTCTGTATTTGGTTTGGTTTCGTTAAAAACATGAGAAACATAGTATATTCTTAACCAGGGAGTTCATGTGACAAATGATAAGATAGTTACAGTATATTAGATGTGAAAGGAATTGACAGATTTTTAGATAGTGACCTCAGAAGTACTAACATTGTGAAAGGATAGTTGAAAATGAGAGTGGCTGAATGGTTTCAAGCTGAGCTGGTGGGGAGGTGCAATGAGGAGAAAAACCAAGTGCTGTGTAACAGAAAATTGCATTTTATATTAAGGGGTGGGAACACGCCTGTCTGACTGAGGAACTTTTGTGTGTATTTTGTTGTTGCAATGCTATAATGCTGCTTTCGTGATCATCTAATCTTTGACTTTCAATGTTTGTAATTTTTTGAATTTGTGTCATCTAAAGCTTTTGGCCTGTCCTTTTCCTCCCTTTTTAATAGTGTGATTTGCTTATTTAGCAGCTTCTATTTTTAGATTAAAAAGTGGCTATATTTTATTTTAGGATCTTTTAAAAACTAGCAAGAGAATTGCAGCATCAAGATTCCTCTGGAAAATGTTGCATTTAAAATTAATCACTAGTAGGTTTATAAATTGCTTCCTTTTAATGGCTGGGCTGATACAACCTCTAAGGGAAGAAAAGGAGTGTGAAGGGTGCAGCCAAATTTCACACAAATGTTCACTTGGCAATGCATGCCTAGAGCAGTGTTGAACAGTGTGAAGTCTTTCAAATACAACTGTTTGTCTTCAGGCTGGTTGAAGATGCAATTCTGACCATTTAAAAATGAGTTCTGTAAACTGAAATTGTATAACAGACATTTCTGTAGCATGTTCAGGCAGGATTACTTCAGTTGTTCAAGCCACCTGTAAGCTAATGCCTTCTGTTTTGGCTCTGCTCAGCTGAGGTGGGTATCACAACTGTTTTGTCCATATTCTGCATTTCTGTACTTTTAATTTTGCCTTCTGCATTTTCACTACTATGCTAGAACTTTTACATGTCACCTACAATAAAATACAGCAGTGCAAAATGTTCCTGTTTAGTGTATTTATCTTTGTATTGTTTTAATTGGTTTATGTCCAAAGTATGGCAGTCTTACCTTAGACATCTTTGCTTCTAGAGGGAGTTCAGGCTTTATTTGCTTCTTTGTCTTTTTAGCAATCTAGGTTATTCACAGAAGTATCATCCAGCACAACATTTTGAATGAGATTATTCTCTTCTTATCAGGTCCCCCCCCCCCCCCACTGTCCAGCTTTCACAACCCTACAGAGAAACTGAAAATACAATGGCATGGACGATCCTGACTTTGGTATTCAATCATATATCTTTACGTTTGAGGATTCTGTCTAGTTCCTACATAGCTGTCCTTCCAAGTCCTAGTCTTCTTCTGATTTCTTGACTGCAGCCTCCATTTTGATTGATGACTGAGACAAGATATAAGAAATTTTTGATTATGTCATTGTCTTCATTGTTGACTTAAAAATTATTTAAATAATCCATGATCATTATTTTTGTGTTCTTAATATTCAGCTATAAATCTGACTACACTTTTCTCGCTTGACTTCAAAAGCTGTTCCCTGTCTTCACTATTTTCTACTAGTAATATGGTGTAATCTGCATATCTTAAGTTGTTGATGTTCCTTCGTCCAATTTTTATGCCTGCTTCCTCAGAGTCTAATTCTTCTTTACATATGATACATTCAATATACAAGTTGAACAGACTGGGTGACAAAATTCAGCCTTGGCTGACCCTCTTGTCAATTGGATAACATTCCATATCTCCATATTCTGACCTGATGGTGGCCTCTTGTTCTGAGTACAGGTTATGCATTAGGATAATCAAATGCTGCACTACTGTACACTCATTTATTTAAAAGAGAGCCATTGTTTTTTCATGATCAACATGATTTTTGCTATAATTGTAAAGTACAAGCTGTTTTTCTTCTGAATTTTTTTGGTGCACCCATTATCCAATGTATGTTTACAATATGAACCCTATTGCATTATTACTTCCTTTTCTGAATCCATCTTGGAGATCTAGTCTTTGTTGTTTTGTGCATAATCCTGCTTGCATGGAAGGTTAATGCAATGGTCCTGTAGTTACTGCAATCCCTGATGTCCTCTTTCTTGGATATTGGAATGTATATAGGATGTTTCCAAAGTGTGAAACATTGTTTTGTCTTTTTTATAATTTTTTGGCAGATTTTAGTTAGAACTAGAATAGATTCTGTCTCTGTAGAGTGAAGCCACTCTATTGGTATGTCATCAGTTCATAGAATCATAGAATCATAGAGTTGGAAGAGACCACAAGGGCCATCCAGTCCAACCCCCTGCCATGCAGGAACTCCCAGTCAAAGCATCCCTGACAGATGGCCATCCAGCCTCTGCTTAAAGACCTCCAAGGATGGAGACTCCACTACACTCCGAGGGAGTGTGCTCCACCGTTGAACAGCCCAACTGTCAGGAAGTTCCTCCTAATGTTGAGGTGGAATCTCTTTTCCTGCAGCTTGCATCCATTGTTCCGCGTTCTAGTCTCTGCAGCAGCAGAAAACAAGCTTGCTCCCTCTTCAATATGACATCCCTTCAAATATTTGTGTTCCTTGTGATTTTTTTGTCTCAGGTGCCCTGAGTGCATTTTCTATTTCACATTCTAAAATTGTGGGTTCATCTTCAAATGGTTCTTCCTCGACTGGATCTTTCATAGTTTCAGCTCTTTTATATAGTTCTTCAGCGTATTCTTTCTATCATCTTTTTATTTCTACTTGATCATGTAGTGTGTTCTCCTGCTTGGTCATAAAACACCTACTCTTGGTTTACATTTCCCTTTGATATCTTATTATTCCTTTTTTGTTGTAGTCTTCTATTTCTCTGTGCTATTTGTCCCTGCACACAAGTCACTGAACAGTTGTATTCATGGTTCTTTACTTTTCTTCAGGGTGTATTTTTGCATAGTGATAGATATAATGTGCTTCTTTCATTTTACTCTAATTTTTGATATTAATAGTTCATGGTTTGGACCACAGTCTGCTTTTATAGACAGAATAATGTCTCTATCTTCTGCTTCCAGTAATGTAGTTAATTTGATTTCTATATTCACTATCAGGCAATGTATACCATTGCCTATTTGGTTGCCTGAAGAATCTGCTTGTGATTAATACAATGTTGGCTTCACAAAATCCAACCAGTAATTCCCCTGTTTCAGTTTTTGATCCTAGGCCAAATTTTCCTACAATATTTGGTTCTGCTCTGCTTCCTACTGTTGCATTCCAGTTGCTACAATTACTAACATGTCCTGCCTTGGTGTGTGATCAGTTTCCTCCTTGCCTCACTACAAAAAGATTTCAGTTTCTTTCTCTTCTGCCTCTATAGCTGGAGCATAAACTTTGATTATGCCTTTATTGATTAGTTTTCGCTGGAGTCTTATTGATATTATTTGGTCAGACTTTTCATCATATCCCTTGACTATTTTTGCTATATCTTTTCCTCATTATTAACACCACTCCATTTCTTAGATTTTAATTTCCTGAGTAAAACACTATGTAATTCTCTGACTCAGAATGCCCCATTCCTGACCATTTTATCTTGCTCGCCCCAAGTATTGCAATGTTTATATGTTCCATTTCTTGTTTTACAATGTCTAGCTTCCCTATTCATGCTTCTCACATTCCACGTTCCTGTAGTATGTACTGTGCAGCTTTGGACTTTCCCTTCACCTGTGGGCATGTCAACAATTGAATGTCTTTTTTGCCTGAGTCCAGTTGCAGTAGCCACAAGGCAGCTTTTCCTCAGTAGGATATAGAGTCTCATCATCTGGCACTATCTCTTTTTCATTTTTTATTGTCTCATCATGGGGCTTTCAAAATAAGAAGCCTCAGGAGTGATTTAGCATTGCCGCCTTCTGTGCAGTACTGACAAATGTTAGCTATGGTGCACTCCCCATGTCTCTGAGAGATCCTCTGCCAATGTCACACACACTTCCCACACTACTTACTGCTGCTGCCCGGTAACTGTTTGCACATTTACTGTGGCTCCTCAGCAAAAACATGTCTGACATGAGAGACCCTACTAGCAGTGCTGATACCATCAGCATAGCCTCTCCCCTCACAGGAGCACGCAATCCCACCACTTTGGAAAGGTAATGCTATGGTGGGATCCTTCCAGTCCCAACAGACAATTCACATTCTATGACCCTGAACACGCTCAGCCTTCATTGGCATGATTTTTAGGATGGAGCTGCCCCTTATATCTTTTGTTAGAGAATTTACAAAATGTTCTACAAACATGAGAGTGAAGGTCCCCTGAATATTTTCCTCCCTCTTATATCTTATTACTCCTGTTTTGGTTATACATAACAGTCGCAATTCAGCACCTGAGTTTACTCATTGTATATACAATTTCTTTTAATATTCATGGTGTCTTATTTCAATCCATTATGTATTTTCTCTAATATTTATTTAAAACAACTCCAGTTTCTTTAAAACAACTCCAATGGGGTTGTGAAGAAGCACATAAAAAACAGAAAATGTAAACATTGTTCCTCCATGTTCACAGATAGTTGCTTAGACGTATTTCTTCAATTGGTTGCTAGAAAGATGTTGATTTTTCGTTCATATGTTTTCCTTGTTCATTTGTGTGATGGCTTCTCTGTTACCTATATTGGCAGCACAGCTAGACTGAACTGGGTATAAGTGCTTCTTGGCGTGTTTGAGTGCATAGTGGGATGAAGTTCACATATTTTATTTGTAGGCAAGTGGAAGAGGCATCTTTAAATATCCACAAAAGGAATCTGTAACTGAGTGTCATGGCTCAAAGTGCTGTGTTTGGGCTGTGAGTCTGATAGCCTGGCTGTCTTTCAAAATAATCCATCCCATTCTACCTGTCTCACCAATTTTCCATTTCCTTCAGTCCCATCACGCACCTTTAGGTTGTAGTAGTCGTCTTCTTCTTCTAATTCTTCTTTTGGCAAGTCTTTTTGTTTTATTGATTTCTGTATTTCTGCAAATGCTGATTTTTCTCCACATTTCTTCATTTATTCAATTTATATGACACTTCTCATATCTATCTGAAATGATACTTACTGAAATAATAGTTTGCTATTAGTACATACATGCAGGCCTATAACTAAATGCTGTATGCCTTTGCTGTGTAATTAAGCTTGTGGCTAAGGATGCTGAAAAAACAAAGCCATTTACATGAAAGATTTTGGAATATTTAAAATACAATCAGTCAACATGGAGATCAATGGAGTATGAGGTTTCTGAATGTTTGCATCTGTTTGATTTGGGCTGGAAAGAGATCTGAAGGAACAGTGTAAGTAGACTGATTTCTGCTGCAACCTCAAAGCTATGGGGAATTTTTAGACTATAAATCCATCATCCCAATTTCTAACCTAAAATATATATTTAAAATGGACTATACTGCAGAGCTCCAAAAAGCTACTCTGGCTGTTTTACTTTTACAGTTTCAGTCCACCATGCACTCAGAGCCTTGCCTATGGCATTCAGAGAAAAGTGTGCTTCAGGCTTGTTGTGAGTCACTAACTCCAAGCAACAACCTTTTGCAACCTGCATTGTAGAGAATGAATTGCATTTGTTTTGAAATTTAGTGCGTGGTTTTTGGTGGTTTTTAAATAAACTGTTTCATGTAAAATAAAAACAGAAAAAGCAAGAATACTTCTCTTTGCTGCTAACTTTACAGTTGAGTGGAATGGGTGGCCAGAGATACTGGTGCTCAGTTCCAGCAGTATATAAATTTTAGAGTTCTCAGTGAATTTGTATAACAAACTCTTAAGTTCTGTCCCTGGAAAGAAAGAACCTCATTGAGCCTAGAAATGCAGTCAATGAGGTGATTTTCATTCTCTGTCCTTTTTAATCTCTAAATGTCTTCTCTTCCCACCTCCTTTGCTTCCACTCCACTTCACTTGCCTTCCAACAAGAAGGTGCAAAAATAGCTTTTGAAGCCTGCTGGTTTCTTCATTACACAAATGTATATTTAAAAAAAATAATACAAGGGAAGAGAAGTGAGATGTCAGAAGGACAAGGAGGTTGGCTTCATCTGTTTTTAGCCATGGCAGTGCCCTTACTAGTTTCAGCCCAACTCCCTCCACTAGCATGTGAGCTGTAGCTGACTGTTCCTGACATAATATGGGATATGACTGTAGTCCTTTTTGTTTCAGGGTTTCTCCTACACTTGGGGCTCCCCCTCTAAAGTCCCCCCCCAAAGAAAATTTGCTTGTTTGTTTGCTTGATATGAGTTTTGCCCTTTTTTTACTATATAGTAGTAGGCACTTTCCTCTGATATTCAGTAATAGACTGTATGGTAATTACGTTGCGCAACTGGAGACACTGCACATTTCTAGCAAACTAAAAGCCAAGTTAAATATGGTGTTTGTCTTGTAGTTTGCCCCATGGTCTCTTTTTTTCCCCTTGCTTGCTTGCTTAATTTTTTAAAATTATATGCCCTAACATCATCCATAATAATCCTCCTCCCAAAGATACAGTGGTACACCAGGCTGATAATTTGTATAAAAGTAGCCATAATATATAAAAAATTAATTTTAAAATGGTAGAGTAGAACTAGAAAAACTGAACACCTTTACAAGTTTAGCATTATCTCCTCCTTCAATATATTCAGTAAAAATAATTCCAAATTAATGTTAATATTGTGTTTTTCTCTCTTTTATTTAGCCATTTGGAGCATAATAGTTAATTGTTTGATCAAATCTAATTGTGGCTTCTTATGATACTAGACCATCACAGGTATCTTCTTTAAATGATCAACCTGACAGCTACTAACAAAGAACAAATTAAGTTTTTTTTAAATACACTTTTGCATTTCTCCTTGGGCGAAAAACCCAAGAGAACCAATTCTGATGCCTCCGTAAGGTGTTTGTCAATTATTTACTTCAAGAGTTAGGGGGGAAATGCATTCCACAATGTAGATACCTTACGACAGAACGACCAACTTGAACAAGATCAGGATTGTAGTGTAAAGGGAGTAATATCTCTTCTTTCCTTACAGGCTTCATTGAGTCTGAATGTACATTTATATAATACTTGAAGTGCTGTGTTCTGCACATCTGATTCAGCTTCTGTAACTTCAAAATCACATTGTGGTGATAATTTTATTAGGCCAGCCAAAAGCCTTTGAAGCCCACTGGTTTCTTTATAACACAAAGATGGTAAAAAAATAATCATGCAGAGGAAGAACAGTAACATTGTTAGACTCACAGATCTTCATCTTGCTTGCTTAAACTATTATAGAGAGAAGGCCTATGCAGAGAGAAGGTTTAGGCCATGCTCCCTCCAGAAGCTTTGAGGTGACTGGGAACAAAAGCGGTAATAGAAAGCAGTAATAGGAACGCAATAAAAATTCCTTTTCATTTATAGCCACAAAGTGCTTCCCATTGAGATCTAGGTCTGCCTTGGTCCTGTGTGAGTCTACTGACTCTTAATATGAATAGAGTTCAGATTGCTTCAGGTTTACTTTAAGCCTACTTACTAAACTTAATTGTTCTTCATGGATTTAACATCCATTTGCACTGATGTCTCTCTTCCCAAACCTAGCACTGCTATGAACTGTTCCAAACTACCTTACAGTGCACAAGGAGGTGTGGTAACAGTTAAACACTCAGTACAATTATTCCTTATCTCAAAAATATCTGAACCAGGCTTTTAATGCTAGTACCCTGGTGATATTCAGAACTACTGGTGATTTGGCTACAGTGTTTAGTATAATGTAGTAGTTTGTGTGTTGAACTAGGACTCTGGAGAAAAATGGGTCCTGGAGGCCTGCTGCCTGCAGCAATGGCAAGGAAGGACCTGAATTTGATGGGCCAATGGGATGACACCAGGGGCCTAATGGCGATGCCTGCACCATGACACAGCATTGAGGGGCGGGGGCTAGACCAATTTATGGGGAGCCCTGACCCTCAGTGCCCCCTCTTGCAGCTTGTGCAGGTGGGGAAAGGCTTGATCCTTGAGGTAGATCTGGGAGCTCGCACTCTGCTTCTAAAGTTTCATGGCTTGGGTGGGATGCCTGGGCCTACCTTCCACCAAGAAGTCTGGCCCGAGGGGCAGTCCAGAGGGATTGGACTGCTCTGCTGGGGGCAGGTGTTTTCGCCTGAGGGAAGGCTCGGAGGTAGTCAGGGAATGACACCTGCCCTAGCTGATCCCCAACCAGGTCGCTCTCCCCTTGATGGTCTTCCAGGATTTATAGTTGTGTAATTAGGTCAATAAAGTGGCCCTTCATACCCGATCTTGTTGTCTGGTCTCATTATTCCATGGTTCGAGTCCCTTCTCAACTATGGAAACCCACTGGTTCATCTTGGACAAGTCACGTTCTCTCAGCCTCAAAGGAAGTCAAAAGCAAACCCCTCTGACCAATTCTCACCAAGAAAACCCCACGATAGGTTAGCTTTGAAGGCACAGAGCAACAACAACAACAAGCTTAGCTAAACTGAAATGTCCATTAAATCTACCACTAAAGAAGTGTGACTGGCAACTTGGAAGTCATCTGTAAACCCCTGTCCTTGTAAATTAGTGTAGGGGTAGTAGTGTGCAGTTTTTGTAGAAATAGAAGTAGATTGCGGGGGGGGGGGAGTTGTTTGTCAGTAATTTGTATATTGCTAGTGTCATAACATGTGTGTTTTATATTAATGAACTGTGTTTTATATTAATGAACTAAACTGGTGGTGTATGTCTGTTTTATATTAATGAACTATTGGTGTTTGAATAATAATATTTGGAAAAAAATCTTTAATACTGGAAACAGCTGTTTGTTCAGGCAGCATTATTGAAATTCACATTTATGTGCCAGGAAGGCAGGATGTGTATACTTGAAAGAGAGAAAGAATGAACATGGTCTGATTCTGGTCTCCCTATCTCACACGCACATACACACACACACCTGCCAAGCTCCTGCATTTGATCTGTTGGAAGAGCAGGAGAGGGTAATCTTTTTTTCCTTCTCCAGCTCATTTTTTCCTCCCTTCTCCTCTCCGTGTTATGAATTGTGCTTTGCTGACTTTCACTGCTTCGTAGCAAGAAAGGTCAGGAACCTCATAAACAAGGTGAGGCGAGTGCTGGGGGAATGCAGAGCAGTAGTCCGGGCCACTGATTCTTTCTGACATTAGAGCACTAATGAATGTTCTGTCATGATCCCGTGAATATTTCAGGAAACATTCTCCTCCCATCTTCTCCGGGTCTCCTGGTTGCCAAGGTTACCTGACGTGACTTTCTTCCAAGAGAGGTAGCTGCAGGTTGGCTGTTCTTGGCATTGTGAGTGAATTTGCCTTGGGAAAAAAAAGTGCTCAGGAAGAGGGTTCACCTACATTGCTTCTCCCACCGCCCTCCTCCCCAGATGCAGCTTTGCGCTCTCCCTCCCCACGGCTTTCCTCCTTTGTTTTTTTTCATTATTTCCATTCCTTTTTCTGTTAAAGAGTTCGGATCATATTAATTTTGTTTTGCTTGCATAACCCAGACTGTTATCGTGTGACTAATTACCCACACATTTCCCTTCAGACAGCAAACGGGAGAGATAAAACTTCAGCAGGTTTATGCGATTTCTGCTTATCAAATTACAGTAATTATTTGAAGAATGGTTTAAAATTGTAAGGAGTAATGAATTTAATTATTAGCTTGCAGCAAAGCCTGATGCAGCACGGAGCTGGCAAACTGGCTCTTGAGAAACTGATAATAGGTAGGCATGATAGCAAGACTCAGAATGTGGGAAGACCCCAGTGGCCACACTTGATACTGGGAGCCAGGGGAGGATAATATTTTCATAGCTTTTTCATGAACCTTCTGTCCAGTCAGATTGTTCTGTCCATTCTTCACTATAAGGGAAGAGCACCCAGAACCTTGACCTTTACTTTCATTTTGCACATGGCCAATACAAAAGAGTAAGATATTGTCAGGAGAATCAATCCTCGTATCTGGCAATAGTTTTTTCCCCTCACCAAGTTAATCTCTGGTAACAGAGACTGATGCAGGAAGAGGTAAGAGAAATCCAATGTTATCTGCACCCAAAAAGCATCAGTATCTTTCTGCCTGTCTTTTTCTTTCTTTCTTTCTTTCTTTCTTTCTTTCTTTCTTTCTTTGCCTTCTCTGTCAGAGAGTCAACATGGTGTAGTGGTTTGAGTGTTGGACTATGGCAATGGCAAAGCTCCTCTGAACAAATCTTGCCAAGAAAACCCCATGATAGGTTTGCCTTAGGGTCACCGTAAGTTGGAAAGAACTTGAAGACACAACAACAACAACAAATGTTAATTCAACACAAGCAGTGTCCTGGGTGAAACCAAAGTGCTTTGTGTTCCATGGTGGCCAACTGGATGTCTATGGGAGCCCCCAAACAGGAGGTGTGGAAAGAGACACCTTCTGTTATTGTATATATTTGCCTTAAAGTTACCTGAAAAACTGGCGGCTCACTGGATATGACTGTATGACACACAAAGATATGGTAGTTAACCCTGTCTGACAAGCATAAAGAGTTCAGAACTTTAAAAGTGAAACAGAACTGGACAGTTTTTCTTTGTTTTTCATATGACTCAAAGATTTTAGAAAACAAGCTTCTGCTTCTCATTGATTAATTTGAGATGATAGCCCATGTAGTGGTTTGAGTGTTGGACTACAACTCTGGTAGTGTCTGTGAGTATGTGCCCTCAAGGTGCTATCAACATCTGGTGACCCCATGAACACACCAGATCTCTCTGATAATTGAAACTAAGCAGGGTTAGCTTCCAGCATAAAATCTGGTGTGTTTGTGGTTAATACTTGAATGGGAGACTGCCAATGAATTCCAGGTGCTGTAGTCTATATTTTAGGAGAAGAAACTGGCAAACCATTCCTTTTTTAAGAAAACCCTATGGAATTCATAGGCTCACCATAAGTCAACAGGTGACTCGAAGACACATACACATACTTCTGATACCAGATACCTACAATTGAACTTCAGGCTATCTAGAGGCAACACATGTATCCCAGCATTGACTGGCTGGTTCAGCCTTTTTGAAGGTTCTTCAATTTACTGCCAGCCAAGTGTTTTCAAAGGGAAATACTGGTCTAACCCCTTTATTATGTTTGTTCTTATTCTGTTTCTGAATGTGTTCTGGCCATTTTGTATGTAGTCAGAATGCATTCATGGAAGACAAATGAGCAGACAGCAAGTCCGTGGATGAAAAAGTTGATGTCAAAAACAAATTAAAAAACACAGAAGCCCTGGTGTGAACCATATCCATAAGCTCTAGCTGTTGAGCAGCTCTTTTGGCATCTCCCAGGATCCACAAAGGTGTGGTCAGAGAAATACAGTCTTTCTCACACAGCATTTTATAACCCCACGTTCCCACTATACCTTAGAAACTGTCTGCAATATATAACTTATATATGTAAGAATAGGATGAATATTTAATATAAAAATGCTGATTAATGAGTGAGTGTGTAGAAAGAATAAGCTGCAGGCTCCCTTAAGGTCTTGATATTTTTTTTTATTTCAGAAAATTGCCTCAAATGCCCCCAAACCTCCTGAAGGATGCTGGGATCATTTTGACAACATTTTGCTATTGTGGGCCCTTTTAGGTCTGAGAGAGTCTCATTTTTCGACTTCTGTGTGTTTGTTTTTAAATTCCATTTTGACTTATGCATCACTTCCTATTGGAATAAAGGCCTCTCCTTGGCCTAAAGGACCAAAACCTGGCAAAATTGCTTGCATACCTCCTATGATATTTTGGTGGCAAAAAAAGTAAAAATAAAAATGAGTCAGGAGCCAGTGGGCTATGTGGTTCTCCAATATCCTTTGGGGGGGGGGGGTGGCCCACTAGCCCCAAACAGTTGTTCACTCCTACATTAAAGGAAGCATCTTTCCTCAGATTGTTGAAGACAGAATCAAGAGACACAGGAGTCGCTGGTGAAGGGTTGGCTTTTGCCCTTGAGTTCTTTTAGAATGTTCAGCTTTAATTTTTGAATTCTGATAGGAAAAAGTGCTATTTTTCCACCAAATTGAGGATAAAGGCTCTTCACTCATCTCCCATTCTAGCCCTTCTTTAGCCACTGTTGGAAACTGCCCACTCTCCACAGTTCAGTAAATCAGTCTTCTGTATTCAAACAGTAAAGTTTTTATTTCAATAAACGGAGAAGTTCACAGTAAGACATATGCTGATAGAACTACCATCATCCACAATCATGAGCATGAAGTTAACAACACCCTGCCCTATATTTTCATGGACTTTACTTTGATTCATTTACTAGTTAAAACATACCTGCCCCCCAACCATGTTTATCTCATTTGTCCATACCCCTTGTACACCTTTGTTTCTGTTTTTCTTGAGATTGCCCTGAGAAAATCCTCCCACAAACATCTGTGCATCCTTGAGCCAGGTAATTATCTCTTTTTTGAATCACCAGTAATTCTTTGATACAACACTGTACCTGCCATCATTCCCAACAAACCTCAATACACATATTATAAAATCTAAAACTTACATATTTCTCTAACACCTGAACAGTTACAACAGCAAAACCTATCATTTGGCAGAGTCTCTCAAATTCTAACATCCAGATTCTGAACTCTCAGATGACTGCTTAACATGTCAGAGTTAATGCAGCCTAGGTACCATTAATTAAGTAGAAATTAAAGAGGTACCAAGAGAGTGAGACAGACATGGACAATGGGAAACAGTGTGTTGGAGCTTAGCGTATGTGAAAACGCAACCATATTGTGTGAAAAGCATATTAGTGAATGTACCCCAGTAGCCTATTCCCCTCTCCAAGAAAGCCCTTTCTCTTTTCTGTATTATCCTCCATGAAAGTGGGAATTCAAGTGCAACATATAGTCAGAATTTAAGGAGTGTGATTTCCTTTCCCAAAACTTCAAGCTCCTTTTTGCATCCCCAGTCTTAGCTTGCCGCCATTGCTCTTTCTTTTCTTGCACAAACCTAATGTGTAAAAAGTATAACCATGGGTCATTTGCTGCCAAGCTCAAGGGAGCTGACTGCTTCTAGGCTATTCAGCGTTTAAAAATGATAGCTTCCATAAAAGTTTATTGGGCTGCCAGCTTCTGGAAGCTGCATTCCCTCGCCTTTGGATTTAAAAGCAGCTGGATCTTATTGCAAAAGGCTATGGTCAGTGAGAAGCTTTCATATGTTGTGTGATGAGCCAGATGGTATTTCATGCCATGCCAGGTAACAGGGTAGGAAAAGATTATAAAGTGAGATGGCACCCATCATGAGTGGTCTTGGAATCGCCCTTGATAATCAGTGGAAAGGGGCAAGGAACATTGCAGCATGGCTATATGGAAGAACAAGCAAACTCTTAAACCCCTCAACTGTCCTGTAAGAAGTGCCTGTTAAATTTCCTTGCATGAAAGATTGGGCATTGTACATACAAACAGCTGAACTCCTTCTTTTGTGCCTCAGTTGTAGGAGAAATTGACTATCTCCTTCAATGCCATTGGTTAGCTACACATTTATTTATGTGGGATGGGAATAGGAGAATTGCTTATGCCCTGCAGCATATGATTTCATTACCCTTGTTGTTCTTAGCTTTTATAGCTACAAATGTTATTAAATGTCATAAAATTGTCCAGTCCTTTTAAGTCCAGACACAGTATTTGTCTCAGTTTGCCAGCACATAAAGAGAGAAACAAAGCCTGTCTCAGAAGAAATAAGAAAATAGCCATCGACCTACATTTTCATTGCCCTGAAAATAGTGAATAAATTCAGCTGTAATGCTTAGGACATGTAGCTAGCTTTAGGAGGGGGTAGCCAAGCTTTTTATTCCCTTCAGTCATCTGATTTGTTTTATTTTATAATGTGGGATGGGAGCATGATGATCCATTTGGTAAATCAACCCTTTGGAGACATGGTTTTGTTCTTAGTGTTTGATCTGTATGCACAAAGACCTACAGTATGAACCAAAAATAATTCTTGGTATCACTTCTCTACCCCTTTCAAGCATTAGATAAGGAAATAGCACAAGATAAGTTTCAGAATGCTCCTTTGTCACCAGCACTAGAGCATACTGAAAGGACGTATCCCAGGTTAACAGAGGAGAAAAGAGTAAAAGCCAGGAGGGGAAAAAATCCTAGTGTTTGTGTTAGCCGCTTTGTTTTCTTTTGCTTTTGTTGATTGCTTTGATTTTGCAAAATGTTTTGCAGTTCTCCTTTATTCTCTCTGCTCTCTTAATAGTTAGGTTTTTTAAAAGTAGCAGCTTTCCTAAGCTAACCTACTGAGTTTTACTGTACTGCCCTTTACCTCAAGTTGGATGCATGACCATCACTTCCAGGCTATTTGGCAAGTCAGCTTGTGAGGTGACGTTGACAGAAATTTGTTCATTACAAGCTTTTCAGCAGATCACTGATCTGTGTGCTGTTGGGCTGTGCCTCTTATTTTCTGGGTGGACACATTTCTGATGAACATCTCATGCTTTTCTGCTGTGCTTCTGAATAAGGCAACTGTGGTCAATCTCAGTGTAAGAGACTCATTATTCATACTCATTCACCCTGCAGTTTGTCTCCATCAGGGTCTGCTTCAGTGAGTTAAAGGGTGTGGATTTCACAGCCAGACATTATGGATTTAGCTGACCATGAATTCCAGGCAGGACCGGTGAACCACCATGGATGCTGACAGTGTGCAACACTGGCTGCTGTGGTAAACAGGCAGTTTGACCCCTCTGTATTGCCAACATCTGGTATAAATAGTGGAAGTTTAGCTCTCTGCTTTTAGGTGGTCAACATTCTTGTACCAGAAGAAAGTGGCATTCTCTCATACTCTAGGACAGAGCATGTAGAATCTTTTATTCCTAGATGACCTAGGCCTTAGGTCCGTTTTCCCTGCTGCTGTTTTTTATTGCCTATTTTAGCTATTCTATGTTTTAACTGTATTGTGATTTAATTCTTTTTTAAGGGGGGTGGTAAGGGAAAGGATGGGATATTTTAACTGTAACTGTTTTTAACTCTTGTTGTAATCCGCCCCGATTGCTTGTTCAGAGGGGCGGACTAGAAATAAATTATTATTATTATTATTATTATTATTATTATTATTATTTAACCTTTGTTATTTTGGACTGTAGCTCCTAAAACCCCTTACCCATCATGATCACTGGCCATACTAACTAGGGGATTCTAGAAGTTATAGTTCATCTTTTCCAAGCTCTGGTTTAGAATCCTTAGTCTGTTTGAGGAACAGCTCCTCTTTCTTTCTTTATAGAGGAAAGATGTATTGAAACTGGTATTCAAAGAGTGGTTCTTGGTGGAAAAATGAAGCTTGTTTAACTTTAGTCAATGTGATTTATCACTGAGGAAGATAATGAATTAATAGCATATTTTTTACATTTTCCTTTGGGTCTAGACATTCTGGCTTATTCAGCCCTCCATATCCATGTATTCTTTATTCACATGTTCAAGCACCTATGGCTTGAAACTATTTTTTTAAAATATACAAATGTAAAAAAATGGGACTTGAGCATCGATGGATTTTTGTATCCACAGGGGATCCTGGAACCAAACCCCAGTGGATATCAAGGCTCCACTGTATATATTTATTAAAATTTTACGTCACACACACACACCCAAATAATAATAGAATCATTTTAAAAGATTAGAGATACGGTGGCTTAGCGGTTAAGATGCCAGTTCTGATGATCAGAAGACTGGAAGGTTGGCAGTTAGAGGGCCAAGTTCAAAAGCATGCAAATGCAAGTAGATAAATAGGTACCACTTTTGGTGGGAAGATAATTGCATTCAGTGTAGTCATGCTGGCCACATGACCACCAGAGTAGTCCTCGGACAATGTTGGCATAGTAATGGAGATGAACACTGCCCCCTACAGTCAGTTACAACTAAACATTCATGTCAAAGGACTACCTTTACCTATACAGCATGCCCACACTGTGCAGGCTCGCCATACACGGATTTGAGGTTATGCAGATGGAGAGTCCTAATAGTGCAAATGGGGCATGCTCCCATGGTGCACTGGGGGCGGAACGGAACACCCACCCCCCCGCCATATAAGGCAAGGGTGCACTGCACTTTAAAAGATTATTCTGTGCAACCTTTGTTGCAACCTCTGATATGATGCCTGGTTACACCCACATGGCCAAGTGCCCCTTGTCCAGGTCAGAGGCTGTGATGGGGGTCTCTTCAGTAGAGGTGAGAGCAGAAGAAGGTAAAGAACACACAGGGCCATCCAGTCTGCCAGGTGTTGCCGTGGAATTTCCTAGAAACTCTGCAGCAAACAGCTGATCTTTTTGACCTGCACTAAGTCTCCTTTGAGCTAGGATTGGATCAGGAATGCCAAATAGACATCTGGTCTGTCCAGTCCTGGCCCAGGGACATTGGCTTGCATCATTTGAACAGGATGGTGCAAGGCTGGGGGAAACAAAGTCTTTTTGGCTTATGTGGACAGCACCTTGGTTTCTTGGTCTATAATTTAACTACATCTAAATAGGATAATAATTTTTGCAAGAGCATCTAAAACACACACACACTCTCTCTGATTGAAGATAATAAATAATAAAATAAACTTTTATTTATACACTGCTTTTCTGCTACAGGAGCAATCAAAGCAGCTTACGTGATTAAAAGACAGTCAATATACACTACATACACCATATCTATTTGATGTAATCTGTAGCTTCCTGCCTTCCTATAACCTCCTCATCGCTGCTTCTAAGTCAGATGCAGGGCATTCAGCTTAGAGGGTAACAGGCTGCTAATATGAAATCTAATATGGGTATAAGAGAGCCAGCATGGTGCAGTGTTGGATAGAACACTGGGAGACCAGTCTTGGAATCTCACAGACCATGGAAACCTACTGGACGATCTTGGGCAGGTCACACACTCTCAGTCTCAGAAGAAAGGCAAACACCCTCTAGACAAATTCTGCCTGGAGAACTAAGGTGATAGTTCACCTTAAGGTCACCATACGTCAGAAGTGACTTGAAAGCACACAACAAGAAGAATATGGGATATGACGCAGAACCTCAGGAGTCTTCATGTTTGTTTGTTTGTTTTGCTTAAGATGCTAAGAATATCATCAAATAATTCAGCTATGGACATGGAAGTGATCTGTGATTTGATAGTGGTTTGCTGGGGGGGGGGAGATTTCATGAAGACCTATAAAGTTATTTGCTTTAGCTCCTTTTTCCCCCCTTCGCATAATGGTCCTGAAAAATACCATATCGGTAATGCAAGTTTTATATTGATGATGCATAAGAGTAAGGAGATCATGTGTAAAAATCATGCACATTCAAAGGTATCCCCATTTCAATTCTACTCTAGATCTGGACTTTTTTTAAACCATATTTTTGTGTAGGGTCTATCTATCTGTCCTTGCATCTTACTTTGGAATGCTTAGTTTGTGTGTATATGGGTAGTAAGGAAGAGACTTCTCTCTCTACCTGTTTCCACCCTCCATCTAGAAAAACTAGAAATTATACTTTGTGATACTCTATACAAAGTGTTTTACACATAAAATGTTCAGATGTTCAACCACGTCTTGATGATATTGTTCCTGTATTACACTTGGGGGGGAAATGATATCCAATGTCTGGTTCCTATGTATGGAAGTGAAGTAGTTCAGGAGGAGTTCAGTCTTTGGTACATCATATAGTCAATGAACTTCACTCAAAATGCTAATAAAACCACACTGATTGTCTGTGATCTGCCATTCTCTATATCATATGAGTATCTGAAAGGGAAGGGTGGAACTGATTCATGCTTTTAAGTACTAGAAAGTAAAGGATTTGTGCCAGTTTCCCCTCTGATCTTTGATCTCGATTCTGCTGAGGATCTTGATTTCCTACTCAGAAGGATTTAGATACAGGCACTTTGGTTTTGATTCAGAACTTCTTCATTAACTGTTATTCATGTGCATCAAAGTTTAGAATGTGACTTAAATGACTGTGTACATGAAAGATTAAATTGAATCAAGGACAGAACAATTAAGGTGTGTAATAATTGTGCATCAAAGTTCAGAATGTGCCTTAAATGACTGTGTGCATGAAAGATGAAATTAAATCAAGGACAGAGCAATTAAGTTTATAATAATTGAAAGAGGAAATGAATTGTCTTTAATTTGGCATAAATCCCAAACACGGCTACTTAGGCTGTTAGGAATTCTGCACCTATTTATAATTAGCTAGACCCAAGAATCAGGGGAATTTTTTTCCCTCAGAAGCTGGGGATATGCATTTCTGATCTGAATAATGCTGCAAGTACAGGTAGGCATCTTCACTTCCCTATGTCTAACTGGGTTGAGTGCCTTTGGACATCTGTATACATCACAACGAATGATACAGCCTTATTTCCTCATAATTCACAATCACTGATGTTTGGTAACGGAGGATCCCAAAGCTATTAGACTGCTTAAAGATGGTGTTGGCAACCACAATTTTTGTGCAGACAACTGTGAGACTACTTGATTGTAGAAATGGCATGATCCCTTTCCATTAAACTTCCCTTAGGTCCTGAATATAAGTATAGCAGTCAGATGAGTGTTGACAAAAGTCTGCTTATTAGAACCTAGTGTGTGCTAGATATGACAAAACAACAGACATTATATATTAATAATAAAGCTATCAGAGCAGCTTACAATTATTATTTTTAATTAGACGTTTTCCTGTCCTCAGGCTTACAATCTAAAAAGACACGACAAGGGAATGGTGATGGGGAAGGGGATCAGGTCCAGCATTTCTTCTGTCCCTCTGATGCCTGGACCAAGGCAGATGGTCTGGAGGGAGGGCTCTGTTTCTTAATCTAGGACAGACCTGATGGAGTTGGCCTGCCCTTTCACTCCCTCTTAGGCCAGATGGTGTTGTCATGGAGGGAGGGCTGTTCTATTTGAGGCCAGGCCTGATGGTGTTGCTAGGCCTCTCCTTTGTCTATGACAAAGAGAGAGAGGAAAACATAATGCTTCTTTGGAAAGCACATTATGAACTTACATGATGTTGGATCAAGAAAGAGATGACCTTTGGTCTATTCCTGGTCTCTTTCACCAGTGAAACCCATTGCATTTTAAGTCTTCTCTTTCTCTGTGTAGAAGCCAGAAGTATGACTCAATAGGATAAGGGGAACTGCAGAACTGAGTTCATAATACCAGTATTTATAATTTGCACACACTTTTTCAAGGTGGCAATTGCTGACTAATTAGAGCAGATTCACCCATTGTTCATGTGGGTGTACACTTACTAGCTAAAGGAAAACCCAGTTCTTCTTATGGAATAGGTCGCTTCTGATCAGTGGTACAGTCATCTGCAAAATTAATTTCTCATCAGTATTACAGTTGTCTGCAGAATTTATTATATGTGGCCAGCATAATACTAGAATAATACTAGAATACTAACATAATTCATATCAGAAACATATAATAATAATAATAATAATAATAATAATAATAATAAATTTTATTTATACCCCGCTCTTCAGCCAAAGCTATCAGAGCGGCTTACAATTTGTTAATTAGACAATTAAGTCCCCTCAAGATGGTGGTTGAAGGGAGGGCTCTTCTTGCTTGCAGCAGGAGGTGGCCTGCCTTTCTCTCCCCTCAAGATGGTGGTTGAAGGGAGGGCTCTTCTTGCTTCCAGCAGGAGGTGGCCTGCCTTTCTCTCCCCTCAAGATGGTGGTTGAAGGGAGGGCTCTTCTTGCTTCCAGCAGGAGGTGGCCTGCCTTTCTCTCCCCTCAAGATGGTGGTTGAAGGGAGGGCTCTTCTTGCTTCCAGCAGGAGGTGGCCTGCCTTTCTCTCCCCTCAAGATGGTGGTTGAAGGGAGGGCTCTTCTTGCTTCCAGCAGTAGGTGGCCTGCCTTTCTCTCCCCTCAAGATGGTGGTTGAAGGGAGGGCTCTTCTTGCTTCCAGCAGGAGGTGGCCTGCCTCTCTCTCCCCTCAAGATGGTGGTTGAAGGGAGGGCTCATCTTGCTTCCAGCAGGAGGTGGCCTGCCTTTCTCTCCCCTCAAGATGGTGGTTGAAGGGAGGGCTCTTCTTGCTTCCAGCAGGAGGTGGCCTGCCTTTCTCTCCCCTCAAGATGGTGGTTGAAGGGAGGGCTCTTCTTGCTTCCAGCAGGAGGTGGCCTGCCTTTCTCTCCCCTCAAGATGGTGGTTGAAGGGAGGGCTCTTCTTGCTTCCAGCAGGAGGTGGCCTGCCTCTCTCTCCCCTCAAGATGGTGTTGTGTGTCTCTGCTTGCAAAGATACAGTATGATTACCTCGTATGATATTTGCTCTTTAATGTATCTCCCTTCACTCCAAATACTGTATATGAAGTTAATTCATTCACCATCATCCAGTGTGCAAGTCATCCAGAAAGGGGTATGTGGGTACTTTTTATGTGCAGCAGTCCTGAAAAGTTAAGTTGGAAACAGTCTGACTCCTTTGAAGTTACATCTGAAACTGATGTATTTTTGAGTGGTGGAAACACTCTGTTCAGATTTCTTGCCTTTTGGTGTATTTTGCCACAAGGAAAAGGAAATATACAAACCCTCAAGAACCTAGATGCTTTCAAGATGTCTCCTTCCCAATAATTTCTGAACCAAACATGCATACTGACTACTAAATTCATGGAGTGAAGCAGTTTTATTGGTTAAGAATAATGGATCGTTTTAACCTACTTGGGTTTGACAGAAAGTAGTGCATAATGTATCCTCATTTCCCACAGTGTGTTGGAATACACATGGAATTAATTTAGGGACCATAACATAATGGAATGAGCGCCAGTGTGGTGTAGTGGTTTGAACAAACACCTGCCGATCAAATCTTGCCATTGAAATCCTGTGATAGGGTCATCCCATGTCAGAAATGACTTGAAGGCACGCAACAACATAATTCAATAGTATGGTCAAAACCTCTGTGGCAACATGTGGCTAAAGATGAACGCTGCTTTTCTTTTGCCCTAAAATGGGAAATGTCTGTCTTGCAGAAGAATTAAACATTTTGTTGATGACAACACTGGCATTCATTGGCCTGTGTGTATGTGTTTGCATACATGTTCATTTTTTTCCTTCACTATCATGAACATCAAGACAGCAGCATCAGCTTTAATACAGAAAATGCAGTTTCTAAAGTATTGTATAGAAATTTTGGCTGATCTGCTGTTAGGTTTTTTTGTTTGTTTTGTTTTGTTTTGTTTGGTGCAGAAAAGGGAAAGAAGCAGCTGGTTCTTTACCAACTTGCTGCTTTTTAGAGAGAAAGAAAATCACTAGGGATTTGTTTTAAAGCCCTGGATAGAATTACTAGCCACAGCTTTTAACAGCGTATGCTTTAGGAAAAGGTGGGTGATGTTTCAGTGCTATGAATAGAGAACTTAGCTGCAGTACTTACCATCTATGTAATAAAAAAAGATGTCCCATTAAACTCTGATCAATTACATCAACCCAATGTTATGAAGCATCACTTGTCAAGACTCTTATTTTATTTATGCTTGTATCCAGGTCATTGGCTTTCCATTGGCTTGTCTTTTTGCCTTGAATATATTCTTGGCAAGGTGATTACAGCAGAAAAGTCCCTGTACCTAAATTTCAGTAGGAGTTGCAAGATGCGTGTTACTAGTGTTTTCTTTTTCTCCAAAAATTCAGGAGATTTATGGATTTACTATTTTTAACAAACTGATTGGCATACAATTTTTTGGCATTTTTTTGTTGTTAAATAGTATATAGTTGACTCTCTGTATCCATGAATTCTGCATTCACAGGTTCAATCATCCACAGCTTGAAAATATTCTCTCCAAAAATCCCACCCAAAAAACTTTATTTTACCATTTTTATAAGATACACTATTTTACTACCCCAGTGTACATAATGGGACTTGAGTATTCACAGATTTTGGTATTTTGGGGGGGAGGGAATACCAAGGGCCACAGTAATAATCTTGGTTTTCTCTGAGTCATGATCTTTAAACTGTTTCAGAAATATTGCCATAGGAAAACCACTTGAAATGCAAGCTAAGAAAACCTACAGTCCAGTAGATCAATTCTATTATATCTTTGTGAGCTTACACATTTAAGCTTTCCTGGAGGGGGTAATACTTTGAAACACAGATTCACAGTGCTGTTCTCCCTGGTTGGACATTTGAACTGATGTATGAATGACACCCATGACTAGCAGTGCCTTTACTCGGATTAGGCTGATGCACTAGCTATGCCAATATTTGGAGAAAATAAGTATGGCCCATATTTACTCATACCTGAGTTATATCATGACTGGACTATTGCAGTTCTTCTTGAATCTGAGGGAGTAAACCTAGGTCTATGCAAGCTGGTGCTGCAACTTCTTTTGCACAGTCTCAAAGGTGCTACAAAACAGTGGTGTCACTAGGGGGCAGCTGTGTAGATTGCACCGGGTGACACCTGAGAGGTTGGATGATACCTGGTTGGGCCCTTGTCCCGCTATGTGTGTGTGGTTGGGATGCAATCGTGCTGCTGGCATCTGCCCCTCCTTCTTTGCTGCCTTACCCATTCCACCTTCCCCAGTGCTTTCGCTGGCTAATGGCTAGTCTCTGCGGTCAGCTTGGAGGGCAGGGCAGGTCTAAAGATCCTTCTTCACCTTCTCTGAACATTTAAACTCTTCAAGAACACAGCCTCATAGCCCGAAAAACCCACAAAAACTATTCAAAAACTTTATCGTCTCCAAAATTTTATGGTATGTTTGCTGACTGGAACTGGTTATTGTCCCCTCCCTGTTGAAAACAACTGCCCTTGGAACAATTCAAAGTGCTGCTTATGGCATTTAAATATTTAAAATAAATAAAATAATTGAACGTACATATGATATAAGAAGCAATGAACCTAAAGCCATTGATGATACTCAAATTAAATGAATGCACTCTTACTGTAAATGAGCTGCATGTTACTACATGTAATCTGACTTCTTCAAATACATGCATTTAGTTCCTTTAACTAGAATGATTTGTAAAAGCAGGGATCAGAATATTGCCACTGTCCAAATGTTGCCTATAGGTCCTCTAGCATCAACAGAAGGGCAACATAAATCCTACTCTTGGACTAAACAAGCCATAGACCTTGTATGTTGGTCCCATGCAAGCCAGGATTTACAAGTCAAGAATAAGCCTTGTTGTACAGGATGGAGGATTTGGACAATACACACTATTTCCATTAGCTGGTTACACTAGCACCAACACATATTTCATTCTTACTACAGTATACCCAGTGTGGAGTCAAAGGCTTTCATGGCCAGCATCCATAGTTTTTTATGGAGCTTTCGGGCTATATGGCCATGTTCTAGAAGAGTTCCTTTCTGATGTTTCGCCA
Organism: Urosaurus nigricauda; assembly: GCA_034509955.1. Taxonomy (NCBI): domain Eukaryota; kingdom Metazoa; phylum Chordata; class Lepidosauria; order Squamata; family Phrynosomatidae; genus Urosaurus; species Urosaurus nigricauda. Next base: position 68,426,882 of record JAOEGL010000004.1, read on the forward strand.
GCATCTGTGGCTTGCATCTTCAGAAAATGATAGTCTGGAAAAGGATTGGAAAAGGACCTGGAAAAGGACACAGGATATATATATATCCAATCCTTTTCCAGGCTATCATTCTCTGAAGATGCCAGCCACAGATGCTGGTGAAACATCAGAAAGGAACTCTTCTAGAACATGGCCACATAGCCCAAAGGCTCCACAAAAAAACTACAGTATACCCAGATTTTCCCAAATCATGGTTTAGCATTCAGAATTAATACTACCAATAAAATTCATACTGAGCTGATAATTTGAATTGGCCATCTCTAGCTAATTATCTAAAATACAACACTACATCACTTTAGATTTGCGAGACAGCTACATTCATGGGATAACTATATTATTGCCTGCTGTAGATATGAGAAATAATAGTCTCTGTATGATGTGGCTGGATGGTGTTGTCCAAAATCATTTACATTTTAGGATAACATTATCAACACAACCTAAATCCCTTTTTAATAAAAACTGTGTCCATATATTTTTGTGTTAATGAGGTGATCTGACATATATAAGTATCATAAGTATCATAAACGTCATATTAATTTCTGGGAAATAAAGCAAAACTGAGCATGTTCTGACCTTTTGTGGCCCTAAATCTGCTTGCCTATATCTCTCCCTGCAGCATGAAGCAGAAACAGATTTTAAATCCACTTGAGTGACAGCATCAATGTGTGATGTTAATATGGGGCCAAACTTTCAGATATTCAGAAGATGGATGCTGTCACATTAATGTATTTCCTGCACCATTTTTCATGCATTGAGCATAAACCAGACTCAAATGGATCAAAATCAATGATCCATTAATTTTAATAGCAGGTTACATTAATGATATATGGAAATGCCTTATTGATTATGTTCCTAAAAATGAAAATCTCTATACTAATAGAATATCACACCAGTGCAGGTAAGTAAGTTGGAAAATCCATGATGGATTAACAGAAGAGTTAGAAAATAGATGTAAATAAATCATTCTTTTTGTACAAACGCAATTTATTTTATTTTATCTTTCAAATGCTGGGTTTGTCACAGTTGTAGACATACAGATCAAATGTAAATTCCTTCACAGTTAGTTGTGTCCACTGAGTATGATGAGACTGTCCCCATTGAGAATGACGTATTTTTCAAATCCTGCTTTCTACTCTGTCGTACGTGACAGGAGATGCCAGTTCTAACTTGATTTAGTGTTCAGTTGGTAGTGGCAATCATTCTTGTGAATGTATGGAACACTTTTGTCAATGTGGCAACAAAGGTATTCAACTTTTGACAGGTAGCAACACTGAGGGTCTGATAACGCTGTGAACTTGAATTGTCCACAATAATTCTGTTGGTCTGTTTCTAACCTTGGATAAAGGAAAGGTTACGCCTTGCATGAAAGCAAAATACACCTCAGTGGGAAAGAGCTGAAGTTAAAACTTTCTCTCTTTTAGGACAGATTACCATAGCTTAGAAAAATTACTTTTGGGACTGTATATCATGTTGGCCATGTAGTAAAGTACAATAGCCTCCAAAATTCATGAAATAGTGATAACTTTATGGGCTCAACCAAAATACACAAAATATATTTTGCAATCTTTCGAAGCTCCACTAACTTCTTCATAAGGCCAAGGTATAAAAAATCGTACAGGAGGAAAAAATTATGATAGTATTAGTCACAAGCTTGCATTTTGTCAAGGTGTAGCAATTCTCAGTTAATAATATAATATATATTTATTTGTATCCCGCCTCTCTCTGTGTTGGATCGAGGCGGGTAACAGCAAGTCGGGAACATTGTAAAAAAACAATTCATAATAAGATTGGAAAACATTCGATGGGAGCAGTGAGACAGATGGATGGTTAAAAAATCTGAGGAGGTCAGTTAGGGAAGGCCTGCCAGAAGAGATCTGTCTTTATTGCCTTCTTGAAGGCCTCCAACGATGTTGTATGGCGGATCTCCTCCAGCAGGTCATTCCATATTTTTGGAGCAGCAGCTAAAAAGGTCCTCTGGGAAGTCATCACGAGCCTGGTTTTCTTTGGCTGCAGTAGGTTCCTCCCAAAGGACCTGAGTGTGCAGGAAGGATTGTATGGGAAGAGGCATTCCCTCAAGTACGCTGGACCCAAGCCATGTAGGGCTTTATAGATAATGACCAAGAACTTATACTGTGCCTGGAAGCTAATAGGCAGCCAGTGTAGGGCTTCTAAAATAGGTCTAATAGAATCAAATTTAGAACTCCCTGTAACTAATCTGGCTGCCATGTTTTGAACCAATTGCAGCTTCCAAACATGGCATGAGGGTTACCTCATGAAGTACACATTGCAGAAATCGAGATAAGAGATTACCAGTGAATGTACAACCGTTTCTAGGTTTTCCTGTTCCAGGAAGGGTTGCAGCTGGCGCATCAGCCAAAGCTGATAGCAGGCACTCCTGGCTGTCACATCAACCTGCGATGAGAGGTGAAGTGACGAGTGCAAGAATACCCCCAGGCTACGAACACAGTCCTTTAGGGGAAGTGTGACCCCATCCAGGACTGGAGGACTTATCTCCGCACCCAGAATAGGATTGCCTATAGCAAGTACCTCTGTTTTATTTGGATTCAGTTTAAGTCTATTTTCCCTCATCCAATCCATTACTGACTTCAGAGAGTCATTCAGAGGGAAGACGCCATCCTTGGTCATTGAAGCAATCCAAGACATGGTGAAACAAATCTTGGTATCATCAGTGTACTGATAACACCCTGCCCCAGGTCTCTGGATGATCTAACCCAGTGGCTTCATGTATATGTTGAATAGCATTGGCGACAGTATTGCGCCTTGAGGGACGCCCGGTTTGAGCTCCCTCTTGGCCGAACAACTGCCGCCAAGCAACACCATCTGGAGCCTGCCCAAGATATAGGACCGGAACCACTGCAGGGCAGTGCCCCTGATTCCCAAATCTCTCAGGCGCTCCAGAAGGATACCATGGTCTATGGTATCAAAGGCTACTGAGAGGTTCAAGAGCACCAACAGGGCCACACTTCCCCTGTCAGTGCACAGACAGAGATCATCAACCAAGGCGACCGTGGCAATCTCCACTCCGTACCTTGACCTGAAGCCAGTTTGAAATGGATCAAGATAATCAGTGTCATCCAATACTGCTTGGAGTTGGTTGGCAACAGCTCTCTCGATGACCTTGCCCAAAAACGGAAGGAGAGATACCGGCCGATAGTTCACTTTTTCCAGGGGATCAAGGGAAGGCTTTTTAAGGATAAGTTAGTTCAGGTGGTATTGAAGGGACATTAATGCAAGCAGGCCCTTCCTCCTCCTGGCCTTGTGTGTATTCCTGGAGATATAATTTCAGTTCCATTAGCAAAGCGATAGCGAGGATGACATTAGCCCAATCCTGGAGAAGAACGGAAATATCCACTGTGGATGATTGGCTAAACAAAACGCTAGATACAGTTGAAATGGATAGAATTGCAATGGCTTTAAGAGACAAACCCATAGAAGAAAAACAAATTTGGGACCCATTATTGAAATACTGTAAAGAAACATGGTTAAAGTAAAGAATATGTTAACAAAACTCTTGTAACCAAATAAGAAACAACTGAAGACTATTTTACAATCTTAGACCTGAAGCAAATTGATATGTGAATGTGTGAGATGAAGAAATTTTGTATACAGAAAAGATGAATATATAAGTAAAGCTATAAATATTATAACTACCGAAATAAGAAATTAGGGGGTCGGGGGGTTAGGAAAAAGATTTTATTTAAAGAATATTTTAAACTGGACTGAAATTTTTATTTTTATTGTAAATATTTAATAAAGAATAATAAAATAAAAAAGCAAAGCAAAAAGATGCTCCTCTTGAGATCCAACTGCTATATCTTGACAAAATGCAGGTGTGTGACTAACATTGACCTAATTTTTTCTCTTGTATGATTTTTAACACTTTTGCCTGATAAAGAAGCCATTAGAGCATCAAAAGGTTACAACATGTATTTTGTGCATTTTGGTTGGTCCAATAAAGGTAGCACTGTTTTGTGGATTTTGGGTGTTATTGTAGTTTGGGACTGTAGTTACAAGTACAGCTACCATTACCCACAGTCGTGTCCCCAAAGGAAAGGTCAAATATTCAGGCCAATGTGTTGATCATTGATTCTCATCAACAAATCATTTCAAGCCATTTTCATCTATCCAGCTGCCAAGTTTTTTGCAAAGAAATTGATCTTATTCCATTCAAGACCAAGCCAACCTCTACTTCTTTGCATAATAAGAGCAAAGTTGCAACAACATGCTTTGGAAAAATACACTCATCCCTCGGTATTCGCAGGGGATCCGCTTTGGACCCTCCCCCCCCCAATCCACGGATACCAAAATTCATGAATAGTCAAGTCCCATTGTCCCCAATGGCAGATCGCCATTGGGAACAGTAAGACTCCTCCCTCCTTCCCTCCCTCCTTCCCTCCTTCCCTCCCTCCGTCCCTCCGTCCCTTACCTCCTTCTCCCCCCCCCCCCAATGCTTGGCCCTCTGAGGCCTGTAATCCACGCCGGCTGCATGGGGACTCACTTTCCCAGCAGTGTTTGGGGCCCAGCATACACACACCCTGCCCCCTCCACTGCAGCCAATGGATGTATTGTGTGCTCATTGGCTGCAGCAGAGGGGGGCGTGGTGTGGCGTGGCATGGTGTGCACATGCCAGGCCTCGGATGCTGCTAGAAAGCAAGTCCCCATGCGGCCAACATGGATTACAGGCCCCAGCAGCCCCGGGGAAGAGAAAGGGAGGGAGGGAGGATTTGCCATCCGTGAATGATCAAAAACTTGAATGGCAAGTCCGCAGATGCTGAGGGATGAGTGCACTCCCTCCTGCATCCTACTATAAGAATTTCATCTAAGCTCAGAGACGACAGGAAAACATGCAGAAGAGGGAGGATGGCTTACTGGTCTAAATGTCCTGGTGTTCTGACTTACAACCCTAGCTCCACTATACCAATGCTCTAATTGCCTACATAATGAAAAACAAGAGGCAAACCATCCTGACCATCTTCACTGCTTAAAAGGTGTCTGAGATTGGTAAATTTCAATAATTGATACATGCTATCTGCATATAAGATTGGCAGCAGCTGTCTAGTCATTGAGATAATGCTTCTTCCATTGAGTAGATTATGATGATTATTACCTTAGCTGAATTGTAGCTGGACTGAGCTCCTTGGAGGTAGGAGCGAACAGAATAGAAATCTGATAAAATGAAAATTGCATTCCTAACATTAAAAGGGTAAAAAGCCACAGGTGATGTCTAGTATTCCTCTTGATAGTTTGCCAGAAGATGACTACCCTCTGATATTTACGCTTGGGAATAATAGAAAATAACTGTGATTGATATTGAGGGCAAAGAGTTACAAGAAATTTGTTGAGAGAAAGGATTAGCAGATGTCATTAATTTTCATATTGTATCACATACTTGGAACTTGATACAACTTGATGGTTTATAATTACTGAGTTAATATGGATTATCCTGAATGAAAATGAATGCCAAAGAGTAAAACATCTGTAAGAGCAAACAGATCAGTCATACAGTGCAGCAGTTTAAGTTTTGAACTTCTTCTGGTTGTCTGGTAAGGGAGGGTTATATTATTAATCATACAATACTAGAACTAATATCAAAAGCAAAGATACACATAACGGCCTAGAGCTACAGAAGGAGTAAAGTATGACAAAATTTAATTCTTTTAAGTGGCACCACAAGAAAATTATTGATACTGGGCAATACAGAAAAGACTGAAAGATTAGTCTAAAAATTCTTGTGGAGAGCAGAGAAAAGATTAAGGACACTCGATTTAATGGTCTGGATCCTGATTTTGTTGAATAGTGGTTTCCAAACTTTGGTCCTCCAGATGTTTTGGACTTGAGCTCCCAGAATCCCTGAGTATTGGCCAAGCAGGTGAGGGTTTCTGAAAGCTGAAGTCCAAAACACCTAAAGGATCAAAGTCACTGCCCTAGAATGTGGAAAAGCCAATGCAGACTTAACATGAAGAAAGAAAAAGCAAGTTCTATCATGTAGCCAAACAATCAGCAGAAGTGTGAAGATATGTATATGGAAGTAAGGCAGCCTTACCCTGTCTGGTGTGTTAACATGATCAGTGGTGACAGAACATCTAAAATATCTGAAGGACATCAGGTTGGGGAATCTAGAGAAAAGATAATGAACTTATTATTATTATTATTATTACTACTACTTTTTATTTATAAAGTGCTGTAAATTTGCACAGCGCTGTACATAGAATGGATAAAATCGATAAGCATAAAAAAACTTGCCAGTGGCGTACAATCTAAAAAATAACAAATGCATATAACAGTAGGTAGCATTACAATCTAGAATAAAATAAGCAAACAACAGGTTAAGGATGGAGACTTAGTATGGAGGATAGCATATCTACAGATACAAAACTATATTATGTTGAATCCACTAGTCTGTCCAACCCTACATTTTTTTCAAGTATCTATGGAACCGCATCATGTGAAAATAAAGGTAGGAGATTCTCTCGTTATCTTGAGTGGAACACCTTCTTTGTGGAGATACAAGTGGCATTAACATTATATTCTTTTTCACATCAAGTCAAATCCCCTTTGTTTGCCAAGGCATTTTAAATTGGTTTATAAACAGTGAGTGTTGAGTGGTACAGCTGCCTTTTATGTATATTCTGCCCTTTTCTTTGTTATCTGTTGTGCTTTTACTAGGCTTTTTAAAAATTACCATGTTGTAAACCACTCTAATACCACTAGATAGCTTGTCAATTTAACAAATGAACATCTAATAAAATTTCTGAAGTGTGGGGTATAAATGCAATTAATAATAATAATAATAATAATAATAGAAAGATGCCTGCATAAATATTTAAATAGATAGATAAAATACAAGAAACATACAATGGGCTATCTCTGCAATTGGAGTTGTGTTGTTTGCTATGTGGTGCCATATATGATCTAGTTCGTAATGTGTTCCCTTAGGTTAGGTAGGGATTCACCTTTTTCATTTCAGAACATTATGACTTCCTTGCTAGATCAACCAGTGATCTAACACTCCCATTATATTGTTGATGACAATATGGCCAGAACAGGATGCTGTATTAGAAGAGCACAAGGCTATTATAGCATGAGTCATCTCCTATCATTCTTTCCTAGTATCCAGGAAATTGGTTTCGGCCAGGAGCACTTCAAAGAGTAAACTATATTTCCCATTAACTGGCTTGTACCCTTTGGGTATGCCAACTTTTCCTTTATTTTGGGGGGTTCTTTTCTTTCTTTTAAAAATGCAAGTAGCATTCAGAAGTTTGGGCTGACTAAGATGCTTTTTTTTCCTGAACAGTTATGCTCCAGGTACTTTTCAGGTGCCAAATATTTGTTTATGTTCTGTTCTTGTCTGTTGTTTCATATGGTTAAATTCCTTAGAGAGAATCCTCTTAAAAGCTTCTTATTTAACTCAAAATGGAGCATTTTGAAATGCTGTACCTTCCATACGTCCCTCTGGAGTGCCACATCACAATCGGCTGGCGGGCCTGTCATTAGAAGCTGCTACCTATTTGTGTTTCTTTCTGTTGCTATGAGTAACCTGAATTATTTGCCTTCCTTTGCCAAATTGCTTTAGAAGTCCTTGCTTTATGGACCTCATAAAGCATTCTGTGCTGTTGCAGTGTTTAGTTTGGCAGGAGCAGGCCCTCACTTGTTCTACCTGGGGCAGTGGGACATCACCCTTATATGCACTGAAATTGTTTTTCACTTCATTGCACTTTCTTGGCAAATTGTGCTATGATTTATTTATTTTTAAAAGCAACAAAAACATGAAACACCTTTAAAACAATAAAGAATGTGAGATCCCTTTAGCAGATTTATTATAGCATGGATTATAAACCATTTGTTCAGATACATAGGGTGTTGTCCAGTGCCTGTGGTTGAGGACAGTTTCTTTTCCCTAAGGTCAAACCAAAATTAGATGGACTATATGGTAGTTATATTATTAACATTGGCCAGCAACAAAACTGTTGGTGGTGGAACAAAAATCCTTGTTGAGGCAGTTAATGCAGGACATGTAACATGGTAATCATCTGCGGTTTATTGTTGTCATCTGTCTTTGAAATTGTTATGATCTGACTTGGTAACACAATGTTTGCTGTTGTTGTTGTTGTTCGCCTTCAAGTCATTTCTGACTTACAGTGGCTCTAAGTCAAACCTATCGTAGGGTTTTCTTGGCAAGATTTGTTCAGAGGATGTTTGCCTTTGCCTTTCACCGAGGCTCAGAGAGTATGACTTGCCTAAGGTCACCCAGTGAGTATCCATTGCCAAGCACGGATCCAAACCCAGTTCTCCAGAGTTGTAATTCAATACTCAAACCACTACACCATGCTCTGCTGGCAGCTGTCGCTAGCCATGGCCATGGGACTTACTTGATCACTTGCTGATCTCTTTTCACTGTAACCTTTTCAAATAGGTGCACAGAGAGTTGCACCTTGAAAAATTGTTAACATAGGCCATACACAAAACTGACTAGCCTATTAATACATGTAGTATGCTAAAAAACCATGATCCTGATTCCAAGTTGTAAGTGCATTCTTTCAGCCAATTGTGTCTCATTATTTCTGACCTTCCACATTTTCAACATAAACCTGTTCCTTTAGCCAAAAGGATTCAGATTCTCCTATTACATTGATTCTCTTATTACATAAACTTGCAGCAGTTCCACTGGCCTTTGGGCTGCTGTAGATTTGGAACTTCCTCCCAAAGGAAGTTTGATCTGTCCCTATCTTCTTGTTTAAACAATCTTCAGCCTTGGCTAGGGTGGAGTGATGTGCAATTGGGTATACTGGTTTGTTTGTTTTTAAGTATTTAATGCATTTTAAGTGTTTAATGTTTTAAACACTTAATGTTTTAAAAGTAGTTTTTTAATTTAATGTCTGGCTTAACGCTTCTTTGATTTTTGTACTATACTTTCTGTTTTCATTGTAAACTGCTTTGATTCTCATTCAAGAGAAAAGTGGGCTATAAATAAACATAAATTGATTTTCTTGCTTTGACTAAAAGGTGCATCATGTCACCAATTAAAGCTATATGGTCAGCAGACAGAAGCACTGGGGAATGTGATGTATTGGAGTCATAGACGTTGGAATTCCCCAGAGACAAATGTTTATATTATTCGAGATTTTATAAATTATCTTGTTTACTTACTTAAAACACAACTAATTTTCTATTTAAATGCTCATTGAGATACAGAATCATAGAATCTGTATAGAAATGATAAAAATAATAGAAAGCAAACCATAACTCTAAAAACCAATGGTAATAACACCCCATCCCAATTAAAAATAGTTCATAGCAGAACATTCAAAAACTTCTGGGGGAAAAGTAAAGCTTAGACCATAAAGCTTACACCTAGCAGGCATAATTAATATTATGCCTGTGTATATACACCTTCAAGTTGCCTGTCAATTTATGCCAACCCCAAGAATTTCATGAGGTTTTCTTAAGCAAAGAATACTTAAAGGTGGTTTTGTTAATTCCTTCCTCTAAAACAGTGGTTCCCGACTTGTGCTCCATGGATTTAGCCCCTGTCCTAAAATATAGCCTAGAACATCTGATAATCATTGGCAGTTTCCCATCCAAGTACTACACTATTCCATAATCTTAGTCCCAGAACAGACGGGCAAAATGATGTGGCCACTTTGGAGGTGTGGTGTTCAAATGATGCATGCCTTCAATGAGGCCCAAGGCTCCTGGCAGCGTGGGTTGGGTCCTGTGGCCACCACCTGCTTTGGAGTCCTGACCCGCTTGTGGCTGGAGTGGTCTCGGGCTGCTCTTTCATTTCCGTCTCCTTGAGCCATTTGTTTTATACAAAAATGTTGAGGAGTAACCCGGAATAATTTTTTTGTGTGGTAGATTAAATGAATGCCTCTCAGTGCCATTGCTCATCAGAAATTTTGAGGGCTCAGAATACTTTTATTCTAAGTGTATGTCTTTTCACCTGGCTTTCCTTGAGTCAGGATAAAGGGTAGCAATAGTGTCTTCCTCTACTATCAATTTGATTTCTGTTATCTATTTATCAATTGACTCAACTGATCAACTTCAGTTGGGACTAGCAGTTGTATATAGGTCTCTTGAGTTCTTTTCTCAGAGTCCCCTGTCACTGCAGTGTGGTACTATTCTTTGTTATTTATTAATACTTTCCATATTTCCTTTCTTCGTTCCCTTCTTTCTCCTTCTAAGTTTTCACTGAAAGAGAATGCCTGTGGAACTTTTTTCTTTCTTTCTTTGTGGCCATTACTTTCCACGTTTGGATGGAGCATTTTCACTGCAGTAGAATAAATACAGTGGGCTCTCCATATTTTCAGGGATTCACACACACACCCCAACAGATGCCAAAAACCACAGATGATCACACCCCATTCAGCTTGGCGATCCACAGGTGGTAAAAATGGTAGATTAGAAGGCCGCCAATACAGAGGGCCCACTGTATGTGGCCTTCCACACAAACTGATGAATGGAGCCACCATTTTAATATAGTTTCCCAACAGACTTTTGTGAAAAACAGCAGCATAAAAATAATTCCATCAGAAGTTTTTAGTAGGAAAGTTACTTAAATTTTGCAGTCTTTTTTTTCAAGGTAGGAACATGCATAAATACTTTTTCCTTTAATATGTTGTTCTTTGTTTAATTCTCTTTCACCCTGATTGCTTAAGTACTCCTCACAACTAACCATTTTCCTTGTTCTGAACCACATTCATTCCTGTCAATATAAAGATCAGTTGATCATTATGTTGTAATTTATTCTTTCTGTATAATAGCCTGAAGTGTATTAAGCAGTGAGCCTGCCAACTTGCTTTGTGTTAGTTAATTCACATACTTTGTCTTTCCTCTACTATGTACTTCAAGATTTTTCCTAGATTTTCTGCTGACATCCCATAATTTCAGAATGCTGATATTCAACTGTCTTCAAATTGTCATGCGTGTCACATTTTTTTCAATATCATAACTCCAGCTTTTGTAGTATATGCATTTGATATGCATTTGGGGATTATAAGAGTCACAGGAGCATTTCTGAATCTAAGGGCCCGGTAGGATAAAATATACAACTACTTGAGAGTCAGGAATGATCTTGTGTCCAGTCTGGCAAGCTGTGAATGTTTAAAAATGAATCAAACCTTTGTGATTTTTGTTCCCCCATTCTTTCGATTTCTAAAAAACTGATTAGGAATTGCATTTTTTAAAATTTATTTCAAGGTCATGAAACTAGATGGTTAAGTAGAGTGCTGCCCTTAGGAACTGTTGAGGTACTTAGGAAAGATGGCGAATTATTCCCTCTTTGTTTGTTCATGTTCAGCAGACTCCTCCCTTAGTCAAAAGTCTAAGTAATAAAGGAGAGCATGAGAGTGCTTGTGGAAAATGAAAGCAGGGTGTATGTCCAATTCTCCCCTCACCCATTCTAGAAGCACATCCTCCAACCTAGTGTGTGTAGTATGCATTCCACATAACATTTAGAGTAGCAAATGGAGGGCAGACTTAAAACAGTTGAAAGCATTGTTACTCAAAAGTGCTGGTCCACAGACTGGTGCCAGTCCAGGAGCCATTGACTGTCAACCCATGCAAACTTTCAGGAAAATAAAGTATGTAATAATATGACACAAATATTGCACCAGTACCTGGCACACAGGAGAAATTAATTGACAGCCCTACAGTGTCAGATAAGTTGAGAAGGATCACAAAGTAGATGACCTCTGTCAGTGTATGGAAGTTTGAGGAACTACTATCTAGTTTTTCTCAGATGTACAAACTAATATCTTCCCTCCCTCTCTCTTGACCACCTGTCTCTGTGACCTGAACACTTGGCCTCTCTGCACAAAACAAACCTAAATTGGATTATTTTATTTTTTTTTGTAATGGAGGGGGGAAAACTGTAGATGTGCCCATTTGTAATGACCTCTAAATCTGCCTTGTGGCTTCTCATACTTGGGTCAAAACAATTTTACTTTTGTCACATCACGGTGCATGATCTTGGCTTATTCTCTCTATTAATGAAAATGAAGAAATACATTTGATAGACCATTCAAATGAAATAGCCAGGTGAAGGTAAGGACAATCACTTGATTCAAAAATAGCTGCATCCCACAATAGATATTGCAAGAACCATCGTCACAAGTCCTTAAAAATGCCTTAGTGATAAAATGTGTTCCTCATGTCATTACGAAAATATCATTCTAGATAGAGGATAATTGTTATATTTTTCCAGCTCCCTTTTCATTTTTTCTTTCAAAATTTGAACCCAAAATTGTGGTTGCTGTAGCAAATTATTTTGACCAGAATGTGATTACATGTCTTCTACATCTGGCATCTCACAGTCTGATTTCCATCTAATTGTACATCTACCATATATATGTGCAGTTGATGCAGTGAAACCATTGCCATATTTTGAAATATGGCACTGCAATTAGTATTGTTAAGGTGAAAAACTAATAAAGCCATTGATAACCAAATGAAGCCAATAATCTCTGCCACTAATAATCAATAGTTCAGCCATAGTGAGAAATAGAGCCAAAGGAAAAACTTGTAAATATATAATAAATAATAAATAAATCTTTATTTCTAGCCCGCTCCTCTGTAGAGCACAATCAGAGCGGGGTACAGCAAATTAAAACATACAGATTAAAATACATCATCAACTCATTCCCAACCACCCATCCTTAAAAAATAAATTAAATTAGTAATAATTTAAAACCATAACAACATTAAAAACATAATACATCCTCATAGATCTTGGATGAGGGTAAAAATAGCACCAAGCAAGGGGTCAAAATAGGTCCCGTTTCGGAGCCGGGAACTAGGAGGTTTCAGGGAAGGCCTGCCGGAAGAGATGCGTCTTCAGAGCTTTTTTAAAGCAGTCAAGAGATGTTATAAGACGCATCTCATCCGGCAGTCCATTCCACAGCTTGGGTGCGGTAGCTGAAAAAGTTCTCTGGGAGGTCTGCGACAGCCGAGTTTTCACAGGCTGTAGCAGGTTCCTCCCAGAGGATCGGAGCGTGCGGGGGGGTTCATATGGGGAGAGGCGGTCCCTAAGATAAGATGGACCCAAGCCATGTAGGGCTTTAAAAGTTAGGACCAATACCTTGTACTGCGCCCGGAAACTAATCGGCAGCCAGTGGAGAGCCTTGAGCACCGGTGTTATGTGCTCTCTCCTTGGTGTTCCAGTTACAAGCCTGGCTGCCATATTTTGGACCAGTTGAAGTTTCCGAGTTAAGCACAAAGGTAGCCTCATGTAGAGCGCATTACAGAAGTCCAGGCGTGAGGTTACCAGAGCATGTACCACAGCTTCCAGGTCCCTCATGTCCAGGAAAGGGCGCAGCTGGCGTATCAGCCGAAGCTGATAACATGCACTCCTGACCGTCGCATTCACCTGACAAGTCATGTGAAGCGACGAATCTAGGAGTACCCCCAGGCTGCGAACACAGTCCTTAGAGGAGAGTGTGACTCCATCCAGGACTGGAGACTGTATTCCCAAGCCTGGTTTCGGGCCTGTGACTGTTAGTACCTCCGTTTTGTCTGGATTCAGTTTCAATTTGTTTTCCCTCATCCAATCCATTACCGCCGCAAGACAGACATTAAGAGGAGAGACGCCATCTGAAGTCTGTGCTGATGATCTGGTCATGGAGAGATATATCTGAGTGTCATCAGCGTACTGAAGACACTGAGCTCCATGCCTCCGAATGACCTCACCCAGCGGCTTCATATAAATGTTAAATAGCATCGGGGACAGGATGGCACCCTGAGGGACACCACAATTAAGCTCGATTTTTGAAGAGCAACTGTCCCCGAGCCTCACCCTTTGGGATCTGCCGGAGAGGAAGGACCGGAACCATCGAAGAACGGTGCCTCCAATCCCTACCTCCCTCAGCCGATCCAAAAGGATGGAATGGTCTATAGTATCAAAGGCCGCGGAGAGATCCAAGAGCACCAGCAGGGTCACACTGCCCCTGTCAATACTCAAGCGGAGGTCATCAGCCAGTGCGACCATGGCAGTCTCAACTCCATGACCTGCCCTGAAGCCGGTTTGAAATGGATTGAGATAATCGGTTTCATCCAAGACGGCTTGGAGTTGGAAGGCAACTGCTCTCTCGATCACCTTGCTCAAAAATGGGAGCAAGGATACTGGTCTGTAGTTGTTCCTGTCCAGGGGATCAAGGGAAGGTTTCTTCAGGAGAGGCTTCTTCAACAGCCGCCTCCTTCAGACACGATGGAACAGTGCCTTCCCTGAGGGACGCATTGATCACATCCCGAAGGAATGTCCTCAATGCGCCCCCTCCCTGAACGACCAGCCAAGATGGACATGGATCGAGGGAGCATGTCGTCTTCCGGGTACTGCCAAGGAGCTTGTCCACGTCATCGGTACTCACCGATTGAAACTCATCCAGTAAACTGACAGCAACGGAGTTGCTGGACACCTCACCAGTGGATTCTGACAGAACATTGGCGTCCAAGTCGTTTCTTATCCGAGAGATTTTATCTGCAAAGTAGATGTTAAACGCGTCACAGCAGGCTGTTGTCGGGTCAAGTAGGGGATTCGGCGCAGGGGGAACCTGCGTCAGTTCCCCCACTACCCTAAACAGCTCAGCTGAACGGGACTCCGCAGACGCAATACGTGCAGAGCAGAAGGATCTCCGTGCTGCACGTAAAGCCTCCCGATAGGCGCGAAGGTGCTGCTTATGGCGAGTTCTGTCGGATATGAGGCGAGTTTTCCGCCACTTGCGCTCTAGTCGTCGTCCAACCCGCTTCATCTCCCTGAGTTCATCTGTGAACCAGGGTTTGCGGTTGGGAGCGGGCTGGAGAGGACGCTCGGGAGCGATCGCGTCGATAGCCTTGGGAAGATCGGTGTTCCAAGTGTTCACCAAGGTTTCGACTGAATCACTGGCGTTACCAACCATTAGACCCTCTAAGGCCTTCTGGAAACCAATTGGATCCATAAGCCTTCGAGGGCGGACCATTTTAATGGGTCCGCCACCCCCGGGGGGACGGAAAGCGGCTTGTAGTTCCATCTTGATCAGGAAATGATCCGTCCACGACAGTGCGGAGGTTTTGGTTACCTCCGCCCACGGATACTCCTGTTCCGTACTAAAAATCCCATCAAGTGTGTGACCTGCACAATGGGTAGGCCCAGTGACCAATTGGGATAGGTTCATGGCTGTCATGGATTCCATGAACTCCCGAGCTGCTCCAGATAAATCAGAAGGGCTGGTCTCCAGAGAGATATTGAAGTCACCCAAGACCAAAAGTCTGGGGGACTCCAGCAGCAACTCGGAGACCAGCTGAGTCAGCTCGGTCAGGGAGTCCGTTAAGCAACGGGGTGGCCGGTAAACCAACAGAATCCCCAAACTATCCCTGGTCTTCAGGCTAAGGTACACACACTCGATGTGGACTGTTTTCCGGACAGGTTTCCTAATCAGAGTTAGATTAGTTTTATGGACTATAGCCACACCGCCCCCCCCGCCCACTTTCCCTTATCTGCTCACTGACCGTGTAACCCGCTGGGAGAGCCTGCGCCCACATAGCAGCGCTGGCATCTCCCAGCCACGTCTCGGTGAAGCATGCCAGGTCGGCCCGTTCATCCACAAGGAGATCGTGGATGATATGGGTTTTACCTTTGGCCGACCTGACATTGCAGAGGAGCAGATTAAGGGACTGTGGAACAGTTGGTGCGCTCTCCAACTTATCCTGGGAAACAGAGTGGACTGAAGAAGGGACAGATACTAAACATCGATCCCTTCTTCTTTTGTAACATGTCTCCACTCTGTTGTCCTTTTGAATCTGGCTTGTAGCCCCCACCTTAGGAGGGAAGAAGAAAACTAAGCATGAATTTGTCTTCACAGAGAAAGACGGGCCTCCCTGAAGGTCGCTGTAGCTAGCAAGCTGATAAGGTTTCTACTACAAAGACATTCTTTGATGTTGCAAGTCAGGCCAGAAGAGCCTGCCAGTTAGAACAATAATACAGATATATATATGGATGAATGCTAAACTACGCATGCTCAATGAATATTTTGTGGGTTAATAAAAACTGTTTACGCCATGTTTGGGGGATTCAGTCAAGGAATTGACTTTTGGCTGAAGCTCTGCATGCAGACTGAGACTGTTTGGAATAAAATTAGTCTGATTGGAAATCTTCACAAATGCCTGATTTGCATAATTGGTTGTGAATGGGTTAATTGACCCTTTGTTTACCTTAACAGTATTATAGGTGTTTCAACATACATTGCAGTAAATTTTCCAAGTGGTGATATTAAAATTTTCAGTGTGTTCACAAGACTAATCTGTGGTAAAGACTGGAAAATTCAATTTGGGGCAGTTTCATATCATCACATCACCCTGTTGAAGGGTTAGTGTAAAAAAACTATCATGAAGGAAGATATTTTAGTCAAGCTTTGCTGTGTTGTTGTTGTTTTTAATGCTTAACTTATACCATAATCTTTAGATAGTTGTGGGTGCCATAAATAAATCCTAATAAATTAGATATGTACTGTGCAATCACTGGGAACTCATCAGGAGATACGCCAGACCCCATTAACTGGCTGCCTTTTTGCTTAGAAAAATTTCCCACCCAACCTGGGTTTAGAGATTACATTGGATCACTTGGGAAGATTTGGCCTCTCTGGATTAACTGCCTATTTTATATTTCAGGCAGCAAGGTGCAACTGTAATTCAGGCGCACTTGGCTAGTTCAAACAGAGTGGTTTTTGTTTGCAATTCTTTGTGTCTGTCTTTGCAAGCTAAACTGTGATACTCTTGTGTATCCCTGCTTTTGTTTCATTTTCAAACTGTAGAGGAGTATGTGTTGCACTCTTTATCCATGTGACTTTTTTATTGTTGTTGTTGTTGAATGCTAGACTCTGGTGTCTTTCCAGTTAAGCTCTGTGTATCTTTTGTCTCTGAAAATCAATAGAGAATAATAATAATAATAATAATAATAATAATAATTTTTGAAGTAGTTTTCGGTGGTACCTTCTACATAAAAAGCCTTTTATGCTTCCTGTTGAAGAGGAGGTTTCTGGGGAGGCTAGATTGAGAAACACAAAATTGCTAAGGCTCTTAATAAGCTTTGTTGCTTTTTGGGGTTTCTTTAGGAATATCTGTAGAAAATTGTTGATCCCCACCACAGCATCTTAACTTTTGAACACTGAAGCCAGATTCCAGCCCATTGTGGTGCAACCATGCTGTTGAATTCTGAGCTGGAAAAGTGGAGTCTGTGGATATCAGGAAAAGATGTTTAGCTTACTCTTTAGAAATGTATCAGGGAAAGTTTCACAGGATATCAGGGAAAGATGTTTAGCTCCAATATCTCAATAGCCCTGTTTCATTTTGTATGTTGGGCTGGCCCTTCATAGATGGGCAAAAGAGAGGACAAGACCAATGCTAGAAGCCCTGCAGAGTCAGAAAGGATTGTGCAAATTATTAATATGTAAATTAGACATAGAAAATTAATATGGATGAAGCATGGTGTATTCAGCAGATTCTTTATCTTTGTAGTTTGGAGGCTTTGACCTTGTGTCACAACATCGATTGCTAACATCAGATAGAAACAAAGGGGATACAGTATAAGAAAATGGTGTGCTGAATAGGGGAGGGAGAATTTGGATGGTGAAGTGCTGGATAGGGGAAGGAGAATTTGGATGGTGAATTATAGAGGAGGCAATATAGAAAGATGACCTTTCCTGGCTCTGATACCATAGACTTGTTATATCTTGAAATCTTTGGTTTTACTGTGTCACTTTTCAAAATTTACTTCTATGCAGTGAGAGCAGCAAAGATTATGTAAGCCTTCTTGAAAGAAGCCTTTCTGGTCTCAGATATTTGAAGGAAGTTTTAATTATCTGGTGACAGAAGCTAGTGACTTTGCATAGGTTTAGAAACATTCCTTTTTGCTAGTTAAAAAAAATCATGTCTGATCAGTTTACAATAATATATATGATAGTATAGGTGTTCTTCTTACACTTTGGTCCTCCCCTGATCCTAAATAGAGAACAAAGCCACATCTTCTAAAGTACCCAAACTGGTGTTCTCCCAATCTTTGTCATGAATTGGAACTCCCATTTTTGCAACCAAAATGACCATTGTATAGGCTAACAGATCTAGACAGCTCTAGGTTTGGAAAGCTGTTCATAAAGGTTACTGGATAAAAAGAATGAAAAGCTTTCCTCTACAAAAGGAGGAAAATGCCATCCTAGCTATGTACTCCTGCCCACTAAAAATGAGAAGACCTCTGTAATGGTCTGAATTTTCAGAGGAACATTGACAAATGAAATTATTTGGCCTTCTTATGTTGGACATTTACCGTAGTCTGTATGGTATATTATATAGAATAGTATTGTACTGTATTATACATTATTGTGTGTGTGTGAGAGAGAGAGAGAGAGAGAGTTATAGTACAAGATAATATTATTTCTTGTACCTGGTGCTTTTCTTTACTAGTTTCCATATTGATAAGGGCAGTATCTAGCAGGAACAAGCATATCCCCTTTTTCTGTGCTGAATAAATTAGACATGGGCCCATAAAGAAAGTTCAGATCTTCTGTTCCCAACCTGTGAACCTCATTGTAGATTCTTAAAAGTGGTCTCTGGCTGGATATAAATCCCACGTCATGGGAAGCATCTCTGTTTCTTGGTCTTAAGGGAGAATAACTGGCTATTTGTCTAGAAGATTTTGTGGCCCAGGAGCATGAGGAATCCTCTATATCCCTATATCACTATATGCTCAGCTATGTCTGTTTCCATTGGCTGAAAGGACATGTGAGAACTTTCTTTCTTACTTTCTGTACCACATTTGTTACCATCTGTGTGTCATCAGTAAAGCTGTACTTTTGTGGTATCAATGGCTTTGCTTTATTTCATCAAATCCCCAAATATTGTTTAGTTGGGACCTGAGTGGATGAGGACCTTCAGCATATGACAGTCTTTCTGCAGCCTCCAGTTTAAGTGCTATGAAGTACAGCACCTAACTATAGTCTGTAAAAGCACAAGTCTACCTTTATTCATCTGGAGTAATGTTCCTCATCACATAACTGTCTAGGTTAAAAAGTTTACTAAAGCTGAACTGTTTGGTAAGAAAATATCTAATAGTCTCTGATTTGGTTTAAACATCTTCAAACAAAGATCATATCATGTTTCCCTGAAAATAAGACAATGTCTTATATTATTTTTTGTTCCCAAAGATGTATGAGGTCTTATTTTCAGGGGATGTCTTATTTTTCCATGAAGAAGAATTCACATTTATTGTTGAACAAAAAAATAATAATTTTTAGCATATATTGTATATACATTTATATACAAAAACATTTCCAGGTCTTACTTTCGGGGGAGGCCTTATATTTAGCAATTCAGCAAAACCTCTACTAGCTCTTATTTTCTGAGGCTGTCTTATTTTCAGGGAAACAGGGTATGCGAACAAACGAAATTCTAATATTTTAAGAATCCTTTAAATGGTGTTCTGGCACTTTCTCTGCATATTTGCCTGTTTTGATTGCAGTTCACATTTAACAGAGAACAGTACCTCATCCCTTAGATTTTGAGAAAATGAGTTCAGCTTGGTAGTTGTTTGTTAAAAGATTTCTGGAGCATTCTGGGTTTTTCTATAATGCAAGCCTCTTAATGGGCTGAGGCATACTTGTCTGTGAGAGAATTACCTTTTTCTCCTCCTATTTTTTTAAACTGTTCATCACAGTGATACTTTCATCTTATAATAGAGCAGTAAGCTACGGCAGGGTGTACATTGCTCATTTTCTCCATGCCTCAGGTACCTTCAACTGCCTGGGAGCATTTCTGGCAGCTTCCTAATGTGCACCCTGGCATGGATTGGTGCAATTACTTTGGCTTGTTAATTTTACATTCATTTGTTCCTCGTAGTCTTTTAATAATCATATCTGCTGTTGGAAGAGCAGAACAACATGGGGAAATGTGCAGTGAAAAATACTTGCCAAATATTTGAACTGTCTTCATTGCTAAAGGGTGCGTGCAAAAATACACTGAGTATCTGTAGAATAGCCTGTTGCTTTCTGTATAGATAAACAGTGCCCTATCCTGCTCTGGCAGATCACCAGCTGAGGAATCTGTGCTCTGTGCTCACTGGCTGGAGTTTTCAACATGGAAAACTGGTTTCCTGTTGCTGGAATGTTTCCCCATTATGTACCACTAACATGATTCTCTGTTGTTCTTTCTTGCAGAAAACCAGATCCCCTCTGGCTTTCCCACCATAGACATGGGCCCACAGCTCAAGGTAGTAGAAAAGGCCCGTACTGCTACAATGCTTTGTGCTGCCAGCGGCAACCCTGACCCTGAAATCTCCTGGTTCAAAGACTTCCTTCCTGTGGACACAGCTGCTAGCAATGGGAGAATCAAGCAGCTCCGTTCAGGTAAAAGGCTTTTCATTTTGCAAACTGCTCAGGCTTTCTCTGCTATGTAAGGTATCAACTCCATTGGGGGGTTTCTGCTTCTGCAAAACTGAAACGCATCTTGCTAGTTGTACAACTTAGCAAAGAACCAGGCTGAAGAAAACAAAGGTGATGATTCATGAATAAAGAGTGTACTCAGTTGGTTCAATGGCAAAAATAATTAATAACTCCCATTCAGTTTTGAAAATATTCTGAAATTACTTTTAACCAGATTTTGGAATGAAATGCCAAAAAAACCTATCAGATGAGCTGCCAGGGTACACTGACACCAGCTGCTGAAGTTGAAATGTACAATTCCATGTGCTGTCCCCCCACCCCACCATCTCTGTAATGTGATGGTACATTGGACTTGACAACCTGTTGGACATGAATCATGGAAAACTAAGTTGAAATCCCTTTGAAATCTCATATCAATCATGAACTGAAGTTATTTCAAGGATGAGTAATATCAGGATTGTACAGCACTTAGCACATTAAAATATGTAATATATAAATCATAAATAATTTAAATATATTAGTCTGGCTTCTTATTACTCGGAGGGGAATTACACATTTCAAGGATTCCATTATGCTCTCCTGAAGTGGATCCCCTTAGTAATAAAAAGCTCTTGATGTAAAACTTCAGCTTTTACAGGGTTCTTTGGTGTCCCACTGTGACTGATTGATGTTTTGACTAGAGTATATGCTTCATTCAGTGAAGCCTATATACCCATAAACCCACCTGCAATTACAACTAGCATCCACAACGACTGCTTCATATGCCTTGCAAGTAATGTAAAGTATGTGAGAGTAGTAGTCTGGCTCTCAGGTTGGTATGCAGCAGAGTTTGCCTGAGTTTATAATTAGCACCATACTGACATGTGTTAGACCTCAGTCTTGCACTTGGCTCTCCCCATATAGAGCAGTGAAGGCTAATTACACTGATACATTTACAGCTTATGTAATTTCACAGTGACCTTTAGCTTAATCTTGAGATGCTTACACTGAAAGAAAATATCACCCTTGTTAATTTGACATGAAAGGCACTATGCATGCAACACTAGGGAAATGCATCCATGGATGCTTTCCCTCCTACTTACTAAATCAGTATCTGCATCTAGGAGGATTGTAGGAGAGCAGGGCAAGCCTGAGGCAAATGCTGGATTCTCAACAACATTCATATCATGTGCATTAGGTTGCTGCTGAGCAAGCTTGTGGGGTGAAAACTGAGTTTAAAAACAAAACATGTTCAGCACTGCCATCACAGCCAGAGTTTACATTGCTGTATTTTCCCCCTTTTTGCAAGCAGTGTCTCAAATCTCAGTCATAGATCCCCTTGGTTGTAGACTATATGTGAGTTTCCAGGAGCAGAAATCAATGTGTAACAAATCTGCTGCAGACCTGAGACCTCCATATATACTATGCTCAGAAGAGAGATACAGTACAAGGTCATTATTTGTAGAGATGAAGAATTCATAGCAAATTTAATGTAAGCATCTGGATCCTAATCACTTTTAATGATGAACTAAGTCTCATTAATTTCAAGGAACGTCACTTTCAGAGAGATGTGAATAGGAATATAGTCACAGAGTCTAATAGTGCCTTTTTCTTATAAAAATGGAGAATTTTTAAAGTCAGGACTGTATGAAACAGGCATATTGCTTCTACTGAGCTGTGTTAGAGTTCAGCCTTTCCAAACCCCTTGTTTGTTTCTTTCCATAAATACCCTGTTTCCCCAAAAATAAGACATCCTCAGAAAATAAGACCTAGTAGAGGTTTTGCTGAATTGCTAAATATAAGGCCTCCCCCGAAAGTACGTAAGACCTAGCAAAGCATTTGTGTGTGTGTGTATGTATGTATATATGGAAAAATAAGACATCCTATGAAAATAAGACCTAGCACATCTTTGGGAGCAAAACATAATATAAGACAGTGTCTTATTTTTGGGGAAACACGGTAGTCCCAGGGAAAGGTGGGATAGTAAATAAATATTTCCCAAAAGAGATAAAGTTCTTTCTTTAACTTGTAGCATCAACAATATTTCCACTGCTGTATGAAATGGGAGTGAATAGGGCCTGTGACACCATTGAATAGTAATTCAGCTTCCCTACCGCCAGTCACTTTTATGTGGCATTTTATATTTTAGAAAGCTGTTTATGTATTTCATTGGGGGGGGGGGGCTTCTTTAGGGGCCAAGCTCCTTTGCATCAAGGCCTAGAGCACTCATGTATGTTTTTAGCACAGAAAAAGTATCAGTACTTGCAAAGTCCTTTCCTCTCATAAAATGTTAACTTTCTTCATGAAAATAGGAAAGATTATACCAGATGTGCCCTTCTTGTCTAGCATGAACAACAAGCTTATCCTGTTGCAGGCTTTATTGTTGTAAAACAAAGTAACAAATAAATTACTTAATAGTAGCAGATCTGTCCCTTCCATGTGAGCAGGAGATTGAACAACTGCTATTGGGTTGTGTGTAGAAGCAAATTCAAATTTTAAATATATGTTTAATAAACCTTTAGTCATACTTCTTACACTTAGTTTTATGAAAATATTGCACTGTTATAACTCCCATCTCTTCCTCTGTAGCCCTGTATTGATTTTACAGGGCTGAATAGGTGAATTTGTGAAGAAGTCCAGCTGCAATTGCTTGCAAAATAAAATTGTTACAAATGATTTATAATAAAATATGAAACTGTCTTCAGACAAGTCAGTATAAGAAAGAGCAGTTTGATTTAACTGGACAAAGTTTATTTCATGCTGTACAGCTTGAATTGCAACTTAAAATACAACCTAAATTGGGTTAAAGATGGATGAAATCAAGTAGTTGGGACATTTAAAAGAATACATATATGACACAGTGTAAAAGTTTTATCTCAACCCTGTTAGACCTTAGTTTCAAAATGTAACATAGTTGTAGTAGGATTATGTTAGGTGTACAATATGCCACTCTGTTTTCCACTTTATTGCCTGTTCTTCAAGCCAAGACAAAAATAGCTAGGAAGAGAGAACTGTAAGAGTTTTGGCAACGTTGTCCCTCTGTTCCCATTTGATTGCCCTTGTAAAAGCTTTAGTGTTGTTAATTGTTTTTATTTCTGCAGTGCCTCTCCCCCACTTGGTGTTCAAGCTACTATTCATAAAATAATGCTGTCAAACACAATAAAAGCTTATTAAAGTTTAACTGATATTATTGTGGAGAAAGATGTGGCAATCAATGTGCAGATCAATGTAATGATGTTAGTTAACATCCAAAACATGGAGGAGGCAGTTACACTCAGTTGAAAAGTTGTCAAACTGAGAATAAGTACACATACTGAAGTTAAAACAAGAAAAATGGGATTATTTATTTGATTAAAAGATAGAAAAATATTGACCATTATAAAGTGAGATGCAAATGAGACTTTTTCTAGTATTTGTAGGCCCGTTCACTTTTTCCATTTTGCAAGCCAAGAAACAAACCAGGAAATCTTACCATTCCGTCTGAACTAGGAATCTGTAGCTTACATCTTACAATCAAGCCATGATATTAAACCATGTTTAGGACAAAACAGGAAATAATGGTTTGTAGTTCATTTCCTGAATGCCAACAGCAGAGTATGCCTTCTTTAATATCTTCCCACAATGTATTGCCTCCACTGGGACATCACAGAGGAGGATCCCTCCAGCAGACTTTAGTCCTTAGGGAGGTGTGTATAGGGAGAAGTGTTTCTCCTATATATTGAGGTCCCAAGCCATATATTCAGGGCACTGAGTGTCCTCAGGAGCACCTTCAGTTCAAACTAGATAAATAAAGGAACAAAACTATTATTATATTATTTCTATGCATAGTTTCTGTCAGCAGTCTAGCAGCAAGATGCAAGAGGACCAAGAAAGTAGCACTTCCATCTGTCACCTAGAAAATCAGGGCAACTTTTTCATTACTGCACACACTGGCTAAATCCAGACTGAAATGGACTCAGATCATCAATTTACCTTTAAAATGTCTGATGTTGCCCAGCTACCACATACTCAAGCACCTTGACCAAAAAGGGGACATTAGCAATGGAATGATTGGGCCTTTGTGAATAATCCCATAGACTCTGGTAATCTTGTGGAATAGCACAAATGTTGAAGGGAAAGGCAGAATTATGCAGGCTTGTTCTGAGTAACAGTGCTAATACAGTAGTATCATGAAGGCTGGAGGGCTGCTTTCAATCTGGTTAGTTGCCCATTTGACTCTAGAGCAGTGGCCCCCAAACTCTGCTCTTTAAGGGATTTTGAACTTCAGCTCCCAGAATCCCAGACTATTGGCCAACGTGGCTGAGGCTTCTGGGAGCTGAAGTCCAAAATCTCTTAAAGAGCACCGTTTGGGGACAATTGCTCTAGAGCTTTAGATACCAGTATTCTCTCCAATGGTATTATGTCCATAGCCATCCTATGAGGAAAACTAAGTCTCCTGCTATTTCTATAAATTATTGGGCTGCAATATAAACAGTATTATTACATTCAAGGCTATGCAGCATGCCTTATTCTTGAAATTGGTTCAGACCCAGAATAAATGTTCATTCTTTCCTGCAGTATAATATAATATAATAGCTTTCAGTAACTATAGAACTGGATGTCACATGGACACAGGAAGCTGCCTTATATCAAATCAGGCCATTGGTTCATATAGCTCAATATTGTCAAGATTGACTTCCTGTGACTCTCTGAGTTTCTCTCAGCCCAAACTGGAAATGCTAGAGATTGAACTTGAGAACATCTGAATGCAAAGGATATGCTGCGACATATGCTCCTCTTAATAAATCTGTTACTGGATAGAATTTCAAATGAACTTGTCTCTAGAGCAAGACAAAGTTTGGCCTTCAGAACTCTGGTCCATACTGAAAGTAAACTGCATTGAAATAATGACCAGGAAAAATGTTATGAGTTCTCTTTTTGTGACATAAAGCTCACAGTTTTGTTTAGTGATGCTGACCACCATCAGGGAGCCTTCTGGAGAATTCCATTTTAGTTATTCTAGTATTACATAGGCAAATGCCTATGCATTTCAGCATTCCCAGGGAAACTTTGTTTCATTGTTTCAGAGCTCTGATTCTGGCAAGAAAAATCTTAATGCTGAAAGATCTAAAGATTGAGTTTTAATGCAAAAGAAAGATGAGTTAGCTACACTTTAGGGAATCCATTCTTTGTGTGTGCTGTGTTTTTTAGCTTTGCATAGACTATTTCCTATAAAGTATATTCAGTTACTATGTGGGCACACTTAAAATTAGCTTCAGATCTGCTTGGCAGTAGTGTAAAACAGTGCTGTTTCAGCTAGCCAGGAAGTTAACAGGATTCCTGAGCTCTATGGTAGAGAGGTTTACTGTCTATTAACTAAAAAGATGGGAGTGGGTATGTTAGTCAGGACTGCAGATTTTTAATTATAGCAATAATTGGGAGACTGGGTAGAAAAGTGAGCACTCAGCAAATTTTTCTATTGGGCATGAAGCAATAACCTTCTTCCTGTCAGTATAGTCTGTGAGCCATGCAGGCCTCCACAATGAGAATTGCTCTGTCAAGGGGAAGGGAATGGTCGTTAGAAAAACAGATAAATAGGAAGCAGATTTATTGTGGCAGAGATTACATTACCCATGACTGTAGCAATGGCGTGAACCTTCCTGATGCTTCAGTCATCTGTGGACAAAAGCATCAGCAAATATAAACCAACCATAAAGTGAAAGTGGAGTAATGTCATCTTGGCTGTGGAAAATGCTAAACGAGGCAGCTGGAACTGCTTCTTCTGATTAAAAGCTAGGGCTACCGCCTGAAGGAACAGGCACTAGGAGAGAGTGAAAGAGATAACAAGTGTAAATATTTTAATTACTCTTTAAGAGGCAAGTTAAACATGTTTAAAATCTGCCTTCTTTGTATTTACAGAAACTCTTTGAGTGTCTTTCTTTGTTTCCCATTGGGTGATCAGTGCTGTGGATAATGGAATGTGGGGAGCAGTTAATCTCAGATACACAGCAC
Source organism: Urosaurus nigricauda (assembly GCA_034509955.1). NCBI lineage: Eukaryota > Metazoa > Chordata > Lepidosauria > Squamata > Phrynosomatidae > Urosaurus > Urosaurus nigricauda. Next base: position 68,453,308 of record JAOEGL010000004.1, read on the forward strand.
TCGTATGCTTACTGGTATTTATTGATCAATACACGGAACATGATTTGACGCTCTGTGTCCTGTTTAACCCTCTCTTTCTGTCTGTTTAAACTCCCCAGTTTTCTTTGGTAAGTGCTTGGTGTTCAGATGTGCAAAATCTGCATCAGACCAACACATACCATGAACTGCCTACAAATTAGGTCTGCATGACTCTCCCTGCCCTTACTAACAGCCTTCATTTGCACAAAATAAGACCAAGGGGACAAAACTGGGGATCAAAAGGGTTTGCTGTCAGATTACATACACAGGTCTCACTCTGCACAGCTGGACCATTCTAACAATGAGGCCCAGGACTGAGCAAACCCTTGTATGTAACTGTGCTTCTGCTTGATGCTTTGGAGCTGTTAGCTTCATTATCGAGCCCTCCTTATAAGATGCTCTCATAGCATGTGAAAATACTTTCAGCTTCCTTATAAAGAGGGTAGAAATCACTTCCTCTGGACAATTACAAATTATGCAGAGCATGCCTGATGCTCCTTTGTACAAAATGAAAGCTAGAAGAAAGTTCTTTACATTTTTATTTGGAAATTCAGTGCTGCACAACAACTGTTTCTGGCCAGGGGGGAACCTAATATAGGATTTATCCACGTTACCCCTCCATTTTTTCACTCCACATTAAGTTTCAGTTACGTAATCAGCAGATTTTGTCCCCAATGGTCCATATAATTTTAAACAAAGAATGTCTCTCTCACCAACCACTGTATGCTTAGTTTTCTTTTCTTCCAACACCTACCCACCCACTCACCCACATACATGCTTACTCACAGTCCACTTTCACACCAATACTCCCACAGCCCCATCTTCTGGCAGAATAAAAGGGCACGGCATCTCCCAGTGGCTACTCCATCTCAGTGGCAGTGACTGCCAGAAGTTTTGCCTAGAAGCCAGCTTGAGCAGGACAAGCAACACCTTAATTCGAAAAATGGGGCCAGATTTGTGTGTTCTTAGTACCAGAGATCTTTACTAACCACCTGAGGGCATCACTCTGACTTGTTACTGCACATCCTTTTCTTTTTTCTTTTTTAATTACTATTCCTGTTTGCTAATACAGATTCTAGCTTTGAAAAACTTTCTACTTTTTGTTATAATTTTCTTCCTTTCCTCTTTGTACTAACGCTTCTCTCTAATCTTATTTGCATTCAAATTACCTCACCAGGTGGTACACCAATCAGAGGTAAGAATGCTGAACTGTGCCTCCAGTTGTCATGTCACTCCATTTCTTTTCTGCCATGTTGCCTCTCCAGCAGTATGACATCTCTAGCTATTCTATCACTCCAGATTCAATCAGCGCACTGTCTCACCTGCTGTCCCTTCCCATGTGTCCTTGTTTGTTGTTTATTTTTAGTGTGGCACCTTGTAGAATCATCCATTGCAGGTATGCACAGGTTAAAGGGGGTTATTCAACGGGCGGTTTGCAGAGTGGAAAATGATGTCTTTGTTCATGCCACAGACTGTTCTGAAGTCTTTGGTCTTTGGATTCAGTCACCCTCGGGGTACTGAGTCCCAGCGGGATTGAAATAGCCATTGTTTTGAAGAATGTAACATTTTCACAAGAGAAGAGCAACGTCTTTTCTACTCTACCGTTTCTGACAGGAATTGAAATGATAAAAAAGGAAAAGAATTTTTTGGAATTTTGGGCAATAAATGTGAGAGCTGAAAGTGCACTTTTCTTGTTCATTGGCTCTTCTATTCTGAAGACTGAGGGAGGAGATGTAAGAAATCAGCTCCACCCCTTCTGAAGCCTTACACGGACTCACAGTGCACCATAGCAGGAAGATTTGTTGTGAATAAATGAATCAGACACACATCTGGCTGGCTTAAATCTTCAGTTGTTCAACCCAACTCCAGTCTGACAGCTCTGCGTTCCCAGGCCTGCTAGTTTCAATGCTTGTAGATATGCTAGCAATTTTTCTACTCTAAACACTCAAAGTGGTCCTGGGAATTAATTTTAAGGTTGTAATGAGTACTATGTAGTTTGACTCTGATCTCTTGTGATTTCAGTTACTACTGTTGACTGACCCCTGAATTTCCTGATGAAGTTATTATCACCACTAAATTACACTCTCTCATTTGTCCAATACTCCCCCTTCTTTCCTTCCCTCTCCCTCTTCACTGAATCACTGCTGGAAGTTAATAATCCAGCTCTGTGGAACTGGTTCTGTTGCTGGGGGTTAATGTCTTCAGTTCTGATTAAATGATTTTGGAGCAAATGTGAGTTGCTGTTTCGAGTATGTTTGCATCAGTTGCCTGGGTGGAAAATCTGGGTCAGGGGAAAAACTGTAAACCTTGTTTTGCTACAAGTATGTTCTTTATCAGTCTTTTCTCTTTGGCTTGCTGAAAGACTGACACCTGTGATGTCACTATCGGTTTTTCCCCCAACTATTTCTCCACTTGTATCATGGTTTTTATAGTAAGATTATGGACTCTATGATAAATAGTGATGCATTTCATGAGCAGGTTGGGCCTTTTCCCTGCAAATATAACTGCCATGTGTTTCCTCCTATCAACATGTGAGGACATTAATGACTCAGCATCAGAACCATCCAGAAGTTGTACACATTCTTTCTGGGGAAAAAGACATATCTCTGTAATGAGAATCTTCCATCTCATAAAACATAAATCTCCCTATCTTAGTCCTAATGAGGTATTTTAAGAATGTACTTGACATTATTTAAAACATATGTGTCCCATTTGGATGTCAAAGATGACATTTCTGGAAGGGCCAGCATTCACCTCTTGGCACCTCACACAGGATTTCTGTCAGAGTGATGCCTTTTGTTAAATACGCAAACTACTGAGTCTCTAAAGATAACAGCCATGGTAGATAAAGACAGTTATGTGAAAAGGGAGTGTATGCTTTCATAGTGGCCTGCAAAGTCTTCACTGAGGTAAGTTTTTTGCATTTCTAGGATGTATTTGTTTAATCTGGAAATATATGAAGCTAATAAAATTTTCATTTTTTTTAATGGTTAGCTGGATGTTTGTTTTTAATAATTAATGGTTGATGAGCTACATGGATGTAGAATCTACATGAATGTTTCAAAAGAATGTCTCTGCCTGTTGAATGAATGAACGTGTAATGGGATGTTACACCAGGCAACTGGAGAAGCAGGAGTCAGATGTCTTTCTACTGAGACTAACTTTTCCTTTAGGCCTTACAGTCATAAGCAGGAATGCTGTCCAGAAGTCCTGTCATCTTTCTGAGAGTTTGTGTTCTCAAGACATGTTGTCACTGTTAACAATCCTCTTTGCTTTTCAGGTGAGACCCAGGCTGAAAGGCCAGGGTGAGTTTTGATAGACTGTTTAGAGATTCATGGGTTTCACTGGTAACTGGCAGGTTAGAGAAGAGGGTGAATGGATGGATGTTAAGTTTTGAAGGATGACTTAGGCTAAGGCTACAGTGAATTCCTCTTTAGGGGAAGTGATAGGCATCCCCTTAGCAAAGTTCATATCAAGTGTTCTGTGTCACCATAGAAATTGACATGAGTAGATATAACAGACAATGACCTGTCTTGAGCTGCTCTTTTCCTAGACATAAAAATCCAGGTATGTCTATATGTCTATAGAACTCTGATACTACAGATTTGCCATACCAGCTACTTGGGAAACAGTGGAGATATTAAATGAGAAACAGCACTTTAAATAACCATTCTTGGGAACTAACTTCTCTGTGCCTAAGAAATTTGGGAACTGCAAGCAACAGAAAGCAATTATATTTTTTGGCTGGATTTCACACACACACTTCCATATGAATTTCATACCTGCAAAACAGAAAGAAACTTATTTAAAACAAAAAAGCCTGAACATTGGCAGAGTAGTGCTGAGAAATCTTTTATCCAATATGTTTTGAAATTGCCAATTTCAAGCTGGGGCAATTTTTTCCCCCTTAGCACTCTTATAGGAGATTGCTACCTTTTGGCAGTCCTGCTCCTTGTGGGGCCTGCAAATCTCCATCTCTCTTTTCTGTATCTGGAGCAGACTGCAGACTTGCATAGAGGCCAGATGCATGAGATACCAAAAATAAGGCAAATCAGTTGGGAGCTGCATTCCTGCATTTTGCCAGAAACTGCCTTGTACAGTATATATCACAGAAGCTCAGCTTCTTTCCAGTCATGCCAGTCATTGAGTTCAGAGAGGAGATGATCACTAAGAAATTGTTATAGTGGTCCCCTTGTATAATTTTGATAAAGGTGGATAGACAGGTTTGCCATTTTGTGTACTAATTACAATAACTGGAAATGTTGATTGGCACGCTTACAGAGTAATCCTATACAAACTTATTCAGAAATGGTTCTGTCTTACGTTCAGTGAAATTTACTTGTATTTCATGTAAGATTGCACCTTTGGCATGCAAGAGCCTTTTTAAGAATTTGACTAGAAATGAAAGGTTAAAATCGACTTGCACAGCATCATCCAGGCTTTTTGTAGACCTACATCTGTCATTATAGTAAAAATTGATAAGAAAATTGCCTGGAATATGATTTATACCCTGGAACTTTGATCCACGTGTCACATAGACTTTTCAGTTTTCAACTTGGCTTGCATGACAGGGCACAAACCAGGACACTTTTCTGTTGTGTAGAGAGCACCTGCACAATGGAAATGCAGGGGAGTATTCAAGATATTTTCAAAGAGTCTCTCCACCTCCAAATCCATCCAGTCTTTTTTCAATTCTACTTTACCTATTGCTGTGGGACATATGCATGTATAGGAGTAGAATAAGAGAGCATATGTGTATGTGACATGAACACACGGTTCTGAAATAATCTAGGCCAAGGAAAAAGAGGTAAAGAACCTTTTCCCTGGGTGTTCCCTCCACCTCACATCACCCGCACTTCAGGTCATTGCTACTTCCTTATTATTTTACATGTAAGCATTTAGTTGTAAATGAAAGATGCCATGAATGAACTAGACAAGATCCTAGAGTGTAAAGATACACAGCAGAGCACTAAAGTCAGAATTGACTAAGCCATTATGTTCCTCATTATGGCTGCGAGAAATGGACAGGGATTTGAGATGTGATGCTGGAGATGGGTGCTGATGGTACTGTGGACAGCCAGAAAGATAAACAAATGGGTTCTTGAACAGATCAAACTTGAACTCTCCCTGGAAGCATAGATGACAAAACTGAGGTTGTTGTACTTTGGTCTCATTGTGAGAAGACATTACTAGGAAAGATAAAAAACAACAGAGAAGAAGACAACATGCCAGATAGATGGCTCAATCAGGGAAGTCATGGGTCTGAATTTGCAGCATCTAAACAGAGAAGTGGAGGACAAGGTTGCCATGAGTCGGGGCCAACTGAAGGGCAGTTAAGGACAAAATTTATGTATCACCATAGTTGAAAGTATATATATGGTCTGTATATTTTTTAAAAAAAAAAAATCCCTACAAAACCGATGCAGTGCTTCTGCTGCTGCTTGTCTGAGCAGCTGAATACTAAGATATAAAAGTGCAGGATGTCTGCCAGAACATGTGAAAGTACCATAGGTAGTAGTAACAAGAAGCAAGGTTCTCTGGATGGAATTTGTTTCACTCTCCTCCAGCCCCAACCAGCCCTAATATAACAACAGGAAGGGCTCTCTCTACATCATTTTTATTACATAGCAGAACTCGATGAAGTTCATTTTTTATTCCTGACATATAGACTTAGGCTACAGTCTCAATTTATCCTTCTAAATAATGTAGATGGCGTCAGTTGATTCACATTAGTTTTCCTTCTGTTCCAATGATATGAAAACTGAATTTGACCTCTACACCTTGAAGTGGGAAGAGCAGAGACAGCAATTTCAGCTTCTGTTCTCATAGTGCTGTTTTCTCTGGCGAATGGAAATGGGTTCAGACTCTGACAAGCAGGCAGGTTAATCCTTTTCTTTCTTGGTTCAGAAATGTGTGTGTGTGTTTGGCTTGTGACCAAAGCCCTCTTCCACAACTTCTGGAAGCAACAAGAAAGACTTTGCCTTAGAAATATGGGGTTCTCTTTCTGGCAAAGAAGCATCAATTCTGCGTTTAAATTTATCCTACATCATTATCGTTATTATTATCATCATTGCCTTCATCGCTCTGTGTTTACATTCTTCACAACCTGGATGTCTACCACATTAAGGGAATTAAGGGAGGAAGAAGTGAATGGGCAAAGGATCCATTCATGTTGGTTAAGATAAGGAAGAATAATCTGATAAATGCCATTTCAGCCATAACTGCCCCTAATGTGGGCTGGTCTGGGTTTCACATTTAATGGATTTAACACAAATTGTGCCATTACACTCATACATATTTATTCATTTTATTATGTTGACCACTGTTTAAATTGAGGTTCGGTAGCCTGTGGTCCTAGAAGAGCCAAGGGGTTACTGGGAGGTCCAGCTTAGCAATATCTGTTTACATCAGTTTATGTCTTAGAACCGTAGGCATCTCTCAATCTAAATTCAGTCTGAGTTGGTTAATAGGAATCTGCCCTTCTCCCAGCAGATTCTGGGCAGGAGGAAGAATGGAGTGGTATAGGGTTGTTAGGTCAGGATTGTTCTAGACCCTAAGATTCTAGGGCCCAAACTTGAGCCCTGCAGAGGACCCATTGTGATATACAAAGGTGATACTAGTGATGTTGTTAAGCATGATAATTCATCATCAAGCACAGTTGCACAGAATATGTCATTCACATTTTTAAAAACCAAGTCCAACTTAGGATAACACATGCACACATATTTCAAAGCAGTGCTCTTGCTCTGAGATTCCACCACCTTGGCCAGAGGACTGGAGGGGGCAGGACTCGACATAGAAGAAGGCTAGTGTGGTGGAGAGAGAGAGAAAATGAGGGAAAGAGAGAGAATGTGGTGGCAGAAAAAAGAGAGAGACTACTTTTGTTTCTTCTTCTCTCACACACACTGTCTTCAGTCACAAACAACATTGACAGATTTCCCCAGAGAGAATACAGCCCTTGGTAAAAGAAAATACCTCTTTGACATTCCTACTGTGGTACTCACATTGTTAATCATCCCCTGTGGTGGTCTTGTCTCACCATCTCCACACTGTCCCTAAATGTATGCTGCCACCAGGATCCTCATTGGATCTAGTTTCTCTCAGACCTGTGTAAGGCTGTTCCTTTTTTAATGAGTGTGTTTTTAATGAGTAGGCTCTAAACTCTACATTCAGGCTTTTTTAGGCTCCCAGGAACTTTCTGACTCTTAACAGTAGGCATAGTTATAGTCAACAGATAATATATGCTTAGTACACAAAATTAATACATTTATAGATAGAATATTTTGTAAAAAAAAACCCACCTATAAATCAAATAATCTTAATGTATTACATAATCCACCCTCACAGTTACTGTATCCATCACTCACACTCTTTATGCAAATCCTAATCCTGTCTACCCACTTCTCATCCTTACTTTTCCACCTCATCCTAACATCATATCTCATCCACACTCTGTCTACAAAGCACCAACAATATGCAGTTCTCCTGTCTTTCATACTTCATGTGCTGTCATAAATATACGTGCCATGTAGCATAATGCAGCACAAAATAAGAATACAGTTCTGCAATATAACTTAAGTAATATCACAACCTCCCTGGATTTAAATGTATGGGAAAGTTGTTCATTGTTACTGAGAGTGATATTGAGAGACAGAGAAACAAGGTCTTGAGAGACAGAGAAACAAGGTGCAAATTTGTTATCATTTCTATTTTTATGGTTGATTACTCATGACTTGTGCAGAAGTACAAGTTTAATTCTCACAGTGGAATTGATAAGATAGTTGGTTGTATTATTTCATTATTTGTCACACAAAAGACTTATATATTATAGTGTGATTTCAGCTTAAAGGGCCTATATTCTCTTGAAAGGTTCTGTATTTAGCAAAAATTAACATTTTAGATAAGTGATTAGAAAGTATAAGTAATCCATTTTCCTATGCAGCTATACAGACTGGAAACACCAGCTGACTTTTAGCAAAAAACATGGATGCCTTGTTGTGACCCTGTAAGAAGCGTCATGCCACATGTTTGTTGAAAATAATTTTATCTTTGTGCTCTTGATAGAGAAGAACCGCACAGGCAAAACATACATATTTTTAAATATTGTGTAACAACCTTTATTGTTTGTGTCTTGTTTCTGCATAGGGGCCCTGCAGATAGAAAACAGCGAGGAGTCGGACCAAGGAAAATATGAATGTGTTGCCACGAACAGTGCAGGGACCCGTTATTCGGCTCCAGCCAACCTTTATGTGCGAGGTAAAGTTTGAGAAGGCAAGCCTCCATCCCTTTATCCCTTCTTTCCATGGCCATTGCCTCTCAAATGACCCATGGGGCATTGCAACAAGCGGGTACCTTAAGGATACTTTTTGAACCTTTCTCTTTTGCAGGGGTGGGTGGGTGAGGGCTTTTCAGTGATTAAACCAACAGGACCAGTGTGCAAATCTGTAATGAGCTTCAAGAAGGAGGGGCAGTCATTTTAAATCCTTCATTTGTGGTTATGTTGTTGTTTTTGTTGTTGTGTTTAAATAAAGATGAGCTTGTGTTTGGGTCTCTGTGAAATTAGTGGGTCTTTCCCCTTAGGCTTGATCTCTTCTCTTGCAGGTGAGCAAATATGTCATGTTGGCTGTGGAAGAGCATCTTAGCTTTCATAAATTGTCTTGGTCAACTCCTCCTCAGCAACAGGGATAATTGCTGCAGCTATTACAATACTTCTATTCCTGCTGAGAATCAGCTGCAGTTTGTTGCACAAAGCCAGTTTGCCAGACTATTTTCTTATCTCTATTATTCCCAGTGCTTAAAATAGGAGGGGCTTTTATTTCTACATTACATCTGATATTGAATTGTACGTTTGGAGGGCAAAGATACAGTACTTCATTAAAAGCTGATGAATTTTCTGATGCATTTTGCAAGGGGACAGTATATATTCCCATTGGTGAAACCTTGCCTAAACCAGGACAGCGCTGTTATGCATCCCTGGGAGGTGGTTTGGTGCTTGCCTAGAAATAGGAAGGGGAAATGTGTCAGTGTGGTCGCTTTGACTGGTTGGCAGATAAACTCATCTCTCATTTCTTCCTAGGACCTGGATACTAACAACTGCCTGTTTAGAAGTAATGTTTTCATCATTATTCTCTTCTCTTCTTTTTTCATCTCATTTTTCTCCTCCTCCTCTCCCTGCCCTGTGTCTTTCCAGCCCCACTTCCAACCAGTCTTATGAAAAAAAGCTGCCTTAACCAAGCTGAGGAATAGTTATTCTTGAAAAGGCCAAGATGACTTGCTGTGTGATTGCTTCTAGGTCTCTCAGTTGCTGTCATTGTATTCAGTGCTCATTTTCTGCAGGTGCCTTTTCATTTTGCAGAACAATTTCGACATATAAATCTGTAAGAAGCTGAAGTTTCAGATATTCTCAGGAACTCTTCCTCTGTGCAGCAGAAACACCTGTTTCACACTCGGAATGTGATTATGATTGACCTTGCATTTCCTATATTCTTACAAATAATTTTCAAGCTACTCAAGCCATTTATCCCCAAAGTAAGGGGGAATGTACATTTGAAGATACCACATGCTTATATTGTGCATACTTTTGTACATTTTCATTCAATGGTCCATTCTGTTTTAAGTATCTGTCCCTATCTCTAGCCTTTGCAAATATTCTTGGGAAGGCTAATGTTTCACCTGAATGCACAACTTGCCAAGGCAAAGAAACCTCGCCTTTAAGCGTGCCTGATTCCCTGTTTGCCAAGTCTTTCTTTATTTAGCTATAGAACTCCCATTGGACTCTAAGAAGTGCAGTAAACTGTAACCCCAGTCTTGATGGGAAGAGCTGGTTGTTCAGCTAGCTGGTTGCTTGGCTGGCTCTGGAGATAAGGTGACATGAGCCAAGTTTCTGATAGGGAGATGTTTAGCCCTGTGTGTGTGGTTGATTTTCTACTAACTATCGTATTTCTAAGGCATACATTTTGGGACAAGCCTCCTTTTTATTGCACATAATCTTTACAAGGTTGGACTCCAAGCTGCAGGATTGAGATAAAGCACCACAGTATATGAAAGACAGGTTACTACATAAATTGTCCCCTGTGGAGGTTTGCCATATGTACTGTTTTCCAGACAATATTTATGCAGGTGGCTTTGTTTTACAAAACAAAATAGGTACCCTAACCAACCCAGTGAAAGACTTTCACAATTCCTCTGGCTTCCTCAAACCATCCTTTGTGCCTTTGTCAAAGCAAGAAAAGTGCTTTCCTTGCTTTTTGGATCTGAGAAAACAGAATAGGCATGTGATCAATGTCCATAGCAATGTTGACATGCATGTTGCATGCTAGTTTCATAGTACACAGAGACAAAACTGTATTGCAGCCCCAATGGTCCCTTCACACACAACACAGGAAGGATTGCTTTGCATTGGGGAAGGGAAACCTGAACCTTCTCCTGGTAGTTACTTTTCTATTCAACTACCCCAGCTCCTCTCTCAAAACACGCTCCTGCCTTTATCATTACTGCCTTGCATTGGGAAGGAGGTGTGGAGGATGCACCCCTGCCTTCATCCGCTTAAAATTAGCTCCACCATGTAGGGATTTTACATAGTATATCTCACCAGAAAATCTGGTTTGAACATAATAACTTTGAGAGATTATTTGGTCTGCACCTTTGGTGAAAAGGATATTTAGAGAAAGTACCTCCAAAGTAGAGAGGTTTCATCTGGTGCTATAACCACAGTTAATGGCTGTGGATAAACCTTTGGACCATTGTGGGTGTAATTCTACTTTTTTAAAGGTCAGAGCACCATCTCAAGGCCAAAAAAGCAAAAATATAAACCTGTAAAGAGGAGCATAAGAAGCTATGCTAGATGAGATAAGACTTTGTGTACATCTTCTAGCTAAACTGGCACCTGCTCTCCAGGGTCTTGTTCTGCCTGAGTTTTTTACATCACCTGCTATCAGAATCTTCCAACTGGAGATGCCAGGAAACTGGGACCTTCTCCTCTGAAGCATACAACTGAGTTACATTATCTCCCTTAATAATGATTCTTTGTGTAACTGTGCAGGACAAATGTCTGTTCTCTGAGTTAGTTGATTTCCAAACACATCACTGAACACATTTACACATCTGTCAGGATGCTCTTGCATGGATCCATATTTAAGTATAGTCTTAATAAGCATAAAAGGATTGTTTAGTAATACCACAAACAAATTATTAGGTCATGAAACTAGTTTGGTCAATACTGGATCTATGCCCCAAAGGGACCAACAGAGGTGCAGTAGAAAACAATGGGGTTTTTGTCCCATTGCAAAAGCCGACGTGGATCCCTTCCACAGTTCCTACTCCTTTTCTCTTTATGTCAGTCAATATTAAATTTCCAAGCCACCTTAGATGCCCAGTTTTGATGATATTCAAATTAGGAAATTCAGTCATCCCAATTATGCCTCCTTTCCATTTCCTGATGCTAACTATTCCTCAGAATGAAACAAAAGTGTTTGATTTCTTTCTCTGCCCATTTTATTCATACATATATGTGTGTGTGATTTTCTTCTCCATGGTCTCTATGCCTCACATAAATAGGTAGCCCTGCACAGTGCACAAGTGCACTGCATAGGTGCAGGACAAAACATTTGTGTGAGTACACAGCTGACTACTTGAAGACCTACAGTTATAGGTATGCTACCTGTCCTTATCCTGCTTTTCTCCTAATATGGAATCTATATGTGGCTGAATGCACAAAATTATGAAAAATGTACAAAGAGTGCCCTTTCAGTCATAGTATCTTACCTTTGGGACTCCCTTCTGAAAGAGGCTTGCCTATGTCCAACATTACCTCTGTATGTTTGGTTTTAGGAAATGGATAAACAATGGAGGAGATAGTTATGTTTTCTAATCCGTTTAGGGCTGTCCTTCATTATGCAGAATGAGCTCAGCCTCTTCGATTACTTTCTGCTTCTCCACTGAATACTGAAAGCAGCACAGTGCCTTGTGATTGCTTCTTCACTGTCACCTTTGCCATTTTGATTCTATCAGCCCTAATTAAGCAAGGTAGACCTAGTAATTCCTGTCAGGCAGATGGTGTCCATGAAACATGGAACACTCAAATCTTGTCCTGGCTCCTGTAGGCGATAGCAGGACTTGTGTTTATGGGTATCAGGACATGTTTTGCATCTTAAGATCATTCTTTTCATAGTAGACGGAAGCTATTGCACTGCTCACTGTCAGACTTTTAAGCCCTAGTGTTCTGAAAAGAACAGGAAGAGTTGCTTCCTCCTGTGCCAGAGATAAGGAATGAAGTCAAGAGCTCTGGGGAATACATGAACATTCCAATTCAGTCAGTGTCATCATATTTACTGATAAAGCAGGAACAGTTTTAGCATTAGATATGAAGAAGTGCAGCTTCTCCCATCCAGGTCTTTCCTTTCCAGAATGGAATCTGCTACAAATGTTTATTCCCTATAATCCATTAGTGTAAGAAGAGATTAACTGATAAATCCAGCAATTAGTAACAAATTACAGGCACCAAGCTCATTTTGACTGATAGGCTAGAAAGTTATCTGTTTGCATTAGTGTGTTTAATAAGTGCACCTTTCTTAGTGTAATCTAAAGTACAAACACATCTGGGCAAATCACTGCAGTGTGCCTGTCCTGACATTTGAAACCAGCCCCTATACTGAGGAGTTTTGTTATAGCGTTGCTACGGATGTAGGGACAGCACAGTTCTTTTTTCCTAATGCACATTTCACTGTTAGTGTCCTTTTATGGAGTGCTGATAGTTCTGCAAAGAATATCCCCTAACCTTCAATCTAAGGTGCACTAAATGGTAAACCAGCTCTGAGATATACTAAATAAGTGGATCATGCTCACATGATTGCTTGTCCCACCATATAAAATCATGCTGTCACATAGAAAACTAATGTCAACAAAAAGGGTTCTAGCCTAGTTTTAAATACAGCATTGATGGTTTACTATGAACAGGATATTTGTTTTCATATAATACAATCAAGCATACAACCATGAAAGCCGTACCTATGCTCATAAGTGGTATTGTCCAGACACTGAGCAGAGCTAAAATTCAAGTCCAACCCGGATGCTGAGCTTCAAGATATTATTTTAATGTTTTCTGGGCAAGATTGTGCAGCCAGGCTTCCTGTGAAAATGTTTAAATAATAAAACCTCACTTCGAACCTTTTGAGTACAACTCTCAAGAATAAACTTTTACCTCCTTACAATGATACACTGAAAACAGATAAGGAATTACAGAAATAGCACCAACTTCCAATCTCTCTCTCTGTCTCCCTCTCTCTCTCTCTCTCTCTCTCTCACACTCACACACACACACACACACACACCAGAAAAGCAAAATAGTTCCACCTAGTCCTGGATGCCAGCCGAGCCCAAAGGGTGCTCAACAATGATTCCTTTTCATCCTGAAGTGACCACATTCAGAGAAGTGACCAATGGGGTCCCATAGGGTTCTGTCCTGGGCCCAGTGCTATTCAACATCTTTATTAATGACTTGGATGAAATTATTGAGGGCCTAGTTATCAAATTTGCAGATGACACCAAATTAGGAGGAGTAGCTAATACCCCAGAGGACAGGATCAAAATTCAAAATGACCTGAATAGACTAGAAAGCTGGGCCAAAGCTAACAAAATGAAATTCAACACAGACAAATGTAAGGTTCTGCACTTAGGGAGGAAAAATGAAATGCACAGATATAGGATGGGAGATACCTGGCTGAATGAGATAACATGTGAAAAGGATCTAGGAGTCCAAGTGGACCACAAGTTGAACATGAGTCAACAGTGCGATGCAGCAGCTAAAAAGGCCAATGCAATTTTAGGCTGCATCAATAGAAGTATAGTGTCTAGATCAAGGGAAGTAATAGTGCCACTCTATTCTGCTTTGGTCAGGCCCCACCTGGAATACTGTGTCCAGTTCTGGGCACCACAATTCAAAAAAAGATGTGGAGAAACTGGAGCAGGTCCAGAGGAGGGCGACTAAAATGGTGAAGGGTCCACCTCAACATTAGGAGGAACTTCCTGACAGTAAGGGCTGTTCGACAGTGGAACACACTCCCTCGGAGGGTGGTGGAGTCTCCTTCCTTAGAGGTCTTTAAGCAGAGGCTGGATGGCCATCTGTCGGGGATGCTTTGATGGAGAGTTCCTGCATGGCAGGGGGTTGGACTGGATGGCCCTTGTGGTCTCTTCCAACTCTGTGATTCTATTATTCCATTGTCTGTCCTTAATTGCTGCTTAACAGTGTTGATTGTAACCTTTGTAGAAGTAAACTCAATTGTCTGGTCTGTAGTGTATCAGTGCTATTAAGTATGTACAGTATGTTAGTGTTTAGGTTCCTTGATTCCTTTTGTGTACTGTCTTCAAAGACCAAGTAGGAGCTGGGCAGCAGTGAAGCCAGCTGAAATTCAAACTCCTGTTACCCTTGCAAATAATTTACTGGTGGTACTGTCCACAGTGTGTAGCATGCCATTAGAGGTTTTTAATTGATGGTATGTTTTGCTGACACACTAGCTTCCCCCTTCCCTTTAAAATGTGATTCATAAGCAGTTTCTAACCACTAGAGTTCTTCCTTCTCTTATCAAAGGTTCAATTTCAGACAGTGCACCACAGAAAACTAGCTGCTATAAGGTCATCCCTGCAAAAGAAATGAGATCTTCAATGCCCTTCAACAAAACATAACTAACCTCTTACTGTCTTTCCTGCAGGAACAAAAACAGGGAATGTACTGGATTGTCCTCCTGATTTTGGGTGACTGTTGCTTTCATTTCTTGCCCAGCTTTCTTTTGCAGTTGAGTGCATCAAGGACCCTGATGCAACAAATCAGTTCAATCTGTACTAATATTTCTCTGCTGCCTTCAGCTCTTTATCGTTTGTTTGTTTTTTGAGAAAGAAGGAGCAAGAGCCTTTCTGTGCTAGAAGAATTTTCTTGTTCACTAGGATCGCTTCCTCCATCTTGTGCAGTGATGGGGCATGTGTGCTCATAATGAGCTGTGTGTGCGATGGATGGGCTTAAAGTCACTTATCCAGTTAGAACAGAGCTTGGCACTTGACTTGAAATCTTGTGGTGCCTAAAATGCAGTGGGCATGTAAGTGTGTGGAATATGTATGCTTCTGTACTTGTTTATGCGTGGCCAGGAGTAGGGCTTCCTACCAACATCTCCTAAGCCTTGGTGCGTCTGGGACTCATGCTGCTACATACAGAGGATTGGGTTACATGACAGGAATGAGTGGCTTCTGTACGTGTGTGTGTGTGCATGTGTGTGTGTGTGTGTGTGTGCACATGTGCATTTGCACAGTGGGTAATTCTGGCCGGTCTCAGCCATCATGTCTTGTTGTTTCAGTGCTGTGCAGACACATGCAGCTTGGCCTGTTTTTACTCTCTGTGTTTTTCCTTGTCTTTTTTTATTCCCTTTTCATCTTCATCGCACAATGTCATCAAACAAAACAAACTTCCATCTCTCAGATCAGCGAGAAGGTTGGTCCTTTTCACTTCTTATCCATCTACAGTATGCCACCTCTGATGGGACTTTTCCAGTAGGGGATGGAGAGCCAGCCCTGCAAAGGGAGGGTCTGATGGCCCCTGGCTCCCTGCCAGATACTGCCCAGCAGGCCTAATGGAATCTGCCTCCTGTTTGCCATGCCCTTGCTGATAGCATTGACCACACTGCTTGCATGCCTTTGCCGCTTGATGTTTTAAATGCACAGACCCTTATCTGCATGCAGCCCACCAAAAAGATTTCCTTGTTTCAAGTGGGAGTGGGGAGCATGTATTTAAAAAGCAGGTAGCTTAGAGAGAGCGTTTTGTCTTACCCTGCTCCTCCAGTGCATCTACTCTTTCTGTTTAGGGATGTAAAGGGCTGATTTGAAGTGTAAATCAAAATAAGGGCTATAGTGTGCAGCTGGTTTTGAGTGAAGTTAAATAGAGGATTTGGGACAGTAAAAGTAAATGATATAACAAAGTTGTGTTTAAAAAAAATTGCATTGTTTTCAAATGAAATTGCTTTCATTTGACACCTTCCCTTTAGAACAAGGGTGGGCAAACTGTAGCCTTCCAAATGGTGTAGAAGTGCAACTCATGGATGTTCTACCCAAGATAGCCAATGGGGGGAAATGGTAGAAGTTCAATCCAACAACATCTGGAGAGTTGAATTGTGCTCATCTCTGCCTTGGATGCTATGCTTATGATACATGTAAAGTACCACTGAGGTTATTAGATCAACAGAGCTTCCATTTGCTGGGTCATCTTCTTTAGCTGAATCTTAGGACATCATTCTTCGCTAAACAAAGCATTAAATAGTGCAAGGGTTGTATTAGAGGAAATAGAGAGTGTGTTACTGCCTTGCCTCTCTCTCTTATTGAAAATGCTGTAGTATTGAGCTGAAAGATGATTATTGGGCAACAGTTTTGTTGGCAGATAAGATCAGCTCCAATATTTCTCCTGAAAGGAAGCTCCAGTTCTCATCTAGAAAACTGTAAAATGCTATTTGGTATTGGGATTACGGGGAAATACTTGTCTGGCTCACCAGTGCCAGAGCCTGTAAAGATTCCTTCATATAACCACAACTTTTTAAAATTCCTGGTAGCATTCCTTCTGTGAGGAAAACAGCACTCATGATATGATCCAGCCAGCAAAATGCCAAATATGATAGAGCATATAATACTGGGAATTATGTATATGGCTGCTTCTGCACTGCAAAAATAATCTAGCTTGACGTCACTTTAACTGCCATGGCTGAGTACTATGGAATTTTGGGAATTATTGTGTGCTGTGGCACCAGAACAAAGCTCAGAGAAGGTTTTAAAAGAGAACTAAAGAGGCCATTTCATCCCCTGCAGCTGTCCGTGTCTACCTGTAGTGATTGCAGGACTGATGAATAGAGCCTTCTGCATGCTAGGACTTTTGGCTAGCATCTGCATAAAATAGTACTTGATTTTTCAAAGTGTCTGCACTCTCGTGCTTCTGGATTAGTATAAGAGCACTAAAATGCTGTTGAGGAGTATCTGTTTGGCTATGCCCTTAAACAGAAACCCCCTCATTCTACTGACAACTATACTTCATTAGGATTGTAATTAGAGCATGTTTAATGAGCTGCTAATGCAGTTGTCCCAGAGCAGTAGCTTTTGTTCTCATTATCCTTCTCTAAATATGTTCTCCTTGGAGAACAGTAGGGTGAGAAAGTTTTCTTGTGTCCAGTCTAAACTGAATTAGGGCGTTTTGAGGACAAAATCCTATTCAGTCAAGCAGGGATGGAAGCTGAGATATGGTGAAAACAACCTAAAGCCATATAGATTCTCCATGCCTAGTGCTGTCTGTTTTACAAGGTCAAATAACTCAAAGAAATTCTATGCCTTATTCCAGTGGGATTCTCAAGCATGTATCAGCAGCACCAGCCTTGATTAACAGATGGTCACTTAGGGCTTCTTCATGAGTGATCTTTTTCCAGATTGGGCATAGAAAAAAAGATGTTTACACCTTCACATGTAGAAATTATTCTGCTATCTTTATTCTGCCGATTGCACATATTTGGAAGCCACAACAACTTCTAGATTTGCATACATTTTGCAAAAGAGACAAACTATTTTCATCTATAAAGAGGCTCCCAGATGTTTATGTTTTCTAACAGCCTTGTAGGAAAATCGCCACATGTGAAACAGCTCTTGGCCAGACAAAAATGGGTGTCATTTAGCACCAAAAATGTCCCCAAGCAGAATGCTGAATGGAAATAAATTCATAAGGTATTAAATATTCCAGTAGGATATTTGAGGATTTATAATTTGTTTGGCACTGATAATTACATCTTAGATTTTTTTTCCTCAGCTTTACTTACAACTATGTACTGTTCACCCATGCATTTAATTATTGCTCTACGATTGCTACCAGGTTATTTATTAAAGAGTTATTTTATCTTCATATAGCAGTTTTGCTCCCATCCCTTAATGCTGTGTTATTTTCAGAAGTGAATGAATGCAAATTTCAGAGCGGCACAGTCTGCCTCTCCCTTGCTTTGCTATTAGTATGTCACCAGGCCGAACTATGATGGTTCTTTGGCAACACAATGCTGTAATGATAGATCCTTTTTTTATATGGAGTTGTCAGCACAAATAATTAGTCCTAAAAGTTATAGCTGAAATATAATCCAAAGTGGCTAGGCCCTGTTTTGGAAACTGTCTATAAAATGTCAGCTTTCAGGAATGCATTGGGAACATAAATAGTGCAACATTGTTTGAGGTGGAGATTAGACTCTAAATGCATTTTTTTCCTTTCTTCCAGTCATTTCTCTCCAGCTGGTGATTCTATCAATAGATTATGAAACTCCAGGATCCACCTTTCCATCAGAAGATTTAGGGGCGAAACAGATGGGCAGGAAAAAGTGGCCTGAAGCTGCCTTTTCTAAAGCCACATTGAAAACCTACCAACTGCACTGCCGGCTCCCAAGGCAGCTGGAGTGCTCATGTCATGACCACATGACATGGCTTCAAGCCAGGAAGAAGAGGAAAAAAGCTGCTTCTTTTTGAAACAGCTTTTCTCTACATAAGGCACTTTCCTGCTGGCTTCAAGGTATGTGTTATTTAAATGCCACACCTTCAAGCCAGCCTGAAAGCACCTCTTTTTGCCTGTCTGTTTAGCCCCTTAGTTCAGGAAGACAATGATAAGCAGGAAAAGGGGGTGAGGGAGTTATCCAGATCTGATTGATTATATTCCCAATTTGTGCCACCTCCACCTTCCAAAAGTGAGGTGAGCAGGATAAACTAAAACATTGGTCATTGGTCAGTGTAGGAGAAAGGAGCAATCAGTCTCCAAACCCCAGTGCCCAATGCTTAAGCATTTGCATAAATTGTTTGTCTGCATTCTCACTTCTGATGGCCTTCATTTTCAAATTGAATCTCGCTGTTCATCTTTTCCAGTAAATGTGCTTCTTCTGGCCTCACTTCAGTCATTTAATAGATAGTATATTTCCCTAGCTTTAAACATATGCCTAGTGTCTGTATACCAAGATGGAAGCAGAAAAGTGGGAGGAGGAGGACTTTTAGTGAGATGACCTCAGTGTTTGATGAAATTCAAGAAGCAGCTGCTCTAATATAAGAGAAGTGGGGTGATTGATTCATGCTCATTTGCTCTGGATGCAAGGAAGGTGCACACTAATGCATGCTAAATTATTAACACTTTTCCACCCCACCCCACCCCCCCTTTGCAGTATTGCCTTCTTCTCCCTCCCCACTTCCCAAACTGTAGAGCTAGTCTCTGCTGGTGTGATCTTCCCATGTCCACTGCTGTGAGATGATTCAGGATATGCTGTATTACTTATTTTCCATTTTAAGTGCCAAAATTATTGCTCAGCCTGCATGCTTACTACTCAGTGGGAAAGCATCTTGGGTTGTTCATTTTTTGGCAAGCCATGTGTGGTTTCATTCCTAGGGATAAATGACGGTGAATTTGGTATTTTATAATTTCCTGATAGAAACATTAGACATGATTGCCCACAGTCATTCATGGCTCCTATAGCCTTCTTGCAACATGTCCAAGTTGCTTGCTTTTGTTTTTATTCAAAGAGAATTATTTCCCCAGCACTCAAAGAAAAAAGTGGCAAAAGTGAAGCATCATTGGTTGTTGCAAAAATTGGGGTGCGTCTGAGCCAATTGGACCCCTTTGTTTTGCTTTGTAAATCAGAAAAGGATTTCTGCTGGTTCCTGCAATAACCAATAGGTGAGGGAGAGGAAAGAGGCAAGATCGTAGAGGAAGCTAGATCCACATGCCTGCCTTTAGATACAGTGTGTTCCATTCTCACCAGCTCTAAGACTGATTGACAGACCCACTCCATATCTCACTGGGCTCTGCACACAAAGAAGCTGCCAGTTACCATAGAATGATATGCTGGTGCTGGGCTGGATTCTACCTCATTTATCACTTTTGCAGGCTCTTTTGCTAGATTATAATCTATCTTGAATTGTCAATAGCATCTCTGTGCCCAACCTTCCCTCATATATGAATGAAAAGACCAGTGTGTGGTTTAATGGCAAATGGCAGAGGAAAGAACAGAAGGGAAGTTGCACTACATCTGAGCTTCCACTACCTTGACCCTTTCCCACCCAACCCACATATTGAGAACTACAGTTTGATTTGGTACACTTCTGATGAGCATTTGTAATCAAACTGGGAGAGAGAAACCACTCATGGGACATCAGAGAGAGGGGGAAAGTAGTTGTTGAAGCCTATTCCCATCAGCCCCCCCCCCCCCCCGCCATCCTTCAATGAGAGGGAACTCTTTTTCAATTTATGGGCAACACAATCAGTTTCTTTTAGTTGTACTACACAATTCCTGCCTTATTTAGAGTGGCTGGAGGTCAGTCTGTTGAGCCTCAGTCACTTGTCTAGATATTAATGGGGCAATGGAACAACAGAAAATGGAGAGCATAAGAACTAGGACAGCTTCATCCATCCTCCACTCCCTTTGTCACCAACCTAGAAGTGTTCCTAGTGGTGCTAGAGAGAAGAAAGGGGTCATCTGCTTAGCACCAGTACTGGCCATAGGGGGATGCCTGTCTGCCTGCAGACATAAGATTGCATTTGGCTGAGTTGTCTCCTGGAATGCTTTCCCCTCGCCCTGATCCCCAGATCCTATCTTCGGGTAACTAACCCTTGGAGAAAAGGCTTGCCTATAGCCTTTCTTTAAATGTGCTCAGTTTTTGTGTGCAGGAATTGTAGGGTGGGATGGAAGCAGATCGTCATTGCCATTCATCCCATGGCTGGGCTAGAAAGGACCCATCTCTGATATGTTGTCAAAATAACCTTTTCTCTTCCCCTGCTGCTAGAATAATAAACAGCAGCTTTCAAAAAGGGCAAGAGGTTTTCTTGATAGCACTTTGCTGAATGAACTAAAAAGCTTATCTGCAGATTCACAAGCTGTGTTCTTTCTTTCCAAGCATGGTCCTGACAGGTTCTTTTACTCCCACAAAGGAGACAGCTGGGGACTAATGTCTGAGGGATATGTCAAGCAGTGTTGTTTGGGTGGGGATTCATTCTAATTCTAACCCCTGTTCTTGCATGCCTTTAAGGGTGGCTTAGGTAAACACGGTGGTTGTAGAAGCTATTTTGCCAAATTCTCACTGGAGTGGATGACAAGCTCAGTTTTTGCATGCTACTGACTCCTTTGGGCCCTTCTGCATGAATTTCTGTCAGTCTCATTCCTCTGTCCAGTGCTTGCATATTTGTGCATTTCCACCCTCCCCTACTCAGTTTATATATATGCTGCTTTTTTCCCATACCTGGCCTCTTGCCTGTCTGGTGCATGTCAAGTCAATGAATGTTTACCACACACAGGCCTATAGCATTACTCCTGAAGCTTGCTTTTCTTTGAGACCAGTTTGGTTGGCGAGCGGGTGGGACGTTGGTTGGTTTCCCTGGATTGAGATCCAACATGTGAACAGTCTCTTCTTGTACTGACTCAATACCATGTTCATTACATGGGCAGACGAGTCCTGCCTCTTGCCGATCAGAACCAGGCTTCGTTGGACAACCACCCCATCATGTTGACCCATTATCATGTCCATCAAATATTTGGGTATCCTCATAACTGTGCTAGAGTGCTGGTTTGCTTTAATTTGTCTTGTTTAGAGAGGGTTGCCCTTGTCAGTCAGGTATCAAGCCTCTCACTGGTAACCATGCATGTAACTATTGCTCTGAGATGGAATAATTGATTAAAAGAAACAAATGACAAGACTATAGATGGAGGCATTTGAAAATATGCACATTATCATTCCCCCCAGCTGGTAAGGAGCTAATGAGCCCTGTTTTGTCGTTGCAACAGTGTGTAGTAGGCACACGCTGTTAATACTATTGTCTAATTTATCCCCAAACCCTCACTCTGTTGTACATGCTACTGTGGGGCTTCTATGTTCAGTCTATTTCTGTGAGTCTGCTGGTTTGGGAATGAATCATCAAAGAGAGCTCATGCGAAATTTGATTAGGGGAAGTGTCAGCTTGTCAGCCTGAGCTGAGTCTTGTCAGCACGTCTGTCAGCAGCTGCCCCATTTCTAACAAGATTTTGTGGTGCTGGATATGGCACAGAAGGAAGCCCAGCATGAGGTGCTCCCAGTGGGCTCTAGCCCCTGAGCAAGTCTCTCCCATCTCACTAACAAAACTGTCTGCCCCACTGTCTCTCAGTAGACCCTCACTTTCTGTGCTGCTGCTCTTCACGCGTCAGCCAGCCCTGACTGTGTGACTTGGAGAAAATGTGTGGTATTAGGGAGGAGGAGAAGTCTCCCCACAGATGCTCACTGACATCTCTGTTCATCTCTGTTCGAGAGAGGCTTTTCCAAAGAGACACATTGCAATCTCTCCCCCCTTTTAAATAAAAACTGAAATGAGTTTGCCCAGAGGAGACAAAGATTTACATTCCTCAGTTGTGTTTCTCTATCTAGCTTAAATTGGCCCACCACACTAGCCTTAGAGAAGATGCCTCATTTCTCAGTGTCATTTCCCTGAGTAAAGTGAATGCAGCAGCAACAGCCAGGAAGCTTTAGTGGATCTGAAGGTTTGCCTACAAAGAAGCCAGGTGGGGAATGTGATCTGAGGGTGTGCTGCATGGTAAAATTAAGGCATTATCTTTCTCCTGGTGTACATTCCCCAAATTTGGGGAGGATCTGTCACCCAGGCACTCTGCTGCCAACTTGAGTCTGATCTCCTGTCCATTAGGACAAACGCCTACCTGGTAAAGTGGTATTATCAGGCTTTGAATGGCCACGTTTACTGTTGCACCACCATAGGAAAGCTGTTGCAGCTAGTGGTAATGCATGCAGTAATTTAAAAAGAAAAGCCTCTGCATGATAGGTTGGCCTGCCAACTGCTTTGCTGTGAAAATTAAGCAATTGAGCAGGTAGTTGCATCTAGCAAAGATTCACTCAGCTGTATTCTCAAGGAGTGAACTTATTTTCTGATTAGTAGGATGCAGTTGAAACAGGGATACTGTTAAGAATCAGTGAACTGGCTTGGTGAACAGAAGCCAGGAAAACACAGATGTACTGTTGCACACCCCGTAAAACAGCCACTGACCCAACAAGGGAAACACGTGCACCAAACCTGACAGAGCAGTAAACAGCTGTCACAGGATTATGTTTTTTCTAGATTTGTATGTTGTCTCATAGGACAAATGGTGATTCTTTCCCTCCCCACCCCACACACCTAGATCTGAAGCAAATGAACACCAATAGCCTAGGCTGTGACCCTACTAGTTGTCTGTTCCTTGTTTCAGTGCGACGAGTATCACCTCGATTTTCAATCCCTCCAAGCAACCATGAGGTGATGCCTGGAGGGAGCGTGAACCTCACATGTGTAGCAGTGGGGTCCCCAATGCCCTATGTAAAGTGGATTGCTGGAGATGTGGAACTGACAAAAGAAGATGACATGCCAATGGGGAGGAATGTTCTAGAGCTGACCAACATCACCCAATCAGCCAACTATACCTGCGAAGCAATGTCTTCACTGGGCGTAATTCATGCAACAGCACAGATCACTGTAAAAGGTAAGAAGCTCCACAGGGGGCCCTGTGCCAGAACCTCCCACAGTATCAGGTCGTAGCTTGTGGCTGTGCTTGTCACACAGAGCTACATCAGTTTGTTCTAGCCCTTTCCTATATTCACATTTTTGTTTGGTGACAGTAGCCAAACAATTCTGTAGCCCAATGTATACAGGGTTGTCTTTCACTTGCAAATTAAAAATGCACACACCACCATTGGGAACAACATAGATTTGAGCACCCTCAGAATTTGGGGTGGGGGTGGCAGAATGAATTCTCCAGCAGATATTAAGGGCTGACTGTAAAATACCGTATAGAAACTTTCATTCTATGCAAAATAGAATACACAAACATAATAATAGAGCAAGTCTCAGGGAGACATACTAATTGGTGATCTCTCCGTTATCTACTCCATGGGGGGGAGAGGTAAATTAATTGCTTCAGTTATTTGATTTTCAGCTTTGTATGGGTGGCAAAAACTGTACCATCCGGGACTACATATCTCTGTTGGCTTACTTGACAAAGCTGGAATGGGTGCCATCTTTTCATTTCTGTTGCCCAAGCTAGCATACTCATCCCTAATGTGATTCAATATTTACACTAATCCAACTCCAAAGGATAATCAGTATTGAGGCTAGGGAGACACTCGATCTGAGGCAGATTTTGTTTCATAATCATAAGTGTTTCCCTGGCACCCAGCTGCAGTCCAGCTAGACAGAAATATCTTAAGGTAAGAAAACACAGTACTGGGCACATATTTTCTTCTTTGAGTATATTGCAATTGTGTTTGAACAGTTCTTGTTTTCTCCTAATCCTTGAAGTTGGCATTGCCTGGGATTCTTTAAAATCCTAGCACCCAAATGCTCCTGGAACTCTAACTCCTGTTGCTTTTATAACAGTATTACAGATGGAGCTACTATTGTCCTTGATGTCTGAGCAAGGCTTCCTGAAGTGTGCCGTAGCTAAAGAACCCTTTTCCCCTTGGAAAACCCGACAGATCCTTGCTTAAATTACCTTTATTTAGCCAGCTGCTAGCAAGTGCTTTGAGCACATCTAATAACATGATTGCTATGTTTACCCTTCCATTAAGAAGCACTTGAAGCAATATATGGTAATGTGTAATATAAAAAATGTACATTCCTGACTATGAAATGATTTCTGCCTTTAAAGGAAAATGTTAGTAAAAGTTTGAGCCTCCTGAATAGCTCTACACATTGCAGCTTTTTCATTAATCAAATAACTAACAGCATACTCTTTTATTTCCAGCCCTGCCAAAGCCACCAATAGACACATTAGTGACTGAGACAACAGCCACCAGTGTAACTCTCACCTGGGACTCAGGAAATGCTGACCCTATCTCCTACTATGTCATTCAGTATAAGCCTAAGTCATTGGAGGGCACTTTCCAAGAAGTGGATGGTGTGGCAACCACCCGCTACAGCATAGGTGGCCTAAGCCCCTTCTCAGAATATGAGTTCCGTATTATTGCTGTAAACAACATTGGCAGAAGTCCTCCAAGTGAACTGGTTGAGGCAAGAACAGGAGAGCAAGCCCCATCAAGTGCACCCCTGAAAGTGCAGGCACGGATGCTGAGTGCCAGCACCATGCTGGTGCAGTGGGAACAGCCTGAAGAACCCAATGGCCTTATCCGGGGCTATCGAGTGTATTACACCACTGATCCCCACCTGCCGCTCAGCATGTGGCAGAAGCACAACACTGATGACAGTCATCTCACCACTGTGGGCAGCTTGATAACTGGTACCACCTATAGTATCCGTGTCTTGGCTTTCACTTCCGTTGGTGATGGCCCTCCTTCTGAAATCATCCAGGTCAAAACTCAGCAGGGTGGTAAGTACATATTTATTCATGTTAATGTGAACACTATCCCTTCTGTGCTGTGTTCTGCTATAATACTTCCAGGAGTCAATAATATGAGTCCAAAACCATAACTGTGGTTTTACCCAGAGATAGACTGTAGACAAACTGGGGGAAATCTTTAACCTTAGCTTATTGGGAAATGATAAACAGATTTTTAGATTATAGGTTATTAGTTATGTCATCAATATTGTGGGTGTGAATGCATAAGCATGGTGTTAATAAGAAATGATTATTTACAATAGTTCACAAGTGATACAAGCAGAAATCATTAGCCTAAAAAGAACATAGCTGTCTTTACTTGAACCTTGGGCTGAGGAGAAATAGAATTTCCCAAAGCTTTCAGAGGATCTCCTCCTCTCTGCTTGACTCTTGTTTTATTGATCCCAAGTTCCAGCCCAGCCAGCTGACTTCCAAGCTGAGGCAGAGTCTGACACACGGATCATGCTGACTTGGCTGCCAGCCTCGCAGGAGCGAATCACCAAGTATGAGCTGGTGTACTGGGAAGCAGCTGATGGGGTCCAGGTGAGAAGTGCCTTGATCCATTGTTAATTAAAGATGTCTGCCAAAGTTGCTTGTAGATATGGGACATATCTTTTGATGTCACCTTGTGTTAGATATTGGTCTAGTGTTCATGCAGCAGGTTTTTTGTTTGTTTGTTTTTGTTTTTGCTCAGAAGTAATTTTCAGTAGAACTCAATGCAACTAAACTCTAGCACAGTCTTCAATTTAAGAAGGAAGAAGTCAAATGGATCCCTAACCATTAGAAATACTATACTGAAAAACACATTTCTCAGTATCAGAATCAAAGGTTATAGCTCTGAAATGAAGGTCAATCACAGATTGCTTTCCAGGCCATCTCAATAGGAATTATATTCATGCACCTCATTAATCCAGTGTGCTGGGTTTTTTTTAATTAACTGGAGGAGCAATTTTGGAGAAAACATTTTTTTGCTCTGCTGGAAAGAGCTTTTTTTCACTTCCCAGAAGTGACATCCCAGAAGTGACAAGTGGCTAGAGGTGGATTCTGTGGTCAGTATTAAATTTGTTGTTTCTCAATGCTTGTTGAAATTTGTTAAAACTATGAAATTCAAATTATCCCACCCAGGACCCCTTATCCTGAGGATTCCATGTTAGATCCTAGATCAGAGATTCCCAAACTATGGTCCTCCAGGATTTTTTGGACTTCAACTCCCAGAAGCCCCATCCAGTTTGGATAGCAGTCAGGTCTTCTGGGAGCTGAAGTCCAAAATATCTGGAGGTCCAAAGTTTGGGAACCATTATATCAAGCTAAATATAATAACTCAGCATAAAGCAAAACCCACTGGATTGCTATTACAAACATAGATTTAAGTCTGTGTTTTAACTTTGTCCTTTTTGTATTATGGTTACAAACTGCAGATTGCCTCAAACAGGGGATTGCATAGGGCTGCAGATTTCAACATGTGCAGTGGATGGAATACCATTTTAACTTGGGACAAGAGGAATTATGAAGAGCTTTGACGATTCTTATTGAGAGATTTTTTTTTAATTAACACACTGAAGGGAGTGATAGGTGTTATTCCATTGGGCAAAAATATTATTTTTGGTCTAAGGGTGGTGATGTTGTCATAGAAATGCAGTGTCCTGGGTGTTTCGTCATGAGACACATATTTAGAATTATACAATCACATGACTATTAATACAAGTATCTGCAGCCAAAGGTTCAGGACCATTATGGAAGTGAAGTGAAATAATGCCAGAGGCCATGATCATTCCTGATTTCTTTCCGAATGAAAAGAAAACATGCTTTTTGCCTTTTCTAGCATAAAGTGGAATTTGACCAGACCTCATCATATGCAGTTGAAGGACTCAAACCAGACACACTTTACAAGTTTCAGCTGGGAGCCCGCTCTGAGCTGGGCCTGGGAGTCTATACACCAGTTTTGGAAGCCCGGACAGCACAGTCCAGTAAGTGTCTCTGTTTGGCTGTGAACAAGGGGGCAACAACTCTTTTCTATTTATATGAAATGGAGGTTTGGGAGATTCAGAGGAATAGCTAGAGGCACATGGAATGAAAGGCCAACTATGGCTCTGTAGCAGGGGCTGTTGGGCCAGGGTAAGTCTCATGCTTGTGCCTTTCAGATCATGCTTTCCCATTTCAACAGGTGGACTCAAACATATGCTGGGGAAGGGGAGTAGGTGGGAGAAACTGATGGGAAATATTCCCTGTGTCTCTGTGAGTTTACTGGCACATCTTCTCCCCCTGCTGTTCAGTTGTGAGCAAGTTCAGGCTGTCTGATATTTGCACCTCATGCATGCACACCCTTGCTCTGCATGTGCTCATATCCTAGCTAGACACTGTTGTTCACCTCTTCCCACCCTTCCCAAGCACATCTGTACAAAAGGAGTGCTGCACCCATTGCATTATTACTACACTGTAGGCATTTGCAAGCCTGTAAGAATTTGCAGGTGGGGTGAGGGCTTTGATGTTCCAAGTACATGGAACTTCTTAGGGGAGTGTGTTCTGGCTAAAATGCTGTAGTATGAGTCATGTGGTTGTTTGACTTTTGTGAAGTGAAAAGTGTAAGGAGTGTGTGACTTCTGCCTCTAACAACACCAAGCTAGAGTGGGGTTAGTCAGAAGGCCAGATAAAAAAGTGACCCAAGTTAGATACCTTTCATTCTCTTCTCAGCCCATGTGCTGGTGGAATAGGAGACCAATGCGCTCTTACTGGCAGCACAAAGTGCTACACATAAGCAGATTAAAGATATCAAAAAGCTCTGAGATAAGCTTGTTTCCACTAACAATTTTGGGGCTTGCTTTTATGCAAAGAGCATTAAAAAGGGGAAGAGAGATATTTCTGTTTGTGCCATCTGTCAAGGATTTTGTGACTGTGTGGGACAAGCAGCAATGGAGGCAACAACAGTTCCTGGGATGCAGTGGGGAGGGAGAACTGCTCCATTTATGATTGGAATGACCTTTCATACTTTCATTAGCATATCAATCACAAAGATTCCAACAGCCCTGTTTAACATGCACTTCAGCTAATGGGATCTTAGTGCCAGCAGGATGGATTGGATGAAATATATGAAACAATATTCAGATAGAGGCATTATAAATATTTGACATTGGGGACTCACTGAATGTAGAGACTGGTAATTTTTCTGTTAACCACTACTTGATTGTGCATGTATTGACAGGCAGCAAGTGGGCACTTCCCCAAGCCTTAAGACTAACAAGGCAGCCTTAAGACTAACAAGGCAGACTCAAGCATGATGGCTCTGTATAACTAGGCCATATTAAGGCTTGTACAGAAGATATAATGCCCAGGAATGAGGAAGGTTAATCCTAATTTTGTGTTGTTTTAACTATTCCTGTATCCAGTCTACAACTAACACTGGGGTGCACAACTTATGGACATCCCTGTGCTCTCAGGGCCATTTGTGCAGCCCTCCCCAAAGTCCTTCCAGTGATTCTCACCACGCTGTTGCCAAATTTCCCCCCTCTCTCAGTAGACTCAAAGCAACTGGACCACTAAAGGCAGTACAGAAGTAGCAGTGCCAATCTGGAAGGCAAAGGCAAAGCAGTCTCCTATGTGCACACACACACACACACATCCTCAGAGACTGAAGCCATTACATTTTAATAACATCTTGTAGTTCTTTGGACTGGAAAGGTGCTGCACCCCTGTGCTGAAGGAAAGAACTTTGCATATCCAAGACAGGAGATGGAGATATGTATGGAGGCAAACCATCTACACTCATCCCTCCACATTCACTGGGGTTAGGGACACAGGATCTCCGTGAATGTATTAAAAACTGCAAATAACAAAAGCACTATGTTTTTATCTGAGGAATTTTCTAGGAATCTCTAGGTCCTCCAGTGCAACTCTGTGGTCAGCATCTGCCAGACATTGACCATAGAATTGTGCTGAAGGAGCTACAAATGCCCAGTGGAGTTTTCTCTCTAGGAATCTCTAGCTCCTTCAATGCAACTTTTGATTAAAGTTGACCATAGAGTTGTGCTGGAGGACCTACATATTCCTAGAGAGAACATATTAATAAAATACATATATAATCAAATCCTCAAAAAGTCAGAACCACAAATGTGGAGGGACGGGTGTGTTTTCTTTTGCTTTTACATCTGCCTGTAAAAGAAGCCTTCAGAGCAGGAATTAATCTGATATGAAAATTAAGTCAGAAGGCAGCTTTCAGAATTAATTCATTTATTGCAAACCTGTTTACAGTGAGAATCCTAAGAAACTTTGGCTTTTGCTAACCAGTAGGAATGTCAAACAAATGATATAACTCAAGATTAATTCTTTTAAAACTTTTCTTCCTATTCATATTTACTGTCTTGCCTTCCCAGACTGGTGTGAAGACAGTGAAACATCTGAGTTTATCACATGCTTCTATACTGATTTAGTTCACTGATAAGCAGTCTTTCTGAACCATTCATACTGGCATGGTGACTTGACATCTCAGGGCGGAAGCAAAGCATTCTGAGTACAGTAACTCCCTGATACCAATTTTTCTATGCAGTGTTTCCCATTAGAAAGATGACTTGGCTTCAACCCTGCCTAGAAACTGTATTATAACTATGACTGGAGAATGCTTTGTGGTCCAAGGGGCAAGATTCAGTTTAAATAGCATCTTAGAGACTGTATTCCAGTAGTGGGCAGGTTTGAGGACATGGATGGTGCCGAAGAAAAGAGAATTAGGCCATATGAAATTTTTACCAATTTAGACATTGTTCCCATGAGCCAAAGAAAGCACAGCTGAGTGCATGGCATGTCTACTCAGGAGTAATCCTATATGCAACAGTATTCTTGCCTGCATATCACACATCAGGTCCACAGAACAGTTTCCCAGGCTGCACACATCAGCTCAGTCCCATCCAACAGCTGCCCTGCCTCCAAACCACAGCGCAGGTCTGTGCAATAACTTCCTGCCTGCAAAACTCAGCTCAGTTCTATGCATGATATGTATCTTAACTCTGATCACTGATTGGAGATCGTAGCAGAAATTGCTTCCAAGCTGTTTAATGAGCTCTTAGGTGTTACTTCTGGCCCATGAGTGGAAGATTCCTTATCCGTGTCCCACCGCAGCATGTATGGTATTTAGTAGTACTGTAAATTAGATTATTGCAGGTATGTGGGCCACACTATATATTATACTGCAGCCATGTGAGATGTTAACTAAGTATCCTTTCCTACATGATAAATCACTCTCAAGAAGGTGTGTGTTGCATTCGAGAAAAAGTAGGGAATGAGGGCACTTTACCCATCTACTGATAGCTGCTTTGCCAATCCTGTGGAGTTCAGGACCAGGATATTCAGTGTAAACACATCCTAATACACTGGTAGGATAAAAGTAATGAGGAAGCAGGTTTCAAAAGAAAAAGAGCTTGAGAAGGAAACCTCCTTAATATCCAGTTAAGGCATGGTTTTAGAGAAATGAGATTTCAAGCTCAGATGAAAGACTAAACTGTTTTCCCTCTGTTTTAGAACAATGTCTCTAGAAATGTTTGCAAAGATGGAAGTGGGATCTCCTGATCATTCTGCTAAACATTATGACTAATGAGTCAAATATTCTAAACTGCTGCCACTCCCAACATTTTGTCTGGGGAAGATCTGCTTTCCTAAATATAGAAATGTCAGAATTAGGTTATTAGAGCCCAGGTTTTCATCACACAAGTAGCCATTTATGTGAGCGTGAATTACAGGCCCTTTCACATCCATGTAAGGCATTACCTGAGCATAGTAAATACGTTCATGTTGCCTTTCAGAATATTTGAACCATGTTACAATATTCAAAATGTGTGGATCTTGTGTGTGCACATGCATGCTGGTGTTCATTCATGCCTCATGTACTTTTCTTATGTATTGTGCTTGTTTTGCTAGGTTTTATTTTGACCTCTTCTGGTGTTAAGCTTGTATATTGGAATTGTGCAAGTGTGACTCTTACCCAGCCATCAGAAAGTATGAAAAATGCCCATCACTTACTTGCTGCTCTAGTAATGATATTTGCTAATAATTCTCTTAACAGAACTGAAGGAAAGGATTGCTTAAAATTAAGTTACCTTCTTATTACACAATGATCCAAATTCATTATCTGTTTGTGGCAACCCATATCTCTTTCATGGGCTAGACCCTCTGTTCGCTTTAGTTTTCTCTTCCACTCCTTTCTTTACTGTCCACATCTCTTGTTCATGTTAGCAGTGTTGCCTGTTGTTTCAAAACTGTTTCAGTTATAGTACAGAACAAAAGAATCAACAAATAGAGAGTCTTACAACAAACGGAGAATCTCACAAGTCAAAACCACCTTTCATCCACATCATACAAAAAAGAAGTATAATTACAGAGGGCAAGATTTATAGGTCTGCCATTTTACGATGTAAAGTTGCATGTTGAAACCTTTATATGGTATGTGTTATTTAGATGCATCTCTTTAGAGCTCTTTAGAGCTGACTGTGTGATTATAGAGGACTCTTTCTATTTTCTTATTTATACAAACAATAAATTTGTTCTGGACAACATAGCATATGTCTGCATTTGTAGTTCCTTGGTCTAGCCAAACGGACTTAACATGGTACCTTGATCTAATGACAGAACCCCATATTCTTTCCAGTCTTTTGTATTGCTTGTCCAGGAGTCATACACAAACAGATAATTAAATCTTTGAACAAAGGTTCCTGTTAAGAGTATTAAACAGTCTAAGCAACCCTAACTGCTGGGGGTTCTGTTCTGTTTGCTATTCAGTGGTTTCTACATATTCACTTTTAATTTGTTTCTAGAAGGTTTCTAGTGCTAAATATTCCAACCACATATGCATCTGTGTTCTAAAATCCTTTCACTCTTTTCAGCTCTTTGGTGGCCTTAATACATGACAACTCGGCAGGAGCAGGGTACTAGTGATGGATTACTTAGATACAGTTTACTGTATTCTGAGCAGTCACTAATCTCAGAGGTTTCTTTTTCCTTGTTGCCTTCCACTATACTCCATTTTTCCTATATTTTATGCTTTACCAAGACCTCTTTAATACCATTTAGAGTAGCCTCAGTGAGTACTTGAAAAATCTCTGATATTAAAACTTTCAGGTTTTACCTGTAACTTAAAGGAGGTGAATTAACTCCTACCATCTGAGCACCACTTTAAGAATAATGTATGAAGTTTGAAGTATCTGCACTGAGTTAAACTGTGTATTCTACAGTTTGTCCTTTAGTTTCATTTCTGTTGTTGGTCTCTCTCTTTCAGAGAAAGAGATAGAAAGAATGATCCGACACTTCCCAGTTCTTAAAATGTTAGTGTTTATCTGTTTGATAAAATAGAGTATGGTCCAGAATTGGGATTCATGAAGAGCTTGATGGTGAAAGTTTTTCTAAACCATTTTTCTACCCTCAAAAAGTAGATATTAGAAAATAACTCAGTGATCAAACAATGTTAAAAATTTCAGAATAATTTTGACGTTCCTCTTAACTATTTGTAGGCTTGTCTTTGACCACCATCTTAAACCTTGTTTAATTTGGGTGAGCAGTGGGTTACAATTTACCTTCTACAAAATGTACAATTAATTTCAGGGTAGTTAATAAGATTCAGTCCTGAATGGTTTTTAATGTTCTGTTAATTTTCAGGGGCAGTATTTTGGCACAGGATCAACAATAAATCTCCATTCTAGCTCATCAAAGCCTATACAGATATCCAATGATACTACTACAAGCAACTTTTTTGTTTGCTTGACTGTAATAAATTGCATGGAGGAGGCACCTTGTAGGATCCAAGGTTTCCTTACTTGGCAAAAAAGCAAGCTTAGGGGGAATACAGGATGGCACAAAGTGTGGGCAGAGTCATGGTGTAGCATCTGCACTCTGGATGCCTTGTCCCCATCCCCATCACGCCATGAGACCATGCACCCTTCTACACAATGCGCAACATCATGGCGTGACTCTTGCGCAGCACCCAAACAGCCCGGCACGGAAGGGGCGTCGTCATGCCACCCCGTCATGGCTATGATGCCCCATCTGGGGAGGGAAAAGAAGCCCCTTTTGGGGGTCTCTTTTTGCTCCTTGCAGAAGCTGCGGCATGCAGTTACCACAGTCTCGATCTGGGGCAAAAGTTTAAGTTTTAATAAATTTTATTAAGCATATAAAAACATATCCAGCCACATGCAATACACACTAAAACACGTATACAGTACATGTTTACATACCAGTAATGACATACATTCTCCTTGCAGAATAACCATATCTTGATACCCCACATAACACATCTCTTCTTCCCTTATACCTTCTGTCTTCCTTCCCCAACGCCTTCATTATTCCTCCCAATTACACATACTTATCTTCCCATTTAACATACACAAAAAACTTTCATCCTACTTACTCAAAACCTCCAGTATCACTTTCTCATACCTTCTAACAAACATACTTAAACATTCATTCATACTTCTTTCCTGTCAGTATCATCCCAAATATAGTTATCCTCATGACTTTCTTATAACAACACATTTTCTTATGGTTCCATCTACTTTTCTTTATTGCTTTACACCATTGAATCTAATATCCTACCACTTATGCCTGTATGAAATATAAATAAACAAAATATAATAAACATGGTGTTAACTATTTGCTAAATGTTTTATAACAATCCCCGTAGAGCCTCCTTGTACCAAATAATGTTTAGTTTTTCAGCTCACCCTTTCAATTTGTTCAGTAGTTCACTTATCAGTTTGTTTATTGGTGAAGAAAGGGAGTTGGAAGTTCTAGAAAGCTGACTTCTGATTGAATCTTCTGGAAAATTCTTTGATCATTATCAATCGGACCACTTTAGGCATTCCATGAATAAGCCTCTATAGTATGGGCTTGTATATTATTAGTAGTTCTGAATGATAGCTAGAAAGCATTAACTTGCGTGTTTTAGTTTTGGTTTTTTCCTCTTCGATTATTTTCTCATGATTTTGAATTTTTGCTCCCAAAATAGTAACCATTTTTATTTAAATACAGGGTAACTATTGTAATTTTACCAATATCTTGAGCAAGCACAGGCACCTGCCAGAGCTTGAGGACTGTGATGGTCTGCATGAGACCTTAGAGGGCCACCCTACACATCCCATGATCCCCACCTACATTGTTTTCTATTTTTGGAGAAATTAGCCCCAAATGGCCCCTCATTCCCTCAGATGGCAATTGGTTTTTTTTAAATTCAACTTTCAAATACAGATATACAACCAGACAAACATTCACATGAACACAGAGACACATACACATTATATACATACATACACTATCAAAACATTAAACAATTACTATACATTCTATTATTTGTTCATTCTTTCTTCATTTCTTCTTCTCCCTGGTTTCAAAATATATACAACCTTTTTCCCTCAAGGAGCTCATTATACTTTTCATATTGTGTGTTATATCAGATTGATGTACTTATATATGTATTCTGACTAAATACTGTGCTTTCTAAGATTAATCCTTTAAGTCTTTATTAATATTTTAAGTTTATTACCTTCATAGCTTCCAGT
This sequence comes from Urosaurus nigricauda, assembly GCA_034509955.1. Taxonomy (NCBI): domain Eukaryota; kingdom Metazoa; phylum Chordata; class Lepidosauria; order Squamata; family Phrynosomatidae; genus Urosaurus; species Urosaurus nigricauda. The sequence continues at coordinate 68,488,223 of JAOEGL010000004.1, forward strand.
ATCCTTTTCTGAAATTCAGAAAACTGTCCCAACATTTCTCATCTATATACTTATCTTCTATGAGACCGGAAAGTCTATCTATTTCAATAGCATTATACATTTTTATTAGCCAGTCTTCAATTGTAGGTGTATCCGGTAGTTTCCATTTTTGAGCTATCGCTATTCTTGCTATCGAAACCATATATAAAATTATTTTCCCATAGTTCATTCTATCTAAATTTTTTATTTTGTTAGTCATGTTCAGTAGGTAGATTTTGGGTTCCATAGTGAATTTTATCTTAAGAATTTTACATATACAATGATGAATTTCCTCTCAAAATTTCCTAGCTTGGGGACATGTCCACCACATATGCTTCCATGATCCTGTATCCGCGTGGCATTTCCAACACTTGGGACTCTGTTTTTTATATATCTTATTTAATTTAGCTAGTGTCATATACCACCTTAGTTCCATTTTATGATAGTTATCCCGAATGTTCTGGCTCTTAGTACATTTGTATGTGTATTTCCTCGCATACGTCCAACTTTCCAGATCTATCTCCCTTTCAAGATCTTTTGCCCATTGTAGCATATGTTCTTTTATTATTTCAGGTTCTAGTTTCCTTCTTAATAATGTCTTGTACATTCTAGATATTTTCTTAGGTTTCCCATCTAATAATATTTTATCTATTTCATTATTTTCTAACACAATTCCACATTGCACATTATCTATTTTGAAACTTTGTTTTAATTGTAAGTATGTCAACCAATGGTTCCCTTGGTGCAAGTTTGAAATTTCAACAATATCCTTAATTTCTGTTCTGCCTGTTTCATTTATTGATTTTAGTATATCCTTGTATCTTACCCAATTTTCCAGCCGATGAAATTTTCCCATTAAAGCTTCCTGTGGGAAGACCCATCTGGGTATCCCTCTATAAAATTCATTTTTAACTTTTGTCCATACTTTAAACAATGATTTCCTTAGGGTGTGCTGCTCAAACTCGCGATGTACTTTATGCTTCTCATACCAGAGATATGCATGCTACCCGAACTTTAGATTAAATCCTTCTAAATTCAGAAGTTTAAAATCCTTCAGATTTACCCATTCTGCTAACATTTTTAATATATTGGCCTGATAATATATTTCTAGATCAGGTAGATCTAATCCTCCATTTTCTTTTGAAAACACTTTCCAATTTTTCCTTGCCCTTTTCCCATTCCATAAAAAGCTCTTAATTTCCTTATTCCATTTTTTGAAAGGCTTCATGTTTAAGATAATAGGGAGGTTTGCAAACAAGAAATTTAATTTGGGAAGTGTACACATTTTTAATGCAGCAATTTTTCTTGTGATAGATAAATTTCACTTTGACCACTTTTTTAAGTTCCATTGTACCTTCAATAACTTATTATAATTATTATCAAAGAGTTCCTTATTTTTACCTGCAATCCAGATTCCAAGATATTTTACTTTTTTCACCACTTTACATTGGGAGATCTCTATTATTCTTTCTTCTTCTTGTGTTGTTAGGTTTTTAGTTATGATGTTAGATTTTTGCTTATTCATCTTGAATCCTGTTAATGTTCCAAATCTGTCTATTGTTGATAATAAAGTGTGGAAGACTACTTATTGATTCTTCAAGGAAAATTACAGGATCATTGGCATAAGCCTTAAGTTTGTATTCACAATTTTAAATTTTCATTCCTTTTATCTTCCGATCTAATCTAATCCTATTACTTAAAATTTCTAAAAACAAGATGAATAATAACGGTGATATCGGGCATCCTTGTCTGACCCCACGGCCTATTTTGAATTCAGTGGTTTTTTGCCCATTTATTATTAGTTGTGCCTTTTGTTCTTTATATACCTAACCGTGTATTTTAACACTTCAAACATACTTTCCCATCTAAGGGAATCGAACGCTTTTTCTGCATCAATGAATGGGCTATTGGGCGATAATTGCTTACTGAAGTTTTTTCCTTCCCTTCTTTAGGTATGACCACGATAGATGCTGATTTCCAAGTTCCGGGGATTCCATTCTTTAATATTTCATTAAAAGTATCTTTTAAATGAGGGGTCAATTCCTCTTGAAATTCTTTATAATATTCACTTCGGAATCCATCCGGGCCTGGTGATTTTCCTGTTTTTAAATTTTTAATAGCTTGTATGATAAGATAAAATTCTGTCATTGTGATATCTTGGTTGAGGCTTTGAACATTTTCTTTTGATATTCTACTTATTTTTTGTTTTTCTATAAAAGATTGAAATGCTTCTAAATTAAAGGGTTCTTTTTTCAACTTTTCTATACTTCTCTTTTCTCTTTCTTTTTTTAGTCTAATAGTGAGCCACTTCCCTATTTTATTTGCGTATTGAAAAGTGGTCTGCTTAGTCTTTTTTATTTTCCATGCTATGTCTTTTGTTAACAATACCTCCGCTTGTTTCTGTAAATATTTTAGTTGTGCCTGTAAATTTTTCTCATTTGGTTTATTTCTGATTTCCATTTCCTTTTCTGTTATTTTTCTCTCTAGTTGTTCCATATTAGCTTGTGCTTTCCTTTTCATTTCTGCTCCTTTCTTTATTAATAGTCCCCTTACTACTGCTTTATGTGTGTCCCACACTAATTTCATTTGCATATCCTGTGTTCTATTTTCCTTAAAAAATTGTTGATGTTTTCTTTCATGTTTTTTTAACTCTATATCCTTAATTAGACTGGTGTTAAATCTCGAGTTGTATTGTTTTTTACCATCTTCATATTTTTTAGTCTTGATGTCAAAGGAGCTGATAGTAATATCATGTCTATTCTTCAGAATGAATTATTTTGTTGGGAGTGAAAAATAAAGCCCTTTGCCTCATTATATAAGGAAGTCCAGGCATCTTTTAGGTCTAGTTCTTCTTTAAGAGTAAAAAAGGTGTTTGGTAACTTGCCATGGTTTTTTTTAATTTTTTTATTGAACATTCTGTCTTTCTGAGGGTCAATGACCCCATTCCAATCTCCTAATATTAATACTTTATCAGTATTACATTTCGTGATCTGTCTTAATAGTTCCTTAAAAATCAGTTGTTGTTTTTCTAGGGGTGCATATATCCCCACCACCAATAGTCTAGAATTTGAGAGTACTATTTCTACTCCAATGTAATTCCCATTTTCATCCTTGTTATTTTTCATTACTTGTTATTTTAGAGTTAATGTATAATATCACTCCTTGTTTTCTTTTTTCTTTTAGGGACTAAAAGATTTCTCCTAGTTAAAGAAATCTTTCTTTAAGTAGTTTGCGTCTTTCTCTTTAATTTTGACTTCTTGTAAGCAAAGTATGTCGCATTGTTTTTTTCTCAAAATAATGATGAATCCTTCTTCTTTTATACACAGAGTTTATTCCCTTTACATTCCATGAATAAAACTTAAGTACATTTTTCATTTCCTGCAAACAATTATATATATGTATTTAACTGTATGTATAAATACACTTCACTTGTACCCACCTCCTATTCCAGACACTTATACACTGCTGTATAAGTGTCTTCTTTCTAGCTTACCAAATGGGCAATTTTTCAATCAAGGTTATCTTCCTCTTGTTCAGATCGTTCTTTGTTTTTTCCTGAGTTTCTTTTTCCTTCTAGGTTTGAGTTTGTTTCTTTTTCTTTTAAAAAATAGTCTAAAAATTCTTCTGCTTTTGTCTTGGTATTAATCCTGTATCTTTTATATTTAAATGTAAATATTATCCCTTCAATTCTGTCCCATGAAAATTTGATACTATTGCTAATTAGTTGTTGTGTCACCTATTTGTATTCTTGCCTTTTCCTCAGTACAACTGGAGGTGTATCCTTAAATATTTTGATTACATTTCCATCTATATATAATTGTTGATTGTAATTCTTTTGTAATATTTCGTCTCGGATTTTAGATCTCATTAAGCAAATAATAGTGTCTCTGGGCAGGTTTTTATCTTTAGCTGTTTTGGAGTTTATTCTAAAAATCTTATCAATTTCAAATTCAATCAAAAATTCTGATATTTCAAGTAGTTTAGCCAGACCCGTTATTATTTTCTCATACAGATTTTCTTCTTCTTTTTCTGGAATACCTCTCAATTTAACACTTTTCTCTCTATATCTGAGCCCCTGCATTAGAAGATATGTTTCTTCTGTTTTTTGTCTTTCTTCTAGAGAATTAGTTATTTCCTCTACTTTTTGTGTTCTAGTTTTAGTATCTACTATTTCTTTTTTTAATATAGAAATTTCATTTGTCATTACCTAGACATTTTTTTCCAGTTTGTCCATACCCGTTTTTATATTATGATTTACTTCATGTCTGTGTTCTTTAAGTTCCTGTCTGTCTTCTTTTTAAAAGTTCCTTAGCTCTTCCATGAGAGCTTGTATCTGAGATATGTCTTGCTGTTTTGTTGTCATGTCCATTGATTCTTTTCTATCTGTGTTGTATGTTTGTAATTTAGCAGTTTGTGCTCTTGTGCCTGAGGCCATTTCACATTAAGCTTTCAAGACATTCATGGCAGTATCGCTACCAACTACTTTAATATATTTATTTAAATTAGTCTATTTGTATTCAATTTTCTCTAGTCCAAGAAATGTCCGTATCTTAATTTAAGTTCTGTGTTTTGAAGATGGGTAGTTTTTAGGTCTTAATTATTTACAGCATTTGTGAACAAATAGTGATGACTGTCACACTTCCAATTCTGAACAAAAGTACTCCTTGTCAGTATTGTTTCTCAATCTAAAAGGCTTTCAACTTATTCTATGTTTATCTTGAAGACAGGGTATGTCTCTTAGATAAATGTTGTGTTATAATCACCTATTGATCTTTATCTACTTTCATTTACACATTATTTGTATTGAAACTTCTTTTGGCCAAATAAGGTGTTCTTCCAGTCTGGAGACTGAAGAAAGCCAATCCAAAGTAGGCGCTGGTTGCTGTATGACTTGAAAGCCTACTTCTTCCCTTCGACCCTCTTCTGTCTTCTTCGAGCCCCAATCCTGTTCTCCCTTTTAGAGAGACTCACCAGAAGTTTATCTGAGATGGATTATCAATTAAACTTCTGCACCCCTTCCAGTAGAGACAACGTGTCACATATATCTAATCACCTTTGGCCATAGAGGGGAATCCAATTTATTCCCTGTCCATATCACATAAAAGAAAAGGAAACCAGTAACAAAATCTTAACCAACCCACCAATGTTATAAAGTATTAGATAAAACCTATCAGGATTACCACACCCAAATGTTCTATCCTGGGGGTGGTGAGTGGGCTGGGCTTGGACTCTGCCCCAAACGCACTCCTGCCACTGCCACCGCCGGTGAGGAGGAGATGGAAACGGGGGCTGGCTTTATAGCCAGGCCCCCAGCTCCACTTGCCACCGAACCGCGCCGCTGCTGGAGGGGATGGTGTCTGGGCTGGGCCTGGGCTCCACCCCAAACGCGCTCCTGCCACTGCCACCGCCGGTGAGGAGGAGATGGAAATGGGGGCTGGCTTTATAGCCAGGCCCCCAGCCTCGCTTGCCACCGAGCCGCACCGCTGCTGGAGGGGATGGTGAGTGGGCTGGTCCTGGGCTCCGCCCCAAACGCACTCCTACCGCTGCCGCCACCGGTCCAGGTGGCAATTGTTTTGAGAAAAGGCCTGGATTGTTTTTAAGTCTTAGGAACCTTCTTTTTCTTTTTCTTCTTTGTTTTTTGTTTTTTAAAACAGGATATCAACCAGAAGTCAGCTTTCTAGAACTTCCAACTCCCTTTCTTCACCAATAATCATTAGTATTTACTGCTTGTCACCTGATATCAATGCAATGATAACAGAACTCTGTTTCCACTCTATGTATTTTTTACTTTCTAAGATGTGGCTAATTCACTAGTACAGACTCCTCTGATTACTTCAAAGCCCTAAAGGTGGGATTTACAACTTCCAGAGGTTTTTGACCTACCGCTCCCATCAATCCTAGCCACCACAGAAGATAGTGGGGACTTGATGTTAGTTACAGTCAAAAAACATCTAGAGTTACAGTCATGGTATGGACTCAGTGCAGTGTCTGGACTCCAGGAAACCAGGATGTGAATCTCCACTCAGCCATGGAAACTCACGAGATGGCCTTGAGCAAGTCACACACTCTCAGCCTCAAAGGAAGGCAGTGGCAAAGCCCCTCTGAACAAATCTTGCCAAGAAAACCACATGTTAGGGTCACGATAATTCAGAAACAACTTGAAGGCACACAACAAGTTGCACATTCACATCTTAGGATGTTCATAGACACACAGACACACACATTCCCTTTTACAAGTATATATTTTTCCTGTCACATCTTTAGTTGTATCTTCTGCTGTGAAGGTAAGTAAGGTTAAGGTAATGATTGCAATCCTACATGCCATAGATGAACACTATGGAAGAGGTTCCCAAACAAGTATGTTTCATCAAATGTTTATCTTGCCTCCCATTTGGGGTTTTCTGTTTGAAGGTTACATCTGGCTTTTTCTTCCTATTAAAAACATAAATTCTCCATTACTTAATTTAGTTGCCCAGCCCTCTCATTTTGCTAGATATACTTTCAGATCATCCATGATTATTTTCTGAAACTCCTAAAAGTGTTGTACATTTTTACCTTATATTGCCTGTATGTCAATTACTCCTTGCATTCTCTAGCAGGAGATCACTTACATTTTGCTCTTCTTCTAGTATAAAAGCTGAGACTTGCCTATGCCCTCACCCATGTTGGTGGGATAGAAAACATTCTTTATAAGCTCATCATTTTTAGATGGCATCACCATTCTGGAAAATCTTGTTCTACTATATAAATTCTCTTCATTGCCTCGGGAGCCTCCAGTTCTCTTTTGCGATATTCAGTAGTTTCACAGGTGATGAGTTGGCTATCAGCTGCAATAGATATATTCTCCAAAATGCTTGCTAGTTGTTTGTGCCCTGACTGTTCTCTGAAGGCTTCCTTCAATAGAGCATCATTGAATTATCTGAGAAGCAATGGAATATTATTCTTACTTCCTTCTTAGTTTCTTCCATTTTCAGCTCTCAGATTCTTCCTTGACCCTTTCTGATTCTCCTATTTTTACTTAATACTTATCCTATTGCTATCTCATCTCTTTCTATCTTGTGCTTTTCTGTTCCCTCTTCTCTTGGTGGCACTATTATGCTAAACTAAATACTGCTATTATTGTAGATCCTTTATATAAATCGAGCTGCCTCTGAAAAGAGGCCTAATTTCATATTTCCCTAAATGAAAGATGAACAGATTTGCTCTGTGTCAGGAGATGTTCTGTTGGCTGGCTAAGATCTCCATGTAGATTGTGCTTCTTGCCCAACCATTTCCCCTCATCTCCCCACTTCCTTAATTTATTTATCCCTAGCCCCTTCTGCCCCACCCCAAGAGGTCGTATGTGTAAGCACCAGCTCCACGGCCATCCGGGTAAGTTGGGTACCACCACCGGCTCAGAGCCGCAATGGAGTCATCACACAGTATTCCATCGCATACCAGGCAGTGGAAGGAGAGGACATCACCAAGCATGTGGTTGAGGGCATTGGACATGAGCATTCCAGCTGGGAGATCAGCGACTTGGAGAAATGGACCGAGTATAAAGTGTGGGTGAGGGCTCACACAGATGTGGGTCCTGGCCCAGAGAGCATCCCTGTCTGGGTTCGCACTGATGAAGACGGTAGGTTCCTAACTCATGTCTGAAGGTAACAAAGACTATATTTGTTCTGCCCATGATATAGCATTTGCAGTGCTGTTAGATTCCCCCCTCCCCCCGCTCTCAGAACAGCTCACCTGGAATATTCCTCCAAGTCACCCACGCATAAAAACACAATTGTACACAACTTTAAAAAGCAAATAATGCTCTGTTTGTTTGTTTAGGTTTTTTAGAATTTGTTTAGGCTCTTTAGTGCAGTCAAAAAGAAAGATGAGGTCTCTTGCATATGGGATGCATAAGTATGAAATTATCATTCCCATTCCTGGTGGGTAGAACAGCTGCTGCCTCTGCATATCTGTTTCTGTTATGTGCCATGTGGGCAAAATGCCTCTTATCAGGGACATTCTGAAGCAAGATATGCCATTATATTAACTATCCTGTCAGTTATGTCATCTTATTCAAAGTCTCCTCTTCAGAAAGTGCCACTGCCCATAGTGACAGAAGATACTTTCCAGGCTGCATCCTGATCTTGAAGGCTAAAGAGAGCCTAAACAAAACATGTGGGGAGAAAAGGCATTCTTCATCTTTAGTACCCGTGCTGTAGTGTCTATTGCATCCCTGTAATCCCTGTAATCCTGGGAAGAGGTACATAGCAATTTTCACTGACTACTTCCTGGGTTTTCTGTCGCATCTCTATGTCCTGTTGCCTGAATTGTTTGCATCAGTTCTCATTTAGCAAAGCTGTAACTGGAGGGAATGTGCTACCCCAGAAATGTCGCAGCAAGCTCTCTGTGTTAGTTTGAGGGCCGCACTATTGGTCGTTGCAGCTAAGCTCTGCAATGAGTGGTTTTAGAACCTTCCGATGCACTATAGTTGTTGTTGTTTTTCATAAAAAGAAGCATAAGAAATGGGCAAAATGCTTTTTTGCAACTCGGAATATTATCTCTAGCTAATGTACCCTCCTATAATGTAAATGACCTCTACTGACACAACAGAACTCAGTCCTTAGGAACAGAACTCTTTGCAGAAGGCTCTGCCCACTAATGCCAGCTATGGGTAATCCTCATACGACAGAAATGTCACAAGCATTGTCACACTGGGGAGTAAGTAGGGAGGATGTTAACCAGTTGCCACACCGCTGTCAAGTCTGCTCTCCATTCACTTTTGGGAAAGAATGAAAAACCAATCAGAAAAGACACCCGATCTCCAAGATTGTGCAACAAATTGGATTAAGACCCACAAACCTTTTCTAATTACTCATTTGCCCTATCTCCTCCCCCTACTAATGTATGTATCTTTCCCCTCTGCACTCTTCTTCAAGCAATTATCCACAATTAAGAGTGAGATTTGTGGAAAATAACCAGTTGCCTGAGGCTACGCAAATGCCTGCCTGCCTGCTGTGTGTCTGTGTAGAACAGTCCTTGCAGGTTCCACCCAGTTCTCTGTCCCTAATTAACCTCATGCTGCACTAGCTACTCAAGAAGCGCAGTATGCTGTTTGGGCACAATGGATTTGTCCTGCAATACCAGGACATTGCTTTGCGCTATGAAGCTGGAGCTGAGTAGCTGTATGGCAAGGGTATTCTCTGGAGAGAACACAGTTTCAGCCCCTCATAGGCATAACATTGGCATTTTTGACATGATCAGTATAAGAGTCCAAAGTACTAAGTATAACTTTTCCAAATGGTAGACTAGCTCTAAACTGACTTGTGAGCATGTTTCTTCTTGCAAGGAAACTGAAAAATTGTAGGCAACTGCCATTTCTTACTTCACTAGCAAAAAAGGATTCTGCAAACTTCATGCACCATCAATAACTGCATTCTCCAAAGCTGCCTGCCTCTCTACAAGCCTTTTGTGTTAGGCAAAGGACCATCCAAATTTAGAGCTATCAGATTATAAACTGATTCTCTCTTAATCAGTCAGCTAATATAATATACTCATTCACTGATGTATGTGTATTGTAGAGGTGAAGGTACTTTAAGCTTCTTTGCATCCTCTTGTGTGAGTACTTGAATAGCAAGACAACCTAGACCGGCAGAATGTGCCATTCACTTCGCTGTTAACTTTGGCAGTGGCACCACTAAGATTGGTGTCACCTAGTGAGCTGATAACTCATGGTGTCACACACACCCCATTGATCTCTTCCCATAAAACACTATACAGAATCCTTAGTAATATTTTTTGCACCAATGTTACTCATAAATCACAATTCCCATATATCAGTGAATCTAATGATAATAGTTGTGGCATAAACAATTAGCAAAATTAAAATTATATCTTTAAATCACAGTATTGTGCACACAGCCTAAATATATTTACATATGCATAGTTTCATGGGGTTGAAGTGAAACTTTTGGTAAAATGTGATTTTTTTAAAAAGAAAAATTTAAAAGTAATTTTTTAAATTTAAAAATTAACTTTTTTAAATTCTGAAATTTTAAATTTATTCTTTTAAAAATCTTCTCTTACTGAGCCATGCCCCACTCACCCCATCTCTTACAGAATTTTAAATGGAAACATGCAAATGCTGCAGCCCATTTTTGCCCAAAGGCAGATATTTGAGGATCAGTGGTGTCACCCCTGCCGAGGGTGTCACCTGATGTGGTCCACATTTCCATCACCCCACTAGTGATGCCACTGATCTTTGGAAACTTAGTTCCATGTGTTGGCATGATAAACACAGATTCATACATATGCACACACCAATTTTTCTATATACCCATGTATGCATATGTATTTTTCCTTTTATACAATTTTTAAAAAATAATTCTAGAAAAATGAGTTTGAGAATAAGAAAAATGAGTTGAGGATTGAGATGGGGACTCAGTTTATGACACAGAATTCTGCAGTTTTAATAGGATGTTTGTCTCTGACTAAGTTTCCCCATCTGCATTTCAGTGCCTGGTGCTCCACCAAGGAAAGTGGAAGTTGAGTCAGTGAACTCAACAGCCATTCGTGTCTCCTGGAAGTCACCCATCTCCAACAAGCAACATGGCCAAATCCGAGGCTACCAAGTCACATATGTGAAGATGGAGAACAGTGAGCCAGTTGGACCACATCTCATTAAAGATGTTGTGGTAGCAGAATCCCAGGTATAGCCTGATGTGGATGGAATTATAGATACAGATGGATGCAGGCTCATGCAGAAGTTTGTAGGTGTTAGGACCTTTTTCAATTTACAGGGCTGGATAAAAGTCTGTGTTAGGTGTGGAACTTGTGGTGTTCCAGGAGCGGTTGGACTCCTGCTCAAATCAGCTTTAGTCAGTATAGCCATTGGTTAGGGATGAGAAGAGTTGTACTCCAGCAACTTTGGGAAAGAACAGTTTCCTCATCTCTCATCTAAACAAATTGTTTGAGCTGTCATGAGAAAATAGAATGTCGCACATAACAGCTTGTAACTGAGGGCTACTGGTATATGCTCAGGTATCAAGTAACTAGAAAACATATTGAAAGAGAAAGTTGTTGGAAGAATTTTACTGAAAATACAGCAATTTGGGTCTTTGCTGTCAACCATTATCTAGAATATCTTGACTAAGAAAAATGTGTAGTAATTGTTGCTGTTTCTGCCAAAACCACTAGAGATTGGTAAAATATTTTTTTAGAGTTGCCTACTAATATTTAAAGTTAAATCATTCCCTAAGGAATTTGTGACATTACAGAAGCCTAATGGAAATTAACTAAATCTATTGTTTATGGGGGGGTCTCCCTTTTTCAAAAGATGTTAACAGCATTTTGAATTTTTTGCTATAGAAGATGAGTGTTTTACCAAATCAGAGGGCTTGAAAAGGACCTACTATGGGAACTGGCAGTGGATGGGCTGGAGTGAACTGATCAGCTGAGACCTGAGCCTGTCCTTACATTATCCAGCATATCAGAAAAAGTATTCGATCTCTCTGGAATTCATTGGTACTCTGAACTTACCAGTGTTTTCCCTGTACCTGTAACAGCTACTGAAATGAAAAAGAAAACAACAGGCCAGGAATTACTTCCAGACTGTCTGCTGAAATTTCTCCATCTGCTAAGACAGAGCATGTCTTTGCAAGGACCCTCATGCTAAAAAGATTTGTAGTTCCTGGGGCTTCTATAGTTTCAGGGTAGGGCTGATCAGTGGTGAAAGAGAGTGCTTGAATGGCACCCAGTAGGATTACTGGAGAGCTGCATTGACTAATTGATCTTTCTCTTGAACACAGCACTTGAATTATTTATCTTTCTCAGCAAGGAGCAAAAAATAAAATACCCCCCTCCCCATCCTTTGGAAGATAAGGTCCAGTTCTGAAGAACCAAGGGAAGAATAATGTGAGACAAAGGTTTTCTAGACTAGAAATACACTGTCTGGCTTGTATGATCATAGCTGCTATGAATGTTCTGATGAGAAAACATTTTCTCACTTCCAGTATAACCTTCCCATTCCCTACTTATATCTCAGAGCTTGTAAATGTTACTTTAAAAAAAATACTACAGTTCCCAGAATCAACCAGTTCTGGGAGTTGTAATCCAAAAATTAACATTTTCAAGATCCGCTATGACTGCAGTGCTAAAAACAGGGGGAAATGTTGTTGTTGTTGTTGTTGTTGTTGTTGTTTGCCTTCAAGTTGTTTTCGACTTATGGCGACCCTAAGGTGGCGAAGCTGTCATGACAGGCAAGTTTCTTAAAAGGGGGTTTGCCATTGCCATCCTCTGAGGCTGAGCGAGTGTAACTTGCCTAAGGTCACCCAGTGGGTTTTTGTGGCTGAGCCAGGATTTGAACCAAGGTCTTCAGAGTCCTAGTTCAGTGCTCAAACCACTATGCCATGCTGGCTCTCATAATATATAAGCATAATTTCCCTGCAACCTACACACATTAGTGCACAGGTTTAAGCCTCTCCTCCCAGACCACTGAGACTATTTTTCCCCACCAGTATTGCAAGCAGGAAAACAATACTCTTGGCTACACGAGCATGGTGCAAGTATATTAAAATCTCCTCCAATCACCACAGCAATATTGATCAAGATTGCTGTCTCCTACTTGCTACTTGTGGCAGGGAAACAGCAACCTCAGCTACATAACGATCACAGCTAAAGCGGGGTATTAAGGCCTCTCCCACTCCCAGTGGTCTCAGGGCAGCTAGTGGTATCACCTGAACAATAATGCTTTTCTCTGGCACCCAGTTGATGACGAATTGGCTAGCATGCCCGGGGGAATAAGTGAGGCTTTGCAAGCTGTTCAGAGAGCATCCAAAGGCCACAAGCAAGGAGTAGATGGCCCATCTGTAAGTGCCCTAAAGCTGACTGATGGTGCCTCCATCCACAATTCTTCTCTCATTTCCTGATGGGATATTGTCTGTTGTCCTAATTGCTATTCTTGTTTAAGGTGATTCTGCTTTCCCTAAGAAAATCAGTTTTTGCACTTTGTTGGTCGGTTTTACTGTATGTTTTATTTGCCCTTCTGTTCCCTTTCTCCCCACCTCCCCAGTACCTATTGCTTGAGAATAGTAGGTGGGCAAGAAAGACCATTTTGTCATACCTATAACTTCTGGCTTCCTGGGTTTAGAAAAATATAAAAGAGAGTTAAAATTGTACCATGTAACCCTCCTGCTGATTCCACATAGTGACTGATTGCCATGTCAGAACACTTTACACTTAAATACATTTCTGCCCTGTATCCTTGTGTCTAGCTGACAAATGGATGGCAAGATGGTGTCCATCCATGTCTGTACATGGACATGCAAGCATGACTTTATCTCAGCCAGAGCTTGCCTGGCTGTATTATCTTAAAAGCAGATCAGGCATCAGAAACAGGCACTGACACCCTATACTGGGGCTTTTCTCTTCAAACATCCTATCCCTGCTTTGTTTGTTTGTTTGTTTTTAAAGTGCTACCAGAGAGCAGGGAGAGTATCAGTGTCTGCCAGTCCTGGAATTTAGTAATCATTCTTGCAGTGACTTTAGAGTTCCTGATATCCAAGTACAGTGATCTCTACAGGGGCTACACTTCCTGTTCAGATGACTTTCACATTTCGTGATGTCTTGGCCCTTTCTAGAGTTTCTGGTCTTCCTCCTTTAGCATCATCCCCAGCTGCACATATTTTCCTGGGCTGTAGTGCTCAGTGGATGCAAGACACATGGCCAGCTCCCAGAAAGTTAAACAATAAGCACACTTTTAATCTTTAAATGCTTATGAAGAACATGAAGGATTGTCCACAGAGATATCTATAGCTTCGGCTGCAAATCTAGCACATCATAGTGGGCCCATCTTTCATACAAGGGAGCTAGAATGAAACCAATAGGCTGTCCCCATAGATCCTTACTTTTCCTTATATATTTATTTACTTTCTAATCATTTGTCAGAGCCAAGGATCACAAGAAGTCATTTCATGGGCCTTTCTGATGATACTTGACCCCACAAATGTTGCCTGTAGGCTGACAGGGGTTTCATCCCAAAATTTACAAGTGGGCCCCAAGGTGCCTTACTCTGTGCCATTATAGCAAATTGAGGACAAGGAAGCTACTAACTTGCTCTCTGCTGTGCTGTAGCACCATCATAGGACAAGGAAGATACTAACTTGCGCTCTACTGTGCTGTAGCATCATCACTGCAGATGGATATATGGTGGCATTACAGCTAATATCCCATTAGAGTTTACATAATACAAAGGTGTCAGTAGTGCTCCACTGGCCCTATAATTTTTCCCACCTCTTGGCCTATTCCTTAGTCTGAGTAATGCATTATCCAGGTGCAGACTAATTTGACTATACTTGCTTCTCTGCTCACCTCTAAACTACTTGTCCAGACATTGCTTCCCTCTGATTTACTTCCTGGTACTGTGCTTATTTGATCACCCAGTTCCTGTTTCTTTCCTGAGATACTTTGTAGAACTCATGCCTCAGGCCAGGTCAGCTTAGTTCATCCTTGGATTGGATTTGGTCTTTGTTCACCACATATTGTCAGAAGTGTCATCCAGCGAAATACTCTTATTCCCTTACTGTTTTAGTTTGTATGTGCTTTCAAGTAATCTGTCGACTTATGGCAACCAATGAATTTTGTAGGGTTTTCTTAGGCAAGGAATATTATGGGATTGTTTTGCCATTTCCTCTGAAAATATAGCCTATACATAGATTTAACCAAGACAGTGAAAAAACAAAAATAGTAAAAGATTTCTCATATCTGGGATCAAATATTGATAGAAACAGGGACTGCAGCCAGGAAATCAAAAGTAGATTAAGAATGGGGATAGTGACTATGGAAGAACTAGAAAAGATCCTAAAATGCAAAGATATACAACCGAGCACAAAAATTAGCCATTGTATTTATTGCATTACCATGTATGGATGTGAGAGCTGAACAATTAAGAAACAAGAGAGGAAGAAAATGAATTCATTCGAGATGTGGTGCTGGAGAAGAGCACTGAGGATTCCCTGAACAGCTAAAAAGACAACTGCATGCTGCGCCCCGCGACCTGGCCTTTCTGCAGCACAAAAAGAAGCTGCAAAAAGTGGCTCCTTTTTGCACTGTGGAAAGAGCACCATAGCCGCCGCAGTGGCTTTTCGCTGCTGCTTCGGTGCAGCGCATATAACCCACCCAGGCAGGCAGCATGGAGGCAGAGTCGGGGCAGTCACCAATCTGCCCCCACTCTGCTGTATAATGCTGGTCTGTCGAGCCCCTTAGTTTCATTAGTGAGATCCACATGAAAACTGGAGCCTGGCAGCTAGAGTTAAGAATTATTGTGCTTTCACCAGGCATATATGGGCTTCTAGCAGCAACAGTTTGTGTATGAGAAGAAAACTGTCAGAGTAAGGTCAGTCCCACTAAACCATATCACAGGGCTCTCACCAGAACTGCAAACATGGCGAGAGAGACAGTGGCTTCAGAGAGCTGTGACGAAACCTAAAATGAAATGTAACAAAGCCATGGCAGCCAACATAAATACCAGCTGCCAGCATTAGTTCTGTCTGCATCATTTCTACTGCTCTGAAGCAGTGGCAGCAGCTGAATCTTTTTTATTAAGGCCAGTGGCTTCCTAAAATCCATTCATCTTCTTCAGCCACGCTAAATACTTAAGAAGCAATTGGGCTGGTTTAGCAGAGAAATCTTTTTTTTATCTGCAAGTGACTGTTTCATAAATTTAAACATTTAGCTGGAGCAGATTTCAGAGCAATGCAAGTATAGTAGAGGTTTTTCTGATCTGAGAAGAGGTTTTAGTGTGCTGAATATGTCAGTTTAACCTTTAAAAAAATACTGTTAAAATTGAAAATGGCTCACGGTTGTGCTGACCTCCTTCACATAGTTCTGCCCTGTTTCTTCAATAAATAATTTTGTAACTCTGGAGCTTTTCTCCATGTTTTATTATCTTGCTCATTCACACAACAGGTTTATTTCTACATTTGCAGGTATTGATGTAGATGACATATTTTCATATTAATGCCTATAGTATATGATTGATTTGCTTGCATCATCCAGTCCTACTGTTACTGGTACTAGTGGTAGTATAACTGCTCTCATTGTAATAATCATTCCACCTTTTGGAAAACTATATAGATTACAGGAAATAAACAGCAAAATGAAAAACAAAATACATTTTTAAAAGTATACATAAGAAGAAGAAAATATAAGTACTAAAACATAGAAAGAGGAAAGCAGTAGTCCATAAAACCTCTAAGAGAAACTTTGTTTGATTGTTCATTTGTTTATTGAAAAATCACTTATACCTCACATTTTGAATACTCAACTGGCTCACAATCATAAATAAAAATACAGTTATGACTAATAAAACAGAATAGACAACAACAGGGTACACTTCATAACCTGACAAAAAGAGGCAATCAAACCTCCAGAGAAGGAGGGCTAAAACTGGGTGCCACAACGAAGAAGACTTATCATTTCTTTGTCAGCTGGACTTCCCACAACAGAAGAATGTAAAACACGATTGTTGACAAAGAAAACAATGCATAGGCAGGATCATATAGAAGAAGGTGACCCTTCAAATATCCTGGCCCTAAACTTATTTATTTTCCTATTGATAGAAGCATCTTTCTCTTTTCTGGAATAAGCCTCATCTTCTCAGCCTTAAATCACTCTGTAAATACAGCCTTTCTTTATCTATTTCTTTATTGTTTTGCAAGTTGTTCTAGAGTATCATTTGATCTGGCTGTAGCCATTGCTTTTTTGTATACTTTCTGTCTTGCAGATTCCTGATTCATAGAATAAACTGCCGAACATATGGCTTTTTCCATCCTTACTGTTCCTCTGTGATTTCAGTCTCTTACTGCAACTATTGCTAATTGTATCTTTACAAACTAGCTTCTTATAGAATACCTCATTTTAGTAGAATATATTGCCCTCATTAATAGCTGTGTCATGATTAAGGAAGCCTGACACTTGGTGACTAAAGATGGTACTGTATGCTATCAACATATTGATTGATCTGCTCTTTAGTGACTCAAGATGGTAGAGCAGAATATAGACAGATTTAAATTTATTTTTTTAAAAACTCACATAGCTTTGAGATGTATATGCCTAGAGTCACTGCAATATATCTTCCAAGCCAACTACTGTCCCTTTTGCCTCTTCCACTGGGATGTCGCATATTGTCGAGGCCGCCCATCATTTTTAATTAGAGCTTTCCAATGTTTTAATGTTTTAATTGTAATGGCTCTGTTTTAGTATTTTTAAATCTTATCGTAGTTTAATTTATTTTTAAGGGGTGTGAGGGGAAATTGAATTGTTATATTTTAATTATAATTGCTTTTAAATGTTGTACCCCGCCCCGATTGCTTACCCAGAGGGGCGGGATATAAATAAATATTTATTAGTAGTAGTAGTAGTAGTAGTATAAGTTTCAGGTGTTAAGATTTCACAGTTACAGAATTGTAATGGACACTGCACATAATTCTCTTTTATTATTATAGATGTGCTAGTGTACATGCTACCTAGTTGCTCCTGCTTGATTCCTCCCAGTAGAGAATGTAGTTTAAGTAACCAAGAATTCATTAGCAAGAAATAGCTCATAGTTTGTGAAGATCCCATGACAAACAAGCCACAAATTGTAAGCCAATGTCAAATCCTAGTTTCAGATTCTGGCTTGTTAGGAGAACGAGAAATGCAGAATCCAACTTAATGTGTAACATTGAGGGGTGGGGTGCCCTCTGAATAAGTGAGAACTGAGCTTGCAACTGAAGCTGTCTCTACTGATGGAATTAGCAAAGTAGAAGTGATCATGCAATGTGCACTAGTAACTTTGCTGCCAGAATGAGAAAATAAAGTTCTCTGGAATTCTGGCTTTTCATTTTGTACAAACACAGTCCATGAGATCAGGAACTCAAACTGACTTAATCTAGATTGGGTCCTCTTTTTCTCTCATAACATTTTGAAAGGAGTACCCTAGATCAGGGGTGCCCAACTTACGGCCCTCCAGATGTTCTGGACATCAGCTCCCAGAAACCCAGAGCATTGGCCAAGCTGGCAGGGAGGGCATTATGAGGTAGGGAGGAAATTTGCATGTGGCTAGTGATTGGCTGAGACCTCTGGGAGATGAAGTCCAAAACATCTGGAGGGCTGCAAGTTGGGCACCGCTGCCATAGATGGTGAGAAGTCCAACACAGAGTTCCAATAGTACTGGTCAAGAAATGGCATCATTTTTACTTTATGTAGCCTCATTTTCAGATGTGAAAGAATGAATGAGAGTTGGTGGATGCTGTTACATTGACACGTTGTCCTGAGACACCACTCTGGTGCAATATATTAGTGGTAAACATAATTATGAAAATATTGCTTACATCTCAAGTAAGAGTCACATCCAAAAATATCACCTTACCTACTAGAGGTTACTGAGATAATGTGTGTGAAGTACTTTGAGCACTTGGAAACATATTGCATAAATATTTATGACTGTATTTATAGCATACTCTGCCAAACTCTTTGTTCATGAGAATCTCAAAGCCACTGGTAAGTGGCACAGTTCTGTTCCTCTGCCATATTACCTACATCTAAGGAGTTGAGCAACAAGTAGTTAATACCACTGTGAGACTTTAGACTAAGAGAAGAAAATGAACAAGATGTACCATGCAGTTCTTGTGCAAAGGGCCATGTTTAAATGCTACCATAACTCTGAATGCTTGTATTAATAGGATGTCTGGCTGCCCTGGCTTCTTTTTGAAATAGCTCTTAACGTGGTTTATAAGGGCAATTCTAGCTAGTTGTTTCAGATGGGCAGTGGAATGAAATGCTTGGTGGAATTGTTTTGTCCCTCCATCTGTGCAACACACAACACAAAGCAGGAGGTATCAGAGTTGATTGTAGACATCAGGCAGGAGGGAGATCAGAGGTCTGTGTCATAGATAATAAGAGGAGTTGAAGCACAGGGTAAATGGATGTAGACAATGGGCAGACACCTTGTACCATTCAGTCTCATGGGTTCTGCAGTCATGATAGCATGCATAAACATGGAAACAGCAGTTTTAAATTAAATTAGCCAGAATATTGGGGCTTTGTTTCTTGCATTCTCTCTGAAATGTTTCAGTCTGGTCAGACTGTCTGGACACACTGGTCATGGAGTAGAATGCAGCTTCCATTGACATCTCTGAATTGCAGCTACAGTGCCATTTTCCTTGTCATTGCCTTCCCTGAGAACTAAAAGCACCAGTGTATGTAGAGTGTAATGGGTATCCTCCTCCAGATGTCATTGGATTGTAACTCTTAGCATTCTTCAGCCCTGGCTAAGATTGATGGAACTTGTGGGCTAACAACACACCTGAAGTGGTGTATTTAGTGTTCTTAGTCCTCCGGTGCTATTAAATTTCACAGCAGCTACTGCATGGCAAGTATAATTTTAAAAATATGCTCTCCCCCCCTCTGAAATTTTGCACAGAGAAGCTGCATGATACAACTTTTATTTCTTGTGCAAATCAAACAAACATGGATCACATTGCTGTGCATGAATGTAGTTCTGTTTGGAATGTCAAAGGCCTTTTGGGATGGAGTGTCAAAAAATCTTAGTTTTTTTCCTGTTTCCAATAGTTTACCAAATACATTTCAAATATATCTTTTAAGTCTTAAGAACTAAAAACTTGGTGGGAAGTCAGAGGCTTTATGGCTGGCATCCATAGTTTTTTGTGGGTTTTTCGGGCTATGTGGCCATGTTCTAGAAGAGTTTCTTCCTGACGTTTCGCCAGCATCTGTGGCTGGCATCTCTAAAGATCCCGGCCACAGATGCTGGTGAAACGTCAGGAAGACACTCTTCTAGAACATGGCCACATAGCCCGAAAAACCTACAAAAAACTGAAAACAGTGTTTTGTTTTTTTAAAAAAATTAAAGAATGAAAATTTGAGCTAGTTAGAAGTTCCTAGTGCCTCATTCTGCTTGACCTTTGTCTTCTAGGGAACTGAGTTCCTAGTGCCTCATTCTGTATGAGTTTTGAGCTTCTAGGAAACTGAACTGCAAACAGCTGGAGTTTAAGATGAAACTGATGCCCTAGTTCCTCCTTCCTTTATTAATTCCCCAAGCTCTCTTCTCCTTTCCCCATAGTTATTGGTTAAAAATTCATAGGGGATTCTTTTGTTAGTTCTGCGATTTTAGAAAGAAATATTCACTAAATGCATTAAAATGCACATTGTAGTGCACACTGTTAATAATAGCTACTGTTAGGAATGGAGACAGACAACAAGAAGTGCATTTTGCTGAGGTGGAGGTAGCAGAAGGAAATAACGGTTTCTAAATCAGGGCCGTGCCTGAGGGATGCTTCCAAAATGAAGAGCCATAATAGTATCATTCAAAAGCATTGCACAGCTATTCCACCTTTTCTACTTTTACTAGTTTAATCTTTGGAAATAAAAAATATAGAAATCGTATTTGGGAAAATGCAGGATGGCTACAAGGTGAAGATACTGGTATGTATTATATCGGTAGTCCCATCTATAATAGCACCAGTAGAACTGGGAATCAATAAATGTGGAAGCCCCACTAATTCAATAGAATTACTTTACTTGTGAGTACCACTAAGATGCAGGCCAACATCATCTAGACACACACTATAAATTTCATGAATCACACAGAGTGATTGCATGATAAACATCTTCTTTGGAAGCACCCAAACGTAACATTTTCAAGGGCCAGCTTAATGTCATATACAGGAAAGCTTGCTCTTTTGTCAGCTTTATTTATTCCTCCATCCCATACCTACAAATGCAACTCTTTCTACTGGCAAATATTTCAATAGCCCTGACACTCACATGATTTGGAGAGCTTCCCTACCTAAATTTGGCCAGTCAAAAAAGCATCCATGTCAATTGGCAGATCGTCATTTACTACAGAGCAAGTAAGACCAAAATGACAAGAGCCAGATAGTTCAGCTACATAAGACCATTAGCCTGCTGGGGTAGAATGGATGTGAATCCTTATGTTCCTTCTGTTAGAATGTCGGCATGTTTCTTTAGAAAGCTTAGAGGTAAATGTTGTATGCCAGAAATCTGCTTGCTATGTAGCATTATTTTAGGTAAATGCACTCTTAGCAGGAATTTCAGTAATTCTGCTAATGCGACAGACATGGAAATTTATTACAGTGATGAGCAAGCTGTTTCTTTGGCTGGTTACCAAGGAAGTTTATCTTGCTGTAATTGCAGCTCTTACATGTTTTAACCAGGGAGAGGTACAAGAGTCTGGGGATTCTGCTTAGGAAGGGTCAGTTGGGAGGGTGCAGGATATTATCAGCCGGAAGTTAACGTAAGTCATTTCTCCTGCTTCAGTTTGGGCCCAACCACAGAATATAATGATACAGTGCCCGTGCCATACGCGGATTTGTGCTTATGTGTACAGCAAGCCCAGGAGGACAAAATGGCTTGTGTGGTGTAGGCGTGCACCACCACAGAAACCAATGGGATTTGAGAATATGTGTTTTTTTCCCATAGATGGGGAGGGGGTGTCCAGAACGGATCCCCCAAGTATAGGAAGGGCCCACTGTATAAGTCTTCTTTCCACTAAGATCATACTGTTTTCTATTACAGCAGCATAGCATATTAACTTCAGATAGTTTTCTTCTGGTTAATCTTCATCCATTTATTGCCAACATCGAGAGAGATTCAATATGCCCTTTCTGAAGCTGGCCTCCAGTGCCTAAGGAATTGACTATGTACAGTATAATCAATACCCTGAGCAACCTGATAGATGTTCAGTGAAATCTAGTATATGTTTACTCAGAAGTAATTATGCCAATGGTACTTACTCCCATGCACATTTGCATTGCTTTATAGCCTTTGTTATTCTGCAGAGTTATGGGAAACAGGTGAAAAAATCTTGGTAGCTAGGTGTGGTATTTTGTGTGACCTTTCTGAGAGATGCTTACAGAAGAAAGCAATACATACAGTTGGATCCAGCTAGTGACAAATCTTGTGTCTGCATGATAATCTGTAGCTTTATTGTCATTATTCCCTTACTCTGTATCCATTTTCTCTCCTCTTTCCTGTCCCCGTCAGTTGAGGTTTAAGGACTCTGCTGACCACGTAAGTACCATTAGTGAGTGTGTTTTCTTGGATCAGAAGGGTCTGAGGATCATCTTATGAAATCCATATGCATAGTGCTGTCAAAACATCCCTGTCAATCCTCAAATAGTTCTCAGGAGTTGCTCTGTGGAGCTTCCACCAGCTGCAAATCCTGAGCAAATTGGCATTTAGATTGCTGCTAAATGCAGAAAAGCAATTGACATTTTCCATAATCTTTATTTCCAGCTTGTTGCGATGCAATTTCAGGCAGATGCAGGGGGAGCAGTCTGCCTCTACAGCCTTTGGCCCAGCTCATTACATGGCAGAGTCAGATCTATAATCTTTAAACCTCATTGATCCCAGTCATGAAAAATACCTTGCTCTCTCAGCCATGACCTTTAGTTGAAACAGAGGCTGTAATAACAAAACAATCACATTCAAACAGTTAAATTCAATTTTTGAAGTAATTTTGAAATATAAATTTGGAGGAACAAGCCTGAAAATTACCTTCAGAGAGAGAGAGATTCAATTATACACCTTGTTGTGGCTTCCCATCCTTCTTAGACAGAAGGACTTTGTTAAAAGGGATTTTCAGCGACAGCCCTATGTCTGTTATGATATCTCTCTTTTTCCCATGTCCACCTTTTTTTCCTTTACTTCCTGCATTCCTTTCCCTATCTTCCTTCATCTCAGTGGCATGCTCTTTTCCTAAGAAATTCTCTTGTGTGGACTGTGGTGATAAGTACCTCTTTTGCTGGTGTTTGTAACATGTAGAGTTGTGTGTTTGAGTATCTTGCTTTGTATCAATCCATTGCCATTGATTGATTTTGCTCACTCACACATACTCTGGGAGAAAGGGGGTCTGATTTATACCCTGATTTTGGTGTTATTCTGATTGGTGTTTGTTCATCTGATTTGTTAATTTTGAATTGTAAATGAAAGCATTGAAAAATGGTTCAATTCTTTGATAACCAAGGAAAGCTGCCCAACAACCCAAGAAAGAAATCCTTCACTGTTTGTACATATTTCTTCACAGCTCTGGTTTATATCACATACTGGCTTCTGTGAATGTAGAGTCATTTGTACCAGTCTGACAAGTAAATGTTGAAATTCTGTGGAAAGCTACTAAAGTTTGCTTTCCGACAGATGGTTCTCAGTGGAATCCTGTGTGAGGAAGGCTTGTGAGGCCTAGAATAGCCTTTTGGCAAATGATCCACCCTTGCATTTTCTGAAGCCAAGGCTGCAATGCTAACTTCGTTCCCTCTAGTGTTGTTACCTGCTCCCACTAGCATCTTTATCCTTCATAGTTGTGATCACACCACTGAGGAGGCAAAACCAGCACATCCTGACCTTTGGTTTTTGCTTTCTGTGGAGTATTCTGTTAGATCTCTGTTGTTCTTACAGAATGTTCCTTGGTGTCTGTGCGGTTTGTTAATTTACTTCCAAGAAATAAGGGTGTATTGAATACCTTGGCTGATAACAGTGTTATGGCAAGTTTCAAACCGATGGCTCTGTTAGTCTGTTTTGGTATAAAAATAAAGGAAGATGAGATTATCTTACAACATCTTTAAGACTAACTTACTTTAGCATGGGCTTTTATGGATTAAAATCCACTTCCAGTGCATCTGAGAAAGTGGATTTTAATCCACAAAACATCATGCTAAAATTAATAAATCAGTTATTGCAAGTGGCTTCCCTTGTCAGTCTCACCAATTTGATCATTGCCAACCTCACTGTCATCTGTTGGCTAGACTTAAATGGGCTCTAGAGTGAGTTGAGGACACAGTTCATGTCTTGGCTGTGTGATTGGGCAGCAGTCCTCCCTGCCAGGGATTATAAAAATGTGTCCTTACTTTGGACCTGTTGATTTGAGGAACCTGTTCATTACATTTTTATCCCAATTTCTAGATTTAAAAAAATATCTCCTATCAGTAACTTATAGCAATTAAAATTCAATAAGCAGTACAGCCAAATGGTGCCATACACACATGAAAACACAGATCCTTCCTGGGCTGCTCCTTACATACGAAAAACAAGCCAAACTAAAGAAGGGAAGCATTGGGAAGAAGGGGAGACAGGAGATCAAATTAACTTGAGAACAAATAGTCGAGTTAGGTGTTTTGAACCCAAATAAATCAGTCACAAATATCTGAGAGACTTAACTACTCGGATATGCCTTCCTACTTTAACTTGCTTGATATACATAAAAAACTAAAGAGTATCTCCTTTCCCCACAGGAAACAATCATAGGAGGCCTTTTACCTGAAACTACCTATTCTGTCAGCATTGCAGCCTACACCACTAAAGGGGATGGGGCCCGAAGCAAGGCCAAGGTGATTACCACAACTGGAGCAGGTGAGCATTTCTGCTATGGTCCTTCCTTTGGTGGACAGGTCTGTTTATACATTTTGAGCTCTTGAATTATTACTGTAACTGTGCTATTATTGACTGGGTAGAAATTTAAATTTTCAAAGGAGTCAAGAAGTTGGAAAGGCTCTACAACCTTTATCTCGTTTCACAGTTTGCAGCTGATCTACTTGTGGCTGAGAAAGCAAATAGGCTACTCTGTAGAAGAGCAGAACAGAAACTCTTTCCATCTCAAAGGCCACTTCATACATTACCATTTTGTGACACAGAGATAGTCTCCCATGTCCTCTTCTGCCATCCAGATTCCTCTAGATCAGACCTGCACAACTTGCCCATAGGTCAGGGCCAAAATTACAATAGGCTAAACTTCTTTGGGCAGCAGATAGGTTAGTTTTAATTAATTAATTAATTAATTATGATTAGTTATTATTAATCACTACTAATTAGTATTAATATTAATTCTGTCTTCCTCCTCCTCCTCTGCCTGGTCTTTCCTCAGGAGAAAGCCAAGCAGTGGTGCAGCTTTGAAGTGTGAACATTTACCCATCCTCCTGTTCATTGGGAGAAAGCTGGGCTGCAGAGGAGGCTTGGAGCAGGTGTTCACCCTTCCTCTTCCTCCACAGTTTGGCCCTCTCTTCAAAAGAAAGCTGGGCTGCGGAGTAGGCTCAGGGGGCGAGCGTTCACGATTCCTCTTCCTCTGCAGCCCAGCACTCTCCATGGGAGAAACTGGGCTCCAGAGGAGGCTTGAGGAGTCTTGTTGGAGAGGATGGCTGGCTGTTAACAGCCATCTACCACCAGAAGTCATTCCACATCCTCCTGAGCCACCGGAAATCCTTTGGCAGGCCACAAGCAGACCACAGGCCATGTGTTGTGCATATGTTGTGTTATAGATTAAACACTCCTATGCTGAATAAGCATTTGAAATTGCACATAGGTTTCATAGAGTTATTATCCTACTAGATTTTCAGGATATATACTTGTCATGAACTGGTAAAAATACCTTTCTAATCCATCAACTAGTGAACATTGCTACATTTCATGGCAGGAGTGGGCAACACAAAAGCCACAAGCTATATTTAGTCTTGTGGTTGTTGTGTGCCTTCATGTCATTTCTGACTTATGGAGACCCGAAGATGAACCTATGACATGGTTTTCTTGGCAAGATTTGTTCAGAAGTGGTTTGTCTCTTCCTTCCTCTCAGGCTGAAAGAGTGTGACTTGCCCAAGGTCATCCAGTGAGTTTTTATGGCAGAGATTTGAAGCTTGTTCCCCAGGATTGTAGTCCAATACCAAAGCCATCATACCACACTGGCCATTTTTTGTAGTCTACTTTCCCCACCCATCCCAAGTTCTTGGTGCTGCCATTACACAAAATTTGCCATTAATACTGTCAAACATCTTACTTTAAAAAATGTTGCCATTATACCAAATTGTTTTAGCTGCAAAATTCTTTAACTAGCTGCTTCTCCTTTGAGAAGCATCTTGTTTTGATGCAAATAGTGCTCCTGGGAGCATGTTTTAAGGCATGTGTGTATATATGATGTGTATAGATACCACTGCCCAATATTTTACCTGCAGAAGTTGCCTACCAAAATCTTATGATAATAAATCTCATGA